>CM032395.1:13629780-14859780 GCA_019049475.1 Eueides isabella | reverse complement strand
AGTGTAGCCATTGCACAGGACCACACATGAGAGAAAATTTCCCAGTAAGACTGTCGTGTGAAGAACCGACTTGCCAAAATTGCACAGTGGCCAAGTTAGAAAAAACAAACCACAACAGCTTTGATGAGTGCTGCCCTATTAAAAAGAAATAGGATAGACTTGCTAAATCTACAATAGCATATTGCTAAAGTCAACCAGGCAGCAAATGGGACAACAACGGATGCTCCTCTCCCCCCAAAGGACAAAATATATACGGTCCTACAGGCCAACCTCCAATGGAGTAGGCTAGCCCTGCAGGAGCTTGTGCTGGAGGCAGACAGAAGGAAGGTTTCCGTGGGCATTGTACAGAAACCATATGTCGGTGCTGAGGGCTACGTAAAACCAAAAGCTAGATACAAAGTCATCCAAAATTTAATACCTGGAACAAAACCAGTTAAAAGTGCGGTGGTAATATTCGACAGCAGCAATATTAAAGTTATCGAATGTCCAAAACTCACTACCGAGAACATTGTGGTGGCGACCCTCAGGACCGACGTATGGGAGATCGTTGTGATCTCAGTGTATTATGAAGGCTTCCAGAAAATAGAATCATACATAGAACACCTAAAGAAAATCAAAAAGAGGTTAGATGTCCAAAAATTATCATAGGATGTCAACGCCTGGAGAACATGATGGGGAAGCGAGCGTGAAGACCATCGAGGGGAGGCTATAGCGGGGGCCCTGGAAGAGATAGGGTGGGAAATTCTTAATGTGGGTTACAAGCCAACAAAAGAAGAGGACAACAAAAGAGGAGAGGGGAAAAGCGTGGTGGACATTACAGTGCTCCACAGGACTGTTAGGATCGGTACGGGAATAGAGGGTAGAGTAAGAAGTAACCAGTTCCGACCATAGTGCGATTATGTTCAATGTAGTTCTGAAGGATTCTAAAACCACAAGAATAACCAAAACGACCAGGATATATAATACTAAAAAGGCCAACTGGCAAACATTTGTAGAAAAAATTAAACGTGAATATTAAGAAGAGAAGGGTGTTCAACGCAGCCCCGTCAAGGAGAGCCTATGTAGTCCACGAATACCGATTGGCGAAGGAGATCTACGCAACGGAGGCCACAGCCTCTAGTAGAAACCAGTAGTTGGAAAAAGTACTGCCAGGCTCAAGACCAGGAGACCCTGTGGGATGGATTCTACAGAGTGATTAGGCACTCTCAGGAGAGGCATGAAGATCTGCCTGCAATACAATCCTAACTCCACAGGAGTCGGTTGAGCTCCTGGCAGAAACCTTCCCAGACGACCAGTTTGCCGACAGCTCACTACAACATAGGACGACACGACAAACATCAGAGTCTATGAATAACCACTCTACAAAAAATGTCTCAAACGACCCGTCCCCATAATGTGTTATGGGCAGAGCTAAATTATGCACTCGCAAAATCAAACCCCAAGAAGGCACCAGGAGGTGACGGTTTCACCATTGACATTGTCGGACGGGCAGTGGGTGCGAATCCGGGACTGTTTCTTTCCCTTCTGAACAAATGCCTAGAATTATCATGTTTTCCAGAACCTTGGAAGGAGGCGGTGGTAGTCGTTCTCCGGAAGCCCGGGAAAGACGATTACACTCTACCGAAATCGTACAGGGCGCTTTCAATGCAGCGTGGTGGCCACTATCATGCATTGAGGTCCCCCAAGCAGATTAAGAACTCTTCAACCTTCGCAAGAGTTCGATTGGGGGAAAAGTAGACACCAACGACAACTAGATCGCCGACAAGTGCCGCGACGCATCCCGCACCCCTCTCGACTCGTAAGAAAGGCGAGGAGCCCGCAGCTACCTGGGTGATAAAAGTCACCACCCCGGTGTTATCTGCGACCTAGTTTTCACGTGTGGGGGACACTGTAGGGCTCCGCAACAACCGCCACCTGAATAGACCACTGCGCCAGGCTTTGGCAACACATCGGTATTCGTCGCCCCCCGCAAATTCGTGGGGCTTGCGTTCCGAAGAACGGAGGGATTCTCCAAACTGGCTGGTACCCTCCTACGGTAAATTAAAATTCTGAAGTACCGACATGTTATTTTTTGCTGATCCAGAGCTTCGGCTTTTTTGTCGAGGGGTGCTCCCCTAGGCCGTGTCCATAACGATGGACTAAAGGCACGCCCATGCCTTGCTGGTTTTGGTCCGCGTCGGGAATAACTCCTGGTCCACTCGCCCGCAAGAGCGTGTGGTTTCCCCTTTCCGCCACCTGGGGACGCGCCCAGTAGTAGGACCAGCATTTTTTTTATCGTGGACGAGCCCTTTTACGAGTGCTCCACCCGAGTGGGTTATGTGGGACTAATGGAATGGCAGATACGACGTCCCCACTACCCACTAAAACCCCACGGTGCTCCTCCTCAACCGCCACAGGCCGGGGTTATAGGGGCCAATGATTTGTCCATAACCTCGGCGGCGTGAGCCTGCTAGGCAGCTCTCGGAGTCAAGGGTGGGTCGCCGTCGACGACGGCCTGCTCTGAGTAGCGCGCGGGAGCAACCTGCGCGCATCTCCTCGGGCCAGGTTAGTAGGCGATCAGCTTCCCCAAGCTGACCAGTGGGCAGTGGTATAAAAAGTAAAAAAAAACCCTAGAATCGATCCTTGTGGGACAGCCATCCACAGAAAGCTACCGGAAGACTTTACATTATTTAAAGTAACATGCTGAACCCTGTTTATCAGATACGAAGCAATGAGATCACGAGCACTGCCTTTGACCCCATAATAATAATAATATAATATAATAATAATAACTCTTTATTTCCATAAGAAAGTAACTATTTAGAATAATATTACAAGAAAATATTGTACAAGTAATACAATTTAAAATAGGTTCCCAACTCCCTAAACTAGGAACAAACCTGTATTTTAGGAAGAAGTAAGTCTAATAGCTTTACAATAACAGAGAATTATACAACTTGAGAACTTGAATATTATCTTTCAAGGGAATAAATGTTAAGCTTAACATTTTCTATACTGAAAGGAAAGGAAAAAAAAACGAACTTAAAACTATAAAATTAAAAATAATTTTTGACTATGCGATGAAGTGGATGAGTGCGCACGTGTGCACGCGCCTGAGTATGTATAAATGTGTGGTTGGTGTTTGTGTGTGTGTATGTGTGTGTGTGTGTGTGTGTGTGTGTATGTGTGTGTGTATGTATGTATGAGTGTGTGTGTGTGTGGGTGTATGAATATTATTTAGATAAGAAAACAGAATTGTCAACAATAGCTTGACCTTATTTAAGACACGATTTTAAAGTTTTGTATTTGTAATAGGTTTTCGGTTAATTTATAATTCAGGCAAATAAACCATTTTTCAATCTTTACGATGTATTTGTTATATAAGTGCATATTTTCTATTTGTTTGCTGACATTATTGTGGACAGTGGAGCTAATTCCACTGTATTGCCTGGTGGCAAAATTTGTGTTATGGGAGACTGTAGGACAAATATTGTTAACAATTTGTGTTATGGGAGACTGTAGTACAAATATTTCTATTCGAGCGCCAATTGGGATTGCTCATGGAAGGAACTTCAGCATGTTTACGCAGGATGGTACGAAGAATAAATAGTTGCCTAACTGTTAGGACATGAGCTAATTTATATAGCTCAGTCGTGAGAAACCTGAAAAGCTTACTATGCATGACCTTTAAGACAGCGCGTTGTGCATATTCCAACGATAACATATGCGTTTTAGCTGCTCCCCCCATACAGGGATGCAATAGCATAATATAGACTGACAAAGGGAGCAGTATACGACGCGAAGAGTTTCTATGTCAGTAGAGCGGCGGAGCAGTTTAAAGACGTAGATCAGGCTTCTACATCTAGAAGATATAGAGGATATTTGCTCCTTCCAATTTAGCCTTTGATCTATAATAATGCCTAAGTATTTTACTTTTGTTACCCGGTTCAAACCTTTACTAATAAAACCATTAACCTTAACATATTGAGTTCGCTTGGAGAGATAACTCTAGAAAATTTGGTGGGCTATTCCACGAACGCCATTCCTTTCAAGCTTGGATAAAAGAGTGGGGACATGAAGAGTGTCAAATGCTTTTGACAAATCTAAGAAGATACCAAGGCATCTAATTTTGCCATCTAGATTCTTAACCACCTGTTGAGAGAGATGTGTAACAGCGTCTTCAGTGCTGATACCACTGCGGAATCCAAATTGGTTTTCAGCTATAACATTGTTAGCATTTAAGAAACGAGTTAGTCTAACGTTGAGAACTTTTTCAAGAATCTTAGATACAATAGGGAGAATGGATATTGGTCTATAGTTATTGACGTTACTCTTGTCACCAGATTTAAATATTGTATGAACAATTGCAGTTTTGAGGCAGTCGGGAAAAATACCGCTTGAAATGGATCTATTACATAAACGTGTTATAATTGGTATAAGGACATAGTTTTTGATAGCTTTGGCAGATATGTTGTCAATGCCAGAAGCGCAATCAGTTCTCAAAGACAAAATAATAGAGTTAATTTCCGCATTATCTGTTTCCAATAACGTCAGAGAATTTAGAAAAGGTGTTGTGTTAAGAAAAGATTTATAGGTAGTGTCAATATTTATATTTGAAGCTAGGTTATTGCCAATTTGTGCAAAGAAATTGTTGACTTGATTTAGAGAAGAAGAGATATTATGAGAAATATTGAATAAATCACATGGAACGGCAGTCTCCTTGGTAGTATTAGTAATTTGCTTAATTGCTTGCCAGGTCGCTTGTGGGTTATTTTTAGCGAGGAACAACTGATTTTTCTCGTAATTTCTTTTAATAATTTGTTACAGAAATTTTGATACCTAGTAAAGGTTATTTGGGTGATTGAGTTTTCCGGAAGTCTTTTAGCTAGTTTGTGGAGTTTGTCACGTTGTTATATACATCTTATTAAGCCAGGGCTTGATGATTCGGTTTCTATTTAAAGTTTTTACAGTGTGGGTATGTTTAGATATAATAGAGGATAGTGTCAAAATTAATAGAGGAGCAGCGACGTTCGGATCTTCTATTTCAAGAATATGTGAGAAAGTTGTGGAATCAATATCAAGTTTGATGGCATCTACACGTACTCTTGCAGGAGAAGGTCTGGAGGATGTTTTGCGGATACTTAAGTTCAAAATAGAGGGCATGTGATCAGTGATAGAAGTTTCCAGAATACAAGTAAGAGCTGGTAATTTTGATTTAAGAATTGTGTGATCAATTCAAGTATTGAGTCTTGTACAAATTCGGTGCGCTGGTAGTAGACCATGAGAAGCTACTATATTTAGATAATCACTTGATCTACAGGAAACGTTATTTGGACTAATGTCTAAATTTATATCCCCTATAATGGCAATATTTGGAATATCTTGAAATGAAGTAAGAACCTCGTCTAGACTCTGGTAAAAGATGTCAATACATGATTTGAGTGAGTTAAGTTATTGTCTACAAGACAGGTGAGACAATTTGCTTTTTCGAAATCCGGTTCTTTTATATCACATGAGATAATTTTCCTTGTATAAATGATGACTCCATCATTTTGTTTGGGATTATGATTCGTTTTATACGAGGTAAAACCATTAAGGCTGGGAATATGAGGTGTATTTTTAAGCCAGCACTCTGTGAGAATAATAATATCACACTCAATCTGTAAGAGGACACAGAGTTGATCAAAGTTCTTAATAACACTGCGAAAATAACCCATAATGGCTAAGTTTACGTAGTAGCATATCGTGGTCTACGCAGTCAAACGCCACTCCGACCGCATTTCGTGAGGTTTCCCAAGCGTTATAAATTTAATTAGGGAGGGCAACTCCCGCATCTGTTGTACTCCCTTAATCTAATAAAACCATACTGTACATTATCTAAATAAAATCTAGGTAATATATTTAATTTATCTAAGCCTGATTCGTATACATTTTTTATGTTATAAGTATAAACAAAAGTAAAGTATAAATAGCTACATGTGAAGTAATGAGAACAACCTAGTAAGTTATAAGTTTGAGTATATTCATAACTTTTAAAAAGTCATTTTTTATACCAAATTACATGCTGTAAAAGACAATTATTATCTACATTAAATTATAAAAGTGACGAAAGTATTTATTTTAATAATGATTCATTCCCAATTTCATAAATCTGTATTGTAAATAGTAATATGTAATTTAAATGTATCTTAACGGCGCAGTTCTGGTTATACTGGCTTACACGTAGAATATAAACCTATATTCTACGTGAAACCTATTGCGGGCTTTTAGCTTCGAAATTACATGGCGGCAACCTCACCAAACACATATCTAAATAGCTAAACAAATTGCAGATTGTTTTTGCGATCCTCCTCTACGATAAATACTGTCATATTTATGCCATTTGTAGAAGGAATGTTAATATTTTATACACAAAAAAACACTAAATATTGAAGAAAGGTTGCCAAACAAAAATTGTGAACCCTAAAATTGAAATTTGGTTAACCGTTTTTAAGATTAGGGCTAACAGTAAAGCACATGCAAACAAACAAAAAAAATCACTGTTTTGGGTCCTATTACATTAATAAACGTTGTTTAATACATATTGGAGGCCTGTCGTGGCGCAGCGGCACAAGCGTGTGACTACAAGCGTGTGCTAACCGACAGGTTGTGGGTTCGATCCCCACTCGAGTAAATGAAATATTTAAAATTTAAATATTTAATGTTTTTCATTACTTTGCTGTGGCACAAGGCAAAGCGCGGCGTTGAATTCCGTCACTCTCACTCAAATTCGGCGGAAAGTGGGAAACGGGAGTGGAACGGATAGTTTTAACATTAGGTTCCCAAGTTCTGCCTACCCTGCCATGTGCGGGATACAGCGTGAGTAGATTAATATATATTTAATGTACTAACAGTGATTAAGGTACAGATTTATTATAAGTAAAGACTATTTATGTATATGGCTAGTATCTCCTAAAACGATAAAGCTTTATTTTGCTATGGCAATATTACTTTTGAAATGTCATCAACTCTATACGAATCTATGAATGATACGAATCTTATTAAGAAATGTCAGTCAGTGTTTTTCGTGGCAGTAGTAATACCAGTTATATGTGACCGTGTTGTCGTGGGAAAAATAAAATAATTGTTACCTAAACTACCTTTATTATTCACGTTGGAAGCGCTGCATCGAACATTTATAAAATGTCTCCTCACGTAAGTGAATATATAAAAACTTTTTTTTCATTTAATTAAACGTTTTAGGGCGGGCCCTGATGACATCAGGGTGTAATTTAGCTTAGGGCGGGAAATTGCCTTGACCTATATTTTTTATTATATATTCCATTATATATATTCCATTATTATACATCATATATGAATCATCATTATAATACACCCCATTTATGAATCAGTAGTTAATTACTACTACTACCAAAAAATATTATACATTTCTAGAGGGAACCCACCGTTTTTGGTGTCACCAACTTCAATGCAGCTGAAGATGCAGCTGCCCTTCGAGCAGCTATGAAAGGTTTTGGAACTGATGAGCAGGCTATTATTGATATATTGACTACTCGCTCTAATGCCCAGCGTCAAGCTATTTCTCAGGCATTCACTCATGAGTATGGCAGGGTATGTATAATTTGTTAAATCATGTAAGTTTGTATTGTAATTAACATAGTTTTCTCTAGTTACTTAAACATAATGCTAAAGTGAATGATACCATATAGCATATGTGTAGAAAAAGTATGAATTTATAATCATCATATTATTACTGAATCATAAAAACAAACAATGTTTTTATGAGTCAGTAATAATATGATTATAAATTAAGTTTACACACTTAAGTGCATGGATTGAAATTCATTGATTGACAATAACACAAAACTGAACGAAGAAGAAAGTAGAGTGAGATTCTCTTTATTTACCAATGACATAAAATTTATAGGTATACCAAATATTTATATTAAGCTGATATTTTTGTTCCATTAAACACATTAATCTCAGGAATTTCTAATTTGAATCCAAAAACGATTTTTATTTCATGAATCAAGTGAGCTTTAGATGATAATATTACATCACTTACATTGTATCAATATGTCACCACTCCCCTGTACCAGGGGTCAGAGTTACTTCGGGCACTTCTTATTTATTATGTACACAGATCTTAGGTGTTTTTATTCATAAATGTTTCCTCGCTGTTACCTGCACTTTGCCTTGCTGGTAAAGACTTGCAATTAATTTTTGATTGTAACATTTTGTGTTTCAAAAGAATTATAAGACATTTAAGACTAAGATTGTTTATAATTTATCATATCAAGGTCAACAAGATACTAGTGTACTAGCATGAACAATGGTGCAAATGATTACATAACACCTATAAACAATGATGTATGGTAGCTCTGCGGAATTGCTTGTATTTGCTATGAAAAAAAAAGGATTTTTTTTAATGTAAAGTAATTTTAAAAATACAACTCATATTTGTAATAAATAAAATTTATATAGAAGATTTGTTGAATTACAAAAAATATTCAAAGAAATATTTATTTTCTAATGTCCCACAAAAAAGGATCTAATTGAAGACCTAAAATCTGAGCTTGGTGGCCATTTTGAAGATGTGATAGTTGCTCTGATGCTACCACCAGCAGAGTATCTCTGCAAAGAGTTGAACCACTGCATGGAGGGCATGGGTACTGACGAAGAGGTCCTCGTAGAGATACTGTGCACCCGCACCAAGTCCGAGATAGCAGACATTGTGGAGACTTATGAGAGACGTGAGTGACTATTTTGTCTATAAATAAACATATATTTTGGCCTACATCTTGCTATCCAACCTCTTTGAACATTTTTCATCAGCCTGATTACAATCAACTTGGCTGTACAGACATTTCAGTTAAAAATGGCCTATTTTTAGTTTTATTGCATACTGTGACATACTCAAGTAATTTAAATTACATTTAGAGTATATATTATTATACATAAACAGTTTTTGTTGGTCTGGTCGTAATTTATGTATACATATAAACCCAGTGTACAGTCGTCCCCTCGCCGAGCACATGTGCTCGGAGACCTCCGGTGACTTCCGACGGCTTCTTACTCTCATTGTCACAGTAAGTGTAATTATTTTATTTATAAGTTTATTTATTCAAGCAGTACCTAGGTAGTAGAATTTATAACAGTTTTTTATTTGTTATTGTTTCTTTCTTATAACATTTTAAAAAATATTTGTAAAATATATTTTTATGATACAGAGACAATATACTCATACGATTTTGAACATTTTTAAAGTATATTCCATACTTTTACAGTAACATTGTGAAGCTCCTGTTACTGACAATGTAACATGAATTACTAATGTATTAACACTGTAATTCGCTTGTGCGTTGATTTTCTGAGCTAATGATTAATTAATAGCTTTTGTTAATAATAATTTTGCTTTAAAATCACCTGAACAAATATTAAATGGTTTCTGTCTTTTTATTTTATAATATTTATTTAGTTGTATTTTTTGTTGCACGGTTTTTGAATTTAATAATTTATTATATATAAGTTGATTTAAAATTGCATTATTTTATTATGAATTACATTGGTTATTTGTAGTTTTAAAAACCTCATAATGTGAGTTACGATCAAGCAATCATATAAATAAGATAATCTAAATATGTGATCAAAACCAGTACCAGTAGTAATTATACGCCTGACACGCAATAAAGAAATGAAAGCTTGTCACTAACTTTACTTTCGCTTAAGCATTATTATCTCCGCCTCGGATGAGCGGACGGAGCCCTGCTTTCACTCGGTCCATTCATTTTGCTGTCGTTAAAGTGGTTTTTGTTTACTCTTTTATGTCGAGCGTGATTAGGTTTTTAGAACTTTATGTACTTTCCACTTAAATAAAAACAATTAATTTGTTGTATAACATTTTTGACATTTTATATTAAAATTTCTATAAATAACTGTTTCTTTCTGGAAAAAAAAACTAAAACCAGATCCCACTATCATAAAAATACCACGACCATCTGATAAGACAAACACCCGATTTGTCTCAACATTTGCTTTTTCTAATACCACTTTACCCCACTGTACCACTTACCCTCTACATTTAAATATATATACATTTATAAATTTGTTTTTTCTAAATAACAACATTTAAAGAAATATCAAAAAGCACTTTACGTAAGCCCTGCCCGCCGTCCCCTCTGTCCCCAAAAGTCCTATACGTGTCCTCGATTCCTATTGCCTCTGCTGGGCTGGTCGTGTCATCCGGGCACGGAGCGGGCACCACGTGTCATCCAGCGTTCCTCGCAGGGCGCGCGCGACGAAGAGGCGAGTGTGGACGCGCAGAGGGCGGCCGAGAGCGCGCAGCAGCTGTACGACGCGGGAGAGGCCAAGTGGGGGACGGATGAGGAGGTCTTCAACAAGGTGAGCGTCCTCCAATCTATGTTAGAATGTTTCGTTTTTAAAGTATAGGATTTGAATCTGTGTTTTCTTATATTTTTCCATGAAATAAACATTAGCAAAATGAATGATGCAGTTATGAAAATCTTAGTATTCATCGTTATGTGTTTAATTGTTGTTCTTTTTAAATGACATGACTGTAGTTAAATTTTTTTTGTAAATAATAAAAGCAAGCAGCTACGTTTGTTTGTCTCGACTCCTCCGCAGATCCTGGCCCACGAGAGCTTCGAGCAGCTCCGGCTGGTGTTCGAGGCGTACAAGCAGCTGTCCGGGCGCACCATCGAGCAGGCCATCAAGGCCGAGATAGACGGCGAGCTGAAGGACGCGCTGTCCGCCATAGGTGCGTGTCGAACATTCAATATCCTTCAAATTAATGGAGAATTATATTATGCTTATAGGTGTATCTGTAGACATTGTGACAGAGACAAAATGTGGCGTCAACTTCCATCACTCAACATACCTTGTGTTAGAACTGGACAGAGGAGACAGAGACACTCGTATACACTTGATACTGGGTGAAGTTAAAGAGGTGGTGAAGTGGATGAAGAGTTTTATTTATAGATGAATAGGAGTTAAAGGTGCTTCTCCTTTCAGTAAAACAAAGTGGAACGCTAGATCATTTTAAGTATTTTTTTAGCTTTACGCTGTATCCCGCACGAGGAAGGGTAGGCAGAGGGAACCCGGGAACCTAGTGTTAGGACACTCCGTTTCACTTCCGTGCCCCACTTTCCGCCGAATTTGAGGCATTGCGTGTTGAGTGGCGGAACTCAACGCCGCGATTTGCCTTATTACCTAAGCGAAGAAATGAAATATTAAATATTTAAATTGAAAATAATAAATATTTCATTTCCGTGACTGAAGATCAAACCCAGAACCTGTCCTGTCGCCACTACTTAACTTTAAGTAAATTCTCAGGTGAAATTGAAAAGAGGGAAACCGAACAACAACTGACAGTCATCCTGCGCTCAGTTACTCAATCGTTTAGTGTACATTTTGTTATCTTACGTTTTATAAGAGCGTCTCCAAACATTTTGCTAACAAAACTAAAAAATAACATTCAATAACGGGGGTACCGTTTAATTACTTATTAAGAATAAAACTTAAGCGGTGTGTAAGACCTTTAAAAGCTCAATGGCAATTAATACAATTAGATTGTCAGACTTGAAAGGAACCAATTGAATTCTTCCAGTGGTTTTTGCATATATTATGTATATCGCACAAACGTGCGACTGTAAAAGCGTCTGGTTGCGGGTTCGAACCCAAGAAAATGAAATATTTAATTCATCATCTCAAGTTCGGCGGAAAGTGGGAAAAGGGAATGTATCGTCCTCTGCGTGCTCTATCATGTGCAGGATACAGAGTGGAGCAATAAAAGCAATAAAAGAATTATGAAAATGTAACCTTTCAATAACATTTGTATGATGCGCTCCGGATGTACGAGGTCCATTTTAATAGATGTTTGTTGTCTCCTGGCGGTGGGTGGTATGAAGGGTCGCAACAATGTGATTGAGGAGTGTACCATTAGAGCGCGAACTACGATGTACTCACGTTTTTATTTTAGCACAAGCGATGAGAAGTACTATGAGTATTAATTTATTTTGTTTTCTTTTTAAATAATAAAGACAATGATGTGTATGACTTTATTATGAATGAATAAAACTTGTATTGAATTTAGATACTTGGATATTGTGAATAACTATGTATTTTAACAAGTGATAATCGGTTTCGAAGCAATGACACAGCATAGAACACAATAAAAGATAACTTGAACATGATTAAATTGAAGTGTTATAGAAACAAAAACAAATACGGATTTCTTTGAAATCGGTATTTGTTTTTGTTTTGAAACATCGTGTCATGTTTTCTTTTGGTCTTTGTCAAGGATCATTTTAATATTTTTAATTAGGTCCAAATTAGAGATTGTCCTGCTGAACAAAAACTACCAGGTAAGACCTCTATACTTGCTTCAGAGAGCTTCCGTTTGGGCTATTAATTTGCTTCGCCCCAATTCCAAATCGGATAAGTTTCGTGACAGATTTGAAAAAATATAAGCGGCTGCGGAAGTAAAGAGACCTACACCGGGGGTTCCCCGGGGTTTGATGATCTATTCCTTGACCTCGCTTGAATGTTTTCTTGCAACGCAACTTTACAACATACAGTGAAATACTGAAGGCGATAAAATTAAAGGGAAGAATCATTTCTAGATTTCTTCCACATAGCTGGAAAGATTGTAGTTACACTTGCTCAAAATATCCTTACGCAGCTGGAGGATGATGACTTAGAAGCATAACGTTTTTTTCGTCATCCACACACATCGAATGGAAATTTTAATGAACACTGTAAGCGCGCCGTCAAAAGAGTGTCAAAGATAAGGTGAAGTGCTCATCACTATGCTGTTAAATCATTGAAGAATAATTTTGAGAAACTTGAACACTCGAAGGAGAAGCAGCATCTACACCCTTACCAGCTTTATGTAACTTCACATTTTTTTTCTTTTATGAAGTACTAGAAGAGGTTAATCAGACTTAAAAGTATATACGAAAGTCTTGGCTCATTTGACATGTGTGTAATAAAAATCATAACCTCTAAAAAATCTTCACAGCCATCGTATTCAAATTGTGGAACAAGCTACATAAACATATTAACAAAAAAATGTGCAGACAGGCAGACAGATTCGATTGAAGGAAGAAAAGGAAGGCGGTGATTTTGGAAACAAATACCAAGAGAAATGGTCAGAGATGCTGGATTTACATTGTCAGAGGAGCTGCAGTGCGCTGTGCTAGAATATCTTGATAGATTTTATGAACAAATAGAATATCGTTAAAAGGCAATGGATTATATTCTCGTAACATTTTGTATTGTTCAGCCTAAAACTTTGCCAGAAAAGTCTTCGTGGTAATAATTCTTAATCTGACAAAAGTCTATATGAAAATAAGACCTATCTGCAGAAGACATCATTTTGGAGATAATACATCTCAGGCGCCACTTGGGTGCCGCCGCTTTCTTCAGCTTCACTTCAAAATCAAAATATTCTTAACTCAATTAGGAATCAAGTGTGTGTAATGACACGCACTTGATTCGTCAAATTACATAGAAACGTCTGTAGAGTCAGTCCCACAGGACGCTACCACCAGCTCGAAAGGCAGGTCTGCTGAGAAGAACCGGCAACAAACTCAACAGTTACTCTTTTTAAAAGATGTCTTACAGTATGTGTATAAAATAATTAGCTTCCTGAGTGAGTACCAACAGCTTAATCGCATATCAAGTCGTCATCATTTTTGGGAAACCCGACGTTTCGAACACTTTACAGTAGTTCGTGGTCACGGATAGACTGAGGTGGCATTTGTCTGTCATTTAGATATAATTATTATATCAAACCACTGCGAACGGTTTCTTAATTGCCTCGCGTACTGTTCTAGATTCTTGCAGAATGTGTTTACTATATACTTTGCCCAACGATATATTTATCTAAGTTCAATTCATTGGAGCTTCTTGGATTAATTGTAAAATGAAACTGTTTTGAGTCTGTTCTTAATGTACTGTTTTTTTAAATAAATTTGTGCATAAGAGATTTCATGGGAAATAAGCTTCTCAAAGTTAAATTTACATTGTTTTAAGGTCTGCAATAAGTCAATCCCGATTAAACAATCTTTTTATATTATCTCTTCAAATATAATGTAATTGCATGTTTTAGCAAAATAGAGTCTCGTGAGCATGTTTAGTATTCGTGTGTTTATTTTGGGGACGCCCCACAGAACACTGCCCCGGGTGCACACTCACGCTGCGCTATCCTCAAACATAACTAACTATATTCAAAAATATATATGTTTAAGACTAATAATGAAGAAAAAGTACCAAAAATAAACTATTACCGCTCCCAACAACACAAAAAACAATTCCAGTGGAGTGTGTAGAGAACGCGCCCGCGTGGTTCGCGAGCCGCCTCCGCGCCGCCATGCACGGGCTCGGCACCGACGACCGCACGCTCATACGCGTCCTCGTGAGCCGCGCCGAGCTCGACCTCGGCGCCGTGCGGGCGGAGTACGAGCGCCGCTACGACAAGACGCTGGCGAGCGAAGTGCGGGTACGTGTCCGCGCACTGTGGCGACTGGCGACGCTATTACAGTGTGTGTGGTGGTGCCCCGTTATTAGTACACTGTGTTGTGAATTTTGAAGTTATTATTGTTTAAAATATGCCTCCTTCATACATCATGACAAGGCAACACGTTTTCATGACATATTCAGGTAAGTGATCGGTGACATTGTGTCATCGATGCCAAGGTAAGGTTTATTTTCTTTCAGGGGCTCCCTTTTCAGTTTTAACCACCAGTCAAGCCTCGAGTCCCAATGATAGTGACTCGACTCTCTTTTCTCCGCCGGAGACATCAAAACTGATCAGGTAATTATTGTTTTAGTGGAATGTGTGGAGAACGCGCCGGCGTGGTTCGCCCAACGCCTCCGAGCCGCGATGCAGGGCGCCGGGACCGCTGATAAGGTGCTGATAAGAGTGATAGCGACCCGCGCCGAGATAGACCTGGGCGGCATTAAGAAGGAGTACGAGCGACTGTACGACAAGACCCTGGAGAGTGACATTTCGGTTAGATTTGTCTCTTTTTGTTGTATGTGTTAAAATGGATTGTGGACCGTTGACTACGGCGGTTGTACATAACAAGAAACTTTTATTATGTACCGAGAGAGAAAACAAACTGCATTGTTATGAAAAGGTAGCTTGTAGTCAGCCATAGACTCGCATATCTGTGGTGAGCGAGTACTCACTGGAGTACTCGCCGAGTGAGTACATACTGCTTCTTCATAACAATGCTGTATGTTCCCGGAGGCACATGAACCAAATTAAAAGTGTTTGAAGAGAAACAAGAGAGATTCAAGAGATTTAAAATAAATGTTAAAAATAATATAATTAACATTATTTGAAAAATATGCTTTGCTTCAATGTTGGGAATACATTGTTTACTTTTTACTTTTTTTTTGTGTATTTTAACACACTTTTCACACGCTTTTATTTTTAACAAATTAAAGCACATTATAAATATTCACATTTAAAAATATTTGAACTTTTTACAAAAACTACTTTATTATATTTTGTAATCTTCTACTTTAATAATGGATTTGTGTAAAACTTTATATGTTGTAATGTGTTTTAATTTTTCCATTTTCTCTGCATCTCCATGGCTGAATTAGGAGGTAAGCGCTGATTTTTTATTAAAATATTATAAAAAATAAAATAACTTGTCAGTAAATAATTATGTGAAGGAACATCCATTTCATAAAGTACGCAGTGTAAGAGTACAGAAATAATTAGGTATTTTGTTATGTAATTCAAATAAGCTATGGCAAGGAGTCGAACCCACTGCCTCTTTCGTACCAATCACTAATTACTTAACTACGTAACAAAGAAATTTGACAAAATCAAAGCTTAACAAAAACAATAATTACGCAGATTGTTTTCCAATAAACCGCAAAACTACAATAAAGCAAATAACGCACTTTTCCACTCAACACGCAATACTAATAACGCCGCGTCTCTTTACGCATGTCCCGCTTGGCGCCGGTCCCTGCACCCCCTTGTACTACGAACGGTGCGGGTTCAATTCTCATAACTGTGGCTGTAGCAGGGCGAGACCTCGGGCGACTACAAGCGGGCCCTCGTCGCTCTGCTGGGACCCGCTTAGAAGATTACTTCATGATTCGTATATTTATTACTATTGATTATTAGAATATACTCGAGTAAGTGTAAGACATAAAAATGTTTAAATTTTGAATAGATGTTTAATTATATTTTTTTAGATTACATGTATTGTAGCCTTAACAGTGCCTTGATAAAGTTGTTTTGCAATCCGCCTGAATTAATTGAATCTGAGTGAATTATAAAATTGTTATTGAATTAAAATATATTGAGGCATTCCATTTGTTCCATTTGTATCGAGGCATCACATTGTCACCAGTCCACCAGTAGTGACTGGAGCGAGGGTGGAGCTTTAATTTATGATTATATATCTTTTATTAAATAAATTGTTTATTGACTATGAGTGTAAGTTTCTGTTTTATTTTGTTTCGTCTAAATCTACGTAACGGTCTATGGTCTATGTAATGGTCTGAGGCTGAATGCGAATAAGACGAAGTTCTGATATTTGAAAGAAATGAAGAAAGGACAGAATGCAAGATCAGTGTAAATGATACGATATTAGAACAAGTCAATGAGGTAGTATATCTGGGAAGTATGTTTAGCAGAGACGGAAGATACGAAATGGATGTGGAAATGCGTATTGCTGCCGGTAACAGAGTTAACGGGGCTTTAGCTGTCAGTCGGTCGGTCAGCATAGCTGCGCGTTTGCCCGTACACAATGCAATCCAACACTGCATTGTGTACCGCCACTGTTATACGGCAGCGAAACGTGGGTATTACAGAAGAAGAATGTAAGAAAGATGAATACTGTAGAGATGCGATCTCTTCGTCGGATATGCGGAGTCAGTTTAGCTGATCGCATACCCAATGAAGAGATACACAGAATGGTAGGTACTAGCGTAGATTGATATCCACGCTAGAATATACCATTCTTTGTATCTCATGATCAGTTTGACTTCACTTTTTACACCAGAAACAGAGAAGATTAAAAATAAATGTTATCATTTTTAATGCAAAATTATTATAGAATTTAAACCTTTCCACAAATCAAAAAACCAAACCAAAAGAATAAAGTAGCATAAGAATTCTTTAACTTGCTAAAAGAAAATAAAACGTATTTATTGCTGCTTCACGAGCGCACCCACATCCTCGACCCCGTGTAGAGGACACGGGACAACTCCTGCGGTAGACCAACATATCAATAGCACATCGCTCACGTTTCGTCCTTCAAAGGCATGTTGCCTTTAAATCGCAAATGAACAAATAATAAGAGGAGTGATCAACAAGTGTCTCGAATTTTCAACTCGCGCGCGTTATGTATATTCAAATTTTGATTTTTTGTGTTATGTTGGTACTCATGTCTCTCATTTATGCCGACAAGTTAAGCCATTTTGAATGTTCAGTTAATTGTTGACAGCTATGTAATTTTATCTTTCTTGCAAGTGTTTTGGCTTGTCTTCCGTTTTTACCTAGTATAGCAACGTTTATCTGTGGTACAAAATGTTATCAGAAGGCTGCGAAGATGAGAAGAGATGACCACGTTTCGTCGAATGTTAAAATTTTGCTTAATTTTCTTCGATTGCGGGTCGTCGTGCATCATGAGTGCTTGTTACAGGTCAATATTTTTAGCCGTATGATTCCGGCTTATAATAGGATAACCCTGGTGCTGATGGTGTCGTAAGAGGCGACTAAAGTACATGTGGGAGTCACGTTGTCAGCAATGACAACACGCTTGGGCAGACTCGACTGGATCATTAACACCCCCGGCATTTAATACCGGCGTGAAGTAGAGGCTTCGGCCACTGGGCTGCGATCACTTACCATCAGGTGACCCGTACGCTCGTTTGCCGTGTCTTTCCATAAAAAAAGAACGGTCAATAGGAAATATTACTTGCAAGTTATGCGTAAATACTAGATAATCTGGGTTTGTGGAAGAACTAATATTGCCATTTAAGTGCCGTAACCACTGTATTCCCCGGGCCCTCTGTGCCTTTTTTGCTCCTAAAACTAAAGAGACCTGAAAGCCTCTTTACGACGACGCTACGCTACGATTGACGAGAAGAAAATAAAATGTCCTACACTAAAGGTCAAGTTTGGAAAAAACGTTGGCACAAATGTATAATATCTCATGGAGATTACTTTAATAGAGACAAAATAGACATTCATGAATAAATAAATATTTTTTGAAGAAACACAAAATTCGCGATACTTTTTGAACACACCTCTTTGGGAAAGTATTGGTAAAAAAATTATACCTACCATTCACTGTCTTTTAATAGAAATGTATAATATTTGTCTTCCTTCCACTGTCTGTACTATGTCATTTACTGTGATTCTACAATGGTGAATTAAAAATAACCAGTTATGATCTTGTCTCCGTCTGAATAATTTTCATGTAGAAATTATAATCAATATTTAAATAAACATTTAATGAACGACAATACGACGATCAACAATACGAGAATAAAACGTCTCAATGATGACATAAACAAAACAAAATCATTGTAAATTGTAATTTATTGATCAAAATCATTGATTAAATAAATAAATCTTTAAAAAGTGAATAAGTAATAATTTTAAAATATATCTCATTTAAGTACCACGAACGAAGGGAGGGCACGACTACACGACTACACTACTACACTACTACACTACTATACACACTTGCCACATTGCATTAGGACGCGTTAAAATAACTTAAAATAAAATATAACTACACACTTTTACAATTAATAATAACTATTACAAAGGAAAACTTACTAAATATTTTAAAAAGTAAAATCAGGAACATAAGCTCAGGGCATACGTTATGTATTAACATAGTTAAATAAGTAGTATTAAAGGCAAAGTGATCTTTATTTTTGTGGCAATCAAGAAATATATATACATAAATAAACAGATATTATGATTTATTTTGTTAAAAGGTTTTCAACATTTAACAAAAATGAATACAAAAGAACTGACAATTGATTACGTTAACGTAACTTACTACAAATTTAAACTTTACTGAAACTTCTCAATAAAAAGCTTCGTTATAGTTTTTTAATCAGATTGACCAGCGTCGGCCACAAATATACCATGTTTGTACAGTACAGACGCGAGCACGTGCAGTGAGCCCGGTCATGTCGGTCTAACAATGCGAAGCTACTATATAAACAAACATTTGATCACATCCGGCTGAGCTTGTAACGCTAACGACTGGCCCTAAGCGACTCAATCATCCATGATCATATAAATTGTAACAAATATCTACTTACTAAGTATACATATGTACACACCTAATATTAGTGATCATTTTGTGCGACATCGACATTACAAATAGAGGCACCAAGTTGGCCGCACTCGTGTCGCCGGCACTTTGTTTACTTCGCGGGGAACATGAAGTAGGTTTTAATTATTGTGTCATTTTAAAAGAAGAAATTTACAGAGACATCAAATTATTTTGACTTTTTACTGTGAATGTTAACTTTAAAGTGGTCAGTTTTCCAAATAATTTATTGTAATGTACATGTGTGTGTGTAAGTGTGTGTGTGTGTGTGTGTGTATATGTAAATAAACAGACTGTCCAAAACAATTAACGTTTTAAAGCAAATATTTGTTGAAACATTTCCTATAACCGCGCCTACGCGTCCACGCGGCCTCCACACGCGCGATCAACAACAGCCTGACAGCCAAATACTACTACTATATTATATATTACAATATTTTACTAACTATATTATTCCTAAGTAGTACAAGTTCGTTAAAGCCGCGGCCACACGCGTTAGACACAGGTTCTAGACTGAGGCACTTCCATAGATATTTTTCGTGTGAACACAGCCTTTAATTTAGGTATAGACTAGATTGCTAAAATATACGTTACTTTTAGTTTTAAAAAAAATTGCAGTCGTTTCGTTAGTGAGTTTACAAGATAAGAATCCGAACGATATGAGAAAATAACTAGATAAATTCTAAAATGTCAATGTCTTTAGTGACACAATTATAAATTAAATTAATTACCAACATTTATTTGTTTTAAGTAATTGAAAAGAAATAATGAAAAAATATAACTGATTGAAATAAACATATTTCTTCCATTTTTTTAATTTTTTATGAATCACCCAGCTTTACGCTGTATCCAGCACACGGCAGGGTAGGCAGAAGGAACTTGGGAACCCAGTGTCAAGATACTCCGTTCCACTTTCGTTCCTCCACTTCGTTTCCGTCGAAATTGAGGCATTGCATGTTGAGTGACTGAACTCAACGCCGCGCTTTGCCTTGTAGAGTGAAATAATTAAAACATTTAATTTGAAATATTTAATATTTCATTTCCTCGAGTGAGGATCGAATCCACAGCCTACCGAGTTTACACACAATCACACGCTTATGCCTATGCCTATATAAATATAATAATTGTGTGTAATCAATCGTAAGTAAGCAATACGTACGGCGCGGCGAGTCGGGCCACGCGAGTAGACGTACATTGTGTTATATTGTATTACGAGCTATTGTAATATTAGTTAACAATTTAAAGTTACATATAAAAACTTGCTTAAATACGACTCGATATTATTTATTTATGATTTAACCATAATTGGTGTAAGCGCACTCCCATACAGACTTGTTGTACAAGAACAGACTCAACAGCAGACTGTATACTTTATATATTTAATAAATTACTTTACAAATTTATATATCGTAAATTATTTAATAATATTGTTATTTTAACAGATATCTATAAGGTTTTAAACTCGGAAATTCGTATTTTTATGCGATTAATTTTAACCTTTTGAGCAAAGAATTCGTATTTTTAGACTTCGTTTCATTTAAAAACAGGAAATTTGAAATTCTATAGTAATAATTTAAATATTTACTAGCAAATTAACAGTTCAATATTAAACAAACATACACACAATATTAAAATATATTATATTTTATTAGGGAATATGCATGTTATTTTTAGCTTTTTTAAGTTGCTTTGAAATAAAATGTCAATCGTGTTTCTAGATATATTATAAACTTATATTCAATATAGTATTGAAGTCGTTATTGTAGCAAACCAGCAAACGTATCGAAGGCGACATACAAACATGTGTTCATGACGTCACGTCCGGGTGCGACCAATGGCGGCGCGCTTTGTAAGCTTGCTGGACCTTGCCTTCATAATAAATAAGTTAGTAAAATATCGTTTAACTGTTGTGTGAAAATATTAGTGATTAAAATGTATTTGAGACAAATTTAACCTCAATGCATATTCCCTATTGACAAAGCAAGTCACAAATGTATATAAATAACAGTTTAAAGCAGCAGCACTAACTCCAGTGAACGTTTATATACAGGACACATGTGAGCTCTTACAACACGACGGTGGACTTGATGGGTAAAACATGCTTTAAAAAATATTTTTGTATTAATAAATATATATTTAGGTATTTGTTTTAAGTTTAATAGCAAAAAGGCTGTGAACGCGAAGCTAATGGCAGTATTCTACCGTGTCCTTACAAACACTGTGCGTATTGACCGTGCTGGGAACCGAACCCGCGCCGAGTGGACGTGACAACATTTGAGTGTATCATAAATATTATATCACTCGAAACTAAGAAAACCTAATCAAGTGACGTAAAAAATTAGAAAAATTTTTGCTATATTTTTAGGGAGAGAAAAACAAACCACCTTTATTTAATATATTATACTTCCAATTATAAGTTAATAATGAAATTGCTTGATTTTGCTAAAAGTCTTCGTAACGTATACAGTTCCATAGGTTTAATGACAAATACACAATCTTGTCACGCCGCACGCGCGCAGCCTCGCACTCAACTCGTAGTGCAGTACACTATACCATACAACGACTGACCGCACCACCACTCGCCACTGTCACTGATACATACACTTAGTACAGACACTATTAGTCACTTTTCACTTCACTTCTCTCTATCTCCGACGTTTTCTCTGTCTCTCTCTTAATCTGCAGTCTCCCGCGGGATCGATCGGCTTGACTAGGGTCCGGGATTCACATCCCGCGGTGCTCAGTCAGTGGGTCTCGGCGTCGGAACTGAACAACTTCGACTGTAGCTGCTCCAGTGGGATTACTTGCTCGTCACCAATGGCCGGTTGTTGTTCCGCCTTCGATTGTTCTCTGAGATCTGAAATGTTCACATGTACCTACTATTTAACGTTGTAGCAAAATCATTTGACATAATTTTTTGTAAATGTATCATACCGTACATGGCAGGGTAGGCGGAGGGAACTTGGGAATCTATTCATGAGACATTCCGTTCCTACCTTCCGCCGAATTTTAGACATTTCGTGTTGAGTGACGGAACTCAACGCCGCGGCTTGCGTTTCGTTGCCAGAACGAAGAAACGAAAATATAAAATCTTGAATTTAGTCAAGTGGGTGTGGTGTGTGGTGTGTGGTGTTACCGTGCCAGTGCTGCAGCAGCGCGTTGTAGTGGCGCGCGCGCTCGTGGCGCTTGAGCTGCGTGAACACGTGCACCAGCCCGCGGTAGTCGTACTCCAGCCCCGAGTAGCGCTCGCCGAACAGCTTCAGACCTGCGCACGACCACACGGTACAGCACTGTACGACAGCGTACGACGCGGTACGACAGCGTACACTGCGTACGACACTCACTGATAGATATGGAGCGCAGGTACAGCTTCTCCGCGGCGCGGTGCATGTTCATGTGGTAGTTGTAGAGCGAGGCCAGGTGGCCCACGCTGAGCCCCACCTCGTAGTCCTCCGGCCCGAGGAGCTCCTCTTTGATCGCTATCGCCTTCAGGTGCATCGTCTCCGCGTCCTGTTTACAGTTCATTGTTAAATAAATATATTTCAAAACGTATATATGTATATAGCTTAGCCAGAGACAACCTAATGTTCATTAACTTAGCGAATCTCACCTGGAACTTCTGCATGCTCTGATAGAGCCTCCCGAGGTTCCCGTAGTGCTTAGCTGTTTGCACATTCTTCTCTCCGAACGCCATCATACTCAGCTCCAGCGCCGCCTTGTGCAGGGACTCGGACTCCTCTAGGAGGCTCGGTTCTGTGACGACAAACGTACATATATTTATTCATCTGTACTAGTTTGTTGGTCACTGTGTTCTATTTGTCAAGGAAAGCCAAGTGGTAAATAGTTTCCGTGTCACCCCCTATATGTAACGTACCTCGCATGTCCTGGCCGGCGGGCGTGTCCAGCGCGATCTCCTCCAGGATCAGGGCTTTCACTCGTTTCGCGGACGCCAGCAGGAGATGGTCGGGAGGGACCAGGTTCTGGACAAAAAAACATATATAATTTTGCATTTTCGTTTGTTACTGCTAAAGCTTATAATGCAACAATAAATTAGACATATTGTTTCTTAATTAGTTCAATTAATAATATATGTTTTTCATTAGCTAATAAAACTAAAGGACTAATCTGTGGGGACATATATATAACACTAGTAAGGTTAACCTGTATGATGCGTATGGCGCGCTCGGCGTGGTCGCGCGCCTTGTAGAAGCGGCCCGAGGAGTACTCCAGCACGTACAGCGCGTAGGCCAGGTCCTCCTGCGCCGTGGCCACGTGCAGGCTGCTGCGCCCGAACACGCGCCGCAGCGTCGCCAGCGCCTCCTGCACGCACACACACCTCGTTACAGACACGCACGCGCACGCACACACACACACACACAAGCCGGGCGGCCACTCACCTCGTAGACGGCGACTGAATGCGTAATGGAGTCCACGTTCAACAAGTAAAACCCGTAATCTAACAACGCGGCGGCGTATCTCGGGTGCGCGGGGCCGAACGCCGCGCGGGCGAGGGCCACCCCCTGCCGCACCAGCAGCCCCGCCTCCGAGAACCGGCGTTTGACTACGCACGCCTTCCCGCACGCGCGGAGCACTTCGATTGTTATTCTGAAAGGTGCAAAGTGAGTCGGTTGAGTGGTGACCGTCGACAGGCGTGACCGGGTGTGACCGGGTGTGACCGGGCGTGGGCGCTGCGGCACTCACTTGACGGGCGTGTGCGGCGTGAGCAGCGCCAGCGCGCGCATGCTCCAGCGGTGCGCCGCGCTGTAGTCGCAGCGCACGAAGAACAGCGCGCTGAACTCCTTGCAGAGGCGCGCCAGCAGCGTGCCCGCGCGCCACGCGCCGCAGCCGCCCGCGCACGCGCACGGGCACGCGCACGCGCACGCGCACGCGCCGCCCTCCAGCCCGCGCAGGCAGCCCTCCTGCGAGAAGGCGTCGCCGGCCGCCTTGGCGCCGCTCTCCTCCTCTATGCCCAGCAGTTGGAGGGCGAGCGCGTACGTCTCGGCGGCGGCCGGGAAACAGCAGTAGGCCGATTGTGTGTTCAGTAATCTGAAATTTGAGATTACTATTGTTATTTTACAGCTTATACTAGCTTTTACCTGCAGACTCCTATTATTTAACAAAAACAGCTGCGTATGAAAAAATACGCATATAGGTTTAGACTAAAGTACTCAACTGCGGACGCTGTACTCAAATTGACAACAAATATAACATCTCGCTTAGATACAGGAGAAAAATTGTAATGAAATATTTCTCGATCTAAAAAAAGCGTTTGACACCGTACCAATCCTCAATCTTGTAGATGTTTTAGATGAACTCCTGACCAATCGCTGCACTCGATTGGTTCCGCGACCGTTCAAGCGAACGGATGGCTTAGTTGATCGGAGCGCTTGAACGGTTTTCAAGAGGCGCGGGTTCAAATCCCGCTTCGTTCAAAAATTTTATACGCATTTTAAATTTAAGTTTAGTATTGGCTATGGACTTATCTTTTCGACCAAAATACCACAACAGATAAAAGATTGAATAACTATGAATTCCCTGGGGAAAAACTTGTTTGGCGTGACGAAATTACTAATTTATATCCCCCAAGGTGTATATTGTGCTGCCGACTAAATTATTTTAATAAAAACATTCAATAAGTACACTGTGAAAATGAAAATTGTAGAATGGCTATTAACATTAGATTACACCGACACAGATAATTCTTTGACAATATAGAAGTGACAACTACCAACACTCATTTTGATGTATCTAATCACACACACACACAAGCACGAACGCACACACACACACACATAAGTTATATAAATTAGTTTCTGTTATATTTTATATTGGATTTTTTTTGTTCTTAGTTAAATTTGGATTGGTCTGTTTTTCTCTGAAGATATTAGAGTTATTTAAACTTTTATTGGAGATATTGTCTTAACGCGGTGAGAGTCTCCTCCCGTGCGTAGTTATTCTAAAGTAAAAGCTAGTTCATTATATAAGCAGAAGGGTACTGGACGGTGCTACCGTACATACCTGTGACAGCATTCCAAAGTCAGTCGTTTATAGTGAGTTGTCTGCGGCTGCGCTTGACAGAGATCTCGGCATCTTAGCAACACCCGCTGCGCGTCGGCGTACCACCCCGCCTCGTTTAGGAAACCACCTGGAACAGTGTTTATTTGTATAGGCTCGTGACGAAAAAGAGTTACCTAGTGGTACTCCGTTCCCCTTACACCGTCCAATTTTCGAGACATTATGTGCAGATTGGCGGAACTCAATGCCGACTTTTGTCTTTTTTTCCTGAGAGAGCAAATGAAAATAATAATTTCCCGCGAGAAGGAATCGTGCGAAAAATTTATTATACAAAGCAGTATTTCTTTATCTATGTAATATTAGCAAAGTTAGAGTAGAGAGATATTACCCACAGTATCCTGCATCACATGACTTACCAAGCCTAAGGCCAAGTTGTATGAGTGAGTTTTGAGATTTTGCATTGGCGTCACACCTCGCCAGGTACCCGCTGGCTAGCTCTGATGATAGTTTGGAACCATGTTCGATCACCGCCTGTCAAGTTATATTATATCTGGATGAATACATTAACATTGTCATGTAAGCTAGCTGTAGCTGTAGGTGTGTTCTGTACTTTATAGCTGAAATTAATCATCTATATTCTCTGTTGTTATTACATTAAAACTGAAAACATGGTTTCATTGAATGCGGATATCGAAGGAACTATTTATTTGAAATGAAAAAATATCTTAGTCTGGAAGCTATCGTTACATGGCTTTAACTGTTTCGATGTAGCCCAGCCAGGCCTGTCGTGGCGAAGGGGTACAACCATATTATTGTAAACGTGACAGATTGTGAGCTCGATAACCCCCAAGGAAATTACATATTTCATGTTTTCAATTTAAATTTCCACACACTATAAAATTAAATATGTAAAGTTTTCATTTCTTCGGTTTGGTAATAAGGCAAAGCGCAACGTTGAGTTCCGCCACTTGATATAAATGTCTCAAATTCACATGTTCCCTCTGCCTACCGTGTGCGGGATACAGCGTGAAGCTGAGTAAATGACCTTCGCAATTTGTTCACATTTAGTGTTCAGTGCCAGAGGTGTTGGTGGTCAATAAACATAACAATGACTTTACTGCTTCATAATAGTAGCCATTGCATAAACTTGGTCCATCATCGTATATACCGCTCGTGGTATCGCTACCATACTACAGTGTGAGTTATGAAAACGTAATAATTATAATCGATATTGCATATCTATTAAGTCATTCCGTTTTAACACTTATAATACTTATTCACAAAAAGATCTCGACTTTCCAGATCCGTCAAGTCTCTCTCTAAAGCGCGGCGTTGAGTTTCGCCATTTCGAAAACTGGCCAATGCGCGGAAGTGTGAACGGAGTGAGATTCTCAGAATCAAACGTGAAGCACTTATTCTAGTTTTATTTTTGCCCACAATTAGAAGTCGTAGGAAACTTATTAAAAGGTCTTATATATAATATGTTCTCTTTAAGCTCCGTCACAATTGTTTTTACGCTTTTATAGTTTTCAAGTATTTTTCTGTTCAAGTGTGGATTTTTTAACTTAATTAGCACTTTGAAAACTGTAAAACATGTAATAAAGAGTATCCTCCAAACTCTCCCCTAAGTAGTCAGAGCGTATCGACGGATTCCAAGAGGCGCGGGTTCAAATCCCGCTACGTTCAATTAGTATTTTTGTAACGTATTTTGAAACGCTATTATGCAGCCGCAGTTTAGCCGCTTTGGTGGCCCAACCTCAAAAAACTCAAACATGCGTAGTCTCGGGAAGTCTCAGAACGATTGCTCGAGCCAGCTTATCTACCGCGTTCCTGCCTGGTCAGAGATTCTTTCTCCACCTAGGTAAACGTTGAACTAAAGAGTGTGCTTAAGTTCTTTTCTAAGGACTTACTTCTACTTAAAGAGAACGTTATTAATGCGAAAGGGCCCAAAATAGTGACTTTTTAAATTATTGTCCCTTTGTCTGTGCGTTTGTACATGCTAATCTCAGAAATCACTAACCAGATTTAAATGTTTCAGAAATCACTATTATATTTTAGCAACTTTCCCTAAACATTTACTATTTGTTTTATTGAAACTGGTTAATAAATAAAAATGTAACGTCAAAATATTTACTTCGGCAATAGGTAGGTACTGCCACATTTTTATTTTAATTTAAGAATATTGTCTAAAGTGATAATATTATTAGAATAAGTAAGTAATGGAGATTAGTAAATAAATAGTGTAATAGGTAGTGTGGAGTCACTAGCAGGTATATTATAAATACTCTTAGTACATAGTTTCAACTAGGTGCGAGAAAGGTCAGCTTTTATTATTAAAAATAGTATTATTTTGTTGCACTTTTTAACAGTTCTATACCTTTGTATTCACTACAACTTTTAATTAAGAGTGTTTACGTCTGACTGTATTTGTGACGTCATTTGCAACAATTTAAACAGCTGCCGTTTCTTAAACAAAACAATAACAAAGCTGTTCTCGCACAAGTAGCCACTAGGTACTTCAGTATTTTTATTAAGTTAAAAACGAGACACTACTGATAAATGAGTGAGTTACGAGTATATACAAGGAGAGCGCGTCACAGCCTTAATATTTAAGTGGATAAACATTAGTACATAGCACAGGAAATTTTGCACTATTTGAGTGGCGATCGACCCCGCGCGTGTACACATGTGCTACACGTGTGCTCCTGCGCCACCACAGGCCTCTGTGAAGCAAGCGTGGTGAGAGGACGTCTAGTGTTCAGGTACTACGTTTCCCAAGCACCGCCTAGTTTTTAATAAATTACATGTTAAGAACATAGAAATGGAATTTTTTTTTGTATATATTACTTTTTTTATGTATTATATAAAATAAGTTTTTTTAGTAACATTTTATATTAATGTTAATAAACAACGAATCACTTTCCTAGCACTGTCTCTGGGACGGTTAGTTGTATGTCGCAGTACACCGACGACGGCTCGATTGTGGTGTGGTGCAGTAAAACTCTCAGAGTGTCGGTACATTTTGTCTTTATATTTATCAACGAACAGCATGACAACGACGTTGGCAGTCAATACTTGATGGGCTGCCATTTGATTGAGAACTAGATGCAGTGTGATGTAACCGCGGGCGCTACAACGCCTACAACATAATTGGCTCGACTGCGAGCGCGTGCGCGACCACGTGCTCCGGCTCATGTCATATTACATAAACATGAATAACCTACTAATATTTATATTAAATATGCATCTATCTCTATTTATTTTATACTTGGTAAATAAAAATAGAAAGGAGTAAAGTACACTGCAATATTTTCCATTTTAAGTAGCCAAGGTTTTACGTCAATGAACATATTTTCTTTTATTTTGTATACCTTCTCGGCAAAGAAAACCCAGTGTTAACGCACTCCGTGTCTTACTGTCCAATTTGCGAGATATTGTCTGTAAAGTATCTTGTTCTCTTTAAAAATGTCAGTCAGTAGTCATTCACAGCTAACTGTTGACTGACTACTGACTGACATTTTTGGTCATCTTTTATGAAATTTTGGCGAGTTAGAAGTATTGGAGCGCGTAGTTTATATTGGCGTAGTCTCAAGCTTTGTTGTTTAGTAATATGTACATACTAATAAATTTTTATTCAAATATCAGTACTTTATGCTAATATTACACGTATTGCTACAGTACTTACTACTATAGCCAAATTATAGAAAATCTTTTCATAAATTGCAACCTAGACGTTATTGTAATGTGTATATTACTATTAAGTTTAGGTTTAATTCATTTAACAGTTTTAGCCTCAAAAGTGGAATAATTTTCTTTTCACAAATTTTCTCATTAGAGTCTAAAAATAGCTAAGCATCGAAGTATATTAATAATAGGTTAGTATAGATTATTACTCGAAAACACACAAATTAACATTTGATTCATATTTAATTTAATAATACATTCAAGAGTCAATTTAATGTCAGTTAACGCTTAATTGTCTTCTCTGAAATATTTAAGTTGTCCATTTGGCAGACGCGTGCACGCATCATTTGGACGTGTGGACCGTTTAATAGAAATGACATTGAGCGCTATGCTCGCGGTACGGAGCAGCCGCGGCTACTGGATTTAGACTATCAGTTAAGTACTCGAACATTATTGTGTTTACACTCGTTTATCGTCTTAAGTATTTGTTTCTTTACTGAACAGTTGCTCTTTAGAAAATGCTAAATTCTATTCTTAATGTTCCCCGAGTGCGCATCAATTGCATATGTATATAAAATAAAAAAAAATGAATAAAGCACGCTTTAATTGCTAATTAATAAATGATAAAACTATTATTTGTTGGCTACTGGATTTAGACTATCAGTTAAGTACTCGAACATTATTGTGTTGACACTCGTTTATCGTCTTAAGTATTTGTTTCTTTACTGAACAGTTGCTCTCTAGAAAATGCTTAATTCTATTCTTAATGCTCCCCGAGTGCGCATCAATTGCATATGTATATAAAATAAAAAAAAATGAATAAAGCACGCTTTAATTGCTAATTAATAAATGATAAAACTATTATTTGTTGGCTACTGGATTTAGACTATCAGTTAAGTACTCGAACATTATTGTGTTGACACTCGTTTATCGTCTTAAGTATTTGTTTCTTTACTGAACAGTTGCTCTCTAGAAAATGCTTAATTCTATTCTTAATGCTCCCCGAGTGCGCATCAATTGCATTTGTATATAAAATAAAAAAAATGAATAAAGCACGCTTTAATTGCTAATTAATAAATGATAAAACTATTATTTGTTGATTAGCAAAAATAAAAATACGCTTTTATTGCGAATAGCTGATGAGCTTAAAAATAGAAAATAACTTTTAATTACAAAAAGATTATGTAACATATAGTGGCAGGTCGAAATATCTATGTTAATCAACTCAAAATATAAATATAATAACATTTATAACATTAAAAAGAACAATTCCAATCAGAGTAAAAACATGGGGTGCTTGATACAGAAAATATTACAATAGTTCTTCAGCAACTTTTTTAGGGTAAAGAGGATTAGGAAAGTGAAGTATATTTTCTCAATAATTTTACTAAACGATTGTAAAGAAAATCGTATATTGATCGTTGCATCACAATCAATATATTTTTGGATATACATATCATGTAAATATATTTAGAAAAAAAAATATGAATTTACCAAAATCGGTGATGTACATAATATTAATACTAGAAATATGTAAAATTAGTGCGCATCTAACTCGATTGCTTAAATATCGAACTGTAATTGATAAAAAAATGTGGTAAATTCGACCGGCAGTACATTGTTTGACGTTCAAAAAATGGAGTAATGGAGTACTTATAAAATATTTGAATTTTAATCCCATGCACTATTATCATTAAAAAGTAAAGGAAAGGAATTGAGTAATAAGCTAGCCTAATAATATATTCTTAACCTTTATTTTAAATTGTTAAAATGGCAAGTCTAAAATTATTTGTAAAACATAAACCTACATGGTTACTGGTACTGTGTCTAATAAAAGATTTAGTAACTTATTGAAGACGAAATCTGGGAGTGATCAGCTTGTTTTTATTGCTTATATTAATATCGTGTCTTTAACTGTGCTTTAAGTAATTATAAATGTTTTTGTCAACATGTAAAGTATGATCGTATCATATGAACTATGCTGCAACCATGAGAATACCGGAGCTCCGATGCAGTAAATGGCCCGAATTTCTCATTTTAATTACGATTCAATATCTGCAGCAACATCCGTAAGCTGCCTCACTAATCTTCTTTGTTTTTTTTTGCGTTTATATTAAATGATTAACCGTAAACCAGAAGTATTTGCGATATTGCAATATTCACTTCGTCATAATTGTCTTTATTACGCACAACTTTAGAAATTAAAGAAGTACGATCAGCAACTAGAACAATTTAGCATAAATAATCATTTTAACATAAAAGGGGTGATCATTAATATTAATCGAAAATAAAAGAGGTCTTAAGATCGATCCTTGTGGGATACCCAATCGCAGAAAACAGCCGGACCATTTTACATTATGTTCAGTAACATGCTGAATCGGTAGTAAGTGTAATACAGTGGGAACTAAAATTAGTTTAACGTAGAATGAAAGAACAACAATAAGTGCACATTACTTACCTCGAGCAGTGCGCCATGACACCACACATAATTGAAAACTAAGCTAATATATGTTTTTTTTTTATGGAAGAGACGGCAAACGAGCGTACGGGTCACCTGATGGTAAGTGATCACCGTCGCCCACGGCCCCGTGTAACTCCAGAGGAGCTCCAGGAGCGTTGCCGTCCTTTAAGGTGGAAGGGCACCGGGGCCCGGCATTATCTAATGTGAAACGCTGTGGCCAAAACCACTACTTAACGCCGGTCTTAAATGCCGGGGGTGGTAACAATCCAGTCGAGTTTGCCCATGCGTGTTGTCATTGCTGACAACGTGACTCTACCACACGCACTTTAGTAGCCTCTTACGACACCGTCAGTACCAGGGTGACCCTATTCTAAGCCGGGATCACACGGCATAAATCTTAAATAAATATTAAAAAATGTGACAAAGCACAAGTTAAAGATCAATCTGCTCTCTCTGCAAAGTACAATAACAACATGTAGCATCATCAACATGAGGCGCGCACCCGCAGCGCGAGGGGCAGTTACTTAATAAGCATAGACCACGTCACATTCAACGTGACCCGTTTTGTGTTGTTAAAGAAAATTGTCAACATTACGTAATAAGCTTCTACACAACTAGCGGTCTCCGCTCGGCTTTGTTCTCTCCTTTTTTATTTAATACTTTATAAGAAACACAAGTTGATTATTAAAATTAACCATATTGCCTGTCTATGCTGTGGTACACTTATTTTTTTTTTATTTATTTAAGAAACAAAACCAAAAGTAACACAAGAAATGACCTAAACCATTAATAATGTTTACAAGGTCTTACTTTCATGCCTATTCTTTTTCATTTTCCAACAATGAACAGTGTAAATGTCAACAGGTCAACGGTAGAACGGCCGTCTGGTGACAGACAAGGTCGCCGAAACAAAGTTTCAGAGTAGTGTTCTACGCCAAAACATATATTATCTCGAAGAATAAATATTAGGATAATGAAAAATCTAGTTATTTAGGTACATATTACGTACATGTTGGTGTCAATATATGTATTAAAGTTCCGCAATGTATTTCAAGCTTGCTTTTAGACTACAGACGTTTTTTATTTTAGAAATTACTTCAACTAAAAAGCAAATGTTTTACAAATCCTGTATTCTTAATCCAGTAATCATAACTTTAAGCACATTTGGAATGACATTTAGTGCACATTTAAATGTATCTCGCAAAACCATACAACTATCGACTGAAGGAGAATTATTCTTTCTTATTTGTTACTCACTCCGACCCGTTAATATTCTATGTCGAGGCAAAATTAAAGTTCTTTCATTAAATTATTCAAATAGCTGTATGATGATATCTTAATTCAGATTACTACTGGTTAGTTATAGAATGATAATTCGTGCACATTTACATGTACTTATCTATCAATATCACTTATTTATCCTGTGTGTACATGAAATTACTAAAGTAAAAAAAAAAGGAGATTTAGAGTTTAGTCACCGTATTAATTAAAACTACAATATTTGCTTTGAACCATTCATAACAAATTATATATATTTTTTATCTGTATGATTATATTGTTACTACAAATTGCTGCTGCAGAACGTTTTTATGCATATAATGTAATATTTCTTGCACATTTGAATATTTCTTGCTGCTACACAAGTTATATTACATAAAATTGTATAAGCGAGCGGTACTACACGTTGTATTTTTTATATTAAATTGGACAAATAAAACTTTTGAACTTTTCTCCTCCATCTCGTTATTTTAGTCATTCAATAAGACTACAGTAAGCAAAAATAACAATACTCTATGAGTTCAGTTCAGTTCTTTGGTTATGGCGTTCCGAGCGTGCCAGTTGAGCACATAATCACTTCGTTAATGTCACGTAGAATGGAGAACACACGACGGAGATTGTTTTTTTTATATTTAATGGAACAAATAAAACTTTTCTGTTTGATTTTCAGTAAGACCACAATAAGCACGTGAAACAATAATCTATGTCTATATCAGTACTGCATGTCTATGGACAACATAAAAAACAAAAGAAACAATTTGACTATAGAGAATGTATGCATATACAAATACTTGTTTGTGTGCGTCTTAAATGCACGGTAGTGCGTGTGATTTTTTTTTCATGGATTTAATTTAATTGTAATTTATAAGCATTATTATAATAAAATATTCTCTGTCTCCTGCACTAGTCCTACACATAAACTATAAGTGTGCCAAATTTCATACACCTTCGTCGTGTTCGTAGTGCTTGTGTTTAAAAAGGGGTCTCAAGTTTTTGTTTCACGTATTAATATATAGATTATTGTAAAGTAATAATATTCAACTAAAATAAAACAACAACTTTGTAAATTCAAAGTAAACTATGTGATATTCAAGATATAAGAAACTGTCGTACACTGAAGGTACCTGAAAACATTGTAGAAGGCGCAGCTGAGCGCCGGAGAATCGCAGCAACCGTTCGAAGATGTCCAATTCTGATAGTTCCGCACCCAGGATGCATAAGCGCTTCTCCTGGAGCATCTACAACAATGGTAAATTCAATGTTAATTTTATATTAGTATCCTTATTTCGTACAGTTAGTGCAGTTGCGTTTCGAGCATGCAACTTCGCCAATGTCACCTTGTATGGAGGACAGATTTCTTGATATATAAAAATAAAAAAATATACAACATATTTCACATTTTAGGAAATATTATTAAAATATAAAAATATATTATATTTTTATTCAGTGTAAAAAAAAGTACTAAAAATTTTTCAATAATCTGTATTGGCGATATTCAAACTGTAAAAAACCGCACGTAGCAACTGTACCAATACAATGACTCGTAAAACTCTACGTGTGTGTGTATGTGTGTATGTGTGTGTGTGTGTGTGTGTGTGTGTGGGTGCGTGCGTGTGTGGGTGCGTGCGTGCGTGCGTTCGTGCGTGCGTGCGTGCGTGCATGCGTGCGTGCGTGCGTGCATACACACACGTTTACAGTTTACACGTACACAGTTCACTTTACACACTATGTATGACAATTTTAAGCTATACATATTACGGAATAGAAAAGATTTTAACACTATTAATTGGATGATCTATAAGCAAATAAATAAAAATAACTTGTACAACTCCGTGGATTTACAGTTCGTGTGCATAGGTTAGTGTAGGGGCGCCTTCAATATAGACATTAAACTTAATTTCCATATTGTATAATTATAAGATGTTTATAGTTTCTGAAGTAAACACAGTTATAACTCCTTAACAACCATTTTCTATCCATTTCTTATACATTGCTAGTTAGCTAACAGAATCGAATAGCGCAATATGTCCTAACCTGACCTTACAGTAGTTAAGTACATTTTATTACTATAAACTATTCATTCATATTAAAATATTATTTCTTTATTTATAACAAATAGGTATAGGCAAGCTATTTATTCTAAGACCTAATTCCGACGTGTAAACTACTATCAAAACAACAGATTCACTCCGTGTTGAGCTGCGCTGCACCTTCGTTTCCCGCAACCGCAACTTTAGGCTACCCTAAACCGGCAGAGAGCACCTCGAGCTTGGACACTGTTTCCATCAAAAAAACAATAAAGACTGATCCACACCACATCGTACTTATACTTTTGGCGTGATAAAAAATCTGCCAACCTTATTGAACATTAATAACGCAATGTTTGAATAGAGATAGTCCAACTGAGTCAATAAGAAACACTAAAGTAATTAGTATCGCTAGTAGTTATTAGTTAGTAAGTACGCTTAGCGTAAATATAATTAACGGGGCGGACGAACGGTACTTACTAATGCAAATAGCTGTCGCTATTTAGCTAGAAATACATAAGTAAATCAGTGTTGAACCCAATATTCATAATATATTCATCAATTTCGCTTTTGGAAATTTTAAAATAATCCTTTTACATTTTTTTTCACAGACTCATTAAAAAAAATAATAAATTAAAATATCCATTTATTAATTTAAAAATTAATTAGCAATTATATTCGGATATAAGATACCTTCGCATTTTTTCAGCTTCACGCTGTACGCAATTGACAGGACAAGGAAAAGGATCTTGAGAAAGTAGTATTAAGCCACTCCGCTCCGTTTCAGTTAACAATAAAAAAATATTTTGTTAAATTAATTAATGTAAGAGTCCACATGATCCACGAATACGATTTTTTTAAATGGTTACGATTTTACCAAATTTGTCCAAAAGAAGGAATTGAATTAAAACCCATGCTTCATGCATGTTTCAAAAATAGGAATTGATTTATGTTGTTATAGCTTCACATTGTATTCCGCGAAAATGACGTTAACACTATAGAAGGGTTTACGAATGATCTCACAGCCCTCTTTTTGAGATATTCCGTGAATCAAGAGATGTAACTCAGTGGTTATTCTTCTTACAAAGGCGAATAGAATCCACAACAGGCGTGTTTACAGACATTCGTCTGTGTAGGCCCACGACGGTCCCAACAACTTATTATTCAACTATTTTGAGGTCTGCAGTGGCACAGAGGTACAAGCGTGTGACTGTAAGCCACAAGTTGTGAGTTCGATCCCCACTCCAAGAAATGTAATATTTCATATTTTCAAATAAAAAAAATATATTTTCCTTTCTTTGCTCTGGTAATAAGGCCAAGCACGGCTAAGTTCCCAAATTTCTTTTGGCTGTCCTGTCACGTGCGGAATACAGCGTGAAGCTGAGTGAATATTTTGGGGTTGTACTGTAATAGTAGAATATACACACGAACAATATACATATGAACTTGCACTGTTTAAACAAGATATGATGATGATTCTCTAAATTTGGTGAACCAAGCGAGTGTAGAGGATTGGCTGAACCAGCGCATGAAATTAAGCAATGCATTTTTTTAAATTAATTATTTACAGATTCAATTCATGACTGACTGGACCAAATATTTCAATCCCAAGGCGTGTCATTACTTATAAAATGAAGAAATATCGTCAGCAAACAATACTATATAATGGCTCCTTCTCACTAAATCATTATTTCATTCTTGGTCCTTTTCTATTAAAAAGAGAAAAGGACCAAGAATAGATCCCCACAGTGAATATTGAGTGGCCACGCCTCATATTTAAGAGCATCAGAGAAATTCCAGCATCGGTAGCAGAGCAACTCTTAATAAAACCACGCTGTTTATCATACGTGAGTTTATGTCAATTAAAATGCAATAATACTGGATTTAAAATATTTTTTAACTTTTTTTATGTATTAGTAGTACAGATACCGATATTTTATACCGAAATTTGTTTGTATTTGATGGAGAACCCAATTTAAATATAGGTATAATTTTACTTAACTTCGTTCGGTGTCTATTGTATGACTAATCTACTTGACAGAATAATATATCTGAAGACGTTCTTAGTCTTAAATATCGTAACAATGGCTCATGAGTAGATTGAATTAAATTGAATTTTTACATAAATATTTGTGTACGCTCTCGCGTTCACGTTGTTAATTTGAAATTGCTAAAATATTTAAGATTCTAGATAAAAAAGAAAACATCATAAAAATCGAACATCATGTTGAATCATTATTCAGTATGATGTGGTGTTCCACTTATATACCCATAAAAGTAGAACACTATGTTGTTATGTTATGCTATTTGTGTATTCCTAGGAAGCATTCTACTCTTACAACAAACTATTCAAATATTTATTTATTTTTTTAAGTAAGCACATATGTACATTAATTTTAAACTTAGGTTTCGTTATCATTTTTTTTAAAGTCTAACAAACCCAACATAAAAAAATTCTAAACAAACTTTCCTTGGTGGGGTTTTGCTTTGCTTGCTAAATTTATAACTTATTACCTCAGATCAGAATCCAATCCATTAGTGAAAAGTAAAAAAATATATGTATTTATTACGTACATATAACATAGTTTGTTTGAAACATTGATGTCGATCACGTCTCACGTCGCGGTCGCGTCGCCGATCGGATAATGAAAACTCCATTGAATAAACAATGGCGTGTTTATAATATTGTATTGAAAATATTACCCATAGAATGTTCCAGAGATTCATAAAAACTGTAATCTATACACATGATTTACTATTCATGTAAAGTTCTCTTCTCTAGTTTGTTATTGAGCGACAATAAATAATATATTCAATACATATACGAGTATATTGTATCTTTGATCGAGATTCTTCTGTATTATTTGTAATTTATAAGGCATATGATATTATGTATAAAATAATTAGTAAATAATAATACTTATTTTCGTATGGTATACATCTATTTATGTGTATGCAATTACATATGTGCTTGCATTAAAATGTCAACAGTCAGTCAATCATCGGTCACTCCTGGAAGTACAGTGCATAATTTTAAAGTGATATGTAATTAAAACACAGTACAGAGTAGAAATATTACACAGCAGATATGATAAATAATATATAAGAAATTTAACAAAGATAATAATTAGTTTAAAAAAATATTTAGTACAATAATAAATATATGTTAATTTTGGATTAGTCTACATATCAATAAAAGTTAATTTTAGTATATACATATACAGACTATATTACATATCGTCGATGTGACCCACTGTCTGTACCTGCTATTGGAGTTATTTCTGGCACTGGAAATGTGCGTGCAGGCTTCATTCACATTCCTAAACTTACTTCCATACAACGTGTGGGACCGTACGCATATTAGAATAAAAGATTTACTTTTAAATTACACAATTACCACAGCTGCTCTAATTAATGAAATACCAATGATGTACCAACACCATAGAGCACAAAGAACGGCCACATCATAAACACGTCAGTGCTGTGCTTAAACATAACAGTCGGGCAGTCGGCTTTAGATGACATGGATCGATTGCGTCGGCATTGAGCGCGATGACACCAATGACGACACGGGTACTGCGTGTACTGTGCATGTGCATGTGCATGTCACATACAATGACACTTGGATAAAGGTGTGTACTTGTATACAAAGTGTTAATGTTAGTTTCAGTCACGGAGGTAGTTAATTTTGTTTGTTTATTAAAAATATGAAAATAATAATAGTGTTGAGTAATAATTATTTTATAATGAACTGGAGTGTTGCATGCCTTGGAAGGTGCGAGACGTAATGATAGAAAAAAAATAGATAAAGAAGTATGGTGAGATGTATCGATCGACGTTCTTCTTATATTAGATAATCTTAAATAGTTAAGATAGATAATCCTAAATAGAGAATAAGGATCGATTAAGACCAAAATTATGTTTTGTAACGATCACGTGAATACAAAATTGGGTTGGATCGGTTTATTGCATCGTGATTTGTAAACAGAAGTGCGTTGTTTCGGCGCAAGGCCGCGGCGTAGAAGCGCCGGCGCGCCGGAGCGCCTATACTATATTTAGTTTATAAACAAAAATGAGTAAATCCCTGTTGAATTAATCGTTCATATAGGCCTGTCGCTGCGCAGGGGCACTAGCGTGTGACCTTGTATCGTTTCCACATGGAACAAAGGAAAAATTTCTTATTTATATTTTTTATCAATAGTCTAATGTCATCAAAGAACACATTTAATATTTTTAAGAACCACTTAAAAAAATGCAATATAAAATAAATGATAAAATACAACAGTAGGAATTAAAAATAATAAATATAATGTACTGTTCGCCGTTGCTTTTGTTCTCGGTTGTCGTTTTACTGCACAACCCAACATTGTTCAATGTAAGAGTTGGTCCTAATTCTATGAACTTTATATCAGAATAGCTGCCAGTGTGCAAATATGTAAGTTTCTTACCGACCGCTCTTAGTACAGCTGTCACCTGAGCCAGTGCGGTGACATGTTCATTTAACGATTCAACAATGCTTGCTGCGCATTGCATGTTTGCGTAAAAAATACTGTTAATTAAAATGTTAGTCACAATTATATTTATGTGTGTACGAATATAACAGACTTCCAAAACAAATGACAATCTTATCATAATTAAATGTTCAAAGAATATTCTAAACACACTCAACTACCCTGAAGGACTACTAAAATGAAGGACTGTAGGTACTACTAAACTGTACCAACTTTCTCATTGCACGTGTACAAACAATTGTAAGAACCTTGACTGGTCAGTGGCTCAATGCTCAATGCTCAGTGTTGGCTGGCGGGTCGTCGACCCCGCTACAGTTTCCGATGATTCGCTACATCAGCTCGCCTTGAGACTTAGTTTAATGATCGACTTACAGAGATAAACTTGATGTGTTCTAATTACCTTAATCGCCGACGTATAAAGACATATTGATGCAATTAAAATTTAAGTGCGGTGTTAAGGATTGCAATTCAAAACGCAGTATCATAAATCAGGGCGGTATGCGAAGTAACACTAGATAAAAAAAACACATCCTACATGTGAATAGGCTAATCAATAATAATTATCAACCAAAAACAATACCGTAACATTTAATCCCACATAAGCATAAGCTTGTTCTATTCGCCGTGCATAATACATGTTTCGATTACTGCATAGTCTATTGGCTAACAATTTACTTTATGACCAAGGTAACATTTATAATTGTAAGTGCAAATAACCTTTTCTAAATATATTCTTTTTTTCTATAGAAAGTTCTATAGAAAAAAGGAATCTCTAAGATATATTAAAATTAGACGTAAGCCCGCAATTTTAAAAAACACAACAAAGAAATTCAGCTTTTGTCCATTTTCGTAAGAATTTCGTTAAATCCTCTTAGAACACACTTCAATTTACCTACATACGGGAGGTCACTCGTAAATACAGACACGTCGAAAAAATATAAATATATACTATTGTACCGTATGTTTATAATTTAGTTCAATTTAATCCTTGACATGGCAGATGGCAGATTTAGTGTTCTACTCAAAACAACAGGGAGCGAGCCGTTACCTATTACGTACAAAACAATAGAATGCCCGCATCACACATTCACAATGATGAACGATTGTATGTGGATGTGGTTAACACATGCTGTTGACAGCTCACGTACAGCGCAACATATCTATGTACACTTGACTAGTTTTTACCTGAGACTCCGCGCCCGTCATCAACGGATTTCCCATTATATTGCACTTGCACCTCCTATAGCCTCCTCGATAAAGAGAGTTGGGGACAGTAACTGCTGACGTCCTACTATACGAGGTGAGGTCCAAAAGCCCAAGAAATAAGTAAGACGCAAGTAAGTTATGGGTATCATTGCATTTTTCTACATAATCACTCTTAACATGAAAACACTCTCTGGAACGCGAAATGAGCTTTTCTATCCCACTATAAAAACATGTTGCACATGCACATTTCCCCTGGCTTTCAAAATAGCTTCGAATTGCTTCCTTGACCTTTTTTATTTTCGTTAAATTTTCTACCCCAAAAGACTTTTTTTATTTTAAGAAAAAAAAAATATTATTGACGGGAGTCAGATTGCTTCAACCTGGCTTCGGTAAATACAAGTTTTTCTACGATTTCCAGTGAGATGATCATTAGGTATCCGGTGCGAGGGTCATATTTAAGGGACAATGCAATATTCCAAACTACTTGTAATTCGTCGTTTTAGAAAGACAACGGTCTCCGTGAACATTTATTGGACATTTTTCTTGTTCGATGAGGAACTTGACGACGGCTCGGCGTTTAATTTTCTCCATAGTTTCAGTGCACTTGCTGATTTAGTACTTGTCGGAGCGATAACTTTGTGAATAATGATGATAAATTACTTAAATACCCCAGTTAGTTACTCGTTACAATGATATATCATTAGTTATCGTCATGATCCCCGTCACCTTGATTCCGCGACCTCTCCTCGCAGCTATGTATGAATTTGGAATGCAATCACGAACTGACTCCGAGGTCCGAATGTAGTGCTAAGCAGAGGGATGTGATGTTAGGCCGCGCATGCTGGACATGGTAAGCTATTTCATGCAAAACAGAATTTCGCTTTTTCTTCTTTGACATAAGTGCGACCAAATGAAAGAAAACGGTGAAGAATCTAGAATCATTCAAAAATGACACAAAGCGTCAGAGCAAGAAAGTATTAGAAGTCTTACACAAGAAACACAAAGTCGCAATTAATGGTACAAACCATGATGAAAAATATTTTTATTCAATTTCTAATCCGAAGAATCTTATCTTCAGGTTTGGTTTTTATCAATTACCAAATATTAGATAATAATCTACAAATAAACATTATGGGCCCATGTACATGTCGTGCAAGTACATCTCATTGAAGACACTTCTCTCTGATTTGTGTGTCAATTACACTACGTCTGCCATTACTCCACAAGCTGAAGAGTTATCACAGACATTGGAGGTTACGTTTTTTTTATTAAAAATTGACTGTACTTTGAAAAGTTATATGCATTCAAGATGTGAACAAAAACCAATTTTAATAATTAAATTTTAACTTTGTTTTATTGTAATTCACCCTCAGGTTTTCGCAATTATTCCACCTTCTCTTACAGATAGATGGTGATAGTATGAGATATTAAATACTTAGTTTGTTAGATTAATCAAACTAGAAAAATATTGCTTTTTGTAAAGTAAATGGTCATAGAGATCTGATTTTTATGTAGTCCCACTTCTCTTTATTAATAGTATTTGATTTAATGTTTAAGAATTTTGACTAAAACAACTAATAACTATAAATAAGTATTTTAGAATTAAGTTTGACAGCATCTATTAGCGCCTGACTCCCATGCGGCCTTCCATACAATAAATATTCAACACGTAGTTTGTATATTTGTAATTTGCGCAGCACCTATGCAAATAAAGCGTAGGAACTGTAACTACCGCTTAAATTAGCAAAACGTATCGTGAAATTATGAAAATCGCTAATATTAATATAATCTAACTTTTTTTTTAATTAATCAAAGAAACAAATATGTGTGAACTCTCTTAAGTGAGTATGGCGTCATTCATCATATGTGATACATTTTTATAGATAATGCGTTGTAATCGACTCAGTGTTGACGTACAGAGTGGGAAGTTCGAAATCCCAGCGTAGTTAGTTACGTCACAAATTTGTGTGCTAAATTGACACTATGTACACGAATGTCGTATTAATCTGAATACTAAGCCAATAACCTTTACAAATATTACTTGCAAAGGTTTTTGGTAATAGTGGATCTCAGGAGGTAAAAAAGTTTCCAACCATGTTCTCTAATAAAGATTAGGAAGATTTAGTAATGTTATATCCTCACACATCATTGTAGGGTCATGTATATACAAAAACAATTATTTTATTTGCTTACCGCTATAAATAGTACTGGAATTATATTAATCATCATGTACGACAAATTCATCAGAGTTAATTTTAATAATTAATTATGCGAATGAATCACGTCAACTTATCTCCCGCTATGTCTGGCGGTTCTATTTCACTTGCCTATTTGTCTGAGTCAATGACCATTACAGTTACATATACATGCACGAGTATGTATTGTATATTTTATGCTAATTACATCCGCGTGCGTTGATAAGAAAGCTTTGTTTTGTTATCACTACGGGATGCACACGTTATCATATTCATCAGCTTCACGCTGTATCCCGCAGATGGAAGATTGTCTTTATAAAATTTATCATGGTTGGTATACATGGTGATCTTCTGAGATAGATGACATTTTATTTACGTGATAGATCACAGGCAGTGACAGTTAAAAGTTATACGTCGAGCTTTACACCCATAACATCTGGAGTCCCTCAGGGATCCCACCTCGGTCCACTGCTCTTTAACGTTTTTGTTACCTCGTTTAACTATTTAAACAGTTTTGAAATAATTTGCAGTCTTCGAAAGATTTTATTAAATAAAATAATTGGTGTTATCTGCATAAGTAATTTACTTTGAATATTTAAAACAGATTGTTTTAATTGTTATTGTTTGAATAATGGTTTAAAATTAAAAATGGGTAAATGTTTTGGTACAATATATTCTCGCAAGTCAATAAAATAAAATTTTATTATAAATTAATTAATAAGAGTCTTAAGATAACGACTGAAGTAAGAGATTTAGGGGTAACTCTAGACAGTGGGACTCTTTCTCTGTTGTCTCACATAAACACAATCACAGCAAAAGCATATAGAATGTTGGGGTTTGTTATTAACAGTGTAAAGATTTTAAGAATGTGAAAACATATTTCATGTTATATAATTCGTATGTAAGACCTATTTTCTTCAATTTAGAATCCAATGTTCTTTATTTATAAGAATCAAATAGAAGCTATTCAGAACAAATTTCTTCGAAGGATAAACTATATCTTTGGCAGTCATGTTATACCACGTCCTATGACGTTGGAGCTGCGTCGTAAATATAAAGACTCAATATTTCTATATAAATCGCACGTATTTATTGTAATTGTTCGAGATGATACTGACATATTTTTTTTTTCTAAATTGATTGTGTACGTATCTTTGGTTAGAAAAGTAGTTTTTTAGGCTTCTGAAATATTTAAAAAATATATATTAACTGAAATATTGTAAGCTGTATGTTTTCCTAAAGTGACAAAAATAAAATAAAAAATGGACAGAGAGTACTTGGGTAGCTAGTGTTAAGACACTCCGTTCCGTTCCCTACTGTCCGCCGATTTCGAGGCATTTTTGAATAAGGGAACTTAACACCGCGCTTTGTCTTTTCACCAGAGCGAAGAAATTAACACATTTAATATTTAAACTGAAAATTTGAAATGTTTTATTGCCTCAAGTGTCCCCACTTCAAACCCATGACCTGTCGCGTTTACAGTCAATCAGTACAGTAGTCACATACTCGTGCCCCTGTGCTACGACAGGATTCAAATTAATTAACGAGATTAAGAAAAAGTCCAGATACCTAATGACCACAACTGTGACGAATATTCAATATCGAATATGTCGAATATCCATTGGGAACAAAAAACTAAAATACTAACCTTTTAATTAAAATTAATATATATATATATATATATATATATATATATATATATATATATATATATATATATATATATATATATATATCTTCATAAAAACTTATTATCAAGACATTATTTTGTGATTCACAACTGTTAAACCATTTTAATTTATATATTATTTCTGGGTTGTACCTACTTATAAAACTCAATGATATTATATATTAGATTTATTACATTATATTTATAATATTTTAAGGCCCTCGTGACGCAGCGGAGTGAGACAGCATATGACCGCAAAAATGGTGGATTCGATCGGCGATAAAATCAATAATGGCTATTTCCTCACGCTGGTAAAGAAGATGATGCGCGACGTTGAGTTCCGCCACTCCATTAACGCTTCATGTCTCTAAAGTTGGGTGGAGAGTGGAGAACGGATTTATAATACTAGGTTCTCTTTGCTTAGAAGAAGTTAAGAAAATAATAATAGTATTGCAAACAAGTAAGAAGCAGGTAGTGTTACTTCATTGTTGGTTCACTGGCATTTACCAGCGACTTCGCCTCTAACCACAACTCGCAGTTAGGAGTTGTGCATGGCAATGGCACATTCTTGTTGTCCGATGCAATTCTGTCACACATCGTTATGTAACATAACTACTGAGGTTAGGTTCAGTAGATGAACTCATTATGTCACGAAGAGAGATTTTCAATTGAATGTACAACCTCTTTAATATACATATAATATTAGTATGGATACAAACAACAATTACTCCTCTATTAAATGGCACAACTTGAGATTACATTGGAACGCTCAAAACGCGACGACGCTCCGCTTGACAAGTGTGCAAGCAGGCCACCAGGTTACCGGGTGCCTAGAATGCCTAGACGGTCTAAACGAGAAACGTGGCACACATATGCGACTAAATACATACATATAAGTCGAAAGTACAGTCTACAGTATTTAGTGGCTACTGCGTTTCTATTGAACGCTCTATTTAATGATGTCTAGGATAATTTCAATGACATGTAGCTTTACGTTGTATCCCGCACACGACAGGGCAGCTGGAGGAAAGTTTAGAACCCATTAAAACACTGTGGCGATCGGACTCACAACATCGCATTAAGTCGCGTACTTGCACCTCCGCGCCGATGATTTAAAAAAATTAATTCATAGATCGAACAAATGTATTAGACTTAAGGGTGATCATATTGAAAAGGAAAAAATAAATTTATTGTTATATTTTATTAACAACCCTTTCATTCCGCGAACTTTTGGACCTCCCTTCGTAATATAGATATCAATTTTAATTAGATAAATATACACAACAACTACAGGAACTCATAATTACAGTGATTAAGAGCCACAAGTACAGATCACCTACCTTGTTTTTTAAAATAAAACAATAATAATAATATAATGATATACATTTTAATAACAGTTTAAACGAAACATTTATAGGTACAGCTGATAGAGAATATAATTTATTTATTTCATTTTTTCTAAGATCTATCGACATTGCGATGCCGCATACTCCACGTAATATTTGCCTTTATGCTAAGATACATAGCAGGGCATACCTAAGTGGACAGTTGTGAGATCGGTTCCCACTGGAAGGATTAATTTAATATCCTCGGTTTAGTAACAACACAACGCTACTGGACACGCAACATCCATGTAACAAAGTTATATAAAATGAGTAAACTCCGTATATACACGCGTCATTAGGCTGCTCTAACGGCCTACATAATGGTTGCAGTGCAACGGAACTCTCGTAACCTTACGTAACCAACGACAGCTATATAAGGCGACCATTAACACCGTTCTCAAATAATACTATACTATCGTACGATATGCACAAGAAATGCAGTCGAAGATTTCTATTTAATTACCTACACTAGTCGTATACGGAAATACTGCTACTTGTATTACCTAGCCGTAGTGATATAGAAGTCACTGCCACATTCTAGTTGTTTCAAAGTATATTTCCCATTGGAATCCATGTCAGTCGTGTACAGCACGACTGGAGCAACTCGAAGCCTAGATTCCCTTTGTGAAAAGAGAATAACGCGTGTTGTGTTGTTTAAAGGAGAGTTACTCTGTTGACTGGAATCGGAATAGTGTCTTGAGACAGTGCAGGTAACCTTGTTTAGGCGCTTATGGGTTCAACGAAACGGAGTATTTAACACTAGACTAAACACTTTTATTCGTCTACCCGGCTAAGCGAGGAAAACAGAAAAAGAAAGTCACATATCAGTACATTAACAGATCGCATACTGAAATAATTATAATAATATAAAAAAAATCTTTATACTTAAGGTACATTTACGGTTGCTTTTTATTTAAGTTTAATTTCACCTCGACCAAGCCACTGCATTCGTAATATTAAAAAAAACACAAATGTCACGTGCGCGTAGCAAAATACAAAAATATAAACAGTATGGTGGTTAATTTTGATTACACTCCTTTGATTACTTGTACTACATCTGAGGCCAACGTGTGGTCGGCGGCACTGGCGTCTCAATATGAACGCGACGGTGGTTAGTTCTATTCTCACTTGGCAAGACAAAGCAAGGAAGCTTTACTATCACGAAAAGTGGACGATACGTGGAAAACAGACACACACCTGTTACAGATGCTCGCAACAGAGTGCTGCACGGTGCACGCTGGTGACCAGGTTTCAAGAAATATATACGTTTAGTCGTTATAAATATGATGTAAAAATAAAATAGAAAATAAGGGAAACATGTATATTCAATACTGTTAAAGGTAACAAACTCCCAAACTTATGAACCAAGTACAAATCTACTTACAAAAGTACTAAAAGTAATAATTAAGAACAGTAACAAGAAAATTTTATAATTTAAATTATTTTAATATTTACAGCCTAATTCTTATTAAAGCAAAGTCCAATCGTCGATGCAATCCGTCTTAACCAATTAACTATTTTTAGTGTTAACCCACACTAAGGTATACCGACGTGACACGCCATTAACAAACAATAAACACACTCACATACACATTCTTTAGTCCAGTGTAGTACTGGTACCAGTGGCTAGTACAAAGTGCAGAATCGTGCATTACATTATTGGACATTTACCTTAGTTTTGTTCAAGATAAAAAGTGATAGGCGTGTCGAAGTAAAGAGAGACGTCCTAGGACGGCAGGTCCACTACACCACTACATGGTCATAAATATTCGTGGCTCCTAACAAGAGTAAACAACGTACAATATACCAATATTTATTTCATTTTTTATACAGCGATTCGTCCGTACAACTATTCTGAAAATCATATATTTTTTTAGTCATTTACCCTAATAAATACCAATTAAATGTAAGTTATTGATAACTTAAAAAACAAAAACGATTTATAAAATATAATAAAAACTCGTGGGTTTGGGGACGGGGAAGTAACTTATACTAATCTATATAGTTCAAGGTATAAACGCGGAAATTTTTGAACGCAAATTCTTCCGCGCTGTATCAAATATTCAGAATACAATGCGGAAGCAATAAATCAAACATGGAAAACTACTAACTGAAGAGTTATTAAAGTCTAGATTTGGGGCAGTTCGATTTACGTCTTTTTGCCACGCATTACTCTGTCACCGACGGACCCCAGTGTGAAGAGATACAGGTTCCCGCTAAACAATTAACGATTAATTAATCGATGGTACCCTAGCAGGTTTGCTTGCTTGCAGATTTATTGCTTAACTAGTTAAGTGCGAGTCGGACTCGCCCAACGGGTGTTCCGTACAAATTTCAAGATTACATTGATTTGCGGTTGCGTGTACTGATCTTGTCTGAAGTAACCGACGAATAAAAGTAAACGTTTTTTTTTCTGTAATTTACCTAAATCACCTTTAAATAATCATTTTTCCTTATCCTTGTACTGTATGTTTTCACTACTGGCAAAATTAATATTTTATAGTTCAGCAGGTCCTGTAGGTTTTGATTACGCAATAAATAAAGTTGACAAACTTGTGTTTGCAGCCGTCTCTCTACAAATATAAGTTTGTAATGTGAAATAGCAGCGAATTTCATATAAAATAGAGCCAAAAGCTTGATTTTATCAGTAGTTCAAGGGACGATAAATTTGAATATTTGACATTAAAAAGTAAATAAAAAATAGCTTCGCACGTTTTCCTACATTATAATAGTGTAGAGGAAATCTATTGTTAAGTCAATCAACGCCAAAAATAAGCAATTTGAAAATATTGGAGTCCATATAATAGGTATTGCGTAAATAGAATTTAGATCGTCGTCTATTTCGCAACCGACCGGAATGTAGCTGCAGCCTATTTAACTGGTGCATATTGATAAGCGTCGATAACATTGCTCCGATTGACTTTTGTTTGCAACCTACATACCCATAACTCGTACTCGAACGTTTCATAGAGAGTTGGCGCTGATAAAGTTACTGTAAAGTGTATTTAATGTGTGATGATCATAATGATGACGTTTACCTGACAACAAAATAAAAGCATTGGGGCCTGTCGTGGCAGGTTGTGGGATCGATCCCCACTCGGAATAACGGGAGTGAAATATTTAATATTTTCAAAATAAATATTTATTATTTTGATTTCTTCGCTCTGGCGTTGAGCCACTCAACACGCAATGCCTCAAATTCGGCGGAACGTGGAGAACGGTTGTGGAAATACCATATTTTACTCAACCACGGGGTCGAAGTGCCTTGTTAAAAAGTTAGTATTTATTTAATCATAAAATACAGTTCACTTTTAAAATTGACTTACACAAAAGGCAACAACATTTGAGCTGTTGCTGTTAGCATCATACATATTTTAACAGCATTACCTGAAAAAAATAAATAAATATATCAATTACCTTATTTTTTCAAAATAATATATATTCAGCTTCATGCTGTATTTTATACATATGCAGGGTAGGCAGAGGGAAATTGGCAAACCCAGTTCTAAGATCCTCTGTTCCGTTCACCAAAATTATGTACGTAACGTATTATATGCTATGCACAACGTGAAACGTATTATCTTGAAGATTGGGCGAAAAACCGTCTAACTGTCTAAGATTTAACCAAATTATATAAAAACTAATAATATTGAGCCTGCTCCGGGGCAGGGACACATGCGTACAACTGCAAACGTCTCCTCGCTCTGGTAACGATGCAAAGCGCGTCGTTGAGTTTTCCCACGCAACACGCAATGTATTCGGCGGAAAATGGGCAATAATATCTTAATATCATATAATATCTTAAGGAGAACGGAGTATCTTGCCACTGAGTACCCAAGTCCCATACACCGTAAAGCTAATAATATGTTCACAAGTAGATGGCTTATAAAGTTCGCGTTTACTTAACAGCGCGAAAGTGAAATCTCGTCGCTCATCGGTAGTCTTAAGGGAAGTACAGTTTTTTTTTTTTCATATATTATTTTTAATAGTTTTTTTTTTAACAGTGTTAGGTAAGTCTCGCTGGGAGCCTTGCGTGGGTTTTTCTCTGAACTCTGATCTGAGGCAGTAATTTTAATGAACAGGTGGTAAAAATTATTTTTGGTTCAAGAAATGCAATAATACTTCTTAATTTGACTTAATATAACAAAACTTTGTAAAAATATTCCTTAGTTTTTGGCAACAGTACAATAATACAAGACGTTGTTGATACGTGTCTGATGACGGTCGTAGGTATGTTCACACCAAAATATTTGCAACTCATTTGGTTTCATTAGTTATTTGCGTTTCAGTTTTATATACAAACTATATTGGAACTTGTTTATCAATTGACGAAATTGTCCATAACTATTTTTATTACTTCGCTTTGGTAAAGAGACAAAACCTAACATTTAGTTTTACATAAGTGCGCGTTATATTGTGAAAATTTTAGGATCCGTGGGGAATGAAGTGTTCCTTTCTGTCTATCTTAATATATGCGGGACACTGAATATGAAGTTGGAAAAAAATTAAGTAAAACTTAAAAACGTAATGTGTATATAAATACACATTTGATGTATATATAAAATTACTGTCTTAAAAGTTACAAACTTTCACCAACGTTAAGTATACGGTATTCTAACAGATTTATTGCTTCGCCTTAATCATGCCTTGGTGAAATTCACCTTGAAAAGCGAAAGGAGCTGTCACGGATGTCATGTGAGACCAGGTCGAGAGGAAAGCGTCGCGTCTTTGTAATCATCATAAACATACGATAAGTTATCACATCTCCGCGTCAAATTGGCAGAATTAAAAACTTTCAGTACAAAATTGTAGGTTCTCAAGTGTAAATGTTAATTCACCGTAAAGTGGGGACGCGTGTCATTTGGGAACGGAGTGTCTCTACACTAGGTCCCCAGATTCTCTCTGCCTCTCCAACGCGCCGGCCACAGCGCAGGACACAGCATGAAGCTAGTTAATTAAGTAAAATCTATAAAGTTATTATTTTCTCTTACCACATTTTGAATAAATACTAATCAAGTGGTATTGTTTCTGACCTAATAATTGAAATAGCGAGCGAGCTTCTATTATATATATAATATCGAGTGTATCTAACCGGGTCTAGGTGAAAAGCGAAAGGGACTGTCGCGTGTGGGAACAGTTCGAGAAAAGAAAGCTGCACAGCCATTGTACTAGACAATCGTTTCAAGTAAATTTAAAATTAAATTCGTTACATCCTTTTTATATTCATGAGGGAGTTAAGTGCGAAAACTTGCCGCTTTGATTTTTTTGTTTTACGCATTAGATACCCCGCTCGTAGCAGGATAGGGTGAGGGTACCTAATGAAGTTACTTGTATTCCCCACTTTTAGCGAAACTCAACGTCAATGCGTTGTTTTTCTAAATCTGGAAAATTAAAATAATTTTGTCCTTAAAACGGACACACAACCACCGCATGTACAGTAGACGCTGTGCAGTGTTGGGATGTACTTGTTTACTAGGTACATATAAAACGACCTGATACAAAAGCCATCTATTTCTCTTAAAGGAAATAAGTATATATTGTACACACTGAATATGAAATACCTAAAGTTAAATAGTTACGAATAATGTTTTGTGTCTGATGTAGCGTTACATTAAGTCTTCAGTGGGTCTAATAGCGGACTGGTATCTTAGACGGGATATCTGGCTTCAATTTCTATTATTTATATAGCAGATGGTTTTTATACATTTTATAAAAATATTGTTTGTTATCTACAATATACGCAGGTAATCTATCATGTACATATCATATAGTCATGAATTATTTAGACGCGAGTATCACTACAGTCTTTGTAAATCGCTCAAAGTTATCATGATCATTAAGTAATTAATTACCAATAAGTTCATAACGACATATATAATATACATACACACACACACATTTAGTATTTTAAAATGTAGATTCCAGTGTAGTCTTTGTTATTCATCTAATCATCTCGCTCAATCACAACCACAGCGTTCACAAGCAAGGACTCCATACATAGTTCCTAACGGCTTTACGTTAGCGACAGAATTTAGACTAGATTCTATCTGAGCGGTTATTTTTATTTATGTTGTTATACCTATATATAAAATATAAATTTCGCGGCGATCTAAAGGGTAAAGTAGTGGGTAAAGGGTATGTATACTTAAGGGTCAACCATAACCTAAATTGAGAGTAAGTTACAAGAAAAATAAATAATTTAAGTCGATTCCCGATGTGAAAATGAAATCCACAAGCACCACGCATATTCACTGGCAGACGCTCCACCACTGCGCCACAACTACGACAACTTGATGGTTTTTGCCCATAAGTTGATTATTTATTCAAACGATATTGACACGAATTCATCTCAAACTTTCAAACACCAAGTCGTAAATACTCGTGTTGTTTATCGATCCTGTTTCCGCATAGCGGCCGTGTAAAAGTAAAATGAATCATACTTTACCCAAGTTTCACTTTCGTTGGCTTTTGGTGGCGAGGCTCGGAAACACGAGAGCTCCACCAAGTAGGCACAAGGTACAAGCAAGGTCACGACGGAAAAACAAAAGGTTTGATGTGTTGGTTGTTTTAGTTGACCATCTCACCTTCATTTGGTCGCAAAAATATATATATTTTTGGGACTTGACTTAATGAAATTCAAATTATTCTTTCATTCTTTTGATTTTACATTGTCGTATTAGATATATGGAAACCTAGTATCATATCCTAGATAAGAAAATCTCAACGTCACACTTTATCTTCTTACCAAAACGAGAACATAAAAGAAATGTATGTCTCTTCTAAGTGGGTCTCGAACTCATAACAGTCTCGATTGTACGCAGACTTTGCTGCGCCATGTCGATGTATTCCGTTCCCCACTTTCCGACGAGTTCAAGGTTGTTATTGCGTGCTAAGTGACGGAATTAAACACTACGCTTTACCTCATTACCACAGCGAATAAATGAAAAAAAAAAATAAGTAGTGTGTTCAAAAATGAGATATTATACACTTGTGCTAACGTGGGTCTCATCAATTTCTGTAATAAGAAAAAGTCACAAGAGGCCAGATCTGGGAGATATCATTAGTGTATTGATTTTGGCCAAAATGTCGCGCACAAACAACTATGTGTGAGCAGTGGCGTTATTGAAGTGCAAAAGCTAAATTTAATTCTTCCTCAAATCCTTACTGGTGCTTTGCGCAAATTGCCCATAACTTGCAGGTAATATTCCTTATTGTTCGTTCTACCTTGTGGCAAGAACTCATGATGCCATTTTCTTCACTTCATAATTTTTTTTGTCTGCTGTCGAAGTGCTCGGGCTCCGACACGCTCTTCGTCATTCACATCTTCTCAGCCTTCTAATATCATTTTGTACCACCGATAAACGTTGCTTTGGTTCGCCCAAGGTAGTTCTACGTATACAACAGTCAACATTCAGTATGCATCCGTGCACTAATTTCTTTTTTCACGGACAAAGACGAAGACATCAAAGCAGCTGTCAACTGTCAGCTCAACTTCGGCGTAAGTGAGAGCAACTCAAAATTAGAATATGCGTAACCCGCGAAAAAAATCGCGATAGTTAAACACGCCTCGTATTTTATAATATTCTTTATTGTACTACAAAATGTAAAAACAGGAATAAATAAAAAAAAAACAGTTAGTGTACAAAGGCGGACTTATCTCTTTAAGAGATCTCTGCCAGTCAACCAGTGTATGTGGATACGTTACAATAAGCGGGTAAAGCAAGCACAATTTCAGAAATTTTTATTTAGATATTATTAAATAGTCATATATTTTATATAATCCATATAAAACAAATATAAACAACGAATAAATAAATATATAAGCATAGTTATTACATACATATACATACATAATTTATACAATATACATAGTATAAATATAAACTTAAATTGTACACAAAAGTTATATAATATATATCCATACATACACATACACATATATACACATACATTTATATATATACACATACATACACATATATATATACATAAGTATAAATACCAGGAAAAAGAGCTAGAAAAATTTTAACCACCGTCTAAAGTCTACGTGCTTAAAGTTGAGAGAAAATATTTTTTTAATTTGGATCTAAAGGAAATAATGGACGGGCTTTTCTGGATGGACTTAGGTAGTTGGTTCCATAATGATGCGGCATGAACTGTAAATGATTTTAGCATGTATTTAGTATTACATTTCGGTACGTCAAGCGTCGGTATGACACAAGACCGCCTAGAACGTAAGGGGAGGGGGAGTACGGTAAAACGGGAACGCAAATAGGAAGGGAAATATTGATAGTTGAGAATTTTATATAAGAGTGAAAGGATGTGCATATCTCGGCGAAGTCGGATTGGGAGCCAATTAAGCTGAGCTCGAAATTGGGAAACGCGATCATACTTACGTAGACCAAAAATAAAACGAATGGCAAGGTTTTGAAGTCGCTCTAGCTTATTGAGTAGCTCCTCGGTCACATCTATATAGCAGACGTCGGCGTAGTCAAGAATTGGGAGGAGAAGAGATTGCGCAAGCATAATTTTGGTTTTATGAGGGAGGAAATATTGGAGACGCTTAAGAGAATGGAAGGAGAAATGCATGCGTTTGCTGATATCATTAATATGTGCTGCCCAGGACATATTACTGTCAAAAGTTAGACCCAAATTCTTAATTTTCATACAATATGTAATGTCAGTTCCTGCATATAGAATTTTTGGTATTGTGTCCCAATTTATTTTAGATACTATTCTGTTTCTGCCAATAATAATTGCCTGTGATTTTTTAGGATTCACTAGCAAGCCAAAAGATTCGGCCCAAGAATGAATAGCAGAAAGGTCTTTATTTATAGCTGCAATAACTTCTGACAATTCGTTCAAGTTACAAGAACGATATAATTGTAAATCATCTGCATACAGATGGTAGGGAGACGAAATGATTTTTGAGATATTATTGATAAAAATAGAGAACAGAAGTGGAGAAAAAATACCGCCTTGTGGCACGCCAGCAGTGAGTTCTAACCACGTCGAGATTTCGTCATTAGTTTTAACACATTGGTGGCGACCGAAGAGATAAGAGTTAAACTATTCAATCACTGAGGTAGAAAGGTTAACTGCACGAAGAATGCCCAGAAGTATATCAAAGTCCACCGAGTTAAAAGCGCTGCTGAAATCCAGGAGTACCATTACGGTGAGCTTGGTGTTATCCATAGCAAATCGTATGTCCTCCGTGATATTCAACAGCACAGTAAGTGTGCTGTGAAAAGGACGAAAGAGAGATACCAGATTGGTAAGGACAGAGCAGGTTATTGGAAGAAAGAAAAGAGTAAAGTTGGTTATGCACGATAGATTCAAGGACTTTGGAAAGAATAGGAAGGATAGATATAGGTCGATATTCAGAAGCGTTGGTTGGGTTGGAATTTTTAGGTAAAGGAATGACATAAGCCTTTTTCCACTGAACCGGAAAAACATTACGTGACAGTGAGAAATTAATTATGTGGGTGATCACTGGAGTAATGCCTTCCAACACGGGAAGGATCATGTCAAGGCTTAAAAAGTCACTACCAATGGCTTTAGTGGAGATGGATTTAATACACGTCTTGACATCATCCTCAGTAACTGTTTGAAATGTGAAGGGGGGTGAGTCAGGTAGGTTAATCAAAGAAAGAAGCCTAAGGGTTTTTGATTTTAATTGAGGTTTGATATTTAAAGGTGGGGTTGCAAAAAAAGAGTTTAGGTGATGCAGATTCACTGATACACAATTCGTATCAGTGATATTACCTACCCCAAATGACTCCAAGAATCTCCAAACTTGCGCTTGAGAGAGACCTTGAATGGTGCTATGAATATAACGGCGTTTAGCATCCCTACACATTCTGTTGCAAATGTTTCGCAGTTTTTTATATGCAGCTAGGTGATCTAGAGAAGGAAACTTTTTGTTTTTAACTTTTGCTCTGTCACGCTTACTCATAAAACGTTTAATAACCGGAGTTAGCCAAGGGGCGGGTGCATGCTTCCTACGAACAGGTCTGACTCGAGCGTATTTGTCATATATGTAAATCAGTTCAGTTGTTAAGGAGTCTACCATACTGTCAATATCAGTTGATGACAATATGGGTAACCAGTTGACGTTCCTCACATCCTCTCTCAAGCGTTCCAGGTCCATATGCTTAAAATCGCGCTGAAGAAATATTTTGTCTCTAAGCTTGGGAGTGCGTAACTTATAAGAAAGAAAAATTAGATCATGGAAGGAGAATGGAGCAGTCATTTGTCCATGGGAAGCAACTAGATTAGGGTTAGAGACAAAGATTAAATCTATAAGAGAAGGCCTGCAATTAGGAAATTTTATTTCCTCCAGTAGAGCTCAAATCCACAACCTCGCCCGTTTGAAGTCACACGCTGCCCTCTGCGCTACGACAGGCCTCACTATAAATTTAAAATTCTATATTTTAAATATTTATATAATGAGTTATCTTTATTTCACTTTGTATTATTACCAACTTCCAAAGGCCACCCATTTTAGTACACAAAAAAAATTGGCAAATTAATATTATAAAACGTTACATGTTTCCAAAACAGCAGTAATTGGTGTAAATTGCCGATGATCGAAGGTGAAAGTGTTAATTAACATATAAATCGATAGTAAGAAAATAAAAATAATATTTATATATAATAATTTTTATATATTTTTGCTGTCATTAGTCAAAATTTTAAAAAGTTTTGAAATAATTGTTTGCTTTTACTTATACAAGTTATTTGGTTCTTTTTGTTCAAATTTGTTTATTATTAGTACTTACAGCTAGTTCTAGCAGCTAGTGGCCTGTCGTGGCGCAGCGGCACAAGCATGTGACTGTAATCGACAGGTTCTGGGTTCGATCCCCTCGATTCGAACTCGAGGAAATTTCGAACTCGAGGAATATTTAATGTTTTCATTTCTTCGCTCTGGTGGAACGCAAAACGCGGCGTCACTTAACACGCAATGCCTCAAATTCGGCGGAAAGTGGGGAACGGGAGCGGAACGGAGTGTCTTTACACTAGGTTCTAGGAATCGTTCTGGTTTTATTTAATCCCCGCGGTGTCACCATGTTTCCAGAGCGAAACCCGCTAACATCTCGACTATAGCCAGCCTCTGGTCCTCTCTTCACCAATGACATTCAATTAAAATGCAATCAACATCGGTTTTATAACAGGAAGAGTGACTTCGTCTTTTATGACTCACTAAAATACCAATAAAAACATAAGTAGGCACGAAAAAAGACCAACTTTTTACAAACAATACGTAAACCTAAATAAATATATAAAATTTATTACATAAAAGCATAATTAAATAATAACTGTTATTAAAATAATAGCTTTAAGGCAATTACTGCTTCAATTCTGCTTAAAGGATGTAACTTTCACTGGAACGTTTCGTGACTCGGATATACTGTTATTCATAAAGCTCATGTTCTAATTGAACCTGCTCTGTTGACACGAATAAATATTTTTTATTTATATGTAGTGAAGGAAAGTTAGTGGCTTTGTGGTAGAAGAAGGAAACCTTGTGTTGTAGCACTTTATTTACGTGACATTGCGTATAGTCTACCATAGCCTGCATGTAAACAATGTAAATAAATATAATTATTTTATTTTATTGGTTATTTGATTAGAGCGTGGTTTTTTATACGAAATCCTTGTTCATCGGTGATTATTAGCTATGTTTTGTGAAAATCGGATCAACAGTTTGTTAAGAAGAAGTTGTGATTTTTTTGGGGCGACTTTTTTAATATTAAATGTCGATTGCTCGTGTCAGTCACGTTCACGAGCTCACGTTTTCCTATTGAAATGACTGGCACAATAATTGTAAATGGTATAAGTGGATGTCATTTATAATATATTTTCTAAGAATGGAACGAAGGACAACGCAATTTGTATTTTATTTGAGTAAGTACACAAGATATTTGTAATGCAATAGTTCGCTAAAGGTAATTCATGTTTCAATCATCATTATTATCTTAATATTTGGGCTTAACAACTTGACGCACAAACGTAATATTTTTCTAATAGCAGGCGGTATGTAGTTTTTTGTCTGTAGGCCAATTCTTCCTGATATTAGATATGTTACCTTAGTTTTTATTTCTTCGCTCTGGTAATAAGGTAAAGCGCGGGGTTGATTTTCGTCACACAACAGACATTGCCTCAAATTCGGCGGAAAGTGAGAAATGGCACCGAGTGTTTTAACACTAGGGTCCCAAATTCCCTTTGACTGCGCTGCCACGTTCATATGATATAGGATACAGCGTGACGCTAAATATGTAGTCGCCGCTAGTGTGGACATTCTGGCCCCCGCTTATTAAAAAGGTTCATTGTTTTCATAGCTTCAAATGTAACAATCTTTTAAGGTGTCAATCGTTTTCAGAAATAAGAATGCTTTTAAAATACGTCTTACGTTACTGTCTAACGTTTTCCTACTTTGTCACAAAACAAACAAAAAAGTGCGATTCAGGAGGCTTCATATTACATGAATTAATGGGACATTCTCGTACATTGTACAGAATATCCAACAATAACATACGTTCAAAATAATACATTATTATCTATTAATTCAACCCTTTTTGTATTTAGAATAAAGTATAAGCTAAAACTGAAGCTGGTCATCGTGAAATATTATGTATTACTTACCTTCTTCGTTTTTATTTATCGTACGTGATGGCAGTATTATGAGTTGTTTTGGAGTAATTAATTTTAATTTAAATATGTTTTAGACGAGCATTCTTCTATTATGTAACTTGGTCACTTATTTTACCTCACCACCGTCCTCGTCGTTGTAGTCGTTCGTTGACGCTCCATACAACGTGACACTGGTGAACTAACTTTATGCTCAAGTAGTACACTCGGTACACCACAATGAAAGAACTAAACCTAATTAAAGTTATATTGATCAAAAACGACTTAAATATTATTAAGACTTAATATCCAAAAAATGCAAAACCAATAAATTGAAATAAAAAACTATAGCCGGTATATTATTCTATTCTTACAGATCAAAACTGACATCTATAATATAAATACAAATGTACATACAGACAGACATTAATTCGAACCTGATTTATCTGTCGAGACAAAAAAATTGCAGCAGTGGGCGGCATGAGTTATACCGTAACGGTGAGACCGCGGGCCGTTATGCCGAGGTGACTACCGATGCTGCCAGCCTGACATTTTTAAGCCAATTTTAGCAATCATTGGCCGCTCGTCGTTTTATTGCTGCCTAGTCGCGGCCCGCCACTTTGTTTGCTTAAACTATAACACAGTAACGTACCGTTCCTTTACTTAAATAGGAGACTCTTAATGCTTCCCCAAGTAGGTAATTTCGTTTGAGTCACTGCTTTAATCTTATAACAATCGACGTTAATTTCGTTATAAACTAAACCTATTTACGTGTTAAGCTGGTTCAATTTGCACACGGTTTAACGTTTATTAATATCACGCGGAAACACTATCTGACCCAGATCTTCCTATCTTAGCAATTGTGATGCTTTATATGTTATTTGTTTGACTACAAACACAAATAATCAATTGAACTACTTTATTTTTTAACTGCCTATTCCTTAGTGAGAGTCGGAAACGAAAATATTTTAACCGGATTAATCTAAAACTGAAATAGTGTATATTCAATAATAATAGAGAAAATTTACGAAATACTCTAGAATAGTTACTTCTAATCTAATGTATACTTTTACGCACTTAAATAATCGTAATTGTTATCTTATATTAAAATGTGAGTCCCATAAGCCCTAGTTCAGCTGTTCCGAAGATCGGCGTGGCAAGCTGGCCAAACTAAAACATAGACAGAGATTGGAAAAACAATGAAGCAGTTTGTTTTTGTTTTAGTACCAAATATCACCAAGCACTTGAAAAACAAAAAAAACTTGAAAAACAAAAAAAACTTGTAAATATCACCAAGCACTTGAAAAACATGGTTATCTTGAAATCGTTGACAGCTACTCCAATTTTATTTTTATATATAAATTGTAAATAAAACCGTTTAATCACATTTATTAAATCTTTCCAAGAAACCTTGTTAAATAAAAAACATGTATTTGTGTCTAAATTTCTTCATTAGTCCGTTTGTTAGAACTGTCTATGATTTTTTCAAAGCTTTAATTGGTGAGTCAGACCCGTTTCGCTCTAAAACTTCAGTGCAATAAAATTTCCCTGTGTCTAGCGCGCAACCCGCAACTTACTGTTCGGTGAAACAAAAGAAGTCACATTCACTTTAACACACAAAAACAGGTTTACGATTTATTTCGCGAACGGAATTTCCAAATTTTCGAGGCAACACATATAGTGACGGATTTAAACGCTGCGCTTTGCCAAAAGCCTCGGACCCAATGCCATTGTAAAAGTGTCTGGCTGTCCTACGCCACGAGAGCCTTCACTTTTGTATTATATATGTATCTATAAAAATTATAGTTTTTACAAGTTAATAAAAAACCCATTAAATTAACTAAATATTTTGTTATTGTATTTTAAACAAAAAAAAAACAATTTTGTTGTAATTTTAATTGTTTAATGATAATTCTCACATTAACATGATGAATAAATATAAAACATTTATTTAACTATTGACTCGGGTTCTTTGATCTTTGTTTAGTGTGCATAGTGTCAAGACTCGCCGTACCTTATGCACCGCCCAATTTACGACGTATTGTGTGTTGAGTGGCGGAACTCAACACTGCACCACGTCTAGTTTTCAGTGCGAGGAAATACAAATAATTGGACCCTCCAAGTGATAACGGTTACGTTTTCCGTCAAACAACTGCATAGCGCGGGTCTAGGTGAGTGGTGAGTGTTCGGAAGGTCAACATTTGTACATCGTATATAATTTTTCTTTACTCGCTTTGTACAAATCGTAAGAATAGAACACTCGAGACAACCAATTTAATAATAAACTTCAATTTCACGAAACCAAAGACTAATTTAATCAACATTGAGAACAACGCATACTGAAGTTGCATGAAGCCTACACCAGCAATCCTAAAACGGTTTTAAAATCACTCGGCGTGCTTCGTTTGGACAATTTAGACATGTTCCAAACGGCCTCATTGTTTTTCATTAAAAAACATTACATATTAAAATGAACGTAATAAGGACAGTGCAGTGTTGGGGTCCACGATGACGATGCACATTGAAAATTGATAACAACACTGCATCATCTGCACGTCACTGGCGGTCGTAACTGTACCTATAATAATATTCACGTATCAACATAACCGAACAACTCTTAAACATTTACATTAAGAAAAAAGATATAATTCGTACACGTAACTGAACGATTGTGGTAACGCACCAAATGTCTCTAATGCACCGAATGAGCGATCTAATACTTTCACCGCTATACAAGAAGTCTTTTATTTTTTTTATAGAACTGTACGGTAACAAAACCACAAAACCTACATTTAAATTTCTAACAAACAGCTTCTACAATGCATTTATAAAAACTACTTAACTATATAACGTATTGTAAAACTTAGAAAATTGTCTCTCTGGCGATCGACCACTTCATATTTTCTTCAATGGAAAAAAATCTGCCGTTTTTTAAAGCTTTTGAGGTCGGCATCATTTAGAGTAGGTCAAGTTAAAATACAGTGAGAGTTAACGTTTGCTACGTTTATATAACAAGTTATTTTTTTATAATTACATGTAGAAGATAACTTTAAGATGAAAGATTTTCTCGAAGTTCTTACGACAACGAAAAAATAGACGATCCATTTAAATATATAAAAGTCCGCAAATAAAGTTGTGGACAACCGCTAGTGTAAAGTGTAACACGAGTTTACGAGATTTCTGAACCAGAACAGAAAAACCACAACATATATATTTTATGTTCATTGCAAATTTCCCACGTGAAAATTGAACATCTTCGTGAATATGCAAGATGCCGTAAATAAAAAAGTTAACTAATAGTAGGTATATCCATTTGGATAAAACTCGGACTTCTATCTAATCGTCTAAATGGAATATATGCGTTTAAATAATTGCGTATATCGCGAATGTTTGTTCTAAATTTTAATACAAATTTTGTTGTAACGTGTTACCAGAATGAGATTATCATAAATCAGGTGGTGCAGTGGGATACAGCAGCTGACTGTGAGCGCTGACGCCGAGGAACAAACAATAACGTAAAATCCCGTTTTAATATTTTTTTTGTACCTAATATGGTTAGCGAAATAACACCGGAAGCTTCCAGCTTCGTCTTCTTTGAGAGAAGCAAGACAAAACCTGAAGTAATAGATTTTCAATGACATAAAATAAAATATTTTCTAAAGGAACAGCTTACTTAAGCTTGTTTTTTCTACTTATTATAACCAAACTGTGTTCGTCAAATCAACAATATTATTCAAGTATAATATATGTATATTATATATATTATTTGTCGATCAATGGCCGAGCTTGCACTGCAGTAGGTATGCACCTACTCGGGTTGCTCAAGTGTGACGAGCGTAAACAATACAATTTGTCATACATGATGTTTCATATTTCAATTGGGACATATGTAGGTACGTAGGTGTTACAACAAAATACTATTTATTTATATTAATATATCAGACAGATTGTGGGTTCGAGTTCCACTATAATAGAAGATGAGCGAGAGTTAATGAAATATTTAATATAACTCTTTAACTCTAAGTACCTAAGTATCATATGTCTACCCTATGCTATACAAGATACAGCGTGAAGCTTAAAAAAAATATAAAAGATATACAAATTCAATTATTTTATATGTATATCCCCCAAACAAGGAACTGTCGCATCGATTGGATATTTTATTCTCTTAATAGATTATAAAGAGAGAGATATCATTTGTGCCGTCTCTTTACTTGAAATGTTATTCATGTTTTGTTTATTTAATATGTTATTTGTTATGTTGTAAGTCATCAATTGATCCAACTCAACAGTAGAAACCAATCCGTACCAAGATCAGTAGTATTTGACACGTTACAATTACAAAACGGCGGGCACGGGCTCGCTCGCCTTCACCTAAAAATGCTAATCGCTAGCGGTGCCGACTCACCGAGTACGCGAAGTCTAACGGTAAAGGACGGGCAGTTTAAGCGATCGTGGAATCTTTGTGGAGTAATAATGACCTAATTTGTTATGTTTTTGTTTGTTTCAATTATAACTTAACCTATTTTCCACTTAACGTAGGACTTTCTTTCAGCTGTATGTTGTGCCCCGTATAAAAGGGGGATCGCAGAAATAAAACAGTGTTAACTGACTCTCCGTTCTTTACTCCTAGACAGGGGTAGTTCTGTAGGTAGAGTTAGTCTTAGATAGGGAACCATGTTGATTATGACGCTAGCGTGGCACTGGTTGCACGCCGCTGCCGCCCACAGTATAGGTACTTGTATGTACGGTTATAAAGTATTAATCTAGGATGTTTATAATATTACATACTAATGTTATAAAACTGAACGATAAATATATAAATTAAAATAGTTTTGTAAATTAAAGCGCTTAAGACAGTTTGTAAATACATATATAAATTGTGTATAAAAAACTAAACGTAGCTGTTAGTTTCTTGTTTCCTTCAACTGTCACACTGCAAAGTCCACTAAACCATAAGCATTTAAATTAAAAAGTATAACCTAATAACATCCCCCTGCACCGTAACGGCGCACTGTAATAGAACAATCATCGTCCGACATAATATCATATTAATTATATTGTGCGGCCGCTGTCGCGGTGTGGGTACCATTCTTACTCGTTGATTACAATATTTCTTTAATGTTATTCCTTGCTCTGGTAAAAAGACAAAGCGCAGAGATGTGTTCCATTATTCAAAATGTAATGTCCCAAAACATTCGCAAAAAGCGTTTAACCCTAATTCAGCGTAAAGCTAAAAAAAATCCTGTGTAGATAGAAGTATAGAGCAGACGGAGAAATCAATCAATCAATCTCATAGCAATTTAGAACCTAGACACTGACCACTTTGCTGATACAGTTGCGAGTAGAGTGTGGCTTTGCCTGAATACGAGAACATGAATATATAAAATATTTCATTTCCTCGAGTGGTACAATCTATCGTGTTTATAGTCGCACACTTGTGTCCTTGTGCCACAACAGGCCCCAGACAATTATTGATCTCAATATTGATAAATAAAAATTAAACAAAAAACCATATAAAAATACATGTAGTGTTCTATTTGCTTTAGCGGAGCAACGACTTACTTCGCAAGTTCAAATGAGTCAGACCAAATAAATATACTCATGAATATATAAATTGGTAAAACCGAGATTAAATATGCGATAAAAATTACGGTCACAATATCTCGCGATCAGTTTAAATTAAACATAAAAAATGTTAACAAGCGTTACCTGCCGTGACTCATTAAAGGCAAAAAGAAATAACGTCGTGGCGAAGCAGAAACGTCTTTACATATGCGTCTGTATACTTTGTCCTCTCTTTGGCCATCGTTAGTTCAATTGTCCATTCAAATTTAATAATTTTCATAATTATTAAACTAACGTAGAGAACCTCTACCGGCCCTACTACGTGCAGAATACAGCATGAAATCTCTCGTGGCGCAGTGGAAGAATTCTATTGCAAATGCTATTGTTGTGAGTTAACTTGCGAAAAGTCACGGCGCGGCGGAAAGCAGAAAGCGGAGTGACTTTACACAACATCTAGATTACTCTACCTACCTCACTAAGTGGTAAAACGTTTAGCTAAAAAAAACTTTGCAAACTAAAATATTTTACCACCCACATGTACACTGACAAACAAAAAAATGTTTAAATGAACTGAATATATTTAGTAACAACTCTTAAAGGATATGATGTAAACAGTAGTTTTATTAATATGAATTTGTTATTTCAAGTTTCATTTTTTAAATCGTAGCAAGGATATATGCAAATAATAACACTATAACCTATAAAGTGAGGCTACATTAGTATTAGATAGTCATAATTCATACAATTTAAAATTATGTTATTTGGAGTTAATCTGCGTTTGCTTTATTCTTATTTCCGCATAGCAGGGAGGCAGAGACTCTGAGCTACACTGCCTACTAGTACCGAGAGAAATGTCTCTCAGTGTAAGTGGCGGGGCTCAATGGTACGCTCCGAGTGGGACTTGAACCCGCGACCGTCGCGATAGCCCCAATAAAAATATGTTTTTAGAATTATTGATACGTACAGTATATCACGTGCCTTGCCTTTTTTATCTATTAATAAATATGAAGATAAAAAGAAAGGACGAAGAAGTATTGCTTTGAATCACATATGTACTGAAAGCCTCCTAAAATAACCATCACAGAGAGATACTTCGCTCTTCGTCTACACTAAAATGTATTCTATACTGCGTTATGTCTAATAACGTACGTATACAAAGTTTGTCTGGTTGATGCGCGTGTCTCAAAATTACTAGTTCTGGCATTTCTTTTGTGTTGATAGTCTGTTTGCCTCGAAAGCTAGGCACGCGTTTGAAGTGTGGCTTATGTAAGTATTACAGATCAGGGAGGCAGAGGCAGAGATCAGACAGAGAGGTTAGTTTCACCCTTCCACCACGCGGGCGAAGTCGAAAGTAAAAGTTAATATAATATCTTTCTTTTATGATATTAGCTTATCATCTCAACAGTTGTAAACATAATAATAATCAAATCCTGGTAATAAATCACACCCCGTATTATAATTATATTTCGTTTTCTAATGCAATTTCTGTTCGCGTCACGCTACCTCCTGCACAAAGCAATCAGGGTAGGCAGAGGGAACTTGAGAACCCAGTATAACAACACTATTCCCATTAGGACACTTCCTTCGTCATTTATCGCCGAATTTAAATCACTACATGTTGAGTGACTGAACACAACGCCGGACTTTACACCACACTTTACTCTTTACTTTTTATATATTTTATATCCTCGAGTATGAATCATACCCACACTTGACGTGTCAGTGTACAGTCGTACATTTGTGCCCCTGCGCTATGGCTGGCCTCATAATGCTAAATATTTATATTAATGCTAAATTGTTATAATATTAGCGACTCGCTCGAGGCTTCGCCCGCTTGGATTAGACTATTTTAAGTGACAAGAAAATATTTTATTTTAATAATAAAATATTTTCTTGTCACTTTTAAGACAATATCTAAGTATTATTGAAAACTAAATTTGAGCTGTATAACTTTACATAACGTTTTATTTAAGAACTTATTGAAATAAAACAACCACTAAATGTAGAATGAAGAGTGCCAAAATATAATAGTGAAAACTGCATATACATGTCTAACCAGATTTAAAGTTTCTTTGATTAGCGCGTACAAGCGCACAGATAAACACAACCTAAAGCCACAATTACTTATAAAATAAAAACAATTATCGGAATGAAGATTAACTAACATATCGAGTAATCAGTATTCGATGCGAGGACACACTTTCGATGAGCGCGCCATCTGCATGACAAACACCTTTCACGTCGTCGATCAAAACAACGTCCATATTCCAGAAGGATTCCAAGTGAATGTTTCATTTCTCTTACTAAGAAAAATATCGTGGTTGCGTCGTGGCGCAGTGGCGTGATTGTAAAATCTGATTTGTTCGTCGCTCTGGTAAGCTAAGGGTCATTATGGTACCATTATTTCACAATGTAAAAGCATTCATTATTGGTAAAACATAAAAATTAAGTAGACAATATTGTCATAAAATGAAACCGGGTCAAGTTTACAAAAATGACAAGTACCTATAGAAGTTTATCCAAACGTAGCATTCTAAATATTTGAGTGTCCTGTGCCTGTTACATTTAAGTGTTCCTAAAATATTAGGTAGATATGTATATCTGGTGGGGACTTGATGCGGGAAGAAATTAGGCAGTAGACGAGATTCTCTTTGCATTCTCCGCAACAATAATATTCAATATATAATATATCAATATATATAAGTTTAACCAACCTACCTAGTAATCATAAAATAAAAGGTTTCTGTTCTGTTCTTCAGTTATGGTGAACCGATCGTGCCACAGTATTTTTTGTTTCCGAGTGGCTGACAAGCAACGCGTAGACTTGCTATACGTAGGGCGGTAAAAAAATGGTAGTAAAAAAACTGAAATTCGTCATACTGTTTCCCCGAGAAGTACTGATAGAGCTACCCTGTTGTTTTTCATAGAAAAAATCTATCTATACATGTAAATCTTACATTATAAGGCTCTGTCACATTATTGGTATGAGTATGTACGACTTCCTTCCTCAATTAACTAAAACGTCGCTGCAGTATCGAAGCGCACTTGTGTTGTTCTAGGTTAGGTACATTTAATTAGTGAACTCGTTTTTCCCGTGCGTTCAACTAAGAATTGCAAATGACACATTGCAATAATAAAACGAAAATATGACGAGTGCATAGGTCTATTTATAATATAAATTCAAGCAGCGTGTAGAGATTCTGTAGATGCGATGAGTGCAACGGGCCGCTGTTGCAATTGTTACCTAATGTAGGCACAATGTACCAGAGGTCACGTCCGCTTATTACTTTGATATTTTTACGGTACAACACCTACAGCTCACTTGTGTATTATTTTACTGCTTGTGTATTACTTTGTATGGAGGAACTTTATTTAAGACTTAAAATTGATAATGTAATTTTTCATATCTTCCTTTTCTCTTTTGTCATGTCATGGCCCATCAAACTGCAACAAGCCCACTTGTTTGATCTGTGCGATGTCTGTCAGTCACTCGGTGAAGGAAACGTTTCATATTATACAATATAAAATTATTCACAAAAATGTAATGTTAACTTATTGCAATAAAAATGTATGTCTATATTATATGTTGTATACAACTTTTAGTTACTAAAATCTGACGTCGCGGGCCATGCCGTAGGTAAATGCAGTATAACTAATAAAACATACGATTGTAATATTACTTAAAGGGCTTTACAAGATAATCTCCCTTACGTTCAAAATATTTACACATCCATATACGTTCTCTACTCTAAGCTTTGTATGCAGGTCGATCAATGCTCACATGTACAGTACATTTGTCACGTGTGTTATGATTACATAAATTGTTAGAGGGACATACGCGGCGTTCATGTGAAAATAATGTGACATCTCTCACACGTGATTAAATACGGGTTCGATCCCCGCTCGAGTAATTTATTGTAATATAATATTACGGAAAAATCCTCTTTTTATTTATTTCGAGCACTAATTAAAGAATTAAATAATATATTACATTTCTTATATGTACCTATTAATTTAGTTATTGTCTTTGTGCGAACAACAGACACAGACAGACATTATCATAAATATTTCAATACAGTCAGATAAAAGGATCGCGTGTTTACGTGTTTACCCATCGTTGATGGATCCTAATAATTATTTTTGATGTTACGAGGGTCGTATGTTCTCCACTTTTTACTGTTAGTATATTACCTATTCTAAATGAGCATCAGTTATTCTCCCGAGTGGAAATGATACTTTAACTCGTTTTCGATCTTTTATCGTCGTCAAGCGTTAGGTGCATACAAAGTGTTTCTTTGAAGTAAACAATTATAGCGGGGTTCCTCATTGCCTGTTCCGATTACATTAGTAGAGGTAAGTGTTTAACGACGCTCATCATTATTTATTTCGAAACGAGTAAAATGCCGACGTCGCTGACATCAACTCCAACTTTACCACTACTTGTGACACGTCACTCAAACAGGCTACGTTTTTCAAACATTCAGGTTCTTTTGCTCTATGTTTATGTCTTAATGTTATTTCAACTCCCATACCACTCTCTATTGTACTACATCATAAAGGATTATGAGATGGATTAGATTCCCAATTGGAACATTGAATTACTTTATTTGTTTAGGTCTAGTAATAAAGTAAACCGTAACGTTAACCGTTAAGTGTAACAGAGCGGAGTGTTGTAGCACTAGATTATCGTTCCTTATCCAACTGTAAGCAGGATATAGCGTAAAGGCAAAAGGAATGAGTAAATCTTTCCATGTTCTATGTAAGCGTGCTAACTATAAGTTAATGAAAACATTTCGCAAACACTTTATCAGAAGATGCTACAATGTGTACATAATGAAGACTCAAACAATACGTACAAACATTGTAAAGTAGATAATATCTTATACAAGTTACAGTATCAGCGAACAAAACATTGTAAAAAGAAGCCGTACCTATATTTAAAATGAAATCGAATATTTGTACAGTGAACAGAAACGACTCACTCGTGAAAGCTACTTACATTGTGACCACTTTTGTGTAACAGCGTGTTTCAATTTTATTGAGGCAATGGCCCGACAAGTCTCTAAGTGCGTATAAAATACATCAGTTTGATATTTATACTAAGTTTCAATATAATTATCGATAAGGACTGCGCAGACGGAAAGTGAACAATGTCTTACTACGTGGACCGGTTAAGTAAGAAAAAAAGTGAAATTGCTTTATAAAATTACAAAGATATCGATTACGTGAAAGCAAATAACCAATAACGATATATTTAGTATCAATAATATTTACTTTAAATAAAATCTTTTAATTAAAGAATATTTGGTAATCTTTGAAAGAGATAGTTTACATAGTATAATTGTAAAGTGACCGCTACGGAGGGACCTTGCACGTATATTATCAAACTATACGCAATCAACTTATAATGTACAATGTTCCATATTTCATAACAACGAAAAAATAAATATTCAACGATTATTATTTCACTAAAACACTTTAAACATGCGATCGATATTAAACACGTACAAAAATCTTACGGACATACAATGACAGTAAAAAACTAGTAAAAACAAAGTGTGTCGTAAAACCCACATTTTATGTCTTAATTACTAGATAAGGTACGGTTATAACTTATAATTGATATTTATTTCTTGCAAGCATATTGTTCGGGGAAAGTAATTTTTACGAGCCTACAGTTGAAACACTCCTTTCTCCGCCCGAATTCAAGATATCACCAACTAAGTGTTGGGTTACAGAACTCAATGCTGCATATTTTCAATCGAAAATATACCAATATAAATAATTGACTCTATTCGGTTTGGATCGAATTCATTTGTAGTTCTTTAATTAGTTATTAATTATAATTAAATAAAAACATTGCAAGGAAGGACTAACTGCAAATTAGCATAAAATATGTAGAACGCACACTTTTTATTGAAATTTATATATAATTATACCATTTATTTGAGGCCTGTCGTGGCGGGGCACAAGCCTGACACTATTAACACGATAAGCTGGTTTGATCTGCACTCGCGGAAGCAAGGCAAAGCGCGGCGTTGAGTCCCGCAACATCACTCTAGAATTCGGCGGAAATTGAGGAACACAAGTGCTTTAATGGGGAATGGATTAACATTGACTGCCAACTATTCTGTTATATGCAGGATACAGCTTGGAGCTATCGCCACTGTTCAATCTATATAATATATACATATATAATATATACATATATATTATATAGATTGAACAGCGGCGATAAAATCCATCACTACTCACTACACATCAATATTTCGCGTCGTGCCTTTTATTTAACGCAAAATATTACCTACATTATATTAATAGAAAACGAATATGACTAGCAAGTCGCTGGACCCGTACCCGTGTGTCTTTGAAAACCATAAAAGACACCTAACTACTTAGGCATACGGCGAAATATGAGCGAAGCACGCGAGTTCGACGCCCATTTTCGCCCTCAAAAAATATTTATCAAATCAACATTATGAAAGTATTTTATCTAACAACGCAAGTGTCATGGCAAGTAAAAATAAAAACAATATGCAAGCTCTCAACTCAACAAGATTCCCCGAGTAGTCGATGTTTGTAGGAAGTCATTCCGAATATGGAAAGAAGTCGCGACGATAACATTTACATTGATGCTTTTAATAATGGTCGTATTGCACACGCAAGAGGTGACCCTGCTATATGACGAGTACAATGCGTGTTAATTAACGGATTGCAACGCCGGGCTTGGTTTTGTCACCAAAGGGGTCATTTTTCTTTAGGCGAATTTCAATATAGAAGGTATAGATATATTAACATGAATATCACCAACATTTTAAATTTGCATATCTTCTCTATCAATATAGTGGACGAAAAAATGTTTAAGAAACCACCTTCTTTTCTTTTTTTTGAGTAACTTTTATAACATCGCCTTGCTAACTGACAAATTCGAAGGTTAGGGGATATTACAATAAACCTATTAACTAGTTGGATGCTTATCCTGACCCATCGAGTACGGATTCTTACGCTTGTTGTCATAGAGCAGATAGGCGATAAGCTCCGGGTGGTGCTTAAATTTATATTACAACTAAGTTATGAGTGTAAGTTTCAAATTGTTAAATATAACATTCTTATATATCTAGTATGTTTTTGTACTGTATAAACTGAATACTTTGAGCTTTTAAGAACAAGTTTAGTATTTGTTATGAAAAAAAAAAAATGATAGTTTTATATAAATACATATATAATAATATACCTATAGCATAGATAATCAGCTAAATAATAGTTATGAAAGTATATTTCTGATCGAAGTTTATTACGTCATTTATAAAATATCACCATCGAAATTATTTCGTCAATAAAAAGTATTGTACATATAAATAAACAGAAAAGTAGCTATATATTACATAAACCTTAGCAGCACGATAAGTATAGATAATATCTACTGATCGATAAAAAAATTCAGGGTTATTACAAAAATAAACTAACGTTGATTAATCTTATATGAGTAATATAAATGAAGCAATAATGAATTATTTCAAACAGTCCTAATTTAAAGAATGTTTAAAGTATAAAAATAAAAGAGAAAGGCTAACAAAAACATTGTATAATACAAAACGTGATAGATTTCGCAACAAAGAACAGAGGGATCGTACGACGAATGAGCTAGCCAGTCAGTGAAAGTGATTTACCGACGCTCCCACAGCCATCACACGACCGTGACCCGACACCAGGCAAATATCCACAATAAATAAAGTAAATAAAGCACACAACAATACATCAAGGAGTCAGACACAGATGTAACGGTGAATTTGTCGAGACTGTTTTTGTAGATAAGAACCACATATCTATTTGGCACTCACCTTGTAATAAACATCCATGAGGATGCTGTCCGGTAGAGATCGTAAGTCATTCCGTTCGCACTTTGATTTCTGCAGATAGTTCACTAAACTAGTCAAGCACACCTCGTATAAATTGTCGGGTATTTTTTTCACTTGCACTGCCGACGACGCGTCAGCCATTTTGGAGGGACAGAAGAAAACTCGCCGTCGCCGAATGAATCGTTTTGCTGGGCGAATATTAGTGACAGCTCGGATCGAAGCGTGCGAAGTTCACGCTGGTGTCGACGCTGGCGATTGGTTGAAATTGCTTGAACTTAACGATCATTGGTCGATTGATTATTCGGCCGCATTACTATTGGTAGAAATTATTAGTAATAGTAATACGTCAAATAGCTTTTATCGCGATTTTGGGGGTCATGTGATAAGCAACAAAACAAGAGGCAAAGATAAATCAATGTGGACACGTTTCGTCAGCTGTTATATCCGTCTATGAATCGGTGAGAAATTTCCACTCGTGAAATATATTATTATTGGATTTATTTTTTATTGATAGAATGAACCATTTATATATTTGACTATCTTGTAATTGAAACAAAATGCGTATGAAAAATTTTATCGTGTAAATATGTTCAAATTAGGTACATTGATTATTTTAAGCTTATGAAAATTACATATTTTATTTTAAATTTCACAGAAGAAATATATTTATAATGCTTCCATACTTAAATATTTATTATAACGAAATTAGGAGTGTTATTTTTTTATTATAATATTAATACATATTATTTGCGATATTTTCTTAAAATAATGTTACTTTCTTAACAATAAAAACAAGGTAAAATAATTTATTACCTATATTTAATTAACTTATTAAAACTTCAAAACTTTGTTTATACTGAGAATATAAGAAAAATACATTAGAATATTAATAGCACAAATAAAGAAAATTGCATTAAGTATATCAATATATGTCAATACAATGAACGCGAGCCCCTAATGAAAGACCGTCTCCACTTGCAGTATTGTGATGGTCCCGCGGTCCTTGTTAATGTAGATTGTTTACTGATGATTACATAGCAATAATGTTTTCAAAATATTTCGTCAGCCACCTTCACTATTCACTAGTACCTTCCAAATAATATAACTCGCACTTTCTACACATACAACAATCACTCATATTGAGGAGCGCCCGCCAGCATTATTGTATTTACTAATCTCTATCATATACTTTCTTGTTCTAATCAAATTATATCTTTTCAGAATATAAGTATATCAGGTAAATCCATTAAGAAATTACCATTTTGCCGAATTAAATATTTAAAATTAACGTAACATTTTTATTTATCAATTAATTTAAATAAAACGATTATTAAATGTTAAAGAAAGGTTGTCAAAATATAAAATAAATATCATAAATGTCCTGTTTCTATGATGAGCGCGTCGCGTACAAATCTCTCTCTCTCCTATATATATATATATATTTTTACATATGTTGCATGCAGGAGTGAGTAACTCCTGCCGGTGAACGCTACACGCTAAGGACACACGAGTAATACAAAAAGCAAACATGAACATCATTTATTCACAACTAAACACTAAAACAAACAATCACTGTTGTTTAAAACTAAACATTGTTTAAAGCTGAACTAAAAACAAAATAAATGCCTCACCATTCTCAATAACACAAATTCAATGGCTGTCTGTAAAACCCAAACAAACTATTTAATTAAATCCCTTTCATTGAGAAAAATCTTGAATGTTCTATTAATAAACAGTAAAAAAGGCTGAACAAAAAATGATAAAACTTTAGTTACCACTACGAGGCTTCAAGGTTTAACAGAGAATGTCTACATTCTAATATTATATTAAATTTGTAATGTCTTATTTACTTCCCAATTGTGAACTTAGAAATGCCCTCTAATAAATTGATATACGCAGAATGTTCATACGCCGTGCTGAAGTCCGAGAGCTTTTGGACGAATTCATTGCTAACGCCCTTTTCTTCTAGAAGATTCATCAACAGATCATATAAATACTGTAAAAAAGAGAAAAAAAAGACATAGTCTCATTACATAATACATATAATTACGTATGATCTTCTGAAATAAACTATTAATTATCATCACAAAAATAATGTGAAAAAAAAAACAATAAAAAAAATAGAATACAAATAATAATAAGTTTTCTAAAACATAACAGATATATTATTATATTTTATATAATATGTATAAAAAAACAAAAGAGAACGGTGTAGAGCTTCAATGAATGCACCCCACACATGGTGATGTACAAACTTCATATCGACTCGTTAATTTCCCCCAATAGTTGGCACTCGACGACTACAATGTAACGTAGCTCGAGTATGGCGGATAATGGGGTTAGAAAATATGTGGTCGAGTCGGGACGCGAACTCGGGACCGTTCGATTCGTATGGTGTACGTGCGACCGCGACACCGTGACGCTAATATGAGGCCAGTGTAAAAAGTCGTATATATTGTGTAATTGGTCACATAACGTTATTTAATGCCTATAACATTATAACCACTTATTGAATTAAAGAAACAAAAACTTGCAAGATGTAAAAATTGTCTTAAATATATCACATGAAAAAAAATACGATTTCTTTAGTGAGTTTTAGAGGCATTTCAATAACAAAATAATATTAATTTTTAATGGCTGTTCCATTTAAAATAGCTTGAAACAGTTTAATTTGTGTCTGTCTATGTTAAAATAATAAAAGCATACATTTAAAGTACATTGCAGTATAATAGACATGATACCCACCCCGTCCAACACGTCGCCCGCCACCGCGTACACCTTGTCGTTCCACTCGCCCTTGTGCAGGGTCACCTCGTCAATACCGAACACGTCGTCTTTAAACAAAAAACAGTACATATTGAGTGCAGTGAGTGATAGTCAAGTATGGCCATCTATGAAACAAGTCAACAAGCTTTGTATTTAATTAATATAATCAAGAACAGATAAATTGCTTTAAAAACAAATTGAATTAAAAATGAAACAAGTGAACAAGTCACAAACTTATAACAACTTGGCCGACTGTTGGCAAGTCACATTTTATAAAACGAAAGAGACAAAGTCTTACTAATCGAGTTTATTTTAGGTTTTTTTGCTTTACCCTACAATGCTACTCTACTCGTGGACTGAGAGAACCTTATAGTAACACAATTTGTTCTCTGCTCTCTGTTTCAATTTAGTAAAGAAATTAACCGTATTTTGTATGTAATACTTAAGCATTACATAGGTATTATTTTATTGTACCACATTGATATTAATTAAGAAATTTAATTTCAAAATTAACATTGAACATCCACTCACTATATTCATCGCTACCCGCATTAGCCTGTTCCTGTAGGAATGAACATGTAAACCCAAGGGTGGTGTCTCCTCTGACCAGGTCCACCTCGAACTGGGGCTTGGACCTCATCTCCGAGAATTCCTGTTTATCAGTCTGAGCATCCTCGGCGAAGTCCTCAGAGTCCACTGTGTGATTGACATTGAAGGTTATTCTTACTCTGGAAATTAAAATATTTAAAAACATATATTTATTTTATACATTGAAGTGTAGTCAAAGTATCACCTTGTCTTCATAGTAAGCAGATATTCATGAGGCATATCCTAATAGAGGCCAGTCGTGGCGCAGCGGCACAAGCGTGTAATTGTAACCAACAGGTTCTGGGTTCGATCCCCAGTCGAGGAAATGAAATATTTAATATTTTCAATTGAAATATTTAATGTTTCATTTCTTCCGCTACACAACACGCAATGCCTCAAATTTGGCGGAAAGTGGGGAACGGAAGTGGAACGAAGTGTCTTGACACTAGGTTCCCGGGTTTTCCCCCTGCCTACCCCGCTTCGTGCACAGCTACGGGATACAGCGTGAAGCATATCCTAATAGTAACATACCAATAATATTTTACTAACAAAATATTATACAACAATAATAATAATATGCTTGCTTTGGTAGTAGGTAGGTATTAAAGAGATCTCAAGTTAAACACAAGTAACTTCTCAATAAGAAGTTACAAACTGTAATTTATGAACATTAAATAATTTACAGATGCAATAATATATAAATAAAAATCAAGAAAAACCATTTATAATTTTATAACTCCATTAATATGTAATGCTAAAGCTTCATGTATCCCGTACATGGCTGGGCGGTGGTGCAGAGAGAGGCCATCTGGGAACTTAACTATTGTTAACACCTTAGATCCCCACTTTCCATAGAATTCTGTAGATATTGTTTGTTGGTTGGGGCACTTGTAGTTGAGCGGTTGCCTCATTAGTAGAGAGCAAAGTAATAGAAATATATATATATATTTAATTTCCTTTAGAATTGAACCACAACCTGTCAAGTTTGCAATCACATGCCATGCCTCTGCACTATGATAGGTCCTAGGTATCCTTACAGATAATATATATAACATTTTTATCAGCTTAATGTGTCCAATACCCTTATACAGTAACCCCACAGTGGTGGAATGGTACTGGATGTAAGTATTGTCTTACTTTACCCTGCAATTGGTGCTCTGACACCCAACGGGATGTCAAAGTGTGAATTTGCAGGGACAAAACATAAATAGCATTGAAGGTATGCATGTGCATGTGTACAATTATTTGATTACAATCATATAAGATGTATGATGTGTAATATGGCGACTGACGTCTCAACAACTCAACATTATTATATATATATATATATTTTATATTGTCTATTTTTACTTTACTGTTGAATCTCATTTTTTGTACCAAACCAAATTAAAAACATTCAAAATCAAAACTCTTAGTCCCTTTACTTTTGTAATATATTATAAAGGTTTTCTTATGTTGGTTATTTTTTATGTATATTTAAGTAAAGCTAATAATAGTGTGTTGAAATATTCTTACAGTTCATCTTTCAATTGCTTGCTAAGTACTACTTCAGCTCCATCACCTTTTACTGCAAATCCTTCTAATTCAGTGGGTAAGTTCTTTAATTTTTGAGCTTTTCTCTCAGCGACTATTTCTTCAGTCAAAAATTCTACCAATTCTCTTTCACCTTTACAAAAAAATATTATTACAATAATTATAAAAGCATTTGAATTACTTTACAATTTTAAATATATTTTAAGCTGTATACTGCACATTTAGCAAGGTCAGAAAAACCTAACCTCAAGACACTATTCTTAGCCTTCAGCCCAAAGGGGGGACATGCTGCAAGTTGAAAAACAATAAATAATTCATTGTCCCGAGTAGAGATTGAACTTACAACATTACAATCAGATGCTGTTCCACTGCATCACAATGACCTCAAATATATTTTCTATACAAATGTCTAATTAGATATTGGAGATTGTAACATTCTACTTTATGCTATCTATGTTACCTAAACAAATATCATAATTATTTATAAAAGATTAACAGAATATTTTCTTACTGATTTACATTATTTTCTAAATGATTACTTATTAAAATAGACAAACTACAACAAAACATATTAAGGAACATAAACAGGATTGGGATTAAGGATAGGGACTCACCAAGGGCTTTAGTGGATGTAGACTTTTCATCTTGATGATCTGCTAAGATAATAAATTTTAAAAACCTATCATATTGTTGCTAGATTGTCAGACAATGATAAAATTTTGTTATTTGGACAAACTTTAATGCAGATAATAACCTATTTACGTTTTTGTAAAATTAATGTTTTTGGAATTGAATTTTCGTCATGGTGATGCATGCTAATTAGTTACTATGACTGAAATTATTTTGTAACAAATGTTATTAAATATTTTTGTTACATTGTTTAAGTTGCAATCCACATTTGTCATACATTCTTAACAAGCTACCTCAATTATGCACTTCGTACAACTTATGTACAGTCAACTCTCCCATAATGCAGTACTTTTGTATAGTAATTTCCATTCAACATCCCATAAGTTCATTGCAGCCTATGAACAACTCTAGCAACAAGATTGTAAGAGGATTTAATATAAGTATTAGCTTTTGTAACTGAAAATAATGTAAATGAATGGATGCCACATCTCTATTAACAAGATGTGGCTGAATTAGGCTAAAGAATAAGAGCTTCATTTTATCCAAACTGATTGTTTAAAGGTGTGCAGTGCAAAGTATCAAAGTGAGTTAAGAAATTGTGAAGCTCTTTAGAAGTTTTAGTAGAGTTCGAAAAAAGGAAGCTACAAATGAAACTAATGAGAAGATGAACCAACATTTTGCCTATTAAAAGACGAAGAGTTCGACAACTCATATCTGATGTCCATGGCAATTGTTGCAACATTAAATAATATTACAATTATCTTTTGTGTTTTTGTTGAAGAAAGGTCTTTTAGTATAGTTTTTGATTTGTTTTTTATCAATCTCTATTTCTCATCAATTCAATAAAATTAATTTATAATTTATCTTGTCTTTTATATTTATTGGGCTCCATATAACATAATATGAATAATGTTATTTGTACTAATTAAGAGTGTCTTTGTGGTTTCTATACAACACAACAGACAGTTGTCATAGAACACACAACAAATTAGCCTGGTCTGTATGGTTAAAGCTGAACTTCTTATAGTGCGGTACCCACGGACTGCTATATAGGAGGATTGACTGTATGTTGTTAGCATTTCTGAACAGAGATTTTTACAATTTCCGCAACTAAAAGATAATTACTTAGAATTATCGCTTGGCAAGAGAGAATACTTTTTATTGAATATTTTTATTACTTTTAAAGTGCTAATGCACACTTAGGAAACAATAATACTTATTTATGAAATACATATAAAAATAGTAAACTTTCTCATACTTATGAAAGTTTACCATTTACTAAATGAGTAAGCGTAAATCAGTTAACTGTATAACTGTACATGTACATAGATTTTAGATTGAGATTGAAATTAAACTTAAATGGCAATTTAAGTGTGGTGCAATTCTAACCTAAAAACTGATAGCGGCAGTGAAATTACCTTTAGTATGCAGTGCCTTAAGTCCACACCCGCAGCTGCAGGTGTTTGAGTGGTTGTGTAGAAGGCTAGAGGAGGCCGAGGTGCTGTCCATTCTTTTGGAACAGCTCATGTGCCAAATTCCTCGGGTGAAGTCACGTTTTACAGGGACCTGGGTGCGGGATACTATTGATCCAGTCAATCCTGTATTTTTTATGCATGTCTGAAGAACTTTGTGTGCTGTTCTGACTAAGCCGCTCATTTTATTACTCAATTATTTAGCGTTTATTCAAGAAAAATAGCGGATTGTCAAGAATCAAGAAAATTGAATAAGAAACGCTAATCGCTATCTTAACTCTTAAGCAGAGGCAACAGACAGAAGACAGAACACTGAAATAGTATTGCCAGTATTATAAAATACTTATATTTAAAATATTTTTTCCTAAAGCATCACTGAGTTTTTTTTAAAAACGAAGATCATGATTACTAACCATTGAGATGTAGCTAAGGAGAAGTCTATATATATGTCATTGAGATGTAGCTAAGGAGAAGTCTGTATATATGTCCGTCAAATTGCATTAAAATAGAGAAGCACCATATTAGCATCAGGGTAACTTTAAACAGAAACGCCAATTATGATGACATTATTTTATACTACTAAAGTTGTATCTAGCATACATCAATTCGTTTACAATGGCACACTCATGTACTAGCGTCATTTTACTCTAGCACTCTCCTCTACCCTCACTTCACTTCAGCTTCAAACTGTATCCCGCATATAGGAGGGTAGCCAGAGAGAACCTTGGAGCCTTGTATTAAAACACTCCGTTCCGTTCCCCACTATTCGCTGAATTGAAGCAATGCGTGAGTAGTGAGGAATTGAGTAACGGAGCTCAACACTAGTTCTGTTCTAAAAGTATTGCGTGCCGAATGTCTTAACCTCCTTTGTATGTTCTCCATACGAGTATAGAGAACATACAAAGGAGGTTGTACGGTAAAAAAACAGATAAAGTTAGGCAATAGGAGAGTGCATGTTCGAAAAAAATCCGGTTAAAATATTGCCATTATCTACAACAAAATAATAAATATATACAGAATTAAAACATATGGTCTAACAGAGTAGAATATAATATTTTACAACGATGTTAGTTTATTAAGTAATTTTATTTTATTATTGTTACTATATATTAAATAAACTTAACAACAAAGTGGACACATACAAATATTTAATATTTATATTATATTCAATAGTCAGTAATTTAATAGTACAAACATTTAATATTAAGGGGACGAGGAACTATACGAGGAAGAACATCATCCAAGGGGTGGATTGATTTAGGACAAGTGAAAAGGATGTGAGAAGAGGAAACTCCTACCCTCGATATGACTAACGTACGGATGATGTTAAAGTTGTATATGACATTTCTCTCCCATCATCCTTCCCTTGTGAATAAAGCAGCCAAAATATTACTTTTGCGTCATTTTGCGTTACGTATGATCCTCTTGTGTTACTTATATGTTGCTGATATTTTTAGAATAAAATATTCAGTCAGTCAGTATTCAGTTATGTATGGTGTAAATGAAATGGTGTTGGTTGATTATTCATCAATGACAACACTCCTTGTCATGTTGTCATTGTCACTTTCATGTTGTAGGAGATCTATAAGCGCTACATTACAAGTAATACGAATTAATAATTTTGTTTAAATAAACTATAAAAAATGGGCAAAAAAAGGTCATTTGTAGCAACAGAAGCTCAACCGAAAACTCATTCTCCAGTTGAAGTCATTGTAGAAGACGTAACTAAACATCCACTTTGCTTACACGGACCGACTTTATTATTTTCCAGCGAAAAAGGCAAGTTTTACGCGTGTGCCTCTTGTAGAAACAAAAAGGATTGCACTGTTCATATTGATGAAGAAGATTGGAAGAAGGAGAACGTTAGAAAGCGGAATGAAAAATATTATAAAATCATTCCGAAACTTAATAAAATTGCGGCATGGAATAACCTAAAAGAGGTTAGTTTTTTGTAATCGTATTTTGTCAGTCTCATGTTTTGTCCTTACCGTGGTTAGGCAAAGGGAACCTTTTATAAGGCACTCCCTTCATTTCAACCATTCATTTTGCGATACGTTCTGTCAAGGTTCGCAACGTCGCCACTTTTGTCTTTTTATCATCCCATCGAACCCTCAGTTTTGCGTAGCGACCGTAAACGCGAAACGCAGAGGTACACATTTTTTTACCTTGCATCACAATTTTACATTAATTTATATTATGTGAGATACTCGAATCTATTTTGGTGTATATTTCATAGCAAAAGATATACTTACGGACTGTTAATACTTTTAAATTGCATGTTTTAGGTTAAATCTCGTCACCCATCAGATAGAGCATTTTGTAATACTTGTCAGGAGGTGTATATCATTTCTCAAAGTAAAAAGCATTTAAAAGATCATAAAGTAGTGATGCCATTGACAGAAGAACAACTCACACATCCTACCACATTGTTGCCTCCACTAGAGGATGACCAGAAAGAGGCACAGTTTATATTTTCTAAAAAATCTGTTAGTACTGTATTGGGAATATTGAAGAATAATAAAATAAGGTAAATAATATATAAAGTTGAATAAATATCTTTTAACAAATGTATAAGAATTTTGATGTTGCTTGAAGAGAATATTTCGCATAGTGGTCAGAGCATAAGAACAGTTTTCAAGACTCAACATAGCTTAGTGAGAATGAATGGTTTAGTTGGTCAGAGCTCTTGGACGGTTTCTAAGAGGCGCAGGTTCAAATCCTGCTACATTCAAAATTTGTATACACTTTTTAAATTTAAATTCAGTAAGTGTATAAGAATTTTGACATAAGTTGATGAGAACACTTGGTTTATTGGTCAGAGCACTTTTCGGTTTTCAAGATGTTCAAATCCCGCTATATGCTATTTTTTATGTTTTCTAAATAAATACAGTTATGGTCTTTAATTTTATTTTTAAGTATCATATTTATATCAAATATAAAGATATGTTTTTCATGCTTTGCTTTGTAATAATTATAAATATAATCAAATTATTAAATACTTAGTTACACTTATGTGTTTTATATACCTCACAACACAAGAGAGTATATTGTGTATTTTTAACTTTCCCCACTTTCCGCCGAATTTAAGGCATTGCGTGTTGAGTTGCGGTATTCAACGCCGCGCTTTGCCTTATTATCAGAGCGAAGAAATGAAACATTAAATCTTTAAATTAAAAATATTAAATATTTCATCTCCTCGACTGGGGATCGAACCCAGAACCTGTCGGTTACAGTCACGCTCTCGTGCCGCTGCGCCACAACAGGCCTCAAATTAATATGAATACAATCTATATTTATTAATTTTTATATATATCTTGTACTTAGTGTCTTTTTTTACAGTAATTTACTATGCATTGGCACTCCTTCAGTACATGAAGCAGCTCAGGAGCATCCAGAATTTGACTCTCTCTTGCTAGACTATGACACACGACACCACTTGTTCTATGATCCTAGTAAATTTTTGTGGTATAATATGTTCAATAATTACCTTTTTAATGGCAATGAAGATGAAAAAGTACTTAAAAGGTTCATGAAAGCTTCTAAGTAAGTTTTATTTATCAATATTTTAAAAGTGATGTATATTTTAATGGTGTTGCTCATATTTTTAAGAACAATGCGAAAAGAAACTATTATCACAAGCATTTTGACCTTTTTGCTATTGAAAATAAAAAAAAAATGTTCCTGAAAAAGACTATGCCTCACGTTTATATTTTCTATTTCATCCAATGTCATGTACATTTTGAAAAATAAGAATTCTTCTATTTTTCATAATCTGTTTTCAAAGATCAATAAAAATCTGCTGTTCTCACAACCTATTCTTGTGTCATATAACTTTTGTGTTCTATTGTAAATAATCCGTATTAGTTTCCCTTTTCTCTCATAATTAAACACAAAATATTAATTTCAGAAATAAAGGTCTGTGCATAGTAATGGACCCTCCATTTGGTGGGCGAGTGGAGCCTCTCGTCCACACTATCAGAGAACTGTCAGACACATACAACAAATTATGTGAGACTGAGAACAAATTATTGCCTGTAATCTGGGCCTTTCCCTATTTTGCTGAACCTTATATTACTAATATGGAGCCAGATATTAAAATGCATGATTATAGAGTAAGTATTTATAGCTTATTTTTTCAATTAGAATGGCTAATCCGAAGGTTCTGGTGTGTTCAGTGATGTTGTTAATTGCAACTTCGGAGTAGTATTTAGATTTGTTATAAATATTTATATACTATGTACTTCATATTTAATGTTGATCTGTATAGCTATATGTTAATAACTCAAAAGAAAAGTACAAAAATAAATGAGTAAAAAAAGTATTATATAATGTATATTGCAACAATATTTACACTGACTCATTCGGCTTTAACTTACACACATGTCATTAAAGGCTCTGTAATACTTATAATGTTTAACAATGTTGTTCCCTAGGTTGACTATCAAAACCACAAAAAATTCCAAAACTCAAATGGTGGTAGAAAATTAGGTTCACCAGTTCGCTTCTTCACAAACCTACCATTTTCTACCATTGATTTATCAAATGACAGTAGTTATAAAAAATGCGATAAGTGCAAATTCTGGGTGTCCCGTAGCAACAGCCACTGCACCAAGTGCAGGGCGTGCACCAGCAAGAATGGAATGACATACAAACACTGTAATAATTGTAAAAAATGTGTGAAGCCTACTTACGTACATTGTGAGACGTGCGGCCGCTGCTGCCAGGAGACACATGTTTGTGGAACTCTTGTTGAATCACAGGTAATATTCAACATTTTACATATTAATCTTCTACAACAGAAGTGTCTGCATGAGGATAATGTCATATCGTTATAGTCTTGGGCTTAGTCGGTTACCACTGAGAGCGCACAATTTAATTCACAATCTAATGACGAATTAGTTCACTCTATTAGTTCATTGGTTCTTTTTTTGTAATAACTTATTAAAAACATATAAAGAAAACAATATATTTAAGTTTATTGCAAGTTCTGTTTAGTTTTTTTAAAAAAGTATTAATAATTAGTCAACAACAAGTCTCGTTCCCAGTATAATACGTAATCATATTACAATACTAGAAAAATCCGAATTTTTACAACTTGACATTTTTTATGGCACAAACTCTTTTACCTAAATAAAAATTAAAAATAAAATAATTTTTGTTAATAAAATTTGGGACGATAAAAAATATAAAAAGAACTAAGACCGAGATCATCGATGAACTAGTTCACATAGTCCACCTAAAGGAGAGCTCTCTCCACCACCTGTCGGTTGCGGACAACCCAACATTATATCTTAACACTAGAGTCACAGATGCACTGTCTACACTATTACATGCGGGTCACAACATTGAACTAAAAATTATTTAAAAATATTTAATTTTATAAATAATAAAATATTAATTATAATAATATTTTCTTAATTTAAAATGAAACACCGAATAAAATATAAATAGTTTATTGAAAGATAATTTGTATAAACTAAGATAACAATGTGTTATTCCAGTCTTGCTATAATTGCAAAGAAAAAGGTCACAAGAAGTCTCAATGTCCACTAAACAGTAATCAGGTGAAAAGAAAGAAGCGTGGATCTTTGAATAAGTAATAGTATAAAAATAGTAATTACTATATGATTACAAAATAAATTGCTATAAAATTAAAATGCCTTTCATTTATAAAAACATACATCTGATTTATTTGATTGAGTTGTAATTATTGTGTAAAATCAACATTTTTCAAAGTAATCTACAAAAGTTGTCTAAAAGTGAGGCCATACTAATTAAAGGGCACTGAAAAGAAAGAAAAAACAAACTTATATGCAAATAATAAAATAAACCATAATATACAAGTAAAATAAAAAACTAATTAAAAAAAGGTCATGAATGAGTACAATGTTGGCTATAGATGAGTGTCAACATTAATATAATAAGTTTCCACCAATTTCGCTGGTACATATAAATGATGACTCACTTGACGTTGATCTTGTTGAGCACGGCCTGCGCCGCGGCGTAGCGCGCCTCCCCGCGCGCGGCCGCGCGCAGCCAGGCGCCGCGCACGCCGGCCCAGCGCGCGCGGTGCTGGCGCAGCAGCTGCTCCTTGCTGGGCGGCGGGCACGAGCGCTGGAGTTCACGGAGCCTAACTTTACACGGGCACGACTCTCTAATCGTACATAACTTACAGATACTGATTATCCCCCCGCTATCTAAAGATGGCGCAGAGCCCAGGTCGCACAATTTAAATGAGCCAATGCATTATGAGGCCTGTCGTGGCGCAGCGGCACAAGAGTGTGACTGTAACCGATAGGTTCTGGGTTCGATCCCCAGTCGAGGAAATGAAATATTTAATATTTTCAATTTAAATATTTAATGTTTCATTTCTTCGCTCTGGTGATAAGGCAAAGCGCGGCGTTGAGTTCCGCCACTAAACACGCAATGCTTCAAATTCGGCGGAAAGTGGGGAACGGAAGTGGAACGGAGTGTCATAACACTAGGTTTCACTTCTGTTCCCTCTGCCTACCCTGCCTAGTGCGGGATACAGCGTGAAGCTGAAAGAAAGAAAAGAAAGAAAGATAATGCATTATTAAATAATGCAAAATAACCCGACGTCCTCTGCTGGGCATAAGCCTGCCAATGTGCCTCCAATACGGATGGTTCTGTCTTCTAGGTCGTCAGTCCATCGAGTGGGGGGTCGATCCACGCCGCGCCTTCACGTTCGTGGTCTTCATTCGAGAACCTTACGGCCTCAACGGCCATCAGTTCGTCGAGCTATGTGCTCGACAACTGCCACTTCAACTTGCTAATCCGCTTGGCTATCTTGGTGTCGTTCTTCTACGGATCTCCTCATTTTATCACGTAGACAAACACCTAGCATAGCCCTCTAAATAGCTCGTTGAGTGACCCAGAGCTTTCTCATGAGGCCCATAGTTCGAGACCACGTTTCAGTCCCATAAGTCATCGCTGGTAACAAACACCGGTTGAAGACTTCCGTCTTGAGGCACTGAGGTTGATTGACTTCAAGAACCGAGTTCCTAACGGATATGGGGGTGGTCACAACATAGACATTCGTTATGATCTTCGTTTTATCCATATTCATTTAAAGGTCCACCTGTTGGGAGACGCTGTTGAGGCCTTCAAGCATAGTGCCTAAGACCTCCAGCGATTCTGCCATGACAACGATATCATTTGCAAATCGAAGGTGACTGATGTACTCGCCGTTATTGTTTATGCCGAATCCTTTCCCCAAAAGAAGTATGGTGGAAACGCCCTTATGGAAACCGGCTTGTTCGGGAGGCAGGAAGACATCAAACCTACGAGCGAGACCATTCGTAATGACTCTTAAAAACAGCTTGAATACATGGCTCAGGGGCGATATCGGCCTGTAGTTCTTCAATTGGGTGTAATCTCCCTTCTTGAAAAACAAGGCTACGATGCTTCTCTTTTATGCTTCCGATGTGGTACCTTTTTCGAGCAGAATGTGATTGAAGAGCTTCTGAAGTACTTTAAGCATCGGTTTTCCACCCGCTTTCAGAAGCTCCGAAGTGATTCCGTCCTTACATGGTGCCTAGTTGTTCTTAAGCTCTATCAGAGGCATCCTAATCTTGTAGTATTGTGATGTCCGGAATGTCTTCGGTGAAGTGTCGGGTTAGCTTGGCTCTTGGATCTTTCTCCAAGCCAACATCAGGTTTGATAGACGATGTGTACAACTTAGAAACTTTCTACTTCCCTCAGAACATCGACTTTAGTCGTCTTCAGCCCGGTCAGCCGGCTTTACCCAACAATTGTTCCTACTTTTGAGTCTTGATTCCGCTCGATTGTATCTTTAATACATTTAGTATTAAAGGCAAAAATTTCGCTTCGCAAGGAAGTATTAAGTTCTCTCTTTACGCTGTAAAAGAACTTTGAACCTTTTTCATGGACAGTTTGCACAAACCTGTTGTTGACATCGTCCAATGTAACGCTATCCTCTAGAACTCTGAAGCGATTCTGCAATTCTAGTTGAAAGTTTTGGGGTCTTGGATATGGACATTAAATGGTCGGAGCGTAGACATCGGTTGAGCTTTTTCGACTTTGACGTCGATCTTACACGTGCCTCCTATTCGGTGATCATTTCCGGTTTGCATTCTGTGAATCACGTAGACATGATTGTAGACGTGTCTCTTGTTGGTCAAGATGAAGTCGATCACCTTTTTTTAACCATTGGAGCTTATCTAGGTCCACTTCCTCTGAGGCGGCTTCTAGAAAAAGGAATTCATCATAAAGAGTCCCTCTTTATCCAGAAAGTTAGTCAGCCTCTGCCACCTATGGTTCCTTTGTTCATATCCAAATCGCCCCACTCTCAATTCTGAATCACTTCTGCTGAGCTTCGCGTTAAAATCCCCCATAACAACAGTGAAGTGAGTTTTGGAGTTATGTAAGGCTCTACTAAGGTTCTCCCTCATACATAACCTCAACATCCTGAATGACATTCAGCGAATATTTATCAGATATTCTGAGTATCAGGTACCCTTTTTGACACACTTCCGATGGTTGCTATGTTCTATGTTCTTTCTTGTAGCATTGTGTAAATGAAGCAGACGGATCCTCAGGTAGGTCGCCCATTTGAAACTCAAACACTACAAATTTCCAGAGTATGTCATATTCAATGGTTGAATAATTAATTTTAAATAATCAAAAAAGTAACTTACATAGTTTAGGTTAATATTATCTTTGCTACAAGCTTTTTGTTCGGGCAGCAAGTTGGGTATCCTAGATATAGGTGGACCCTCAGGCCCCGGCAACTCAAACATTTCATCTAACAGTTGCATCCCCGGACTCTCTTTACTGTTATGCAAGGAACTGAAAAGAACATCATTAATTTGTATATATTTATATTTATAAAATTTCAAAATTAAAAGCTTGTTTTTAAAGCTCTGTACGTCAAAAGCAAAAACAGAACCCTTATAGGATCACCCTGTTGTCCATCTGTCAAGAACATTTATACTGAGATTGTGTGAGAGTATCAAGCTGAAATTAATGTTAAATATAAGCAAATAAAATCAATCAATCAAATCAATAATTAAAATCAAATAATTGTTGCTGCATTTTGTATGAAATTCATCCAGTATTCAAAACCTATGGGGTACAGTCTTTAGCCAACTCTGACACACACAAGGAGGACTCAATGAAACTTATAAAACACATTGCACATACATTTATTATAAAATAAAGTACAATTATAAGTTACTTACTGTAATTGTTTTATCTGTAAACTATGTTTATAATAAATACGTAGCTAATCGGAGCCGCCTGTGCATGGACGATATACGGAAAAAACGAGTTGAATTTTTATTGATGTAAATAGGTCAACAATATTAATAGCATTGTCAAATCTAACTGTTGAACTATATAAGACGAGTACGTCGAAAACATGCGCCTGCTCCTTAACTTACTAATGTTATAAAAACTACCATCAAACGAGATCATCATTTACCATTCCTTCAAGCGTTAAACTTAATTTTACCTTCCTTTGAAAACCAAAATTATGCTTGCACAATCTATTTTACTTCCTCTCCTTGACTATGAAGATGTACTTATATGTTATTTGTATGTAACTGAGGAGCTACTTAACTTAATAAGTTAGATTGTCTGCAAAATATAGCAATATGTTTCATTTTTGAATGGCGGAAGTATAATTATTTTTGTGTTAAATTTAACTGGCTCCTTCACTTAGCCAATGCACATCACTTCCGTATCTCATAAGATAATTAATCCTAATATCCCTTCTTATCTCCGCTCAAGATTTCATATACTTCCTGATAACCGATACATAATATAAATGACATACTGATGAACAACACAAACTTTGGCAGAAGTTTATTTTCAGAGTGTGCTACTTTAATCTCAAAAAACCGACCTTATAAAATTAAGCAGAGAATATCCATCCACATTTTTAATAGCACAATTACTACGAAAGCACACTTTCTCAAACAGACTAATAAAAATAAATAAACATCTACTTCCTATATTATATAGTGAATGCAATTGTGCTTCATTTCATACAAAATTGGTGTAACATAGGCTTACCCATTTTTATCTGTTGAATTTCCCATAAACATACAATCCTGAGATTGGTATGAAAATCTAAGTGGGTGGGCCCAACATGCACTTATAACTATGTGGAGTTAGATAAGCATTGTTGGTTATTTTGAAATCGGTCCTAGGTCCGATTTAATAACTGTCAGTTTATGGGACATACAGTAAGTGGGTTTTGATTGCATGGTCAAAATAACTAGGAATTTGGAGTATAGGGGAACAGTATGTGAAAACACTGGGTTTCCTCTACTACATTGTAAAGCTGTAAAATAAATGACTTAAAATAATTAAGAGCTGTTCTTACCCTAACTCTTTATAATTAGCCTTGGGTTGGTTCGCCATCCAGGCTCTACATATAGGGTATAATGGGGAATTTTCACTAAACTGTGATAAGTCAACACTTCTATCAAAAAGTTTTAGCACATAAGACTGTCTTTGCAGGGACTTCCTCTTTGTTTCTTCATCTGAAGATTCCTCCTTTTGCTCTTGACTATTAGTATTCCTGAATTTTGATTAATAAAAATTGATTTAATATTTCATTATTATATGTGGAAATGTGATATATACATCTTGTCTGTATACCTACATATTGACTATATGAGAACGGAAAAACTATGAGATGCGTATAACACATGACATATTTTAACTATCTAAGGTAACCGATTGCAGAAATGTAAATGAAACTATAAAAGCATACATAATATTTTCAGGTTTATAATATCAGGCGGTATAGTCTACTTCACCTGTCACGTTTCGAAGGCGTATATTCTGAAGACTCATCAGATTCATAAGCTATTGGTTCGATCATTTCCATCAAGGCACCTTTAAGTCGCCCCCGAGCAGTTGTCACCTCATTTTCTATAAAATAATTATTTAATATATTTTTTTTTTTATTTAATATTTTTTTGTGTTATAGAAACGTAACAATTTTGTATATTTTTAATCATCCTTCACCTATAGGTTCTTCTTGATCTTTGCCACTTTGTTTTGTTTTATGCTTCTTTGGTGTAAATAATCTCCGGCGTTTTGACAATGGCATTATTAAATTTCTAACAGTTAATAATAAAACACTTAAAAAACTTTTAGTATATAATTGCTTTGCTAGAAAATAAACTTATAAACAACAGATTTGAACAAATCAACTTGAGACAACTGACAAGTCTTTAAATGTATACAGATACCATATTAAATATAGATGTGGTTTTAGATTTTAAGTTGCTTGCAACTTTAAATATAAAACAATTTATAATTTTAATAAAACATAGTGAAATAGTTTTTATAATAACTATTTATTATAAAATATAGGTAATTTATAATTAGATAGTGGTGAACCAAAATTTGTTTTCATCCTCACGCTGTGCACGGTATGCACATTATTATGTAACGTAACAGTGTTAAGACTCACTCCGTTCCGCGCCAAGCTTTCCGCACCGCAAATATTGACGCATTGCATGTTGAGTGGCGGTATTCAACACCGCGCTTTGCCTCGTCACCAGAGCGAATAAATAAAAATATTAAAAATTTCAATTTCTAGCGTGGGTGATAAATCCCACTATCTGCGCCCCAACATGCACAATCTTACTAGGATGTGCGGTATATCTGTAAATATTACGATTTGTTTAAAGATAGTAAATATATATATATTTTTTTCACGATTCATGCATACATATTGTTATGACCAAAAAACGTGGAACCTAGTGTTAATACACGTTATTATCATTAAGAAAACTTTTATTCTCCTCTTTCCACTGAATTTGGAGGTGTTATGTACTGAGTCACAGAAGTCAAAGCAATACTTTGCTTCGCTTCTATACTCCTTAATCGAATTCGCTTTTGGAAAGTACCCATGTCGTATCGACCTAGAAATATTGCCCTGGGTAAGCTGTTCCACAGATTCATGGCGTTCTATTCAATTTCTAGGAAACCGCACAGTAAAGGAGTGCCACGTATCGAGATGATAAGAAACTTGAAACTGAAAACTTTAGTTTGTTACTATTCACCTCTTTCTGGTCTCTCTTCACCTCAAATATTGTAAAATTGTTGTATTGTACACACAAACACTGATACATTCTATAAAAAGGTAGTAATAGACTATTCAGTCCGTGTATATTTCCTCAACATTCACTATTTATTATTTAGCTTTTATTATTGTAAAATAGGTTAAGGAAAATATATTTTAGATTTTTAGTTTTACCGACGTGTTAATATAAAAAAAAAACAAATAATTTCATAAGTAAACCATTTTTAAACAACTTAAACTTATCGTCCGTAACACGATTTCATTTTGTGCAATCTGTTTATTTCTTCGTGAGACCGATTTTAAGATACAAAAGACTGTATAATAGATAGATATAAAATAATATTAATTCTAATGAGTACCACAATTTTCCGAGCACGTACAAATAAAATTCTAAAAATGACTAAAATTACAATTTATATAGGGAAACAAAGTTATCTAGGAATGAATGTAAATTGCCTGGTCTACTCAGATGATGCAACGCCAATTGTATTATAAAAAGAGCGAGTTTGACGCTTTGGTTACTATCTTTCAGAGAAAGATGGGTGTGAAAATAATGGTCCAAGCGTGAATATGAATAAGAAGAAGGTTTCTATATTTGACAGAAATGAAGAAAGGTGTCTTTTCCATGCAAGATCAGCGTAAATGATAAGATATTAGTACAAGTGAAGGAAGTGATATATCGGGGATATATGCTTAGCAGTGACGGAAGAAACTAACGCAACTCCACGTGTGATCGTACAGTGCAGTCACAATGCAGTGTAATGCTGAACGCGGGTGTTGCAGGAGAAGAATTTGAGAGAGATGACTGCTGTGGTAGAGTGATCTCTTCATAGGATCGAAGTCAGTTGTATGTAATGCTAAAAAGAAAAAAAAATGTGTAATTAAAAAAATATATAATATAATAATAGTATGATTAAACAGTGGGCGAGGCCGCAAGCGGTCCTATATAATATATATATATAGATTATTTTCTACAGATTTTATAAAAGATTACTAAATTATATTAATATTACACTATGAGAAAGAAAAAATAAGCAATTAACTATGAAGCCTGCCAATGCGATACGCATTGTGACACTGACATTTTTATTTTAATCAAATGTCAAAGTACTTGAAGCGAACAGCGACCGCTGTTACGAAAATAGCACTGCCAGAGTCTAACAAGGTTGTTTCATAAAACGCATATTTTGTAAATAATAAAGAAAATTTACATTGCATTAAATACAATGGCCACAACAGCATACGAACACGATGCTGACGGTGAGGATGGAATTTATCAATAATGTGGGAATATGTCAGTGAACTAACAATCAATATGTCAATATTTATATTTGCGGAAGCATTATTACGGCTTTAGCTGTAATGAATGTGATATCTATTAATTTGTTTATATTATCGAATAAAATTTAACATTGAGTTTACTGTAAAATAATTTTACGCAAGTTAAATGGTGCGATTTGTAGAAAGTGAAGTAATAAATTGTTGAAACAGTTCAAGTGTTAAATATTTATTGCTTTTTTTAACAGTTTGTTAGCGTAAAGGAAATCTGTATATCATATGAAATTTCTAGTATTTATAAGAAATATAAATAATATATATTATAAATATATTATGTTTTTAGAAACATATAAATAAAGTTGTATTTTAGGCTGTAAGTTTATACCTGCCACCCAACGCCCAGATGGTACCTGGCGTAAACCAAGACGCATCAAAGATGGATATGTGCCACAGGAAGAAGTACCTCTATATGAGAGTAAAGGCAAACAATTTAAGGCTCGACAAAATACAGGACTCCCTGTAGGATTAACTCCAGAAATAGCAGCTGAAGTAAAAAAAACTAAGAAAGGTACTATTCAGCCTATACCTGGAATGATTATTAATGTTGAAAAGAAGAAAAAGAAAAAGAAGACTGGTAAGTGACTTTCTTTGTTTCATTTCTTTTTCAGTTTGTATACATCAATTGCTATACCTTGCATATGGCTGGGTAGGCAGAGGACACACAAGTTAAGATACTATTGCTCGGGGTCAACCCAATTTTTATGTTAACCTTTATTTTATGACTTAAGAGATATAGAAAAAAACATTGTTGAGAATGGGAACTGGATTCACAACAATTGCATTTTCATCCAGATCATGTACTACTATGCTAGAGCTGCCTCAGTTATAATTAATTATGGTTATTAAAAAACCTTTTTAAATTTTGTATTGTGTATGTTTATAGATTTTTTGTTTATATTTATAATAATTACTGTTATATATTTTCTATATAGGAGTAGATGATGTTGCAGAGAAACTTGTAAAATGTGAAATAACAGAACCAACATTTAATAATTCATCACAGACTCCTCCTACACAAGTTGATCCTGTGAAAAGGCTAAAGAATTTAAAAAAGAAACTCCGGGAGATTGAAGCACTTGAAGAAAAAATAAAATCTGGCTCCTTAAAAAACCCTGACAAGGAGCAAAAAGAGAAAATCTCTCGAAAGAATGAAATTATTAAAGAAATAGAAACATTAGATAAAGTTAGTGATCCATAAGCCAAAATAATAATAATTTAAGATATTATATTAACAATCAATTTTTTTTATTTTAAATTTTTTCTTGTGCAATTGTGCAGATTTTTAGCATTGGCAAGATTAAAAATTTATTTACTATATTTGTTTTCCTTTTTCTATTATACAATCAATTTACGCATATTAATGACCTGTGTACATTTTTGTAAAAAAATGTATTCAGATTTTTATTCTATTTAATTTACCTGCAATATTTTATACAACATTTTTGCTGTCCCATTGCAGTCAAATGAAAATATGTAATGAGCAAGACTTGGGTATAACACATTCTACAAGCCCTACTCAGATCTGTTGTAGCAGATCATCTATGAATACAGTATTTAACATAAAATGTTTTAAATTTAAATATGTAGATTCTGAGATTGTTTTATGAATAATTAAAAACATAATCCAACAAGATATTTAGCCTGTAACATCAGTATAAATGAAGCAAGCTTCTGAGAATTTACAAGACAGTAACTATAGGATAGCTATAAAATATAACAAATGAAACAAAAATTTGAAATTAAATATATTTTTAAAAATCACATCAAAAATTATAGTGAGAAGTAACACTTAAAATTAATATTATAAGCACATTTACAAATTTATAATATTATGCTATAAATATAACATATATTAATTTCTTTTATTTCTTCATTTACATATACATATGGTGTGGAGTTCAATTGTCTTAACATATTGTTTATATCTGAAATAAAAAAAAAATATTATTAAAGAAGTTGCGCTACTTTGAAAAACCAGCAATTTATCTTTAAGTAAATGTGGTGGTTTAGCTATTAGAGCATTAAATAAGTACATGAAAAATACAACAGTGAAACAAGTTTGTCTCAACAATAGTTACTTATGTAAATGACATATTGCGTAAACGTAATATTAAACACGAAACATTTACCTTAAATAAACTCGTTTCTCGCCCGCTGTCTTGCATATTTCCCTAAGCATGCCAGAATACCTACTACAGCTATGCCAACACCTAAAACTGTGGCTAAGAAGTCGCCAAAATCGAAACTTCCAGCAGCTTCCACATTACTAACAGCTAGTAAAGAAAAAATTACAACAAAAACTGTTAAAAACATTTTTGCGCAGAAACTAAATCGGTGATTATTATTAAATAGTAAATATACAGGTAGCGAGATTTACATTCAGATGTCAAATGAATATTTATATAGGGTTGCCATTTGCTAATTAATAACATATGGTAAAATACGATACGGTACTGAATTACATTGGACAAATTTTATGTATTTTACTACTGTTGTAAATTACAGTACCGTACTGTCTACAGCAACTTCTTTTATGTATTTTTCATACAGACAAACCGTGATATTGACCAAATTATCAGTGATTCGAGCGTGCCAGACGTTCGAAACTCCTTTATTAAATTACTGAATAATAGTCTCATTTCTTATTTTTATCTCTCTATATTATAGTATTTTAATATTAGTTGTGTTCTAAAGATGTATAGTTGAATAAAGTACCTATAGATTTTGATTGTGTATTGTTACATATATATTTGATATTTGTTTTTTGTACTCTGTATTCTTCATCTTCTGGCAATAATAAACCTATAATACTGCTACTGACATTTTAGTTAAGTTTGACATTTTGTAAGCTGTTGTTGGTTTTATTGAAAATATCTAATACCTATCTATTTTCTCAATTTTAACCTAAATCATTATGCAGTTGTACCGACTAGTTTAACAGTTACTAAACTATATTTATTAATTTTGCTTAAGTGATGATAAAGTATCTATATTTAGATAAACTATAGTAAATATATCCAAAATGAGTTACAATTCGAGTGGAAATAAAGGTTTTGGTTTTGCTGGATTCTCAATGCCCAAGCGGAATCCATCTAACATGTCTTTGCATGCGGTTCCACCTCCACCAGCTTCAATGCACGCTGTTCCACCACCAGCGTCCGGTCTCTCTAAGCAGGGATACTCCACCATGAACTCTATTACTGAAACGGCGGTCACCGGTAATCTGGGTTCAATTGGGAAAAGAAGGGCAAAAACCGAAGATGAGTAAGTGGTGTCAATATAAAAGATATGGACTATGTAATTAATTAAATATTTAATAAATGTCATTGTTACATTTACTATTTTAAGATATTTTGATGAAGATGAAGAACCTCCCACCCCAGCTCTGGCTTACATTCCTGCACCTGGGAGTCCTACTTTTGAAGCAACTAGTTCTAGGGTATGGCTCAAGCAAGATTTCTAACAATAAAAAATATTTTTTATGAAATGAATATAGTAAATTTATAAATATTTTTTTGATTATTTATCTCATTTTGCCAAGAGGATTTATTCAATATCTGTATTTTCATTTTTGCTCGTCAGCTTCTCACTGTATCCTGCACATTGCAGGATAGGCAGAGGTAACTTGGGAACATAGTGTTAAGACATTACATTCTGTGGTGTTGAATTCTGCCACACAACACACCATACCTCATATTTGGTGGAAAAAGGGGAATGGAAGTGGAATGGAGTGTCTCAACACTAGGTTCCCAAATTCCCTCTGCCATGTGCGAGATACAGTGTGAAGCTGAGAGATAAAAAAATATCATTTGTATGATATTTTTTCTTATAAAGGCAGATGATGATGAAGAAGATCCTTTAGATGCATACATGGCTGGTCTTGAACAGCAAGCAGCAAAAGACTTGAAAACCAGTAAGGAAAATGAAGTTAGTGGTAAAGACACTGCAAGAGGAACAAGAGGTGACATTGATGACATGGATGATGAAGAAAGCTATTATAAGTTAGTAAATTATTTTAATTATTTTTACAATCTAACATGCGTTAGCATAGATAAGTGGTGGTGGTCAGAGCTTGGTTGTTTTGTTTTCTTGCTCGATGCTCTATCATCCACCATTTTGTAAATTTTTGTTTTTATTTACCAACCATAAGAATATCTGTATCTTTAAAAACATCTCACTGAGAATCTTGAGCTTTTATATTATAAAAAGTTCTTATGGCTAAACTTTTATACTGCAATAAAATTATTGCAGTATAAATATTGAATGTATATTAGGGGCGCTGCCTCATAGTAGCATCCCATAAGAAGGAATTGTATGAATATAATTAAAATAATAATAATAGTTGGGCAGTATCAACATCCGTCATTTGCCTGACTTTGTTAAAAGCAAATACGGCTTTGCTGAGTTTACCTGCGAATGTTTCCAGATGGGAATTCTACTGCTGCTTGGAATCTTTAAAAAAGAATACTAGTAATATGCTCTGCTGTATTCCTGGATGTCCAACAGGCCTTCGATAAAGTTTGGCATAAGGGGCTGCTCTGCAAAGTAAAAGCCTTGTTACCACATACATTTTATAAAATTCTAGAATCGTACTTGTCAAACAGAATGTTTCAAGTGAAAGAAAATGACTGCCCCTCATCTTTTTACGACATCTCTGCTGGCGTTCCGCAAGGCTTAGTCTGGGGACCCGTATTATACACGCTGTACACGTCTGACTTGCCGCATAACTCTGAGGTCACAACAGCGACCTTTGCCAATGACACAGCCATACTAGCTTCTAATTAAAGTCCAGTTGAGGCTTCTCGGATTCAACAAAATAGCTTACACGACATAGGAGAGTGGTTATTCAAACGGAGAATTGCAACAACTGCAGCCAAGTCAGTGCATGTATCTTTTACTCTTCGTAAAGAGGACTGCACACCCGTCACGCTGAATGGCACTATCCTCCCACATCGTGATACTGTCAAGTTTCTGGGTATGCACTTAGACCGACGACTTACTTGGAAACAACACGCCCAAGCAAAAAGAGACGTGATCAACCTCAAATACAAGGGTCTCTATTGGCTACTGGGTAGAAACTCCAAACTAGCCATCGATAGCAAGCTACTCGTCTATATAACTATGCTAAAGCCAATATGGACGTATGGTATTGAGCTATGGGGCTCTGCGAGTTATGCAAATATAATGATAGTACAGAGGGTCCAGAACTACATACTAAAACAGATCACGAATGCTCCATGGTTCATCAGAACAGCGGAGATCCATGAAAATATCGAAGTGCCAACGATCAAACACGAAATAAAACTGCGTGGTGATAGTTACAAACTGCGTCTACAAAAGCACCCAAACCAACTTGCGGGGCAGCTTACTTTTGCGGAAACCATACGCAGGCTCAAAAAGTGGCGTGATCTATTCTTTTAAGATAGTCATAGAGCGGAGTGACTACATAACATAGAAGGGCTGACTACGATAGGAGTAGCGCTCTACCCGATATTAGAATTACATCGCATCTGCTTATAGTCAAATGACTGATTGCAAGATTATAATATAAAATAATAGAAAAAAATCTTTTTCACACCTAGTATAAAAATTATTATGTAATATATATTTTCTTATATTTGGTTTTACAGTTATAAATACACTGTATATCTTTATAAAAAAACATTGTAAGCGGCGTATGTGCTACTTATATTTTACTAAAATTTTCTAAACATCTTTCCAGATACATGGAGGACCATCCGCTAACAGCACAAGATGATGGATCAGATATAGAAATAGAGTATGACGAGGAGGGGAACCCTATACCACCTCCCAAGAAGAAATTCATAGATCCTCTCCCCCCAATAGACCACTCGGAGATTGAATACGAACCGTTTGAGAAGAACTTCTACACTCCACATCCGGACATAGAGAAACTTGATCATCAGCAGGTTGAAGAATTGAAGAAGAACTTGGGTGTTAAAGTAAGTGACTCTCTAGGCTTTCTATAGAATATTAATGGTGCCGTGTTGCCACAATGGCATGAAATATTTTTTCAGCTTCACACTGTGTATGAGTGTTCAACGGGATCGTAGATAGCAGTAGGCAGAGAAAACTTGGGATCCTAGTGTCCAGACACTCCGTTCCTCTTAAGCTATTATGGTTACCAGAAAATTTAAGTGTTATGGCTCTCAATTGATTATTGTTGCCCATTTTTTAGATATTGCATGTTAAAAGCACAACTCTACGTAGTACGTTTTGTCCTACTAAACCAGGAAAATTTAAATATTTTAAATACAACAAACACGCCTTTAGTGGTGATTGACCTCACACTCATTAAAATAATGTGAATATGTCCAATATGCATTTATTTATAAAGATAACAGGGCCGGACCCCCCGAAGCCGGTGAGCAGTTTTGCCCACCTCGGCTTCGATGAACAGCTGATGAAGGCGATCCGAAGGTCGGAGTACACTCAACCGACCCCCATACAGGCGGCCGGGATACCTGCAGCTCTCTCCGGAAGGGATCTTATTGGTGAGTTGTTCTGAACATGAGGAGGTGGTCTGACTTGACGCGATGGTCTCAGGGATTGGCAACAGTAGCTGTTTCCAGTTTTAATGGTTTCGATACGTATTATTATACCTGCAGTAACAGACAGTACAGAATTCTTAGTTACTCCCATGGAGGTAAAGCTGCAGTTGAAAGCTATTATAATAATAAAGTGATAATAACATTTCAATATAACCAAATTTGACACTCGATGTATAAATAAAATAAAATTGTGTTGTAAAGTAAATCTAAACTCATTGATAAACATTCTCCACATTAAGTGCATTGCTCCACATTAAGTGCCTTGCTAACTATTACTGCTAACTATTACGTCGTTTGCCCTACTCAGGTATTGCGCGTACGGGTTCTGGTAAGACGGCAGCGTTCTTGTGGCCTCTGCTGGTTCACATCATGGACCAGAAGGAGTTGGCGCCCGGAGACGGACCTATCGGACTCATATTGGCGCCCACCAGGGAATTGGCTCAGCAGGTACATACTTACTATATTAGTGATATTAATTGATTTGGTTAGTGTTGTTGCTTGGGCATTCCAATATGTTACTATACTCAATAGATCGTAATAAAGACAACTATAAAGAAATGAATAATGCATTGTTGCAAATACTTCACTGGTTTACTGTTAATAATTTAGTATTAAACACCCAGAAAACTAAATGTATAGAAAAAACCGTGCCAAGCATTAAAATTCTCAATGTTCTGATACCGTTATATTCTTGGGTGCAAGCTTCAAAGGGGTCCCATCTGTCTTCTTTTGCGGACAGATTTACTTTAAGTTATTTTTGAAAAAAAGAGCAACCTCCGGCTCTTCTCAGCAGACCAACCTTCTGAGTTAGTGGTAGCTTTCTGTGGGACTGACATTACACACATTTCTATGTAATTAAATAATTCAAAAGTGCTTGTACTGGCCTAATTGAATAAAGAATATTAAGATATTGATTTTATTCTACCTATTATATTGTATATACTAATTTTTAGATGTCTATCTGGTATAAGAGAAAAATACAATTATTTATGAACATCTATGCTGTTTTCAGATATACATGGAGGCGAAGAAATTTGGCAAAGTATACAATATTCGTTGTATCTGTTGCTACGGCGGAGGCTCTAAATGGGAACAGAGCAAAGCGCTAGAAGGTATATTTTTAATTTTGTAACATTTAAGAAGAAAAAAAAAAAAAACAAAATTGTAATATTTTATTGGTATCATCAGATTATAATTGTTATATTTAAACAGCGTGTCTGGTTAATTAAAAAAATATAATCATATATAATTTTTTTTACGTTTTTTTTTTAAATTATATGTAATGATGGTTATAGGGTTCTGTACCCTAAAAGGAAAAAAACCGGAACACTTATAGTTTCAAGTGTTTGTCTTTTCGTCTGTTAAGACTTTTTATTTGAGATCGTGCGGAGGTATCAAGCTGACAGCAGTATAAAATTTATGTCTACGGTCCCTTTGAGCACCAAAAAATATTCTAGGTATTCGCAAGCAAAAGATACGAGAAGTCACTTACAGTCATCAAATTTGGTGCGAATTGTGAATTTACAATACAAGTATTTCATAGAAACAATAATTACAAAATAGTATTTGTTAATACGATTATCCGCACCCGCAAACTTACGTTTGTGAAGTTATATACTTTACAATAATGTATCTTTGCAAGAAGTGAGCACTTGCGGTATACAGGAGAACATGTGAGAAATGGAACTCATATTGATGACGTTTGACAGAGGGAGCGGAGATAGTGGTGGGGACGCCCGGCCGCGTCATCGACATGGTCAAGTGCAAGGCCACCAACCTGCGCCGCGTCACCTACCTCGTGCTGGACGAGGCCGACCGCATGTTCGACATGGGCTTCGGTGAGTACCCGCGCCGCAGTGCGCGAGCGCGCGCGCGCGTGCGCGTGTGCGGGTGCGCGTGCGCGTGCGCGTGCCAGTACTGACGCGCGCGTGCGCGTGTGTGCCCGCAGAGCCGCAGGTGCGCTCGGTGTGCGCGCACGTGCGGCCGGAGCGGCAGGCGCTGCTGTTCTCGGCCACGTTCGCGCGGCGCGTGGAGCGGCTGGCGCGCGACGCGCTGCGCGACCCCGTGCGCGTGCAGCACGGCGCCGCGGGCGAGGCGGCCGCGCTCGTCGTGCAGCGCGTGCGGTGCGTATACTAACTACTATTACTTATATTTACTAATTAAATATTTCATATATTGAATTCATAAAACGCGGCGTCGAGTTCCGCCACTCAACACGCTATGCCTAAAAATTTGGCGGAAAGTGGGGAACGGAAGTAGAACGGAGTGTCTTAACACTAGGTTCCCAAGTTCCCTCTGCCTACCGTGCCATGTGCGGGATACAGCGTGAAGCTGAGTATATATTATTTGAAAAATAATCAGATCTCACTTTTTATACATAGAAACAGTTAGCTCTACATAGTGAGCAATATGGTTTCACCGAAGGCAAGTCAACCACGGAGGCGGGCGCTGCACTTGTCAAGCACATCTGTGGCACGTGGAAGATCTCTCCAAAGTGTTTGATTGTGTAGACCATGAAACCTTGTTACTAAAACTTTATCACTATAGCATACATGACGTGGCTCTTGATCTTGTTACTTCGTATCTATCTCAAAGAATCCAGAGGGCTTATACAAATAATGTAAAACTAAAATAAGAATAATGTAAATTAAACGTTAAAGCAATGTTAAGTAAGAAAGTTTACTACACTGTCCAAGAATATTTCAAAGGTAAAAACATATTTAGTTAAAATCATGCAGAATAGTCACCATTGTATTAAACAATTGTAACTTCATATTGATAAGAGCCACTGTTGAGTTTCTTTCCGGCTCTTTTCAGCAGAACCGCATTCCGAGTCGGTGGTCAATTTTATGTTCGTTTGACGAGTCAAAAGTGCTTGTAAAAGTCTACTCGAATAAAGAAAAAATTGGATTTCAGTTTGGAAGTGCGACGTTGAAGTCAGCCACTCGATACACGTTGCTTCAAATACAGCAGAAAGTGGGGAACGGAATGGAGTATCTTAACACTAGGTTCCCAAGTTCATTCTGAGTATCGTACCATGTGCGGGATACAGCGTGAACGTAGTTTACTGTCTTATACTCCGTTACGATCACAGCACTCTTGCAAACGACATCTAAACCTGTCGACGACCGCGCGGCACGTCACTTCTGAAACGCTTGCCATTTTTTTGTGAATATTTTCAAATAGGCCATCAATTTACCGCGGCTCAGTGTTGTATAGCATTAAGGTAGTCCCACAAAAATAAATCCATGGGAGTCAGATCTAGAATACGTGGTGGCCAGGAAATGTCCTTTCTTAGATATCAGTTTGCTAGGGAAAAGTTGACGGATGAAGGGCATAGCAGTGTTAGAAGTTGCTCCATCCTGTTGAAACCACGTCCGGGCATTAAAGCTTAAAAAATGTTTTATGTGTGCAATTCTGGTGTAAAAACTCCTCAATCATAACCACATATCGCTCTGGAGTAACAGTAACTGTGCGCCCTCTGCCGTTCTCAAAGAAGTGAGGCCCTATGATGCCATGGGCTACGATGACATAGCGGCCCAAACTGTTACTTCAGAAATATGTAAGGGCTTGGGGGCTCCAATAGCGGCAGTTTTGTTTACTAACATGCCCGTTAAGATGGAAGTGAGCCTCATCAGACAACATTATATTATTGAACGAAGTCAGCCATTTCAAAATTTCATTAGCATATCTAATAGTTCCAAGCGAAGCGCAAGAGTACTACCTACCTCTTCTCGATGTGTTTCATCGTTTTGATCGGTCGGATGTACCAGATAATTCATATGTTTTCAATACTAGACTAATTAAGCAAACAAAGTCTCAATTGAATTCTCCAATACTAGATACAAGATTTTATTTATATCTAAAATACGTCGATTTCGTCACTGACACACTCTGATGATCATCTAAATGTTTGGCTACTTCCTGAAGTGTTAGAAAGCTAAAATTTGACATGTAAACTAAACTTGTGTACTACACAACCAACAAAAAAAAACATAAACTTATAACTTTCTCCCCCATCCCCTAAAATGGGAGGTGGACGTTTGTACGGGACTTCAAAATATTAGGGTACCTCCTGAAGCGCTAGAAAGCCGAATTTGGTATGTAAACAAAGTTCAGTATACGATACACAAAAAAAACACTTCCGTGCCTCCGGATGAACTTATAACTATCACCTCCATCCCCAAAAGTTGAGAGAGTGAGGGGTGGAAGTTTGAATGAGACTTTCACCCAATTTGAATTTGGACATTAGAATATGAAAGTTTACACGGGACTGTAGACTATAACTAAAAAACCTATTAATAGATACTCGTACTTACAAGAACCTCCATCTTAATCAAGAATTTTAGATGGTATGTCTCAGTTATTTACGCCCTTTGACTGTAAGTACTTAATTAATACGATAAGATATAATACTAAAGTCAGGTATATAATAAAAAATATATATTAATAATATCTATTCAATTTATATACAACAAAACCGCGATCTAAATTCAGTTGATTGCACTACTAATGTGCAAGAAATACAAAAAAAAAATACTAAAAAGACTGCCTAGCAACTTACAAATAGAACTGAAATCCCACCAAAAATGTTTCATGTACATTGTTACCCTGTGGAAAAGATATCAGATCTCATGTAGAGCCAAGCTTTTGAATTTAAAAGGCCTATCTCTACCGACCCAAACTTCACAAATTCTATATATCAGTAAAAATGTATTGCTTGGCTGTTTCGACACTTACTCAGAAATTAAATATTCACATCACCTGCTCAACGGTGGCGAAACGGCGAAGCCATACATTTTTATTGATATGTAGAACTTGTGAAGTTTGGGTCGGTGGAGTTAGGCTGAGCAGATTCAGAATCTTGACTCTCTACATGAGATCTGATATATTTTTCACAGGGCATATTTATGTGGTCGCCTCGGTAACATTTTACATGAAATGGTTTTGGTGGGATAATATAAGTACAAATGTAGTTTACACATACACAAGACAAAGATGAAAAAGATATGTTAAATAGATTTTTTTCTAACTGATCTATCTTGTTGTCGTGTGTTTTGCCGTTCTCTGTGTATAAATGAGCTTATGTAGCTGACTAGTATCAATCTGTATTCCAGAATATTCAACAAATCAGAAGAGAAGTGGCCTTGGTTGTTAGAAAATTTAGTAGAATTCTTATCCGCCGGAAGTGTCTTAATATTTGTTACTAAAAAGGTAAATTGCATTTGTTTTTGTTATTGTTTATTTTAGTAAAATTAAATTATTTATTTTAAATATAAAAAATGTGTCCTAATGTCATTGCACTTACAGTTAACTCATTTATAGTTATTACTTTTTGTAAATCGTATGTATGGCATACGTTGTTGACTCGCGACGTCCATGCCGCAGCTGGAGGCGGAGCAGACGGCGGCCGGCCTGGGCGTGCAGCAGTACGACGCGCTGCTGCTGCACGGCGACATGGAGCAGGCCGAGCGCAACCGCGTCATCACCGCCTTCCGGCGCCAGGAGACCAGCGTCCTGGTGGCCACGGACGTGGCGGCGCGCGGCCTCGACATCCCGCACGTGCGCACCGTGGTCAACTACTCCGTGGCGCGCGACGCCGACACGCACACGCACCGCGTGGGCCGCACGGGCCGCGCCGGCGTGGCGGGCGCCGCCTACACGCTCGTGGCGCGCGACCGCGACCGCGACTTCGCGGGACACCTGCTCCGCAACCTGGAGGGCGCGCAGCAGGCACGTCACTACACGCACGCACGCACACACGCACACACGCACGCACGCACACACGCGCACGCACCGCGTGGGCCGCACGGGCCGCGCCGGCGTGGCGGGCGCCGCCTACACGCTCGTGGCGCGCGACCGCGACCGCGACTTCGCGGGACACCTGCTCCGCAACCTGGAGGGCGCGCAGCAGGCACGTCACTACACGCACGCACGCACACACGCACACACGCACGCACGCACACACGCGCACGCACCGCGTGGGCCGCACGGGCCGCGCCGGCGTGGCGGGCGCCGCCTACACGCTCGTGGCGCGCGACCGCGACCGCGACTTCGCGGGACACCTGCTCCGCAACCTGGAGGGCGCGCAGCAGGCACGTCACTACACGCACGCACGCACACACGCACACACGCACGCACGCACACACGCGCACGCACCGCGTGGGCCGCACGGGCCGCGCCGGCGTGGCGGGCGCCGCCTACACGCTCGTGGCGCGCGACCGCGACCGCGACTTCGCGGGACACCTGCTCCGCAACCTGGAGGGCGCGCAGCAGGCACGTCACTACACGCACGCACGCACACACGCACACACGCACGCACGCACACACGCGCACGCACCGCGTGGGCCGCACGGGCCGCGCCGGCGTGGCGGGCGCCGCCTACACGCTCGTGGCGCGCGACCGCGACCGCGACTTCGCGGGACACCTGCTCCGCAACCTGGAGGGCGCGCAGCAGGCACGTCACTACACGCACGCACGCACACACGCACACACGCACGCACGCACACACGCGCACGCACCGCGTGGGCCGCACGGGCCGCGCCGGCGTGGCGGGCGCCGCCTACACGCTCGTGGCGCGCGACCGCGACCGCGACTTCGCGGGACACCTGCTCCGCAACCTGGAGGGCGCGCAGCAGGCACGTCACTACACGCACACACGCACGCACGCACACACGCACACACGCACACACGCACGCGCTAGTTAAGAGAATCAACTGTCATATTATAAGTACAGACTTTAAGAGTGTACGTTTGGTAACGTTACATATACTTTGTCTATAATTTTTAAATTATACACGTAACAGGAAGTGCCCGAGGAGCTGATGCAGCTGGCGATGCAATCCGCGTGGTTCCGCAAGTCAAGGTTCAAGAAGGGGAAAGGAAAGAACCTTAACATTGGCGGATGTGGATTGGGGTATGTGGGACTGAGTTTCTTTATTTCAAAATGTCACTTTTCACTGAATTAGAGGTATTGTTTCAAAAAATGGCAGAAGATGCAGGTGCGACTGTGAACGCGGTAACTTGTGGCTTCGATGTCCACTTGAGGAAATTATATATTTAATATTTTCAATTATTTTGCCCTTGTTTATACAGCGTTAAGTTGCGCCACTCAACTCGCACTGTCTTGAATTGTCCGGACAGTTGGGAACGAAAGTCTTGATGGAAATAACGTGTTTGAACACTAAGTTCTCAAGTTCCTTCTGCTCACTCTGTTCTATGCGGGAAGCAAAGTGTAGCTGAGAAAAGAAATTATGTTTGTTTTAATAATGTATATATATTTTATTAAAATTTATCTGCTATCAGTCTGTATGAGGCTATCATCAGGTTAGCTATGGTGGTATAGTTTTGCTCGGGGCAGGAGGCCACGGAGCACAGTGTCCATTCAGAGGACCTGGTTTCGTTTTCGCCTTTTATTTACGCTGGCGTTACTCATACCTGAGACTAGAGAATTGAAATGTGGTGTTAGATGTTTAATCGCTAATATTTAGGCACTGGTGAATAGCCTCATTGTTGGTGACCGCGGCGGGGTCGCATTAATTCGTAATATGTCATTTTGTACTGAAGACGGGCGATAGCTCTCCTTTGTAGATCATAATGATCTGCGAGACGAGTTTGGGAAGACCGATAGTCTAGAGATGGCGTTGAACAAACAGGTTTGAGAATTCTATGAGAATTGTTTTGGAATTGGTGTATATAGGTTCATATCCACGAGTTTTTATTTATTTTGATATTTTGTGTATTTTTCGGACGAGTTTGCCACTGTGGAGATTTCTTTATGTTAAGTACTAATGGAGGCTGATATATCCGTGGAGGGTCTGTTCAGGTGGTACAGGTAATGCTTCATGAATGAGTTGAATGCATGTTGAAGTCTGGTCTCTTACTTCTGCAGCCTTCACACCCCCTGTTCCGGATATCAGAAGGCGCCGGTGATTAGCCGGATCGCTTTCTAAGCTTTCTAAATTGGACATTTTCACCTATTAAAGGATATGAGATAAAAAAGAAACGTGCTCATTATTTGTTCTTGTATAAAATGAAAAAGCTTGTTTGTGTGTAGTTACAAGGAGCGGCCAGGCCTGCCCGCGCACAGCGAGGACCCGTCGCCGGCCGCCGAGCTCGGGGGGCCCGGGGCGGAGCGCGGGGGGCCGGGACCGGAGCGCGGGGGCCCCGCCACTAATCGCCTCGCCTCCCTCAAGCAGGCCTTCCGCTCGCAGTACAACCAGGTACGCCTCCCGCCTGCTGCTGCAGTCCCTCAGTGCCAGCAGTACTCAGCCGGGCCTCGTGTTGCAGTTCACGGCGTCGACGGACCACTCGTGGGAGCAGACGCGGCCGGCGCTGTCGCCGGGCGTGAACGCGGCCGCGGAGCACCCCGCGGGCCCCCCGGAGCCGCCCGCGAGGCCCCCGGAGCCGGCCGCGGGGCCCGAGCGCGGCGCGGGCCGGCGCGCCGGCAAGCGCAGCCGCTGGGAGTGACGCGCCAACTGCTGAAATATATAACCTTGTTGTCGAACTGCTCGTTTCATTTTTTACTTCATTTACCTTTAACCCACTCAAGAGAGGTAAAGTCTACCGTATCATATAAACTAAAAAATAAAAAATTCAAAGTGTTACCTTGCAATTTGACGTTTCAATAGAAGTTACACTGGACAATAGACATATTTATAGACCAAAAGATACGTAATAACTTTTGACATTTTCTAACGCTTCTTTGAAATTGAAGTTTAGTTTTAAATATAGATTAAGATCTATAATATAATATTACTTGGCTAATAGGCTGTCGCGGTGTAAAGGCACAAGCGTACGACTGTAAACGCGGCAGGTTGAGCCCTTTAACTTTTCGTTTTATTGAAGAAAACTCCACACTTGAGGAAATGAATTATTTTATATTTCATTTTTTTGCTCAAGTATTGAGGCAAAACGCGGCGTTAAGTTTCGCCACGTAATGCCTCCAGAATTCAGCGGAAAGTGTAGAAACAAAGATTCTCAATGACGACGGAGTGTCTTAATACTAGGTTCCTTGTGCCTGCTATGTAAGGGTTACTGTAAAGGTTGAGAATCCTGTTTCGGACCAATATGATGTTGGAAACGGGAGAAGAATATTCAGAGCCATTTTGCCAAGCATTGGATAGTCATCGCGGATTCTGCACCAAAAATCGTTGAGAGGCGTCGTTTTGAACAGTGACTCCATACTTGTGTCTAATGACATTTCTAAAAGGGATTCATATATCTCGTTTGACATACTTTCGGGCTTTTGCAAGTTGGGTAAAAAAGGATTATGAATCCATGAATTCAGTTTCAATTTTGTATTCTGTTCCTCAGAAAAATACTTTTCAAAAGATGCGCGCATCGAAGTAAGATATTGGACAAATTCTTCAAACACATCTTGAAACATTTCTGAATCGTTATCGCTAACAAACTCAATTAGTGACGTAAAGCTTTCTATTTCTCTCTCATCAACGCAAATAATCCAAAAATCTAATATTCTTTTGAAGACAGTTATTCTGTTATAGGCCTGGAACACTGTTGTCGGTGTAACTTGCAATGATACATTCAATTCGTTGAGATTTTGAAAGATATCCGCCATAAAAGACTATCGGAACAACCAAATATTATCTATCATACAAACGGTCTTTTAAATTCAAAGTAGTATCTGAAAGAAACATCTGTAACTCGGCTCTAAGTTCGAAGAGCCTTGTTAAAGTTTTACCCCGAGACAGCCATCGCACTTCTAAATGGAGCAGCAGTGTTTTATGTTTGCTGCCATAATCTTCACTCAATAATGAGAACAATCGGGATTGTAGTAGTCGGGATTTGATAAAATTAATTATTTTTATCGCCATGATAAAATGCCATCAAATCTAAATTTAGTTATGGATGAAGATCCATAAATAATTTTATATGTGATGGCATTAGCTTCATCGCAAGTGCTTGTCTATGCAGAATACAATGGCTGGAACTACAATTAGGTGCTATATTTTTTATTCGTGATACTGCTCCTGCTCTTTTGCCTGTCATAGCCTTGGCCCCATCTGTACAAATATCAATGCAATCCTGCCAATTGAGGTTATTTTCCTCAAAAATATGTTTATTTTATTAAAAAATTCATGAACACATAAGCTTGTCTTCTTCAAAAGAACTTTCATATGGATGTCTCACGATAACTAGAAGGATATCTAGACCAGCGCCATCAGTTGGACTCATCCATTTGCAAGGCGAATCGTGTTTTTTGTAGCCGTGTAACAAGTTCTTGTTTGATGTAGCTTGCCAGATTATGGATTCGTCGTGAAACAGTATCAATGCGATAGCTATCTAATGCTATGATGCCTTGTGTTATATGCATCATAGTTTTTTGACTTTCCAATAACTGTCCTTTTTTAGGAACAAAAAAATATTTATTCTTGTCTTTAGACTCGGGGTGTAAGGTTTCTAAATGTCGGCGCAATTTGGCAGGTGGCATGGAACTGTTAGGAAGCAGTTTATTACATAGCATGCAGAGAGGTGAGCCGTTGGAATCAACAAATCTGAAAGTCATATGTGATTCATCATACTTTTTTCCTTTTTTCCGCCTTTGAAAACGTGGAGTTTGACGTCGTTGCATCATCTTCTGGATCAGTAGTTGCTGTATTCTTTGAACATTCCGCGTCATTAGGTGATGTTGTTTCAACACGTTTACCGCCTTTAAACGTTCCATTCTTCTTTATTAATACTGTTACACGTCAGAATGGTGGGGTCAAAATAATGCGCAATCGTTTCTGCGTGTGAAAGATAAAGTTTAGTCCAAAGAAGAAACAAAACTGATAAAATCAGAAAACAGCAGACAGTAAAACAACAAACACTAGTTATATCACGTTTATACTTCACAACAGCCAGCTTAAAAGTAGGTAGGTAGGAACTGATCGCTCCAAACGCTGTCGTCAATTATATCAAAAATACTGTATTCGGCGCCTTTGATAAACAAGCAGAAATAAACATAGAAAAAAAAGACGTTGTAAACAATCTCGACTTTATGTTTTAAATTAGAGTCGAATGTCACTTATCTACAATTATAGCGTCTAATTCAGAGGCGGCAAAGGGACTGCATGCTCACAAGTATACACGCGACGGGCTAGTCAAAATGTTCGAACAGAAACTAGAACTAGACTATATTCTTCTCTTATTAACACAATGATCGATTCGGTTTATCAATCCCTTGGATGTGCTACGGTGTTTTCCTGTACCATCAGGTACATTGAATTATTTAAATCGGCAAGTCTAAACTATTTAGATGGAGAGTTACTCTACAGTCTTTTTTGATTTTTGTGAGCAACATCTGAAACGTCAGTGGTTAACATGAAGGATTGGACAAAAGTAGAATATTTGAGTCAGGGTTAAGTAAAGAGGGAAGACGTTTGTCAATATCTGTTTACATTTATTAAATGCGTCGAGAAATGCAAGGGAAAGAATAGTTTTATTTTTTTAAACATACTGTCATAGCCTTATTTAGTGTTGTGAAGTCCTTTATAAAGTTTCTAAATAACCTATAAGAAAAGTCTTTTTATGTTTTAGGTGAAAAAAAAACCTTTTATCTTTTTTTGGTCGGAGTCCTTGATCTGTCAATTCACATTCGAAGAAATTAATTTATTTTTATAGGAACTCAGATTTATGAAGCTATACTCAATTAATAAACATTTAAACCCATCAAATACTTGTTTAAATATTTCTATATGTTCCTACAAGCATATTAGTATAATTATAACATTATTGAAACAAGCAGGTAAACACCTTATCTAATCCAAAGAAATCCACTAGGCATTGAAAAGTAGCATTTTTTAAAGCCAAAAGGCATCTATAAATATTTATAACAAAGAGTGGGATCTTTCTGTCGTAAACGCAGTCTTTTCGATGTCATCGGGGTGTATTTCTACTTGATGCTATCGACTAGCTGCAAAATAATGAGTTAGTCTTGAATATTGGCTCAAGCTTATTTGTCCTCAATAGTTGTATCATTCAGTCGTGTGTAATCAATAACAACTCCATTTTACGTACAATATGTACGGGACATCACCAAGGTGATATATTTTCTCTAATTATTCCTTGTTTTAAGGTAATTAATTTATTTTTTATTTTGTTGATTTTTCATATTGTTATGGGGCTTGTCTACAGTTTCTTACAAAAATGGGTGAATTATCAGCTAGTGTAAGTTGATATTTTTTCTTGAAAAAAATCTTAATAAAATATATCTCTATATTGATAACAAAGACGTTTCTCATTAGACTTACGTTTTTCTTCTTAGTTGATAAGTTCAGTTTTACTTTAGATAAATTATTAATAAGTATATAATTGTCAGAGTTCACCTGTATACAATTATATTAAAAGATTCTCTACGTTATAAAGAACAAATTTAAATTTAGCTATGTTACACATAGTTTACAAGGCAATGTGTGGCGGTGAGTTTCGCCACTCAATACACAATGTGGAGTTTGACGGAAGTGAGGAACAAACCGTAGTGCCTTAACTCTCTCATCTAAATCCCCAAGTTTTACCTGCCATTTAAATTAAGAAAGAGTGACAAAATAACACATGATAGAGCTATGATCTCTATTAGCATACGCTCTTCATAATCCCAATGTAGATTTTTTCAGCTTCACGCTGTATCCTAAGCACACACACATCCGGTTAGGCGAAGGGACCCTGGAAACCCAGTGTTAAGATACTCCGTTCCTATTAATATACTTCCCTTCTCTAATATTCTGACTTGTCTCGTCGGTAATTTAGAAAGACATAGCTTTAATCAAATTTAGTTATTTTTATGTAAAAAACAAAGCAAACGAGCGTACGGGTCACCTGATGGTAAGTGATCACCGTCGCCCACGGCCCCGTGAAACACCAGGGGAGCTACAGAGGCGTTGCTGGCCGTTGAGGTGGACGTAGACGTGCTTTTTGAAGGTACCCATGTCGGATCGACCTGGAAATACTGCCGCGGGTAGACCGTTCCAGACATATGTGGCGGGCGGTAGGAATTGTCCAGTGCCACGTGTCCAGTTGATGTGGATAGTACATTAACTTCTGACATACTGTGTGATTAGATAATTCGGCGGCAAGTATCAAGTCAAACAGTTCTCCAAAACACTCCCCGTGATAAATGCGGTAGAGAACGCACAGTGAAGATACGTATCTATGCAAAGCCAAAGTGTCAAGCCCCTTACAGATCATTGAGTTCCCAACGATTAGAACGGCTCTACGTTATAGGCGATCAAATGGTACAAACTGATACGGGGGTCTGGGCTAGTCCTAGAAGTAAGAACAGTATTCCATATGAGGCCAAAGCTGGGCCCTGTACAGGGCCAAATGGTGGCTTGGCGTGAAGCACTGTCTCGCTGTGCTGATGACCCCGTTTCTTCGAGCCCAACTTGCCCTTGCTTTCCAGATGATCGCAATAGTGGCAGTCGCTCAAAAAGCTAAGGCCCAATATACTGATGCAGGGTGCGGCTTTAAGGGGAGTGTTCTCGGAAACGGACAAATGGGGTTTTTAGTGGTTAACGCGCAGACTTGTGTCTTCTGGGGATTAAAGTGAATCAGATTCTTTTCACTCCAAATGGAGACATTCTTGAGGGATGCCTCAACGGAAGGCACAAGTTGATTTCTACACTGGTCGACGTTTTCCCGAGAAAGACTTGCAGGAACGGAGTATACAGCGTCCACAGTGCTATCATCTGCATAAAAATGTTAGAATCCTCCAACATATCATTGATATGCAGAACAAATAGCGTAAGGGCCAGCACGCAGCCTTGGACCACGTCGGCGTTCACAGGTATGTATTCGGAGCAAAGCCCTGGAAAGCGATCTTGATGAAAGGACCTACGCCTGAGAAAGCTAGTGATCCACTTGCATAACTTCGGAATTCGGAAAGCCCATAGGATGGAAGTTTCGCAAGAAGCACCCCGTGCCACACTCGATCTAAGGCCTTCGCCATGTCCAGACTAACTGCCAGGCCTTCTCCCTTGCTTTCAATAGCCGCAGTATAGCGGTGGGTTAGTTAAACCAGAAGATATTGGCGGCCATTGGCGGTCGTTAATCGCTGGATAATAATAAAGAGCTGGCTATTAATTATGCTCTTTTGAGAGCAGGGAGGTGATAGAAATAGGCCTGTAGTTAGTTTCGAAATCGGGTGGATAAGAGCGCTCTTCCACGAATCTGGGAATACGCCGACTGAGTAAGAGTGCCGTAATAGACGCGTTAGCACCGGAGTCAGCACAAGACGAGAAATGCCATCGGGCCCACTCGACTTCTGGGTGTCCAAGGAAGATAGAGCTCGCCTAACAGCTTTCTGACTAATTTTAACGCCACGCATTGAGCTCTGACACGTCTCGGGCGTTGTTCCGTTCTGGGTCGGTGGCGTTGTTCCTCCGTCATCCATAGTCGTAGAGTTCGAGGCAAATACGGCGCCCAGGAGAACGGTTTTCTCTTTCACAGTATGGACCAAGAAGTCACGGTTCCGTGCGTAGTGGCGGAAGCGTAGGCTTGCTAAAGATGTAAAGTCTGCCTTTGAGAGGGCCAAAAACTAACAAGTTCTGGACGGATAACTCTCAAGCTTCTCTTCGATTTTAACGATGTGCTCGTAACTTGCTCTGGCAATTTGCCACTTAAAGTATCTAGAGGCACGGTTTTACTTTCTTTTTAAGGTTTGCACCTTTGGATCCTTAGTGACAAGTCCCACGGCCTGGGTTCGATATGCCTCGCGCTTGTCAGAAGCAGCAAGTTTACAAGACATAATTATCAAACTAAGGCTGTGACTTGCCACCGATTGGCACTACAGAGCTAGGAATGTAAAGTTCTATACCCTGCAGAACCAAGTCGACAACAGCAGCGGCACAATCACTAGGATCATCAGAAGGGAAGCAAACCGGCCCCCAGGGATAAGATGAGTAAATGTATGCATCCCATCCAAATCTGCTGACTTGTAGTGCCGTTGAGTCGCTGATGTTCTGCGACTGGCGCGGTTAATGGGCACAGAAGTCCGTACCAGGCAGTGGTCTGAAGACTTTAAGGGGGCATTGACGACAACCCGGTACTGTTCTGTATGTGAAGTCAGCAGAAGGTCCAATAAGGAGGCGTTGTGGTTGTCCACGTCCGGGATTAGCGTAGGCGACACAACTAATTGGGACAATCCATTCGCCATAGCAAGGTCGAATACAATCGTCCTCGCGTGGTCTGTGGTGCGTGACCTGAGCTAACTGGCATTGTGCGCATTTAAATCAAACCAAGTAACACCACCTCTGCGGTGGGGTTCTGTAAGAACGCATCGTCGATAGCCGATTGCATGAGCCGATCCGTTTCTGCATTACCACTATGAGACCTGTACAGATATGCGTAGATTTTGCCACGATCGTCCATATCTACACGAAGTCCAATCGAAGACAGGTCCCGACCTTCAAAATTGACAAGACGACGGAAACTCATGTCCTCCCTGACATACACAGCTACCCCGGCATGAGGTATAAAATTATGTATTATTTTGTAGCCGGGGTATTGAAGATAGGCTGTGTCGCTCGGTCGGGCAATCTGGGTTTGGCATTCTGGGTCTGAAATAACAAGGCCGGCTGTGCCGTTTCAAGATGGTAGTTTCTTTCTCAGTGCCGCTTTCATATTTCCATTACCATTTCCTTGACCAAAGCCACTACTTAACGCCAGTTTCAAATGCCGGGGGTGGTAATGATCCGGTCGAGTCTGCCCATGCGTGTTGTCATTGCTGATAACGTGACTCTCCCATACGTAATTTAGTCGCCTCTTACGACACTAACAGTACCAGGATGATCCTATTCTAAGCCGGAACCACACATCTATCCCACACTTGGAAGGAAGAAATGAAAATATTAATGATTTCATATGAATATTTAAAATACAGATATTTATTACATATACATACACTATATTCTTGTAGATATTAATTAACACTATATATGTGAAACCATTTCAACCCCACACCTGCCACGGCGCGAGCGGTGGCGTGTTAACCAACAGTTAGTAGAATAAATTAAAACTTAGTCTACACCGATCGGTGGAGCGATTAGCTGCTGCGATTTGTTCTTATAACTAATACAAGGGAATGCTGTGGATTTACCTGTTTTTTATTTATTTTATGTATATTTAAGCCACATTATCACTGCGAGAAAATTAAAATATTAGATATTAAATGCTTTTGAGTGGGATAAATACACAACGTCACCTTTATTGTCACGGATATAAGTTTACCAGGAAGATATATAGTGCCGTAAAATTCACAAACGAAATGTGTCAGCACTAGATGAGATATAAATGAGATTATAAAAACGTATGACGTTTAAACGTTGCGAGACTAGAAACCGCGCCTTCTTAACAAATTGATAGATGAAAAATCTCAAAGTCACGTGAATATGTTTAAAATTATTTTTTTGTAAAAAAAAATGGGCTTTCAATACGTTATGTTATCTGGTATATTATTAATAGGTCGTGTTTCTCAGGAACAGTTAAAATAGTTTTTTCTTGAGATAGATATAAGAATAAGAAGATCTATAGGCTTATATAAAAACTGATAAAAATATTTATATCTACATGATATAAAATATTTTCCAAGCTTGTTTTCTAATACCAATATCCAGCATTATAAACAAACTGGATTGAACCCACAACTACCATATAGAGACTTGCAATGATATCGCCTAAAAAATTGCAAAAATCGTCAATGTGACGGACATACACTTTTCAAAGGTTTTATATATTAATATATAAACGTAAATAAGCTGAAAATTTCCGTACCTACCACATGAGTCGAAGTAGGGCGTCCCTAATAACTTTTTAATTCGAACAGACTTTGAGGCGAAACTTTAAAGATAAAGTGTTTTACTGATAAGAGAACTATTTGAGACGGTGACGCGAATACATTAGTTTTAGTTAATGGTGTACGTTATTTGTTAAGGATATTTTACGTATTTTTGACTAAGTATCTTTATTTAAATTGTACATTTTTTTTAAATAACAAACATCTTATCCGTGAAGGAGTTTCTGATATTTAGATTGAGAATCGAACCCACAACCATTACGTACGTATATATTCCGTGGTGGCACGGTAGTGTTATAACGAAAAGCAAAGAGATAAAATCAATTTTACAATTGGCCAAATTTATTTGTTATTAAAAACTTTTAAAATAATATTATGTATAATATTAAAATATTTTAGTAAAGTATCTCAAATAGTGCATATCGAATTACGAAGTAGCCTATTAGATGTCAACCTTGATATGTAATTAAAGTCATTGTTGAAAATATTTTAAATACAACAAAAAAAAATCAACATTTCTTTGTTTATTTTGAAATAATATAATTCATTAGGAATATAATAATAGTAAATTTGCACTTCATACCAAATTTCACAAACAAAAGAAGTACTCTATAGGTTTTGATTATGTGGCGAATTTCATATAGGATGCAGCAAATAAAACGCTTAAATCCTCGTAGACAAGCATATTTAACTAACTATTTAACTAATATTTAAGGTTTCCACGCAATCGCAAAATACAAACTTCGTCTTGTGGCTTTCGCGACCTTTTGAGGCACGGCACCCTAAGAATTTTGAAATGTATTTCGGTGTGTCTGTCCTTTCTTGTTTCTTAGCTTCATTGATAGGTAACGATAATAATGTTAATAGAAATTTAAATGATTTATAATAACGGGTATGAGTTCAATAAATAATTACATTGAGCCAAAAACATTAATTAAAACTAATTATATTTTATTGAATATTTAATTTACAACTTTGTATAAACATTTTTTTTTTAATTTTTTAAGCGTGCTTCATTATTTCTTTTTTATCTAATATCAATTTTATCATAACAATATCTATCCACTCTTAAATTAATTTAAGCATATAATAAAAAAAAATATAAAACAAAAACATCATGAAAATAAAAGAAACACCATACAATAGTATTCATTTGTGTACAAAACACTACAATCATTCGTATTTCCGACCACTCGTCACCGCCAGACGCCATCGCCAGTAGCCAAACACTTGTCAGTGAGAGCTGTTAGATCGAGTGTCTGTGCCGACTGGCGTTAAAAAAAAAAGAAAGAAAAGGCGGCAATTTGACAGCTTATATAATCTATATAATAATTTAAAGAAAATAGGCGGCAAATTTGACATTTTATATTTTATATAAAATATTTTAGTTTTTATTGTTGACTGTTTTTTTGTGATGCATATTTTTATGGATTGTTAATTATTTTTAATTAAAGGTAAGTCTCAATTTTCAACTGTTTTTATTTTAAAATATTTTTATTTAACGTTAATATACTGTCTTTACATACTTATTAATAATTAATATTATGGCAGTGACTTGATAACAATTTCTTATTTAAAATGAAGTGCTTAAATTATTTAAATACCGTACCTATAAGCCAAAAGAGTTTCAAACATTAAGTACTCATGAGTAGGTACTCACATACAACTTTACATGAACAAAAGAACGAAATTATAATATATTACTCAATTATATTAAGTGGCTTCGATTTCGTGTTAATCGTTTTGATGACAAATCAGCCGTCACACGCGAGTGGCTCGACCTTCTATATAGTAAGGCACTAGCGATATATGTTGACGCCAATTGGACATAACACAACTGAAATTACATAATTAAAGGTAAAGCTGTAATTATTTAACAGTTTCTGTTGCCTCAGGCGGTCGTGGAGTAGTGGAGATAGTTTTTTTTATTAAAAATGCGACGGTTGCGGATTCTATTTCAACTCGGGTATGAATTATGTACATTTCTTCACTCCGGCAATAAGACAAAGCATTGAGTTCTGCCAGTTACACGCAATGTCAATTAGAGATAAAGTGGGGAGCAGATTGTTTTGATCCTAAGAATAGGTTACTTAGGATCAACTACGCTGCTACATGCGGGGTACAGCGTGAAGCAAAACAAATGTGTTACCAATGTTTACTTTATGTAGGTATTCGTAACTATAGAGTTAATTATAAAACGTATAAACTGTAATAATACATGTTATATATGAGTAAAACTTTTATTTATCGTTTTGACAAATATATATTGACATTAAATTAAAAAGCGAAAAATTATTTAAAAGTTACACAACCGTGGAATAATTACCTATAACATTTATTAAAGTAAAGAAGCGGCTTTGCACTCCATTTAAACATTCCATTCTTCGCATTTCGACCGAAGCTGAGACTACCAAAACGGGGAAAGTAGTTTATTTCCCGAGTAGGAATCGAACCCACGTTACTACTGTAATACTGAAGTGCATTTAGCTTTGTTATTTCTAGACCATTTAATTCTTGTACTTACCGAAATATCCAAGTCTACATATTCAAAGAATATTATTGTATTTTAACAAGTATCTCTTTTAATAGTACCTTGTTTTACAAAAAACATAATAATGTCATTAAGTCTGTTTTGAATGCCTTTTAGTAGTAAATAAAAATTATCTCATTAAAGATCCTTTACATAAATATGTGTTAGATATTGTTATTTTGAGTCCCGATACTCGTCACGCGATATCTTGGGAATTGGAAGGTGCGTAGGGAACGCAGTGTCTTAACACTCAACACTGGTTTCCCTCTGCCCATCCCGCTACAAGCGGGATACAGCGTGAAGCTGCTTCTCTTGCCTCAGCGTCTTTATTATTTGTAACTCAACTACAATGCCAGAAGGTTACAATGATTTAAGTTAATATAAATAACCATTGTCATATTTACGAGGCGTCACCTTGAACTGGTTTTCCCATGAGTTTATTATGTTCTTAAGTAATACTTGCAAAAAAGTGCTCAAGTTATACGCGTTGACCTGATTTTAGTTTATAAAATTGACATTTTTTAAATTTAAAACCAGCGAAGCGATTCAAAATTAGTTGAGATGTATGATGCTTAGTGAGAAATAATAAAGTTTGATACGTAACTGACGCTCGAGGAGCCTGGTTATACTTTTACTCTATTTTTTTGTTGTATTTATGTTAGGAAAGTCTATTAATTGAGGCCGTCGTCGTCGATGGCCTTTGACTGTTAGAGCGCGACAGGTATGGGTTCGATCAAACTCGTGGGAATAATTATATTTAAATTATTGTCCGCTCTTTTCGACAGTTTTCGTTAAGTAGTAACAAAGTAGTGAATGTTCATTATTTTCTCTACTATTACTTTATATGTTCTACGTAAGTATAAAATACTAAAAATGTATAAATGATTAACCAATATAATGATTTATTCTGTTATCTTCGTGTCTTCACGGCTTTACGTGACATTGTCAAGATTGTACTGAATATTTAAAAGGCACGTTTGAAGGCCACTTACTTAAATTCAACAAAATTTAATTATTTAAATGTCTTCTGTCTGTTACGTCATATAGCTTCATTATGTATATTCTACGTAGTGGCACAGGCAGAAGGAACCTCAAGGCCTAGTGTTAAGATAGAGACAGAAAGGTATTTCCGTTTCCCACTCTCTGCCCAACTGTTAAAGGCCTTGTATATTGATTGGCTGATTTCATAAAATGTTTTTTTTCTCCAAGTGTCAAAGCATAATTAGTCGCATTTACAATCGCACGCACGCGCCCCTACACCACGATAGGTCTCAAAAAAAAATGTTTCGAGCAATGTTTTATTTTACAAAAAAAAAATAGTTTAACCAAATGAGATTTACGCACTATTGAACGTTTTTTGTCCATCCAATGTTATTTGTATGAGCTCTGAAAGTAATCATGTAAATAAACGCGATCATTCACGGTCACCTGCGCATGACCGCCGATGGACGAGTTCCGCCGGATGTTGCTTGCTGGACATAATAAATAATAAGTCTTTTGATTCCTCCCATGTTGTGCGTTAGCGTGCATAAGTGATGTTTTATAACCAATCAATTGGAGCAAACGTATCTATTTATTTGTTTATTTATATATTTCCTATTTCCTGCATGTAGATGGGTAGGCAAATCATTCTATTGTAAAGAATTAAGGCACTCATGTTATACTTAATAATTAAGGAAATCTAAATATTCTTTACTCAATTAGGCCGTTACGAGAAATTTTTATTAATCAAGTTTCATAGAAATGTTTTAGTGTTAGTCCTACAGAAGCACAGACAAAAGTTGTTCATTTCAAATGATAATATGCACCAAATGTATAAGCATAGTTAGCTTCCACACCAGATTTAGTCCCTGAGAATACTGAGGTATCAGTAAAGTTGAGAATTTCACTAGCGAGACTTAACATAATAAACTCTACATATTTAGTTTTCTGAGTGTTTAATAGTTAATTATTAGCAGTAAGCCAGTGAAATATTTGCCATATTGCACTTCCTACTAGAGCGGGAAAATAAAAAGAATTTGATATTATAATTTTCTAAATTATCAGAATATATCAAATAATTATACTATCAAAAAAGACCGTCGCAGTGTAGTGGGGCTGTATTAGGTCTGGGCTGTATTAGGTCGTAAACGTGACGATTGTGGGTTCGGCTCCATTAGAGTTATTATAGTATAGTTTTGCAGTACTCTGCTAAAATATTACCGCGTTGAATTGCGCCATTTAATTCGCAATGTCTGGGCAATAGCAATTGAGCAGAAAGTGTGGAACGGAAAGTCTTAACGCTAAGTTCCCTCAGCCTACTTTGGTCTGTAAAAGTTAACTTAAATGTTGTTAAGTAAAGAAAGGCTATAACAAATTGTAGTTCTATTTAATCTATTTTCAGCTTCACGCTGTATCCCGCACTAGGCAGGGTAGGCAGAGGGAACGGAAGTGAAACCTAGTGTTATGACACTCCGTTCCACTTCCGTTCCCCACTTTCCGCCGAATTTGAGGCATTGCGTGTTGAGTGGCGGAACTCAACGCCGCGCTTTGCCTTATTACCAGAGCGAAGAAATGAAACATTAAACTTTTAAATTTAAAACATTAAATATGTCATTTCCTCGACTGGGGATCGAACCCAGAACCTGTCGGTTACAGTCACACTCTTGTGTCGCTTGTCTATTTAATCTATTTATGTTTGTACATATTTATTTCCGAAGGGAGAAATAACGCGGGTGGAATGATTCATTGTTATATTTAAGTAGACAGGCATATTGTAGAGTCAACGATTAATTTAAATTTATTTCATACTACCGACCCGCTCGCGGCGTCGCCCGCTACAGCTTCAGAATTGTTTATTTACTAATATATTCTTTTTTTTACGATCAGCGTGAACCAACACACACACACACACACACACACACACACACACACACACACACACACACACACACAGAGAAAAAATCATTGTTTGGGACTCTTCTACAATGGTAAATATTTTCTTAAATATGTTATAGGAGTACATGAACTGACAGCGATCAGTTATAATTTTATTATATATGTAGATTACTTTGTGTTAGAAATGGGGTCGGGAGGGTCTGCCTTGGCCGATGATACACCAGGCTCGGAACTACGTCTTCAAGCATCAGGGTTGCGTTTCTCAGCGCAGCAAGTGCGGTCTCTTAACTCTTATGTGGACACGCTGTATGAAGAGGATCAGAATGGTTCGTAGGAAATTCATGTTTTTATGTGGTTGACTTTTAAAAACTCAGCTTCACGCTGTATCCCTCATTTGGCAGGGTAGGCAGAAGGAACTTGGGAAACCTAGTGTTAAAACACTCCGTTCCACTTCCGTTCCCCACTTTCCGCCGAATTTGCGGCATTGCGTGTTGAGTGGCGAAACTCAAATGAAATAAAAAATAATTCATGCCAAGAGTGGGAATTTGTTTCGTATCAGTCACGTTTACAGTCAGACGCTGTACCGCTGCGCCATGGCAGTAAAGTAAAATTATATATTCATTATGTTTATTGACTATCGTTGACTTCTTAAACACTAATGAACTTTTTTGTTATTTTTTTAATTATTTTTTGTATCAATTAAAATTTCAGGGCGTATGTCAATGGAAACAGAGTGTGCTGTCGAAAGTCTGGTGCAAAGCATAGTAGATGGAGCTGGTGAAAGAGATCCGAGGTTCAGATGCTGTCATCTCATCGCCCTGCATAGAGAGAAGAAGGTTTGTTTGTTTATCGTTTGTTTTTAACATTAGTTAACCTTTGATACGACATGAGTGATGTGGAGCCGACTAAGTGGAAGGAACGGGAAGGTCTCTTAGGAATTACCATTTTAGAATCTTTCTGGATTCGAAATGAACCATCGAACCAGCAAATGGCGCGTTTATTGTGAAACAGAGTCTGACACCACCGTTGGTCTGAAGAACATGCAAAAATGGTATGGATCTTATTACATTATCAATTTATATGGGATTTCTTCAGTTACAGGAAGTATATATATTTATAAAAGTATACAAATTTGGTCTGCTTAATTTCCAACTACTAGCGAATACGACTAATGTACCTTAAAAATATTATCTTAATTATTTAATTTACTAGATAAACTTACTAGGTATTCTTGAGGCCTGTCGTGGCGCAGCGGCATGCGTGTGATTGTAACCGATAGGTTGTGGTTTCGATCCCCACTCGAGAAATGATATATTTAATATTTTCAATTTAAATATTAAATGTTTTCATTTCTTCAACTAAACCAAGTATATATATAAATATATGTATATGTATGAAATTCATTGCTACGCAGAGGCACACACACGCGTTCGACTTTAAAAGCGACAGGTTGTGAATTTGATCTAACAATAAGTTCGTTCATAAAGTAAGACTCGTTCTGGTAATGAGATAAATAGCGGCTTTGAGGTTCATCAGTCAGGCAATGTCTTTAGAATTCAGCGAAAAATGTGAAACGGAGTGTCTTAACATTAGGCTCCTTCTGTTTATTCTGCCTTATACCGGGTAGGTAGTGATGTTCAAAAATTTACCAGATGCGATCCAGATCACTAGAATACTTGGTGACCCTGGACTCCCTCCCGGTGCTCAACGCCGACTGCCAGGACTGCCGCCTGGAGGAGGGCCCCGCGGGGTACGGGAAGATCAGGCTGTGTGGGCGCGAGGCCGACACCTGGGCCGAGTTTGTGACTCCTTCGGGATATCTTTGCAGGTCTGTCTTACTCATGTTACGTGCGATATCGCGCACTAAATGTATGGCAGGCATGGCGCAGGGGCACAAGCGTCATTGTAACTGGGTGAAGTGCGGAGTTGAGTTCCAACACTCAAGGTTCCCATAGATCATTGTCTATGTTAACCTCAGTTGGAGTTAGCTATGACGAAGTGAAAAAGCCCGACGGTTGTGAGTTCTTTTTACACTGGGGTATTCATTATTTTCGTTTCTCCGCGCAGACAACGCAGAGAGGTTAAAAAATATATAAAAAAAGTGCTTAAAGTATGGCGGTTTCTATGAAAGATCCTTGGATGATAAACAAATTTGTCATAACTAACTTTAGCGATTAACGCAGGACGTGTCGGTTGTTTTCGATTTTCAATATTTTTTTCTTCCTATCTTCTTATCACGTATAGCGTTGTTAGATAAATGGGACATTAAATATAAAAATATTTTTTCAAATTAATTCAGTAGTTCCCAATATTAGTGCGTTTAGTGAAATAAACTCTAATCTTTTACAATATTAGATGAGTGAATGATAAAGGACACAATTGTTCTAAACAATCCTATCACTTGAGAAACATCCTGCCAGCCTGTATTCAAGGGAGCTGATGTATCTATAGTTATTTGCAAATGAAAAAAAATTAAACCATTTAAACTAAAACATTATATATTGCTTCTAACAAAGCAACTTATTTAACTATCTTTGCCTCTATCTCTTACATTTTTGGTATAGTTGAAGGAATTTACTGATAAATAGCATTTATCGACGTTTAACGACTTCTTACTTCCTGTGTTCTTGAACCTGTAATCTTTGCCTATATAATGTACCTAATTTCCGCCGAATTTTAGGTATTGCGTGTTGAGTGGCGGAACACGACGCCACGCTTTTGCTTGTTGCTGTACTAGAGCGTAGAAATGAAAATATAAAATAATTCATTTCCTCGATTGGGGATCGAATCTACAGCCTGTCGACACTACAGTCACACACTAGTGTCCCTGCACCATGATAGGTCTTTCGTATCTAAAAATCACTTATAATATTGTTAAAAACGTTAGGTAAAGAGATCGGCTCAACGGCGGTAAGCTTTTCTTGTTTTCTTTTTATTGTTATATATTTCCATAGTTTTACGCTGCGCTCCGCACATAACGACGTAGGTAGAGAGAACTTAGTGATATGATATTCTGCGCACATTGGACTCCCCTACCCTACTTTAATATAAAAAATAATTATTGATAGGTACAGTTAGGATACATCTTACTGTTGATTTTTATATCAACAAAAAAATATTATTGATTAGACTTACTTAAATTGTTTATTATATAAAAAAAATAATACTATTAATATCAACCAGCGCTTTTGAGTTCCGCTACTCAACACGCAATGCCTCAAATTCAGCGGAAAGTAGGGAACGGAATAGGAACGGAGTGTCTTAATACTAGGTTCCCGGGTTCCCTCTGCCTGCCCTGCTTCGTGCGTGAAGCTGTTTTTTTTTTAATTACAACTAATTATATCATTCGTAACTCGTTTATTGTTTAGTTATTTGAGTAAGACAATGTCAAAAAACGTTTAAGGTGAATATTTAATGAATATGAATTTGTGAAATACTTTAGGGACAAGATAATAGAGAGATGGGTGGAGCTGATCGCGCAGAGCACGCAGAGCGCGCAGGCGCGCGGCGGCGCGTCGCGCGCGCTCGGGGCCCGCGCCGCCGCGCGCGCGCGCCCCCGCGCCTACTGCTACCTGGACGCCGGTGAGTGGCGCCCGGCTGACACCACGACCACGGTGGCCTTTAAAAAAAGAAACTAAAAATAAAACTCATTTATTTCGATCTCAAAGATCATATTTTGTTAGTAATACAATATATAAGAAATCACTACTCTAATGTTAGTAAACTTAATAACTACCTTAATTTAAGCCTTATATCTAAGACAGCCCTGATTTGTCAGTATGTGTACCATACGGCAGTGGTTCAGGTACTGACAATCCAGCCTGTCAGCAAATGCCTTCAGGACGCCACTGGGACTACCTCTACCCCTGCGCACCAGGGATGTGCACCGCTTGCGCATAATTGAGTAAAAACAATCAACATGTGCATCGGCGAACATACCCGACGCACTGCAGCATCGAGGCAGTCCCATTAACATCCTGAAAGCATTATTGTATCGTATGCACAGGGCATTGTATTATTTCTGCGTGAAATCAATCCACAGGCTGCTTGTGTAACATGAAGTACAGTAAGCTCTACTTAACTAGCGTTACTTTAACCGGGGTGGAACAACGAGCAAACTTGCGAGCGATCATGTTGGCCCTAATGGACAATGCCCTGCGCTCTCTCTCGATATCAGCATCGTCTTTCAGGTCAAATGCAACACCCTCTTTAATGGAGTACCATATAATTTAATGGATAGTACAGTTGATGGCAATGCTTTTCCCTTGGCCTGAAAGACCATACATTCGCTTTTTTTAACATTGTACACTAAGCCGTGACTGTGAGCATAGTTTTCACATATGCTCAACAGTTTCGCTAAGCCACAGACAGAAGCACTCAGCAACACCATGTCATCAGCGTAACTAATATTGCTAAGACATATTCCGTCAATGTGACAACCGACATGTGTGCCACTGAGGGCCTCTACGAGGGCATTGACATACAGGTTGAAGAGCTTAGGGGAGGTTAAGCCTCCCTGTCTAACTCTGCACTCCAACCTATATGGCTGCGAATAGGTTTCGAACCATCGCACAAGATTGACCTGATTACGGTACCAGTATTTGAAGATGCTGGTTACTTCTTCAGGCAGTCCAGTATTTTTCAATTTCTGCCATAGGATATCGTAACTAACCAGGTCAATCGCCTTACTAAGATCAAGAAAACAGGCATATACAGGTGTACTTCTAACCGAGTAGTACTTAACAGTTTATTAGACATAATATGGCCGACTCAGTTGACAAACCCGGCCTGAAACCAAACTGATTATCATGTAAAGGTATATGTTTGTCAAGATGGATGCCAAGCAAACTGACAAGAACCTTCGCAACAATCGTGGCCAGTGAAATAGGCCTGTAATTGAACCTATCAGACACATCCCCAGTTTTATTCTTCACAATTGGCACCACCACAGTTTTCATCAGCGCTGAAGGCAAATACAAGTGTGACATACACAAGTTATAAAACATTGCAAGCACTTCGGGCAAATGAGGACCTGCATACTTCAGGTGTTCAATACTCAGACCGTCGTGGCCGGGAGACTTGCCGCGGGACATAGAGGCTATAGCATTATTGACATCCCTTGCTGTAAATCAGATTCTAATCTCCCGACCACCCCTACATTCATCTATTCCAAGCTGTGATGGTCCCAATGGCGAAGTCACCGTAAAATGTTCCCTGAACATGTCAGCTATGCGACTCTAATCGTCAGAACCGTCAACGCTCACTGGTAAGCCAGGTCTACCATTTAATTTATTAGTAGATTTCCAAAAGTTCTTAAAGTCGTCATTGTTTGAATGCTGCGTAGCCGCGATGTCCATTCTAATTTGCTCGCTGCGGTTTTGACACCAGCGTAAACGTGATTTAAATAAGTTGCGACTACGCCGCATGTCCTCATACATTTTATCGCGTTCTGGCTTACCCTACCACACCCACATTAAAAATTTAGATCTGTCCTCCCCGTGAGCATCGCGCACGTATTTGTTCCACCCAACCACTGGCCGCTTCCTATCACGAAATCTTACAGTGTTGGATTCCGTTGCGGCCACCGTCAAAATGTCTATAATTTCGCTATATAGTTTATCGATAAGTAAATTGTGATCGGTAGACTCGCAAGCAAAATCACCACAGTAACGAAATTGTGAGGGAAATTAATTGTTATTAATTTTTCATGACATGATTTCGTAAATATAGATATCTCCTCCGATTTTCTATTTCCCCATAGAATCCCGTTCACAACATTACCTGTACTAGTATACTTCGGTTTAACAATATCCAAATTGCATTCAATTATTAAAAGATAATGGTCAGACCACAACACATCGTACTGTACATAAACATTTAATATTGACGATACCGTAGAATTCGTGGTTATACAGTGATCTAGCCACTTTCTCGACCCGTGGGCTTCACTAACAAATGTATATGTGCCCGCGTTTACCCCTAACAACTGTACATCTATACATGACCAGTTTTGTTCGTCACAGAAACATGTCAACTCTTCATAAAAGCGTTCGCTAGGATGCGCATTAAAGTCACCGAGGATATAGACACATTCTATGTTCATGTTGTCAATAATAGCACTCACCGAGCTGAGGCAGTCCGTAAACTCCGTAAAGTTTAACATTGTATCCGTCGGCATATACACACTAAACACTAAAATAGACCTATCACTCAGCACATTTAGACAGGAACTTTTACATTTTAATATAGATTTCTGTTTTCCCTTCATATATATTCGCAGAGAACGTTAAGAAACTCATATCTTAATTCGTATATACATATATAATTATTACTGCACAAAGCAACATGATTGGTTTGTGCAATCAATACATATTGCCCACAAATAAAGGAAATATATATTTTTAAATAAAATTAGCATCTAAATACAACGATAAACAGAATAACATATTAAACTGAACGCAAACATCTCGACTTCATAATAAACTTTGACAACATATTCGCCATATTTACAAAAGTCGTAATACTATAACAGTATATTAAACTGAGCTGCAAACTAACTTTGCTAACAAATCCATTTAAAACTCCAAATGTCCCAGTTCTGGAGTTAGGGGCGAGCGGGGCGACTGCGGCCGGCGGACTGACCTACACTTTAGTCATACTAATTTGGACTCTGTATTTTTTTATTGGTTTCAAGGTATTTTATGATAAGCCGTTTCGATTTCTTTAACGTTTTACTAATAATTGAATTATACTGGGTATTTCAGAATACTGGAAAGATGGATAGTATTATAATATTACATTACAGCTTCATGGAGCCTATATTATAAGAAAATATATATTTTGTCTTATTATTATTACTTATTATTTATATATAATTATTTATTATAAATTATTTATTATTCCTAATTTGTTTACTTCGGTTGTACATTCTTTCAGAGATATATGACATTCTATTCTCATTGAGACACTTCCTTTTCCCACTTTTTGCCGCATTTTTGGCGCAAAGCGAGGAAATGAAACTATATTATTTTCTCAAATAGAAATTGAATCTACAGTGTGTTTTGTAAATAGTTATAGTAATAATTTGTAAATAGCTGTCTCTTGTCCGCGTCGTCCCTATCGCCTCTAGGTCAAAGTTGATGCACTAACTGCATCGGCATCACAGTTTCATATAATGTTATAATTTGATTTGTTTCAACATACAAACTTTATAAAAGTTATATATCATTTTGTGTTACTATACGTAATATTACCTTTACGTATATACTATATAGGTATATCAAATTCGGCAAAAAGTGGGGAACAGGGCGGGGTGGGGTGACTTTACACTAGGTCTCAAGTTCCCTCAGCCTGCCCTGGAAGTGAACCCCAGTGACTTACGTTGTTTTATACTGTCAGCGAACTATATAAAGAAGTATGATAAAATATAAAATATTTATCATTGTCAATTTGTAGCGAATAATTGGTTTTGGCATTGTATCCCGAACTTAGGAACCTTACGATCATTTCGTTCCCCACTTTTTATTTAATTTGAGTAGCTCTTGCTCCTTTTATGTTGTATCAAATAATTTGTAGCATTAAACGTAGTTTATCCATGTTTAATGACTGTAAATGTCACGTGGAACGACGGTCTATTTGATTTTTAATTGAAATGAAATACTTAAAACCCAAACTTAGTTTAAGAAAGCTAACATTTAGTTTTAAGTGACACATTACTCTTATGGTTATATTGATATTACTTAGGTCTGTACGTACATACATACATTCGCTGTTCACTATTCTTCATCAACATTTTATTTCTTAATGTCAAACAGGACTATCCGTATATCAGTCGTTTCAGTAGGAACACATGAACGTGTAAGAGTACGGCGTCTAGCTAAGTGTACATACATTTCCTTTCCAGCATCTCCTCGGGGGTGGCGGTGGTGGCGGGAGCGGCAGCTGGCGATAGTGGAGGGCGCGTCGTGGGTGCTGGTGCGTGGTGGTGGGGGCGGTGGGCGTGGTGGGGCGGAGGCCAAGCTGGCGCTGTGCGCGCGCGCGGCGGGCTGCAGCGCGCACGCGTACAGCACGCGCGTGCCGCTGACGCACCCGCTGGCGCTGCTGCACTACACGGCGGCGCAGCAGGTAACCATGCGCTTTGATATGTTACGAGTACACCGTTAACATCGGACACTTCTAAGTGAAACCAACTATTTTTTTTTTCTTTTTTTTTAGCTTCACGCTGTATCCCGCACTAGGCAGGGTAGGCAGAGGGAACGGAAGTGGAACCTAGTGTTATGACACTCCGTTCCACTTCCGTTCCTCACTTTCCGCCGAATTTGAGGCATTGCGTGTTGAGGGGCGGAACTCAACGCCGCGCTTTGCCTTATTACCGGAGCGAAAAAATATTAAATATTTCATTTCCTCGACTGAGGATCGAACCCAGAACCTGTCAGTTGCAGTCACACTCTTGTGCCGCTGCGCCACGACAGGCCTCAAATCAATCTTAAATTGTGTTTTATTAAATCCCGATGTCCGATGATATTAGACGCTAATATGTGTCTCTGTCTGTAGTATAGTAGCGTAGCTTTTAAATGAATAAACCCGTATTAGTGGCTTGTTCTCTTTTGAAATCGAACTAGCAGATTAGAAGTTTAGAGTTTCAAACATTTTACCAACATAAAGTAGTGAGATTTTTTAGTCAAATTTAATGTTATATGTTGTACGTTGACATGAAGTTATATAAAACTTTTAAACATAATACTAATTTGCCAATGGGTTTAGTTTGCTATGCGTGGGTTCCCTAGCGCACTGTTGTAGGCGTTACGTCATTATTATGTTCGTGGGCGTTATAAATATTAGGAAATTTAAAGTTTCAACAAAGAAAGTTCTACGTTTATGTCTACTAATTTAGTACGTTTTCTTAAAATTATTTTAAATTTATATTCAAAAGTTTTGTTACATTTGGGAATCGTTTTGGAATAATGTTGAATTTTCTAATTGACAATAGGTTTGAATTTCAATGATTATTTTCTTAGCTTAAGTCTATACTGCACATAGCAGGATACTTGGGAACCTAGTGTAGTATATTGTAAGACATTTCAACGATATTAAAACACTTCCATTCTCCACTTTCCGTCAAATTGATGTATTGTATGGCGGAACTCAACGCCGTGATTACACCTCATTTTCAGAGTGAGAAAATGAAAATGTGAAATATTTAACTTTCTCGATAGAGAATCGAACCCACACCCAGTTACGTGTATAGTCGAACAAGCATTCCCTAGGACTACTACGCAGTTGCGGCGCCGGGCGCGCGCGCGGGCGCGTGGCAGCTGTGGCACCCCGCGCTGGAGGCCGCGCTGGACGCGCACTGCGCCGCCGCGTCCGCCGCCGCGCGCGTCGCCGGCGCGCTCAACAGCCTGCTGGACAAGATGAGGCAGGGCTGCTTTGAAGTAAGCTTGCATTTCTCATTTGCTATGTGACGGAACTTAACGTGTAACGCCGTTTGTTCGTTTTACATTGTTATAGTAGTACTAGTTCGTATTTAAGTAAACTAATAAAAAATGTGTTGCTTGGATGGAACATTTGTTAAAATAGGAAGAAAAGTTAACTAATATATTAATTGACAAACGCAAGGACACATTGTTCGGGTGGAGACAAATTCATATTGCAACTTAGCTTTAATATTTGCGTAGGCGTTTTGCGTGAACCTCTATTGTATGTACCCACTGAGATTCTTTTAATAGAGAGATTGATTTCTAGGAGTTTGGAATTCAATTTAACCCTTCGTTCTAGAAGTCCTCAGTGATCAAAACAAATTTTACATTTGAGAAATATTTGTGTAACAACTAATAATGGGTACGTAGTATCTAAATTGAAATTAACGTTGAATTTGATATTTACATATTTCTCACAATATGCTTATAAAGTGATGGTTAGGGTAAAACCTATATACTACGAAGTTTTCTCTAGTAATATTTAGTGGGTAATAAAATTTACATATAAACAAAATTTAATCCGTCTCAGCTTTACGCTGAGTCGTGGAACTCAACGTCGTATTTTGCCTTGTACCAGAGAGAAGAAATGAAAACATTAAGTATTAAAATTGAAAATATTAAATATTTTATTTCTTGAGTGGGAATCGAACTCATAACCTGTCGTTAACAGTTACTTGTGCTGCTGCGCCATGAAATGCACCGATAAACAAAATTTAAGTTTCGAAAAACCTCAGCTTCAAAATCACTAGCTTCTCTTGGCAAAGTGAGTGTAGGTCGTAAACCTCCGCAGGGCTCCGCGCAGCTGCTGAGCCGCTACATGGCGCGCTGCGCGCTGCGGCGGCGCGCCGAGCGGCTGGCGGCGCGGCGCGGCGTGGCGCGCTACTGCGGCGCCGCGCATACTGCTCGCTGCTTGTTGCTCGTGCTGGACGAGTGAGACTTACTACTGAAGCTAAACGTTGCATTCGCACTTAAGAAAGTCGAGCCGCGTCGAAATTCTTACAACTTATTATAAGTTCTAACCACGCTATATTCAAAAGTAAACTTTTCTGATGTTTCTCTAAAAATGCATTATAATCGCGACAATCAAAGATGTCATCGTTTGTACATGCAGCCTCCTGCACACGTGCTCGCGCGGCGGTGAGGGGGGTGCGGGGTTCGTGTTCGCGACGGGGCGCGACGCGCTGGCGCGCCGCGGCCGGCGCCACTGCGCCTGGGCGGAGGACGCCGCGGCGCTCACCAACTGCCTCCTGTACCTGCAGAGGGTCGCAGGTTCGTTGTTCCTGTTTGAACTATTACTGCTACTTTACTCCGCTTTATGAAGTTCAATTGACGAATATTCATGTAAGATGAGAAAAAGAGACTTCAAACTTTTCTGAAAATTGTTAAAATTCATTTTATATTAACCGATATAGTCATATAACTATAGATAGACTGCAATCTATACTTGAAATTAAATATATGAAAGGTATATAAAAAAACTTACGTCAAAAGTAGTTCTCTTTAAGATCATACGTGTACGAGAGCGTAATAGAGTACAAAATAGTGATTATTGTTTATTTGCTTGTCTGTGTGTATGTACACACTAATCTCAGTTAGCCAAATTTAAATTTAATTTTTACTAATATATTCTTCTTCATTCAACATTAAATGTTCGTTTTATTTAAATTCATAAGTAAACGAAAAAAAAATGTCTATTTAAAATATGTAATTCCACAACATTGGTTGGTACAAAATGTTTATTCATTTAACAAAAATTTAGCGCATATTTTTCTTTAATTACAATTCATTTTCATAGTATTAGTAAAAAAGTCGCTTATCTCTTTATACACAGACTATGTACACATAGTATATATTTGTACTGTTTTGTGTTTTCATCGTACGTGATTTCCCTCGCGTGTTACAGATTATCAATCATAACGTTAAATTCAATTGTAACATAAATAATATCTTCCTACAGTATTAGCTTGAGGCTCTGCATTTACAATTAGTTAATTCCTTCAAGTGGGGAAACTCGGCGAAAAGTGGGGAACGGAACGGAATGTTGCAACACTGGGTTCCCAAGTTCCCTTTATGAAGCTTAATAAAAAAATAATGTGTATTTTAAACAGTAACATCATGAATAAAAATTAAAACACGTTACATAAATACATAATCGAATTCATTTTTTTTAGCTTCACGCTGTATTCCGCACGAGGCAGGGTAGGCGGAGGGAACCCGGGAACCTAGTGTTGCGTGTTGAGTGGCGGAACTCAACGCCGCGCCTTGCCTTATTACCAGACCGAAGAAATGAAACATTAAATATTTAAATTGAAAATATTGAATATTTCATTTCCACGACTGAGAATCGAACCCAGTACCTATCGGTTACACACACACGCTTGTGCCGCTGCGCCACGACAGGCTTCAATTTAACATTTTCATAAAATATGCCAAATGCTATAAGTATAACAAATTACAAAGCTCTATTCGCAGTGGCGGAGGACGTGCCCCTGTCGCCGCAGGAGAAGTTAGAGGGGGCCTTGTTTAGCAAATGGGAGGCCTCCATCGTGCAGCCGGGGCCTCTTAGCGCCATCAGGCCCCTCACTGCAAAGGGGCCTCTGAAGTACTTGACCAGAGTTACCAAGGAACTATTGGTTTGCAAGAATATGATTACTTATGTAAGTATGACTATTTAAAATATTAATTCTCTACGTTGGTTGTACATTGTGTTTCCAGTGATGGGATCACTCAGCTTCACGCTGTTTCCCGCACAGGGCAGTGTAGGCAGAGGGAACTTGGAACCTAGTGTTAAGACGCTCCATTCCATTTCTGTTCCCCACTTTCCGCCGAATTTTAAGGCATAGCGTGTTGAGTGGCGGAACTCAACGCCGCGTTTTGCCTTGTACCAGAGCAAGGAAATGGAAACATTAAATATTTAAATTGAAAATATTAAATATTTCATGTCCTCGAGTGGGGATCGAACCCACAACTCATCGGTTACAGTCACACGCTTGTGCCGCTGCGCCACAACAGGCTTGGGGATTATATTAATTATTCTACTTAGGGAACAAATCACGGGGTTGAATTCCGTAATTTAATACATAAAATATAGAAAAAAAATGATGTTTTAAAAATAGTATTATGGCAATGTTGGCTGTTTGTTAACTTCGCTTTAAGCGGGATAGAGCATGAAGCTAATTAAACTTGTAAAAATATTATATAAGAAGAAGAAAATACAGTTTAATGTACAATACCCCTTTAATTAATTAAGTATGTAAGTAATTCAAATACAATAAATATGTACCATCAGGAAAACCAAAACACGTTTCGCACAAACCTGATCCAAGCGACGTCTCAGCACGAGCACCTGGAGGAGCTGCTGCACGTGCTGGCCATCATGCTGGACCAGGCCCGCGACCGCTACCTGCACCTGCACCGCGGGGCCCCCCCCGCCGGGGCCCCCGCGGGGGGCCTCGCCGGCTACAGGTACACCGCACTCTGCGTCGGATGCAGCGAAGCAGGCAGAGAGAGGGACATTTGATGAAATTATGAAATGTATGATTATTTTGTACCAGAAGTAGGAAGTGGCATAAGCTGCGCGAGTGCTACGACCAGTCCGCCGCGAGCCTCGTCGACGCGGCGCGGCGCGGCGGGGGGCCCGGCGCGGGGCCCGGCTGGGGGCCTGGCGGGGGCAGCGGGGGGCCCGGCGGGGGGGAGGACGCCGTCATACGGGGCGTGCTGCAGTGGTTGTACACTGGTGAGTTGGACGAAACGGACAACACAATAATATTCAATTTTTTATAAAACATACTCGTAGCTAAAAGCTACGAAGATGAACACGGCCTTCGATTAACAAAACTGTTCAAATCAGTTCATTAATTCGGAAGCTGTGGTACCACGGACTGACATACAGGACTAACTTAGCTTTTCAGTCGGATATTTGAAATGTCATAATTGTTTAAGCAAACAACAATATATACATAGGTATATACTGCCTGTCTGTTTATTCAATAACTATTGCGTACATTTTCTATAATAATTAATGTATTTGACAATCTCCATACAATAATTTCACCCCGAAACGAATTTAGAACCTGTCATTAAAGTTGCTACAACGTTATTATTACCATATAAATAACAACATATTGCCTTGTAATTATCTGAAGTAAATATTTAATGGTTATATAATTAAGATGTAAATTATATTATGAAATGATTATTCTGTATCAGTTGTTATATTGAACGATGGTCTTAGTATTATCGACGTGATCGTGCTATTAATTACGTAGCAGATTGGAGCCAGGTCTCCAATCTATGTTCAACTCCTTAATGTGGTTTTTGGAAAAAAAAACATTTATTTACCAGAACTTCGCTTTTCGAGCGAAAATGTCGATTCGCGAATGTTTAGGGAATAAGTGGAGAAAGGAGGAGACCTCGGTTGACCTTCGAAAACACAGTTTTGTTAATATTGGAGGAATTTACTCTAACCTCTCTACAGTGAGCTACACTGAAGCCTTTTCAAAAAAATACCCAATAAAAAAGATGATTTCGAACCATTAGTTTCTAAAATTGGCGTATTAATGCAATCGTCCATTTTCCTTGAAAATTATTTTCATTTCCACAATCTAGTGGAGAAAGCGACTAAAGTACGTGTGGGAGAGTCATGTTGTCAGCAATGACAACACGCATGGGCAGACTCGACTGGATCATTCAACTGGATCATTCACACCACCCCCGGCATTTAAGACCGGCGTTAAGTAGTGGCTTTGGCCACTGCGTTTCGCATTAGGTAATGCCGGGCCCCGGTGACCATACACCTTAAAGGACGGTAACGCTCCTGTAGCTCCTCTGGAGTTACTCGGGGTCGTGGGCGACGGTGATCACTTACCATCAGGTGACCCGTACGCTCGTTTGCCGTGTCTTGTGCGTAAAAAAAATACCTTGTAACCTCATAACTATATAAATTACTAATGACGGCGTTATATGAAGTTTTCATTATTTCTATTAGCCAGTTCATATATTTTCAGGCGCAAAAGAAGATAAAAAATATCTAGGACCAGTTTTGAAGCCATTCTTGAACGACTTACAAATAACAGCTCAAGAAAATTATCATTTTTTGGAAGATTTTGATTCCAAAAAGTATGACACAGAGTTCGAAGGCTTAGAAGAGTATTGCTTGAGCGTGCACGCGGGGGCGGAGCCCTGCGCCGGCCTGCAGCGCGCCGCGCGGGGCTGCGCCTGGGCCCGCGCCCTGCTGGGGCTGCTGGACAGGTACCCGCGTGTTGGTGAGTCCTTGTTTACTGTTACCATTAACTATCGACCCGTCCGCGACGTCCATTACACTATTTTGTTTAATTACTATACGAGTATATATATATACTTACATTAAAAAGTAAAATTTACCCAAATCTAAATCAGAAACTGTTACCCTTCATGCCTATTTAGTTACAAGAAACATTGAGATCGATCAAAATTGTCTAATACGTTTCCGTCCAAGTAAATATACCCGGAGATTGCCTTTATTAATACGTTAACGTTGCCGTAATAAATATAAAAATGTTAACTATACTAATATTGATATAACTACTACAATAAACTCAACACGCCATGCCTCAAATTAGCGTCTGGGTAATGAAAGTGTCTCAATGGGAACGGAGTGTCTTCGCACTAGGTTCCAAAATTCCCCTTGCCTACCCCACCAGGTGCAGGATACATTAAAATAAAGATATTATTATTTATTCCGATACTAGCAAACCGCCCGCGGCTCCGCCAGCTTCTATTACACCACCTTATTTTCTCATCTCAATTACTGTTACTGTCTTATTTTAATAACTATATTAACACTTTTAAGACAATATCTATATTGAAAATTACAATTTCAGTTAATTGAATAAAAATGTAAGACGTTTTGTCGAAGTAAGTGTTTTAAATGGACGTAACGTCCATTAGTAAAACACTTAGTTCGACAAAATTTCAATAAAAAATAAAGTTGCCAATATATAGTACATAGAGTATCTATATAGTACATAGAGTATAGTATCGTTGAGTTAAGTTCATATTTTCAACGCTTTGAATAATTTACCACCGGCTCAGTAACGTTACTGCATCAGACCTGAGCAGAAGTGACGTAAGAAGCTGGGCGGAACTTAGTGTTTCTTTTTTTTTATATCATATATTTGAAATAGACTGGGGGCGACTATTTTATTCCCATTTTGCTTTTATAGCCTTAGGTATATATTGCGCGAATAGCTCGATTCTGCAAGTCAAAGTTTGACTTAAAAGCGACTGCCGTGTTCTATTAAATATCGATACTACGGATACAGCTTTGCGCTGTATCCCGCATATGGCTGTATAGGCGGAAGGAACATGATGTTAAGACACTCCGTTCCGCTCCCCACTTTCCGCCAAAATTAAAGAACTGCATTTTATTTTAATTAACATATAGTTGTTTTCATTACGCTCTTTTTAATAATCAATTTTTTTTTCATAATCATAAAAAATGCAAAGATGGATATTTAATAGAAAACTTGCTTAAAGATCCTCCTTTATTCGATGACGGTTAAAAAGCACTATTAATAACAAAACAAAAGAATATTAAAAGAAATCCCATTGAGGGCTAAATTCGTTTTATCGTGACTTTAAAGTACTCACACCTAACTATCTATAGCTCACGTTTTAATGCGGCCATTATAATTTGGTCTTTGATTGATACTTTTTTAAGGGACGTTAATGAAACCGATAGCTCAGCTCTCTTTGGTTAAAATAAATTGATAGTGATTTTTGTGAATAGAAGTGATATAGTTACAAAAAAGAAGTTTAACGCGGCTGGTTAAAGGCCCTATCGGGGAAATTAAACATTTATTACTTTATTTCCTCGCTGTGGTAACGAGACAAAGCGATCTGGTGGAAACCGTGGAAAAATGTGTTACGGAAGTGTTTTTGATGGGAACGGGGAGTCTTTTGGGAACCTTTTACCTTGATCGAGATTCAGCGTGAAGCAAAATTAAATATATTAAAAACTAAGAGTTAGTAAAAGCTTTTAAGATGTTTTAAAAAATTATGTTGTCCTTTGAAAAATACAGATCGCATATAGTTATCAAGTTGTTAGAAACAATTTAAAATCTGAGGTACTTCTATTCTATAACTTTTCTATCTGTGTACTGTTTAAGCAGAAAAGGACAATGACTCGTAAATCCTCTGTAAGTCGGTAACTGAACGTTTTTCAGTAAAATTTCGTCTAGCCCTTCATCATCGGCTAAAAGTGCATTTTAAATTTCATGTTTAATGGCCACAATTTAAATACGGTGGTTGTATGTTCAAATATTAAACAAGATAATTAGTGTTTAGACACTCTGTTATTTATTACATCTCATCTCTCATTTTCATCAATTAATTAAGTATTGACGCATCGAGTTGAGTAGCGGAAATCAATGAAATAAATGACATGAAAATATCAAATATTTTCAATATAAATGTTTATTGTTTTCGCTCTGGTAACAAGGCAAAGCGGCGTTGATTTCTGCCAATCAGCACGTAATGCTCCAAATTCGGCGGAAAGTGGGGAACGGAACGGAGTGTCTAAGCACTAGGTTCCCAAGTTCCCTCTGTCCTGCCATGTGCGGAATACAGTGTGAAGCTGAGAAAATACTTAATATTGAATCCCTCCAAGAGGAGCCCATGGACAACGAATACACTACCGTCGCAGTTACAGTTCCACGTTTCTCCTAAAATATTTTGTTATTGACACGTGTACATAAAGTACTCTTTTATTAAGCCCTTCAGTAAATTTATAAAAGAATGTAATACCCAATAAATATGTTTGTAAAAAGGGAAGTCGCCTAACTCAGTAAGTTCATTTGGCCCCCGGGAAATCAGAGATCGGAAAGTTCAAGAGAGCTTTTAGGGTACAGGGTCGCTCTTTGATAAAAGGCTCTTAGATGGAGATGATTGTGAGAAATAAAATACTTACATAATCGCTTTTACATAAAGAGCGGTATGCGGTTATAATGAGTTATAATGAGTTATTAAGTATTGCGTTATTGTGTAAAGCCAAATAAATTGAAAACTACGCATAGTTGAACGCGCGATTCCCACTCGGGGGAGTGAAATATTTAATATTTTAATTACCTCGCTCTATGATAAGGCAAAGCGCGGCGTTGAGTTACGGTTAAAAATACTTTATTTCATTCCATTACAGACATGATTCTCTTCAATGAAACACATTATTTAACATGACATATAGTTGTCGGTCATACATTTTTCAATATAAAAAAATTATTTATTTATTTATTTACTAATTTATTGCATTTTTTATTATTTTTTCTTAAAATGGGTAAATTTTAGATATATATTTAGAAATACAGCTTTCTAAAGCATTTTAAGTGCGTTAAATTAACTTACATTTTTTTAAAGGAGCTTGTAATTTATTATAAATTCTTGCGTATGAGGAATAACTCGCACGCCGCGACCGCAATCAATGTTTTGTTGTACATTTTAGTTTTACAAAGGCTAAGTTAGTATGGATCGAGTTACTTAGTTTATTTAAAAAGTAAGCACGTGCTATCAATTTACAATTGTTTCAGGGTCATGAAATTGATTTCTTTATATATAATTAAATATGAAGGTAAGAAGTTATAATGGAAAAATTATATTAATTTTGTTTTGTAAAACTTGGATATAGGCTAGTTTCGTTTTCGCAGCGTTTTTACATATTTCTTTCAAATAAATCATGTTAGATTTTACTAAAGATTTATAAATAATATAACGTCAGCGACGTGGAATGCATCGGGCGGTTTGTCGAAGTGAGGTTCACTTTGTTAGGAAGACAATTTATTTTGTATATGTTTCTGTTGTAAGACTATTTTTTCTATTTAATGTATCGTGGGGCAGTATTAATATATTTTTAGATTTAAAAATCACGTAACAATTTTTCAAATCTATTAGATATTTGTAAACCTATTTCATGCATATTATTTATGTATAAAAGGAAAAGCAAAGTCCTATTATTGAGCCTTGTGGAATTCCACACGTAATTGAAATCTTTGTACTCTTAACGGTGCCGATTTTGACTATTTGAATATATTTTTGAGATAGTATTTAAACATTTCGGGGGCTTTAACACAATAGATGGGGGATACAGAGTGAAACTAAAAACAAACGAATTTTCATATTTTTATAATCCTTGCAAGGAAGTTATGTTTACTTACATATTATGTTTACAAGAGCTTATTTCATATTTTATCTCATGAAAAATTGATCAAGCTTAAATTTTGTTGAAACTTCTGCTATTATGTGCCTTAATTTTTTATCAGAAAAACTGTTTGTAAACTCTGAAGTTACTTTATAATACTTATAAAATAAATAAATTTGTAAGAGGATTTTATAATTTTTGTATTTTGGGCATTCGATTTTATCTTTTTATGAAGTCATATTTTTTATGCTTTATGCTGTATTGTGTACATAGCGAAGTCAGTAGAACGAACTTGGAATAGGACACTCCATTCCCATTAAGTGAATTCTGTTACCTCTCTTTACGGAATTCTGGAGGCATGGCTTATTGATTGAAGAAACTAAATATTGCTGTTTGCTTGCTTTGTTACTGGAGAAAGTAAATGAAAGCTTTAGATATTTCTTTTCCTGGAACCCATAAGTTGCGTGTGCCGCGACCATATAATTTTTTTTATGTTGTTTTAGAAATTTAAAATTTAGCTCTTAGAAAGATTAGAGAATATAAAGAAGGACTAACTATTTTATATGAACGAAATCTATGAAACATGGTTACGAAAACACAAAAAAAAACTCCTTTAACCGCACTACAAACAAATTTGCGGGTCGCCTTGAATGACGATTTTCTACAGTCACCCGATCATATAATTTGGGAGTATTGCGCCATCATAATAATAATAATAATGATAGATACATTTTATTCCACAATAAAAAAATAATGTACAAACTTAAAAACAATTAAAAAACAATGAGGCTGTCTTATCGCTTTAAATGATCTCTTTGGATTTGCATGGCTTAATACCCGAGATTTATGTGTAGAGTGGGTCTATTTACTGCTGCTAAGTATTCAATGTCGAGATTAATATATTTATTGCGTCCATTTTATGTTTCAATACTTCAAAAAGATGCATAGTGCATAATGAGAAGTGTCTCAATGGGAACAGTCTATCTTGTTATGTGCAGGATAAAGCGTGAAGGTAAATAAAAGACAAAAAAGGAGTTTGTGTATTTGAATGTCAGATTTCCGGCTGGTGTTCCCGACGGGCGACGGGCCGCCGCTGTGCTTCCCGGCGCGGCGCGCGGCGCCAGACGCGCTGGCGCTCAGCCGCCGCGCGCGCGCCGACGCCAAGCTGCGGCTGGCGCGCCGCGCCGTGCTCGCCGCCTTCCACTGCGCGCTCGCTGCGCCGTGAGTACTCACGCGCTTATAGTTGTACTGTTGCGCAGCGACAGGCTGTTTTATCAAAATATTATTTATTATTTTTCATTATATATGTACATTTTATCTTCTCTATTATAATCTATTGTTAGAAATCAAAAGTAGATGTAAGATGATAAGATGTATTTAAAAATAATAAAATCAACTAAATAGTAGGAACAAAATATTAATATTTAAACACTATAACTAAATTACACGACCGGTGTGCACACTACGAACGCTACGAGCTGAGTGGGCGTGGTGGTTTGATTGTTCTTTTTGTAAAGAAAGGTGCATGTGTTGGGGGTAGTAGCTGATTGCTTATACTATATTAATAACTTTGAAAACCATTCCTTTTAGAAGCTTTTACAGAATGACGGTTGTGACAAATCATTCCGTTTCTAATTCTCATATTAAAGAGAGTATCATGTTCTTACCAGTTTCATATATATACATACGTATACTACGTAAATAGATTACAACGTGTTAAGCGTTTAAGCGCAGTTCCGTTGATTTAATTACCGTGAACGTTTAGAGTTACAAACTACAACCAACTTTAAATAGGACTTGGTCTTGTGTCTGATACTAACTTTGCCGCATCCACACTAACACTGTAAATCTGAAGAGTTTGGTTCAAACGCACTAATCTCAGGAACTACAGAGAATCTCTCTGTGAAGGTTGAGTTCCACTCCGCCACATCAAATCTGGAATTCGGGCGAAAAGCGGAGGCGGAAGTGCTATGATACTTTGTACTACTATTATTTAAAGCATTCTTTTTTTGTCCGAGTAATCCGTGACTTATGTATTAATTCCGACAAATTTACAAATAACGTATATAAAATGTGTCATTAAGCCATGAAACATGCTATGCTTAAAATACCTATAATTTAATAATGGAGAGACTTAACACTCATTTTTTCTTGTCTATACAAACTTTTAGTAATCAGTAATGACCAGTTAGTTTTACATACAAGCTGATCAGCATTCCGCCCGCATCGGCCACTATTTGAGCGCGGTTATCTCAGACTTCCGGCGACTGGAAATGGGGTTACGTTATTATCTTGTCAAAGATAAAAACATCAAACGAAATTGTTGAGTCTCTTGTTTCATTTGAAGTTAGTTACAAGTTAAAAATGTAAACTTTACCAAGTATGCCTACTTTACTTTGAGCAGTAAATAGGGAACAGAAGTGATAACATTAACACACTTCTATTCCGCACTTTCTGCCGCATTTGAGACATTGCGTGTTGAGTGTTGGAAGTCAACGCCACGATTTACCTGTGACCAAAGCAAAGAGATGAAAATATTAAATATTCATTTTCTCATTAAAAATATTTATTCATACTTTAAATATTGTTTACCAGAAATGTTTATAACATGAGGTATATATACCTCATGTTATAAACCCGTGACCAGGGCATACTGAAAAGTGTTCGACACGTTGAGTTTTCAAAAATGTATAGAAATCAATATACGCGATTGATAGTTGTGAGTTATTTCATACAAAATGTATGATAATGGCGAAAATCAAAGATATTTTATAAAGTAAAATTTGTAAATTTTTCGCTAAATTGAGATTCACAACCACAAGCATCAATTAAATCATACTATACATACGTATTGAGCATCGTAATCAGCATTTCTTTGTTTCTTTGCAGCATTACCATCTTAGTTTATTAGTTCACTTTCCTGGCGGGATACTCAGGGATCACATCGTGGATCACTTTCCTGATTGGTGACGAGTTAAAGCCTCTTTGCGTTTTTATTGTTTTTCCCGACTACAAAGGAAGGGTTATATCTTGTATATATGTATTCATGAGTGTGTATGTGTGTATGAGTGTATGAATGTATGTGTACGTATGTATGCATGCGTGTGCGTGTACACACATGATGAATTTGTATGATATTTCCAGAACTGTACCGGATTTACTTTATAAAAGTTTACGTTAAAGCAAGTGTTCTTAAATAGATGATGTTAAAACATATTAAGCATGGCGATGTGCGCTGTGACAATGCTGTTTACAGTGAAAAATAATATTATTTCTTCAAATATTACAATTGATTTGACAATGTTGTTGCAATGTTCGGATTGGTCCTTGATGTTTGTCGATCACATTGATTGTGTCGCAGATACAATGGGTTCTGTAATATCTTTATAGCCACATAGCCTATAGGAAATAACTCGTACATTTTATCATAGATAATTTGAATAATATGTCGTCGCCATGTCGTTGTCATGAGTATCGTGGTATACTATACTATACTATACGTAGTTATATATTGCCATCAGACCAAAAGATTAAAACTAAACTTCATGTCATTGGGCCACCGGGGCAATAATTCATTTAGATTAATAAATACGACAGATGGTAAATCAATTTTAACAATTGCCGATAACATGATATAATATCGGTAAAAAAATCCGTCAATTACAAAATTTGTGTCGATTATTATACAGCATATGTAGAACGAGGTACCTTAACAATTTAATGACCAGTCAGTGCAGATACTCCGTCCCTCTCACGCATCGGTTGATTTTTCACTAATTCTTTACCGGAACTCAACTTCATGTTGCGTTATCAGAGTTAAGAAATCAAAATAATTCCTCGTAGTGTTGGTGGAACTGACAACTGTCTCGTTTGCAGTCTCACGCTTGTACTCCTGAGCTACAACAAGCCTAAACATTGACTCTCTTTAAAGATTGAAATCTCTTTTGAGATTACAAATGGAAGGATTTGCCACCAATTGTAATAGTGCAAGTGCGAATTTACGGGTGCACCTTTTTACATAAATATTTTTATTATTTAAAGCCTAAAATTGTTTTAGACACTGAGCACACTTATCTCATATTGCAGACCACAATTAAAACAGATTCCACGACATGACAGTACAGAACATATATTAAACAGCGTTAAAAACGGTAACTTTTGGAGAAATACAACAAAACCTGACGTTATACCTTCCAATTCTGACCCACAAGCAGTAGACGTGCCAAAAGTCAAAAGACGCTCTCGTAGGAGTAGACCGGCTACATCTTACGGCTTTCCAGAAATTTCCATTACAAATCAATCAGATGTTAAGACTTTGAGACGGAAATACCATACTTTGAAGAGTTTAGTGTACACGGAGTCTGTGGATAGTATACGGGAAGCGAAGGAAAGACCGCGATCTGCCGGGTCTTCTTTAAGACATGAGGATATATTGAGTAGACCAAGTATTTTGGAGACGCTGGACTTCATTAATGGCGTTAAGGATGGGCTGTGCGGTGAGTTATTGTTATAGTTGTTAGGTCCGAAATATTTAACTTTTAGTATTAGATACATCATTTAGAGGACCTGGAGCATTCATCATTTGAAAAGTTCAAACATTTTATGTAATTGGCAAAATATATAAAACGTTAGGTTGAGGCCTGTCGTGGCGCAGCGGCACAAGAGTGTGACTGTAACTGACAGGTTCTAGGTTCGATCCCCAGTCGAGGAAATGAAATATTTAATATTTTCAATTTAAATATTTTAATGTTTCATTTCTTCGCTCTGGTAATAAGGCAAAGCGCGGCGTTGAGTTCCGCCACTTAACACGCAATGCCTCAAATTCGGCGGAAAGTGGGGAACGGAAGTGGAACGGAGTGTCATAACACTAGGTTTCACTTCCGTTCCCTCTGCCTACCCTGCCTAGTGCGGGATACAGCGTGAAGCTGTTAGGTTTTTATTTACACAAATAGATATTAGTTTTATTCATGAGTTTACAATCGGGTCCGAGAAGAGAACTATAGTTTTTGATGAATTTTTAATGAAACAGTATTTACTCCAGAATATTTATAAGCTCGTTGTCCTCGTTCCCCTTTGACAGTGGAAGAGTCAGCGGCGTCGGACGGCGAGGAAGAGTGCGCGGCGCTCGCGGTCGGGGCCCCCCTGGGGACGCGCCCGGGGCCTGGTGGTGGGCCCGGAGGGGGCCCCGGTGGGGGCCTGCACTTGTGTCTGGGGGACTTGGTTGCCACATTGTTGCAGCGGGGCAAGTTCACCGTAAGTACTTAAAATTTAAGCTGGCATTATAGTTTTTATCTAGCACTATAGATTTATATAGAATATTTATCAGGCTTCATAGAACCTTTGGTTTGCTGCGGAAAACAACTTTACGATTACGAATAGTATGTTCCAAAACCACCCCCGAAGATGGACTGATAGACATGGACTTCGCCTGATGGAAAATACCGCAATCAGATTCATTATATTCTAATACGGACGTGGTGGAGAATTTTCATTCAAATTGCCCACACCTTACCAGGAGCCGACTGTGGGTCAGATCATCAACTGTTGATATCTAAGTTAAGAGTAAAGTTGAGAGCAGCTAGAAAACTAAACCACAAAAGTGACTAGACGTTCGGGACACCTCAAAATTTTTTGGATATATACGACACAAGTGGGAAAAATGGACTACCGCAGAACACAGAACCAAGCTTTGGGATCGAGCAAAATATCTTATCTCAAATGCCGTCAAAGATTCAAATCCACCTTTGACAAGACACAAGAGGCAACATTGGATGACGGATGGTACTTTGTCCCTAATTGGTGAAAGACGTGAAATGGAAGCCAGAGGCTCCGGTGTAAAGGTTTTAATCGATTAACCGCGCAAATTCAAGCAAAATGCCGACGGGAACATAACGCCTACCTAAATAGCATATGCAACGAAATGGAACTCACTCTGAAAAGTACGAATCTAAAGATTCATACCGCAAGATTCGCTTTATCACCAAATCATCTATTCCATCCTAGCGCAGGTGTTCGTCAACGGTGCATAATATCATCACTACTTTTTAACGCTTACACCGATCGCTCGTAATACGTATCACCTTTGAGGGCTGGACTGATGGTATGGCGGTTGGCGGTTATAGGATTGCAAATTAATGCAACAATGGAAACGCAATGGAAGTTTGGGAAGATATGGAATAGACAGAAATATCACCAAGAACACTAAAACTCGATTGGTCTGGTCTCTTGTTTTCCCTATTTTCCTTTACACTGCCGGGACATAGAACTTGCGAGAAATAGACAATAAAAACATGGACGCCCTGGAAATGTGGTGCTGGAGAAAGATGACCGGGATATAAGTGGCGAGAATCACAAAAGCCAAGAACGTGCCTACATGACGACCACGACCGCTTTGTCAAAAGCCCAACGATAGAGAAGAATAGAACTTTTAATAAGAAATAATGAATCTTTACCTAGCTCCGTAAAATGTTTGTTTATATAACTTTTTTATATATTAATATGTTTTTAAATTGAATAAGTAAGTATTTAGTTATGAATATTTTTGTTGTCAATAAACTTAAATTCAATGAAATTAAATATAAGTAATAATATTTTAATTTACGTCAATAAATAATATGTACGGTCAACAGACAACCATATTTTTTTTTGCTAATATTTACGAATAAAAAATATATTAATCACAATATTGAATTTAAATCACTACTGAATACATTTTATCAACACATACATATATAAATCGCACTAATACGAAACTGTGTAATGTAGACACTACAGACACCATGAATATGAAAACAGTGAACAGACGCGACCGCTGCAACTTCATACGACAGCAACCGCTGCAATTTTATGCTGTAACTTTTGTTTGACGAATCTTAAAATTGCACTCTTATCATTTTTTATAACGCGTCTTAAGAACTAGTATAATTAAAAAAATCTTTAAAAATGGACTAAGAATATCAGATATATATTAGATGTGAATTCTGTCATACGTGATTTTTCGAAACTGTAACCGTTTACGCAACGCACGCAGCGGAAACTCAATTAGGAAAAAGACCCCCGATTTTGAAATATTCTTAATTTGTGCTCCGGTCCTATTGCTCTTAGCGTGATATATAGATGATATATAGCTTATAGCCTTTCTGGATATGTTGAAATCATTTTTGAAATCGGAACAGTAATTCCTGAGACTAGCGCGTTCAAGCGAACAAACTATCAGAAAAACTTTATAATAACAGCTTTATATAATATTAGTATGGATATACAAAAAATGATTTAAGATTTATTAGTAAAGACTAATTGTAAAGACCAAAAATTAGTATAGTGCCAAACATAGTATTGAAATAAATGCTCTCATCGCCATTAAAGAAAGCCATGGGATAAAACGCAAAATGACACGCCTCAGAGAACAAATAAAAGTAATATTAACTATACTGGTTAATATATTATGATCTGTATATGTGGCAGAGGACCTATTGTCCACGGCTTCCGCCCAATTTACAGATATAACAATAACAGACCAACTCTAGACCGCGCTGAGTTACGTAGGTGCCTCTGTTTTCGTTGTTTATTGTTCTTTATCCCCTTTATATAACGTAAGATACGTAAAATAACGTTTCCAGCGGCTTGAGGTCCATCGTGTATATTGCCCATATCATCGTGTATATCTCATATGTCCACGTATTGTCTTACATTCACGCTACATGGTACGCCCATCTAAACTTTATTTTTTGTGTATAACTAAGCGCGTCTATCAGTTTGGTAATCTTCCTTATTTTTGTGTCTGGTCTTATGGGCTGTTTTGATTATAAACATGCTGCGCTCCATAGCTCTTTGGCATATAGTTATCCTAGATTTTAGTTTATTGGTAAATTTCCTGGAACCTAGCTTATAGTTGTTATTATCAAAACCGATCTCTTTTCTTAGATACACATATTGATCTACATACTTTATTATTTCGTTTTCTACGGTGACATCTCTTTAGAGCTGTTTCTCAATATTTTTGTTTTTAATATGTTACTTTCTAGGCCTACTTGCTGACTAGCTATATTAAGAGATTGCATCATCTTGTTGCTAGTTTCCGATAGTAGCACTAAGTCGTCAGTGAATCTTAAATGAAAAATCAATAAATATCATTGGTGATAATGGATTTCCTTGTATTACGCCTCTTTTAATGGAAAAGCATCGACCAGTTGACTTTAGTTTAACGTTGCCTTTCCCTTTTCCCACGCCTTGTGATTGTAGCGCTTCTCAGATACCTCTGTGTGAAATCGTGTCGAAAGCTTTTTGATAGTCGTGTGCCTCGTTCTATAAGTATTTATATTAGTTTGTAGCAATGTTTATGATATCCATAAGGCTTTTCCTGACGTGTTAGGACCCTCGATCCAAGTTATATTTTTTTGAAGTGCTTTCTGTGCTTTCGCTACTTTTACCTTGATTCAAATATGTAGTCAGCGTTTATATATGTATTTGCCAATCAGTTTGTATGAAGCACTTAGCCCGTTTTTTTAATCGAGATTTTCGAATTTGTTTTTTCACAATTGCCTTTTAGTAGAGTTAGTGTTCGTTCTGACAAAATGTTGTGGCTCGAATCGTTTTTTGCTGTAGTTTTCGCCTGTTGTATACATATTATGATAGTCGATTTCGTTTTTATATTTTCCACCTGGGGAGCGCCATGTCTATCTATGTTTTGGTTTTTTAATAAAATAAGTCATGACACCAAGTTCGTTTTCAAAAGCGAAATCCACTAACATCTGGCCTCTTGCATTTCTTGTTCCATATCCGTATTGTTTCATTATCATGGGTTCATCATTTGTCTTAAAGTTTGCATTAAAGTCTCCTATTCTCTCTGTTGCTTTCGTCGTCTTTGATTATACTCAAATAGTCCTTTGTAGGGCTTTGTATTCTTGTTTTCTACTATAAGGTTTCCTTGTCTTTTGACTTAAGACAGGCCAATGACGTCATATTTTACTCCTTGTAGAGCCGCCTCAAATTCTATTAGTCGATCGCATAATCAAAGCGAAAGTGTTTTCACATGATATGTAGCAATGTATAGTTTTCTTTGAGAGTGATTTGGAAGTTTCGGATGAGTATGTAGTTTATTTTTTAGAGGGCGACGGTCATAATCTTCCACGGAGACCAACCGGCTTGGAAAATGTTCTGCGGTGAAGATATTTTTAGTTCTCACCAAGCTACGTCGAAACAACTTATTTATATTGTTAGCTTCTCTGTAGGGAGGTTTTGTTTTACAAATTTCCGCTACCCAAAGACAGCTCGTAAGAAGTATCGTTTGGCAAGTATTTTTTTTCATATTTTCACAATTTTTTTTAAAGTGTTAGGACAGAACATACTACACTTAAATTTAAACCACACTTAGGACAGAAAATACTAAACTTAAATTTAAAAAGCGTATAAAGTTTTTTAACGAAGCAGGATTTGAAACCGCGCTTCTTGAAAACTATTCAAGCGCTCTGACCAACTAAGTCATTGGTTCTCACCAAGCTACGTCGAAATCTGATTGTTATTTTTTAAAATTGTTTATGCACTGTGATTGGTTTGCAGGATTTTTATTTACAAGAAAGTTTAGCAGCCCTGGTTTAACTACACTTTCAGCAGCGGTTGTTGGTCTGTTTCCATGATTGTTTTCTATAATGGGTTTGTTTTTCTTATTTGCATGGGTTTTTTGTGGCGCATTTCTTTGTCTGATGCTGTGTTCCAAAGGTGACGTCTTTTATTGTTTTTTGATATGGTTGGTTCATATAGAATTACATGTTTGTTATATTTTACTTTATTCCCCTTCTCTTTTTTTAAAATGATTTGTTCTTGCAGCAGTCGCCTTTTCTCCTTGGTTTGTTGAAAAGTAATCGTTGTGGTCTTGAATGCCAAAAAATATTATATTTCTGTTTCTTGCTTGTCTCTCCCAATAGTTAAGCCTCTGTTCCTGGTTTAATCATCGTTCATTTAAGTTTTCATATTTCCCTTCCAAATGATTGAGTTTGTCATCTAGGATGTTGTTTATGTTTTTCATTCACAATTTTTGCTACTTCTGTGCCACTTTCCTTGATTGCAATTTTTTATTTATCTAGATCTTTTTGTATTTGACGTAAAGTTTTCATAATTTCTTTCAAGTTCGTTGTTTGGACAAAATATGTAAACAGAAAAAATAAACAACAGTAAATAATCTGTATTTGTTTTTCTATTATTCAAATAATCTGTGTTTGTTTGCTCTAAGTGTGTAAAAATGATTCGGCGGATTTTTTATTTGTTTTTGAGTTTTGTTATATTTTCATTTTTTTCAGAATGACTGTTTGCATATTTAATATGTAGATTGTTACGGTTCAAATTGTTGTGTAACCACTAGAACATTACCTTTTTTGTAAATATCACCAATCTATTCGGTTTTAGTTTATTACGGTTTTTTCTATAAATTAAGTTTTTTTGCACTGTTCCTTTTATTTCATCTCATAGCTTTTGTAAAATGATGTACATTTTAACTATTTTTATTACACTAAAAGCATTCCGACGATGTTCACCGTGGCATTTTAGCGCCCTGTCTCTAATAATTAATACAAACTTGTAATTGTACATACGACACCAGGCGCTGCAGGAGCTGTGCGCGTGGCTGGGCGCGGCGCGGGAGGGCGCGCTGTTCGCGCTGCACCGCCTGGCGCGCGCGTCGCGGGCGCGCTCCGCCGAGCGGGACCACGGGTGAGGCTCTCTTGTTGTGTTGAATTAAACAAATGTTGCCGAATAAATCGTGTATATTGATCATTAAACTACATTTTTAGAAACGCAAAGCTTCGGACTCTGCAGTTTCTTGCAGATTGAGCTGACTTTGTCTTAGTGTGGTGGGCTTGAGAATTAAACAAAAATATCACTCACTCTACAGTGCTTTGCTTGTTATTCAAGAAATCGTTTACAGACCTCAGAGACTACATTCTCCGCTTTAACCCATATTTTTATTTAATTCTCAAGCCCAGGTAGAAGATTAGATAAATTATCCACCGTCTTCTCTATGAAAATTAGGATGTTTTTGTATTTCAATATTCTCACGGATCATTCTAAAGACACGTCAGTTCTCTTTAGCGAGAATGTCGGGCGTGAACCTGATGTTGTAACTTCATTTCCGACTCATAAAAAAACAAAAGAAAAACCATTTTCCCGCACTATTAGTAAGACAAAGTTCTACTCAACACAATGATTTTTATTTTGGAAAGTGGGAAACAAATGTGATCTAACCATTGGTTCTAAATTCACTTTGCTCTCCTGTGTGCGGTCTATATTTACTCAGCTTCACGGTGCATCCCACACACGGCAGGGTAGACAGAGGTAACTTGGTAACCTAGTGTTAAAACACTCCGTTCCACTTCCGTTCCCCATTTTATACCTCTTTAGGCATAAAGCCTTTTAGGCCTAAAAAAACTTTATATATAATCAGATATCATTATTTTCCTACACGGCATGAAGTCTTTGCCGATAACGGAAATGAGTGAATGCTCCCGTTTCAACTCCGTTCTACATGAATTATTAAATATATCTTCGTTTAAAATACTAGCACATGGATGTTACCGACAGTGGAAGGGACACAACGCTACCGGGCGAAGCCTCTAGATTACGTGTCCGGGGACGAAGCCCCACAACCGCCGCCCCTGCCTAGGAATAAGGAATTGGTAAATATTGGTTTTATTTATTTAAAAATTATTTTTTTGGTAACTCTCTCTCTCTCAGCTTCACGCTGTACCCCGCACGAGGTAGGGTAGGCAGAGGGAACCCGTGAATCTAGTGTTAAGACACTCCGTTCTACTTCCGTTCCCCACTTTCCGCCAAATTTGAGGCATTGCGTGTTGAGTGGCGGAACTCAACGCCGCGCTTTGCCTTATTACCAGAGCGAAGAAATGAAACATTAAATATTTTAAATTGAAAATATTGAATATTTCATTTCTCAGACTGGAGATCGAACCCAGAACCTGTCAGTTACAGTCACACGCTTGTGCCGCTGAGTCATGACATGCCTTTTTGTGTAACGTTGATAGTTTTTGCTTTCTGTATGTGATAAATTTGGCTTTAGATATATATTCAAGACGAGGTATATTTTATTATTTAAACAAGTATGTTCCAAACAAAATTTACATATTATTGCTATTATAACGTCGTTCTTAATTTTCTTAAAATGTGTTTAAAAAATATATTGATATTGTAAGTATTTAATAATTGAACAGCAACTGTCAATATATAACATATATTTGTTTTCAGCAAAAACGCCATTCAACATACGACCCGTCCCGTCTCCAGTTGATAGAGACGCACATGAGGCAGCTCGAGCTCCTGCACCGCCCGCACGCCGGCGTCGCCCGCGCGGCACGCGACCGCGACCTACCCAAGCATAAGTTCAGCGTTAAACGCACCAAGAATTTGGGACGGAGTTTCAGTTCTAGAAACATAAATATAGAAGTTTCTAGATATAACGTGACCTTAGGGCCGCGCAGTGGTGGCGGTGGTGGCGGTCGCACCAACGACGTGGCGACTGCGATCAATGAAACCACGGGCGAGACTGGTTTGGAAACCCGGCATTACTTCCGGAGACGCCGCCCGAGCGTTGTTGGCGACTCGTACAGGCTCAGTCGGGTGACGGTCGACTGAGGGTAGCGGGTTGCGTTCTCGTGTTATCTTCATTCTATTTTATTTTTGGAAATCATTAGAATTTGAATCCACGTCTTTTCGAACAGAATAAGCGATCTGACCACTCTCCTCCATCTTTTCTAATATGTATTTCTTTAAGTTATTAAGAAATTCTTATACGAGTGTTTACAAGTTGTTTATGTCGTTAGCATTTATTTTATTTTATATTTTAAAAATAGTAAGGATGTGTATTTTTTTTTATTGTTTTCGTTAAGAATTCTTTACTTGTGGTTTAATTAAATGAACAATGTATTTTATATAGTTAAAATAAAATATGACTTATATAAATACAATCGTTTTGTCGCAAGTTAAACAGTTAATAGTACTAGTACGAGTATACCTTGAAACATCAATGTGGGGTTCGATATCCACTTCCAAATTGCAACTTCTATTAGTTTCTCAGGTCTAGTTAAATAAAGCCTAGCGTTTGGCAAACAAATATTTCTTTTCTCTAATATGAATTTTATATACGTTTTATATTATGAAGTCTCTATTGGTGGAACAATGACGTAATTGTAGTTATCTATCCATATCATACACCTGTAACTGTACAGACGTACGTACAGACAGATGTGGAGGTATGTATATGAGCGTGGGAAATGAGGAAACAATCATTTACGAAAAAAAATACTATTTTTACCCGTTTGTCTGAGTATTTGTTCGCACTAAACTCAAGAAACGTAATACTTGTGGTAACTTTCCATCTAAATAAGTTGTTTGTCCGTCAGTTCATAAATAAAAGAAGAAATTTGCTGCAGTTCAATAATGTTGAGTAGTTTAAGCAGGCGAAGCCGCGAACTTTTCAAAGTAACGTAAAGAGCGTGGGCAGAGCGTGGGCGCGCGGTCACGTCGTTGTTGCACTGAACTATAGAGACTTTTTCTAAACGCCACGGGTCATTTTTGTTGCTGTAAAAATATAACAATATGTTAATAAAACTTTTACATTACAATATTTTATTTTATTCCATACATCCTGTTCTTGTTAGTCATTAAATGCGAAGGCCCTGGGTTCGATACCCACCATGAGAAAATTAGTTGTTTAATATTTTCATTTCCTCGCTTTGGTTAAGCAAAGCGCAGTGTTGATTTCCACCACACCATGTCTCAATAGGATGTCAGTGACTACGAACTAGGTTCTAAGGTTCACTTTACGTACCCTGCTATGTAAGGAACATAGCGTGAAGTAAAAAAAATGTTGAGATAAATTAACAAAGTATTTATTGCTAAAAAAACCTGTATTAAAATATGCAATCTACAAAAGTGATTAAATATTCCTTAATTAGATCAATACATAAAGTAGAATTTAATTACCGAATTAATTTTTAAATAAAATAAATGAAAAAGTTTCATTTAAAAACTGTTTTTAAGTATAATAACTATTTTCAGCATTACATTATTATACAACTTGATTATGGATCGTAGCAGCAATTATAGGAGCTAGTGTATAACTCCGTCCCCCGAGTGGGCACTGAATACATATACATGGCATTTGCAGTTAATCGCTGTCCTACTGCGCCACGATAACCTTATATTAAATTTTTTCAGCTTCACACATTATCTCGCACATTACGGGGTCGTTAGAGGGAACCTGGGAACCTAATGATAGGACACTGTTCTATTTCCTAATTTCCACAGATCTTAATCGCGCTTTGCCTTCATCTATTTTCATAATTAAAATTGTATTACAAAATACAAATATACGAATATATTAAGAGAGTGTAATTGGGGAAAGAAAAAATGTAAGTAATTAATCAAATAATTATCAAGTAAACACAATCTCACTTCTAAAATAAAAATACATATTTTCATATATTGTGACCCTTCTAAGAACCCCTTGGGACCCTTCACCGAAGAGTGCGGAGAGGGGGGGGGGGAGGGGAGTGACAGGGGAGTCTAACGAATATCTGCTTTCATTAAAACACTCGAATATCTTTAGAGTTGACTGTTATAATTGTAGGGAAATGTGACTAACGACGTATCTATGTATGTGTATGGTTATATATTTGTAATATTTAACAAATGATTATATATTTGTAATATTTATAACAGGGTAGGCAGGGGGAATTTGGAACCTTGTGTTATGACACAACGTTCCGTACTCTACCTTCCGCCGTTGAGTAACGGAACTCAATTTTGCGTTTGCCTTGTTACCAGAGCAATGTAATGAAAATATTAAATACTGCACTTTATTGAGTGGATATAAAAAAAATTATATATTCTTTATTCAATTGGGCCATTACAAGCACTTTTGAATCGTCAAGTTATATAGAAATGTCTGTAGTGTCAGTCCTACAGAAAACTACCACCGCCTCGGAATCTTCGACGGCTTGCTCGCTCGGCAGGTCTGCCGAGAAGAGCCGTCAAGAAACTCAACAGTTGTTCTTTTCAAAGATAACTTAAAGTATTTAATCCCCCGCACTCTTATCATGGTCGTCGTCGTCGTCGTCTCAGCCGCGCTACGCCAATTGCTGGACAAAGGCCTCCCAAGGCTCAAGGATTTCCACGACGATCGTTGTTGCGCGTACCGCATCCAGCGGCTTTTGGCGATCTTGACCAGATCGTCGGAAATCGTCTGGTATTAATCTTAAATTGAATAATATGCTTTGCCCAACGATATATATTGAACTTTCACTTTATTTTCGAGGGCAAGTCTAAAATCACAGATGGAATTTTATTATACATACGTGTACCATGCCCCATAAAAGATCTACTAACTCTTTGAAGATGAAAACAAGGAGTGATCAGCTTGTTTTTATTTTTACTAATATCATGTCTATGTCCTGACCCGTCGCTTTACAATCAAACGCTCGTGTCTCTGTGCCACGATAGGCCTTAAGACTGTTTATATATTACTAACATCTTCTACAACTTTCTTCGCTTCTTGTAGCGTCCGGAAATAAGAGAGCTGTGCGACGATATCCTTCAATTTTATTTAGATAGTGGACACAAATAACATTATATACTTCTTGTTTAAAGTGAAATGCTCATTTTCTAATTATCTATATATAAGATTCGTGCATGCCTGGACAGTTTGAGAAACACTCAAATCCAACAATGTTCAAATTATAATAGGTATTTTTCTAAAATGTATTTTTCTGTCCTACGTGTGGAATAGCACAATATACATCAATTATGATGACGTAACTAACTATACTATGGGTGTATAGAATGTGATATAGTTGTATGTTCTATGTTCATTCATCTTTTTTAAGTTATATACTTTGTTATCATAAGTACTCTTATAATATTAATATGTGTATGTGTCCATATGTATATATTTGTATATATGTGTATATGGATGTACAATATATATATTTTCTATTTAAAAATTTTTCCACCAAATTTTGAAGTATTTCGTGGTTAGCGGCAGAACTCAACACCGCGATTTGCCTCGTTACCAGAGCAATAAAAAGAAAATTTTAAATATTTCATCTCCTCTAGTGAGGTAACGAAAGTTGAACCCAGACCCCTTACTTTCGTATTTACAGTGCACGCTTTTGTCCCAGCGCCACGACAGGCTACTACTGTATGTAATTTGGACGATACAATATATAATTTCTGTAACCCATAAGAAATATAATTTAACAACAAGTTAACAAACTTAACATTGGTATTAACACAGCATCAGATCTTCCTACTCTAAGCAAATTTACTTTAATTATGAATCTCAGCAAAGCTTAATTAGAAATATTACTGACAGTTTATTTATATAACGTATTTATATAATTATCATCTAATATTTTACTTACGTTCTCGTTCCCCCGCTTTGGAGGCTTTATTTTGCGTCATTAAAAGACAAAGAACAATAAATCGAAAATGGTCGAAACACTTATGTTTTGTGTCAGAGTCAATTTTTTTTTATCAAAATAGGATTTTTTCTTCAGCTTCACGCTGTATCCCGCACATATCAATATAGGCTGCGGCAAACTGGACGCCTGGTGTTAAAATACCCCGTTCTCATTGAGACACTTCCGTACACAGCTATTTGTAAGCTAAATAACCTGTGTTGTAAGCAAATAAGAAAAAAATATCGAGTTTTTTTTGGTTACCAGAGGGTAACTTAGTGTAAAGACTTCATGTGGACATTTCCATTAAGTTCTACCATTTCTAACATTCCACAGAATTTAGGAGGGACTGAGTACTGAGTGACGCAACTCAACGCCACGTTTTGAATCGTTATAAGGGCAAGGCAATTAAAAAAATGTATATTTTAAATCCTCGGGTAGTGGTAAAACCCACAACCGTATCGCTTTTACAGTTGCACGTACTCGTACGTAAACGCTCTTAGCACAGGGAGTGCTACGACAGGCCCCTTAATGTTTGAACGTCAACAAGCCCACCACTGGTTCTCTCTGCCCGTCTTGCTATATACAAGGTACATCGAGAAGGTAAAAATATATTCATTTTCCAGTCTGAATTATTATAAAAAGTCACAATAACGAGTACATCTATATCTATAATAGAATAGAAGTTTCAAATATGAATATCTGAAAAGGAAAGCCGGTCGTAGCGTAAGGACACTGGGGTCTGACTGCAACCGCGACAAGTTGTGAAATAAAAAAATAAATCTTCTGTAATCCTCTGAAACGACTGGACGTACAGAGATAAAACTTTCAATGTTATTTAATTTATACATCAGAATTATACATAAAATATATTTTATGTGAATAGTTTATATAATTTGTAGTCTAGAGACCTGTTGTAGATCGGCACAAGCGTGTGATTGTAAACGACAGGTTTTAGGTTCGATCCCCACTCGAGGAAATGAAATATTTTATATTTTCAAATTAAATATTTAATATTTTCATTTTTTAGTTCTGGTAACAAGGCAAACCGCGGCATTGAGTTCCGCTACTCAACGCGCAATGCCTCAAATTCAGCTTAAAGTGGGGAACGGAAATGGAACGGAGTGTCTTAACACTAGATTTCCAAATTCCCTCTGCCTACCCTGCCGTGTGCGGGATACAGTATGAAGCTGAGTTAGTAAGTAGTAATTTTTAAACAAAATATATTAAAATATAATACAGATAAAATCAATTTGTAGACTGTGGTCTACTGGGACTTGTTTACTACGTTTTTTATATAGGGTCTGAGGGAACCTAATGTCACATATTCAGACCAGTTAAAAGAACACACGTTAATTTCATTTCAGCCGTTGTCGTTGCCGTCTTGTTTAGTCCGACTCGGTGACGATACAATGTTTTTTCAGCTTCACATCTCCGTATCTCAGATGGTACTTGACAAGCTAGTGTTAAGAACACTTTAATGTGACATTAAGACATTTCCGTTTTCATTTTCCGCTGAATTTCCGGCATTACGCTCTGAGTCGTTACCAGTGCGAAGTTATAAAAAAGAAATATTTAAATTGTTTGAGTGGGTAGAGAATGCCACAACGACCACAGGTGGTCCCAGGTACTGTGCCTGACGTGCAGACTGGTGCGGGTACTGAAGGGGCATTCATGGCACGCCGGTGTCAATCGGTGTGCCATGAGTGTGATGCCTCTGTGTATTCGGTGTACCACAGTCTAGTGTCTCTCTTGGCCCCATAATGCCGCTCCATGATGGTTCTGGCGACCTCTCGCTGTCCAGTGTGGTAGGTGCCATGCCGGAATGAGAAAGAAGCAGGTTTGTAATAGTCTCCTTCTGCGTATCAGTCATCGCATTTCCACCATCACATCGTATAGTATAGGCACCCTATTTCAATGAACGAGCGATCCTACGACGTCGCATATACATATGTAAAGAGGGTTTCCGCAGGATTTTCGTGTGTAGGATCGGATTCTCCGGTGAGTTCCACAGTACCGCTCGAGAGGAATTGTGACCTGCTCGGCATATGTATGCATTTCCAAATCTTTGGCACGCTATATAAAGTAAAGGGATTTTGATTTTTATAGAGTCTTCTTTATGGTTTCATCAGTATTGTGAGTGACATAAAGGGTTAATAAAGAAATTTTTATATAACTTAATACACATGTTTTTATTTACTGTAAATGTTTTTACTAGGATAAAATTTTAGATATATTGTATCTATAAAAAGTAATATTAAAATAGTACGCATATAAAGAATAGCGAGGTCATGTTTATAAATAAATATTATGTAGGCTATGTGGACCATGCCAATTTTAAAAGTTATAACATATAGAAATTAGTAAAACTAAACTTTTCATACCAATTCAATAGCACATATATACATTCTAACTCGAACATATATTATTTAAAACATACTTTGTTCTAACTCGTAGAATGTAACACGAGGGCTACGCCGTAGCGTTTGTTCTGTTAATATTTTATAACGTGTTATTTATGAGGTGCACGAAATTAAGACAGAAAAAGTTCCTATTGAAAATGAAATAATTAATACTTTAATTTCTTTGTTCCGGTAATGACACAAAAGCACGGCGTTGAGTTTAGCCAGTCAGCACGTAATGCCTCCGGAATTCGTTTGAAAGTGGGGAGTCGGATGTTACGGGAGTGTCTTAGTGGCACATAGCGTGAAACTGTAAACGCGTCTCATTTGATGCCTTCTAGTCATGCGAATAAATTATTAATAATTACGTTTTCGTGCTCTGGTCACAAAACAAATATCGGCGTTTAATTCCGTGGGCACTCTCTCGCTGTACTCACAACGATATTCTGAGTGAACTTGCGAAGTAAGCGTGGGACTGCAAATGACAGGTTGTGCGTTCGAGGTAATGAAATATTTATAATTTTCAATTTAAATATTTAACGTTTTCATTTCTTGGCTCTGGTAAAAAGGCAAAGCGCAGGGTTGTGTTCTGCCACTTAACACGCAATGCCTCGAATTCCAGCGGAGAGTGGGGAACAGAACAGAGTGTCTTAACCCTAGCTTCCCAAGTTTCCTCTGCCTACCATGCTTTATGATTTTTTTAAATTAACTTAACTTTTCTATTTATCATTTCATTAAAATAAGATCTATGATTAGCGCATACAAACAGTTTCTTCATCATATAAGATTTTTCAAATATATCTTCCATATACAGACAGCGATCAGTTATAAATTTATTATAAGTATACATTAGTGTCAGTTTAGTACAAATACATTACTACAAAGTTAGTAAGTTAAAAGTTAATAATAATATGGAAATAAATATGAAAAGCACGCGTCTCTCAGGGACTTGAACGACGCGACGCGCCTAGCTTACAACATTACTATACGAGTATATTGTCATAAATCGGAAGTACGTACGCACGTAGACGAAGACAAGAACAAAAACCAAGGTCGGAGCTAGCGACAGCCCGGGACAAACAGCCGTAGCTTTACATCTAATTTTAAAAAGCTTACAACATAGACAGAAGGAAACTTAATGTTGAGACATCAGTTCTTCACAAACCATCCTCATAGACACACTCTAGGCATTAAGGGGTGGATGGCGAAATTCAACACCGAGCACGTTTGCAGTCTTTTTTCATTCAACGTAAACATTATTTTTAAATCTATTGTGATCAATGTTGTTACTTAGTTGTGTTTTTTTAAGTTTTACGGTGTATATTGCGCCTCGACAGGCCCGTTAATATATTTATAAGTATGATATTTTCCTAAACTCAAGTAAAAGTATATTAACGACCCACTTTAAACCGGGTCAATGTAGGTCGTTGTTACTTAATTGCTCAACATAGCTTATACGAGAAAATAACATACACATTATATGTTAGAGAACAAAGACTTCTTGAGTTGACTGCTATGACGTTTTAACGTCTTTCTGTAAACTTGATAGTTGTGGCTTCAATTCCAACTTGGGAAAATTCATTATTTATTTTTATCTCGTTGAGTTCTAAAAAGCGTGGAAAAAGTATTTCTTGAGATATTTAAACGAAGACCTTTCTGTTTAAAATGTAATTTAAATTCATCCTCGAAAGCACAGTGTGGCGAGACGAGCAAGCAAGCAAGTACTCAACAGTTGTCCGGTCCATATCAATATTGACTTAACACTTTCACAATTTAACACAATGGTGCATGAAATTCAAATGGTCCTTATTAAGCACATACGGATTACCTTCGAACATTCTTGAATAATGTAATAAGCTCCTAATTAACATCGTTTATACGTTTACTGTAACTGCCGTCCCACGCCCCTTTAAAAAATCTAATTTATTTCATAATATTTTGGCTCGTGATATGAGTAGTAGTAACCTAAAATATTTAGAGATTCAGACATATTAGTATTAACAGATCAAATATATAGAAAATTTTATATAAACACCAATAAACGATATTATGATAAAATGTCATCATAGTCTGTCGTTTCAATATCACATCGACCGATACATCCTATGAATAATAAAGGACATATTCCTCTATTTTATGTTAACCAGTCATTACTGATAGTGATAACAAAAAGAGTGATAGTGGACCCAGAGAGCGCACCCGCCACTTACCTTGGATTCCGGTTAATCGTAAATAGCCCTCCGCGATGGATCGGAGTGTTTTACATATATGATTTTATAATATCGAATCTTATAATATCGAAGGCCTATCATGGCACAAACGTGCGACTGTAACCGCGAAAGGTTGCGGCTTCGATACCCACTACAGAATGGGAAATATGTAAAATTTTCAAATTATAATATTTACATTTCTTCGCTCTAGTAACAAGGCAAACCGCGGCGTTGAGTGCCGCCATATAATACGGCGCCTCAAATTCGACGGAAAGTGGGGGACGAATCGTTAGGCAGATGTAACCTAGTGTTTAACACTAGCCTCCATCTGATTACCCTGCCACGTGCACGTGAACTTAAAATATGTAGACAATCATATTTAGTTGAATACAAATATAAACATACAGATTTCCAATACCCGTAATGGAAAAAACTCAATATTACATACAGTGCCAATGTGATAGTGATATACTGGCGCATGCATTGTTGTCGCTCGCTCTGTCCGGTTGAAGCCAATTCTGCGCAGGCGTCGGCAGCTTGCAAATTGATGATTTATTTACCACCGGTACTATTTGTAGCCAAACTTATACATATAATATATTCGAAGTTAAATGAGGTTTGTGCATGGAAGATACTTAAATATGAGAAAAAATATGTTTTAAAAGCATTTATGTAATAGAAACTTGAGCATTGATTTTTGCTGTTTTTTTTGCCGGGCCGGACGGGAAATGGATCTAGTGCAGCGTCCTCTGACGATAGTGTCCATAGTGTTAAATCTCCATTAATATGATGTGTCGTAGGTACTGTGCCTAGACGCTGTGGGTGCGTACCGGTTAGGCGACTTGGGTAGAAAATGAAGGAGAGATGAGGAATGAGTTGGTTGTCTAGGCAGCATAACTCCAGCCTAGTGAGTCCCATGGTGCACCAAAGGAGGCTCACCTTAGACGACCAGCGACCATGGCAGCAGATCAGGAGTCAGATGCAAGAATGATGTCCTTGGACAGTATCATGGAAATGCATGGTACAATGTTTCTGAAATGGGCAGAATTACTTTTCTTTTTTTTTTTGGCTTTATGCTGTATCTCGCACATGAAAAGGTAGGCAGAAGGAATTTAGGAACCTAATATATTTTTCTTTCCATTAAGACATTATGAATAAAAGTTTTCAGTGGCTTGCACTCGAGTAAATAGTACACGTAACATCACACGGAAGCCAGACACTAATAGCAACCAGCAATGCAGAAATGTTTTAAGGTAATATTAATAAGGAAACATAATAAATAGATACTCTTTAAGAAAATCCGAAGAAGTCCCATAATATTATGTTGAAATTAACTTTTAAATTAATCTAGTTGAATATTTACATTCAAAATGAAATTTAAAAACTACTTAAATATTGACAAAATGGTTATCTTTGCAATTATAGACCTGTATCTCTATTGCAATTATTAAGTAAAATTTAAACAAAAAAACAATTTCATGATCAACATGAGATAGAGATAGAGATAAGATAATAATGCACATGGTTATACTAGATGTAGATCTAAACCAAATACCACAGTTGATGCCCTCTTTAGTTACATTTATGACGTTTGGGAAATCTCACAGAATGCAGTCGAAGGGTTTTGTGAATTATATAAGGCTTTTGACTGGAGGTGGAGGAAGTGCTTGAGATCTCATTGATTCATACCTCAGTAATAGTTACGTTACTGAAAATAATGTGAAGTCTTCCGGTTGCTTTCTGCGGATGGGTGTCTCTTAAAGGCCATTTTCTAATTTTAACCTCCTCTCCTTTTATGTTAAGAATATATGAGATGTTATACTGTTTGCTAATGACAAGACAATTGTGACGAAGTGAACAGTGCAGTGTCGTTAGTAATGAACGTGAAAAACAAAATTTTTAGATTTTACTATACCGGATGTCAAGAAACAGGAGGTTCGATAGGAAAATTCTCAATTTTACTGATATAGCCGGTATTCTTGAGACAAATCTTATATTCAAAACTTCAATAGCCCTTTTGCGGACAGACTCAGCGTTTACAGATGCTGTTGATGAATTCGGGAAGCTAATAATGGTTATACGATAAATTATATGTTAACTGTCTGTATACTGACTATCATAAAACGTACTGGAAATGACCTAATTGAATACTACTTACTCTAAATTTATATATTGCGGAGTTTAATTACAAATAATTTACCATAACGACTTGTTAATGTATTGACAAGTAAAAATAAGTTAATGAAATTGTATATAAAATAGTTTTATGTTCTCGCTCTAGTGACAGGCAAAGCGTGGCGTTGGGTTCCGCCACTCAACACGCAATGATAATAAATTAAGCGGTGAGTGCGTAATGGAATAATGTCTTAGCATTACTTGAAACTGAAAAAAATAAAACAAATTAAACAAAAACAGTACACGTAGTAGGGGTCCGTTCGAGATATTAGCTAAAGAATTAGAGCCAACGTACCTACGGTAACGTACGGTAGACAGAGCCAATTCAAGGCAATCTGTCAAATGTCGGAAGCTGAATGCAGAGATAAATCTTTGTAAGCGTAATTGAACGCTTGCAAGGACATGTTCGATGTGTTATGTACATATATAATATATAATATGTAGTATTATACGACTAGCTTGTGCTGCTGTTGTTATACTTCACTTAGAAAAGAATAATAAAGGCAGATAGAACTTAGGATCCTAGTGTTGAGACACCTCACTTCCGTTCCACACTTTCTGCTGAAATTGAGACATTGCCTGTTAAATGGCGGAGCTCAACGCCGCGACCTGCCTCTCTACCAGAGCGAAGAAATGAAATCATTAAATATTTAAATTGAAAATAGTTCATATTCTCGATGAAAATAGTTAATTTTCTCGTCACTTACAGTCACACACTAGTGCAGCCGTGCGCCACGTCAGGGAAAAAACTGATTTAGCAAATGTATACAAAATAAGTCATAGAATTTTGACGAAGCTTGACGAACACACATGGCTTAGTGGTCAGTGCGCTTGGGCGATTTTGAAGATGTGGGGCTTCAAATACGGCTCCGTTTCGCCCACTTCAATTTACTGTTAATAATTTGCCTTAATTATACAAAATATTTACAATAATCTGTAGTCTGTGTGTTATTTTAGTGTTAATATAGCCAATCTATTATTAACATTTTCATTTCAATCCGTTTTTTGTGAAAATTTAACATACATCCATCCACAAATAAATAATATTTGTAGAATTAAAAACTAATTGAAACACAACACTGAGAAAAGAAAGCCATTTAAAATATATTATTTGAGCTTGACGTTATAAATCAGCGGCCGACGTCGTTGTAAATCTAAACGGAATAATGGCCTGTGAGTACCTACCGTGTTGCGCTGTACTGCAGATGAATGATCAAATTAAACATGTTTACCACAAATTGTTTTGGATATTTCTTTAATTTAAACTGGAATTAATCTTTGAGTATAGAGGCGACTAGGTTTTCAATTCTCATACGGGAGAGGAGTTATATAGCTTTAGTTATTTTATTAATAAGTTATTTCGTTATTTCATTCTTTTAAGTCATTTTAATGAACCAAAAAATATTATGAAATGAAACTGATAACAAGGCAAAACGCGGCGTTGAGTTACGGCACTCCACCCGTAACGCGTTGGAGAGTCGCTTAATTCTAGGTTCCCAAGCACCCTCGGCCTACTCTACCTGTGCGTTAAAACCATATCATGAAATCATGGTATAATAGATAAAATAATAAAAAGCTTCTCGTTATTATCGTATTACAAAGAAAATTACTTAGAGAATAAACAGTATCGGCTACGCACCCACGTCCATACGACTTAAAGGAGGTTACGATTCAGAAAGTTGATGGAACAATAAATATGATCAATTTTGAATTGTTTTTGGGAATATTTTAGCACAGTGAATGAAGTTCGATCTTCAGTTAAGTGTTTTGCACATTCTTGCTTTGAAAAGACAAGCGCGGCGTTAAGATCCGCCCCTTAGCACGTGATTCAATTGGTACTGAAAGCGGAGAGCATAGTGTCTTAACACTACGTTTAATCTGTGAATGGTTTTTATTAAAAACAAAATAGCTGAAGCTATAATCAATAAGATATTAATTTAAAATTTTTGAAAATAATTTCTTTTATAAATATAGATCGTGTCTGTTAAAATATATATTATTTTCATTTTTTACGAGTACCTCTAAAATATATTTCATCATCATCAACTAAGTAGTTTTGGCGTGTAAGAAGCAAACAAACAAACAAACAAACAAACAAACAAACAAACAAACAAACAAACAAACAAACAAACACTGTGTATAGTATTATGATTAAATTGAAATTACACGTAAACGCGATGGTCCTGGTTACGACTTCCACTCAGCGAAATGGTAATATTTACTTTCAAGTCCTTCCTTTGACGAAGACGAAACGTGGCGTTGAATTCCATTATTCAATATCTCAAAAGCTAGGCGATGTGTGTGGAACGAAATATCTTGACACTAGGTTCCCTTTGTCCCCCTTTAAATTAAGAATAAAATTATTTAGCCGATGTTATTTTAAGCTTTATCGTAAGATAACAGAAATAAAAACAAGTTGTCTATTAAGGAAGGAGACCGTTCAAAGTCTCGGCGGGGGATGTTTCAAACTAGGTTATTCGCGTACAAAGATTTTACCGTAGATACTTCAGTTTTATACGAGTCGTTCAATTTTATATTTTAAAATATATATTTCTAGTTTGTATCGAGTATATAGGGGCTGAGTGGAACAGCGTGACTGTAATAGTGATAGTTCTGAGTTCGTTGATCATTGGTGAAAATAATTATGTTTATTTTCTATTATATTTCCTAGGAGCTTTCGCAAGCCGTCTAGTCTTTCGAAGCGCCTTTTTAAAGGTAGGTAGGTAGTTTTGGTAAGAATTCTTCTTTATTTCATTTTTGCACAATACTAAACGACCCAAACGTTTTGGATCCGTTTGGTTGTTCTCTGTTTCAATATCAAATGTCAAAACAGAACCCAACGTATCATAAATCATCATCAACGTATCATGCCAAGTATCTAACGTAACTATTGTTTCCATAATATTTTTTAGTTTATGCTTTTTTCTTCTTCTTAATGATTTAAAAATTATTATAAGTATATGTTTTGTTTATTTTTATGTGTGTGTATTGACTAAGTATTGGTATTACATGTGGTATTCACATTAAAAGGTGATGCATTTAGTTATTAGACATTAGTGACGGCCGTGTGATTTCGGCTTAGAATAGGATCACTCTGGTACTGATGGTGTCGTAAGAGCTGATTAAAGTACGTGTGGTAGAGTCACGTTGTCAGCAATGGCACGCATGAGCAGACTCGACCGGGTCATTACCACTCCCGGCATTTAAAACCGGCGTTAAGTAGTGGCTGGTAATGCCGGGTCCCGGTGCCCATTCACCTTAAAGACGGACTACGCTCCTGTAGCTCCCCTGGAGTTATACGGGGCCGTGGGCGAAGGTGATCATTTACCATCGGGTGACCAGTACGCTCGTTTGCCATGTCTTAATCATAAATAAAGTGATGTAAGTATATAAATAGTGTTATAATTTTATTTGTTTGCGATGTGTATGAATGTAATTACCATTGGGGAATTTAAATAATTAAATAAATTAGCCAGTTGTGGCGCAGGGGCACATGCGAGCGACTGTAAGCGTGGTAAGTTTTGTGTGGGTTCGATGCTCACTTGAAGAAATTAAATTGTAGTATTTTAATTTCCTCGATATTTATAGATGTCGATATCAAAAGACCCTATTTACAGGCGAAAAGCGGCGTTGAGTTATGCCACTGAACAAGATTTATGTCTTGTTTCATTTTGAACAGGGAATCATAAAATAGTTGTATTATAGATTGAAAAAAAAAATACTAAAAACATCTTATAAAATTTTAACATGTATTAGTATTAGAAGAACTGAGACCGTCGTGGCATTTGGCGCGAGGTGCGATTGCCACTCTGGTGAAAGTAATAAATCGGTAAATATTTGCTTCTCAAAGTTAAAAAGCACATTTTACATTGTTGCTAAAGACAATCAGTATGGAGAAATATAAAACTATTCATTTATTACATCGATTGATCGTCTTAACAAAATCATCCTTCCAATATCATAAATATGAACGTCTCTGAGGATGGATTTTTGTTACATTTTCACACAAAAAATACTGAATGGATTTCGATAAAATTTTCCACTAATATAGATTATAAATCAGGATAACGCATAGGGTATAAGGTATAGCAATAAATTTAAGCGGGCGAAGCCGCGTGTCGTTTGCTGGTGTAGTAATATAGCAATTTCCTACTCTAATTTGAAAAACATATTCTCTAGTATTCTAATTTCAGTAGAAAAGAGCAGGTAGCGGTGTGAATTAAACAAGAGGTAATGAATTATTCTTGAACCGATCTACTAGCGGCCCCTAGTGGCGTTACGTATCTTTTACTGTGGCACTCTAGAATATGATATGGTTTTGTTTCTCTGCTTCATACTACATCTCTCACGAGTCAGAGAAAGCAGAGGGAATTTGGGAATTTAGTGTCAAGGCACTCCGTTTCGAATAAAACACTTCCAATCCCAACTTTTTGTCGAATTTGAGGAATTGTGTGTTGTGTGGCGAAACTTTACGCCGCACTGTGCCCTGTTACTGAGGCAAAAACAAGAAAATATTGAATATTTTGTTTCCTCGAGTGGGAATCGAATACAAAACCTGTCACGTTTACAGTCGCAACCTCGTGCCCCTGCACCAACCCTCTATAGAAAATTATTAACACCTCTCCGCCTACCCTGCTGTGTGAAGGCGAGGACGATACAGCGTGAAAAATCATTATCGTTAATAATCATAGCTCATTTCATATGCAAACCGAATAAATGCAAAAATGGTCGTAGGAATAATAAAAACACTCTTTTTGTTCGGACGTGCCTAGATAACAAATTGGAGAGATTATATGCAACTCTCCACAATTGTGCTGTCTCTTTCTTTCTATATATAAATTTGTACCTTCAATATCGCTATCTCTTTCCGATTTTTGAGTACACGCATGCGCCTTAAGGCTTTTCCCGAAAGATACGAGATGCTTGAAGCTGCATAAGCTAGTTATGTACATAGATAAATAAATGAAACGTTTTGTTTAACTACTTATTTTCTGTTAATATAAATTGATATTGAGTTGAAATAAAAATAGCTATATTTTTTTTAATGTATATTGACGTTGTCAACTGTAAATTGAACACTATGGTCCAAGTAAAGTTACTAATCCATAAATAATATCAAAATGTAGCAATAATATAAAGTAATTTAACTTACAAATATCGCATACACTGTATGAGGTGACTGTGAATTATCTAATTTGTAACAATACGGTTACGCAAGAGGCACTGCGCACTACGAAGCTTCGACTGGGGCGACTCAGCCTCTGAAACGCGCCGCACATCCCGGGAACACGACGTCTTTATCAGAACAATATATATTGAAATACTCTTTTAATATTGAATATATTATAAAAATATGCAATTTTACGTGATTATTAATAAATTGATATTAAAATTGGTGATCATTTGATCGTAACAGTGTTTTTTTGTGGATTTTACGAACGGTCGGTTTTCGGTATTTATTTGACAGTTTGTTTTTTTTTTTTATTAAATTCGTGACTTAAGTGGAAAGTGTTTATGATGTGATCGGCTTGAGATGAAATTGGTAAGATGTTGTTATTGTAATTATTTTAAATTGTTTTTTACAGCTTTACGTTGTATCACTCCTGTAGCAGGGTGGACAGAGGGAACCCAGTGTTGAGCTCCTCCTTATTCCCAGCACCGCCCAAATTTCTAGACACAGCGCGCTGAATGATAGACCTTAACGCCGCCGTTTATTTTATTACTTGTTTTCAGAGCGAGAAAGTAGAAGAGAAGGAGTCCATTCCCCGACTGTGAATAGAACCCACAACCGTTGCTTTTACAGATTTTGTGCCGCTAGGCCATGGCGGTCTCGGTTAGTATTTTTTTTAATAAAAAAAATCTTTATAGATACATATAAACTTAAAAAGGTAAATCAAGTTATATTTAAAAAACGGTGACCTTTAACAATAATCATTTATCTATAGAGGTATGACTCAGTGACTTGGTTTATTAGTAACATCGTACAGTCCACACAAACCAAACTGTGGACGATTAGTTAATATTGTTATCGTACTCTTATGTAGGCATAGTTTTTTCCGATTATTTTTTTAAGCACATTCCTATTAGTATATTTCCGTTACCAACTTTCCTCCAAATTCTGGAAGCATTACGTGTTAAATGGCGAAACTCAACGTCGTGCTTTGCCTTAATATTTCATATCCTCGAGCGGGGAAGGACCTAACAACCTGTCGCTTTTACAGTCACACGCTTGGGACCCTGCGCCGCAACATACGCCTATCTGTATTTAATTATAACAAAATTAATCTATTCAACTCACGCTGTATCCTACACATGGCAGGATAGGTAGAGGGAACTTGGGAACCTACTGTTAGGACACTCAGTTCTATTTCCATTCCCTAATTTCCGCCAAATTTGATACATTGCGCGTTGAATGGCGGAACTTAACGCCGCGCTTTGTCTTTTAATAATAATAAAAATTAATCTATTTTTGAAAAAAAACCATAAATCTATTACGTTATTATTTAATTTACGTGTTTTAGTATACATAACTAAACATAGTGGTGTAGTACAGTGTGATTGTAAAAGTGAAGGAAAAAAGTGAAATGCTCTTTTACTCTGTCTCAGACTGTGTCAGCTTTAAGCTAACGAATAAGCAATTGTCCAATGTTGAACGGAGCTTTGCCTTATGTCGGCTGTTTCAGGTTTAAGCATTTCCGGCATTCACTTGAGTAAACAGAGCACGTCAAAGGGAAGACTGTGTCGTCTACTCTCTATTTTGGACATAATGCGGGTTCGTTAATGAAACTTAATGCTGTTTATATTACAAGAAAATAATTTTAAGGCTAGATGTGTCGTGCGACAGGTTGTGAGTGCAATCTCGACTTAAACACGTAATATATGAGTATTTCATATTTTACCATCGCTCAGGTAGCTCCGTCGCAGCAGCGTCAATCTATTTAGAATAATAATAAAAACAAACAAAAGTATAACGCAATATATCAAGAGATTAAATCTGTAGTACATTGTATTTGCATAATTGCATACTAAGTGTCTCAACACTAAGTTCCCCTCTCTATGCTATGCTACGACCGGTGATGGCGTTCAGGTGAAAAATAGGTGTGATATTCTTTAAAAGATTCAGTTTTCTTTAAGAGTTTTTTAGCTTTTCTTTAAAGCAACCTGTTTGATTTGCATGAAACCACTCCATTCACTCGAATGTTGAAAGCAATCGAATTTCAAAGGAGACTGTTCAACCGTTTTAGGTAAAATATACGGCTTATTTGATAAGATTATTTCTAAGGAGTCGCATTTTTTTATTTTTCAGCATGTCAGGGTGGGCGGAGAGAATTAAGGATCCTAGTGCTAAGACACTCCATTCTCTGTAAGATACTACATCTGTTCCAAAATTTCATATGAATTTAAGGCATTGCGTGTTGAATGGCGTAACTGAACGTCACGCGCTAATTTGAATATAATATTTTTTTTTAGTTTTACGTTGTATTCTACATATAGCAGGTTAGGCAGGGAACGGTAAAAATAACCTTCCTACTTTCTGCCTTTCCTATTTTCTGTTCAGTTTTTGAGACGTTACCTGCGCAATCGTAGACTCACACCGTGCGTGGCTTATTACTCGTACCAGAGCAAAGATAAAGTAAAACAATCCCCCAAGTGAAAATCGAACAATGACACTAACTTCAACACTTAGTTAAATGGATCTGTCTTATTAGATTGAAAAAAATAACCATTCCTTCAAAAACTGGAGAAGGGATATATCTCGCGAGGTACCGAAGGGGAAAACAATCCTATAGAAGACACTCTATTCCAAATACGTCCATTCATTCTTTCAATTGTAACATTCGTTCCTCGGTTACCTTTTAACCATTTCATCAGCATTGAACTAAGTGCTTGACCTGTTTTCTGATTGAGAACAAAACAGTCGGAACAATTTACTTATTTTACTTTGAAAACTTCTGAATTTCGAGGTTTGTCATGGCGCAGGGTGACAAGTGTCCAATTGTCAACGCGATATATTATGGGTTTGAACCCTGCTCGAGGAAATGTTTTTTTTTAATATTTAATTTTTTTCGCTTTGGTAACAAAGCAAGTATGGCGTTGAGTTCTAGCACTCATCGCAACACCTCCAATTTGGCGGATAGTGGGGAACAGAAGTGTTTTAATAGGAACGCTAACACTAGGTTTCTAAATGACCTCCGTTCCCAAGTTCCCCGTGTGTGAGATAGAGTGTGAAGCTGAAAAATTCTTCTGAAATTCTCATATATTACAAATAAAGGTGTTTAATTTTTAATCTATTGGATGATGAAGCCAGGACCTGAAGAGTGGAACTCTTCGGAGGTTACTAGCTAACTACTCGAGTTTAGGTTCAATTAATAGTTACCAGCATATATATTATATAAACGTGTTGTTTTGTTTTTAAAAATGTATATTGCTTTTTAAATGAAATACTTTTAACCGGATTAATCGCGAATATTGTTGATTGGTAAACATCGCGTATATTTCTTTCATAGTTATCCATTTTCTTTATTAAGTGAGAAGTTCAGAGAAGGATCATTAACGTCCTATTTTGCTGTTTAAATTTTAAGTATAGACAACCAAATTCTAAATTATTGTAAGTCCATTCTGGAGGTAACTTAATGATAGTTCTAGACAGGTGAGATCTTTTGACAAACTACCGCTCAGAAAATACTAAACTTAAATTTAAAAAGCGTATAAAAATTTTGAACGAAGCAGGATTTGAACCCGCGCCTCTGGAATACCGTTCCAGCGCTCTGACCAACTAAGCCATTCGTTCTCACCGAGCTCCGTCGAAATTCTTATACGCTTGTTACAACTTATTTATACTTATTGCTCAGTAAACGTATACGATAAAATTTATAAAATATTTAGTTGTTTCTGTTTATCATATAAATCAATATCAGCATGATAATGTGTGAAAATTGATAAATAACTTTGACTAGTTCTAAAACCTTACCTTACTTAACTTAGAATGGGTCTTAATTGGTTCACAATGGTACACTGGTAAGGAGTCTTGAGTCAATTACAAAATAGTATAGGACGTATTATGATGAGTTAAGACACTCCGTTCTCCACTTTCTGCTGAATTTTTGGACATTGAGTGTTAAGTAGCGAAACTCAACGCCGCTTTTTGTTTTTATTTTAGGACAAGGAAATGATAATATTTTATTAAACATTCCACGGACTTGTAATGGAAGTAACAATGACCGTGTTTACAATCTGTGCTACAACGCTACGACAGTCTTACCATATTCTTTTTTTTCGTAGCAAAATTCTAAATACATTAAAAGCAGATCATCACAATATCGTCTTAAGATATAGTAAAGAAGGGATTTCAACGTCAACATTAGAAGTTAACGTTGAAAGTCATCAATCATCCCTCGATTTCGCCTTTGAGTACCGTTTTGACGAGTGTATCGAGTAGCGTCATCGAATCGTCTCGTTTAAATCAAACAGGTTGCCTTCTTGCGTGACTTTTAATCTTCCCCAAAGTGAAGTTTAATGTCGAATTATAAGCGTTTTAGAATAAAAAAATGCTTAATATTAACTGAGATTTGTTATGGCACAGAGAGAGAATGACAAAGACAGAGAGAGACAGAAAGAGAAAGAAATATAAAAGAGAGAGAGCGAAGGAGGGGGAGGGTGAGAGAGAGTGGGAGGGAGAGAGAGGGAGAGAGAGAGAGAGAGGGAAAGAGTGACTGTAAGCGTAATTGTGTATTCCCACTCGCGGAAATGAAATATTTAATACTTAACACGCAATGTTTTTGGAATTCGGAAAAGTGGTACAAGATCCTTTCTTTTTGTTGTAAAATAAGAAATTGAAAATATTTATATCAAGAAAGTCGGTGACAAAATTTTACTCACGCGATTTCCACTCGACCCTCAAATCCTATTCAAATGCGATCACTTTCAACTTCGACCGGCGAGCGAGGTGTAGCCAGTGGAAGAAAATAATTCGCTTATATTAAACAGATTTCTTTATTTAGCTTTATTGAATAACATACAAATACATACGGAGGAATGAAATATTTAATCTTTTATATTGATTGTATTTATATTTATATGCTACAACGTCGCCCTTCATTTGTGGGCTACTTTATATGCATTATTGATTAAGGATTTTAAGATGTTTTGAGGCCTGTTGTGGCGCAGCGACACAAGCGTGCGACTGTAACCCACAGGTTATGGGTTCGATCCCCACTTAAGGAAATAAAATATTAAATATTTTCAATTTAAACTTTGTTTCCATTTCTTCGCTCTGGTACAAGCCAAAACGCGGCGTTGAGTTCCGCCACTTAACATGCAATGCTTCAAATTCGGCGGAAAGTGAAGACCAAAAGTGGAACGGAGTGTCTTAACACTAGGTTCCCAAGTTGCCTCTTCCTACCCTGCCATGTGCGGAATACAGCGTGAAGCTGAGATTTTAAGATGTTATATGTTGAAACCAATGATTTATCTCGTTCCTGAAGAAATTGTGAGAAATCTTTGCATCGGAAGTGCTCCACGTTACTCTAACCTACCTACTCGTTAATTTTTAAGTTTATAAGTTTGTTAGTGAGGTGGTGGTGGAGGTCTCGTGGCGTAGCGGTACAAGCGTATGAAGGCAAACGTGATAGGTCCTGGGTGCGATGGGCACTCGAGCCAATGAAATGTTGAATATTTTCATTCCTTCAGATTGGTAGACAAAGCGCGGCGTTGAATCCCACTATCTGAAACACGAAAAGTGGAATGGACTGTCATAACACTAGATTCTCTCCGCCCATCCTCTATCACGTGCGGGATACAGCGTGAAGCTAAAAAATTGATAGTCTTGTCTGCGTGTTTACCACTAAGTAAGGAAAATTGGGAGTTTTATATATCGTTGGCATAGCTTGTAAGCTAAATTCGTCTATCTCGTTATATATTTGTGGATTTTATACATTTCGAAAACATAAGAATAAAAAACAAATTCAAGTAATTTTATGTCATTTAGTAAAGAATACAAATACAATTTCAACATCGCAAAAGTTTTCTATATTTTTAACTTTGTAAAAAGCGTCGTAAGGGAATAATCAAAATAAGCTAACTGTATGTATAGACTTCACCATGTAACACTTAAACTATCAATACAAACTAATGTGAGAAGCGCGCAGGGTAAACTGAGAGGGAACTTGGGAACCTAGTGCTATATATTGTGTAAACACAAGCAGTGTAAATTGACGAGAAAATAGCACTAGGTTCCTAAGTTCCCCCTCAGTTTACTCTGATATTAGTGAGATACAGCGTGAAACATACAAAACATAATAGAGAATGTACACTCAGAATCTTGGTCCTACATAAGATCTGATGATACTTTTACAGTGCGAGCCATCGTCTTGGCAACATCTTCAAATGAAAATATGATTTTGTAGGGTTAAATTTCTTATTGTAAAATTGCGTATAGAGCTAGATGAGAACGGTGAAGAGACCCGAATTGTCTCTCGATTCAGACAAAATACTACTATAATCACTAAAGTAGCGTCAGTAAGTAACCAATATGCCAAACCGATTACCTCGATAATTTACTTGGTATATGTCGAAAACAGGGCTGTCGTGGCTCATGGGCGCCAACGTACAAGTGTCAATGCGGTGGGTTGTGAATTCGATCTCAACTCAAGGAAAAATAATAAAATATTTAATATTCGTTATTTCTTTACTGATATTATTTATATTGACAACAAGGCAGAACGCAGTGTTAAGTTTCGCCACCTTGCCGTTTTCTGGATACAGAGTTAAACTAGAGAATAGTAGAGATGAGAGACATGTGATAAAATCTGTTTATTATTAAAGAATCAAGGAGTTATAATTTTTTGAAAGTTCTGAACGATTTGTTTGTACTGTTTGTTACAAGTATTACATCAATGTACAAATCGAAACTGGCGGAAGTCTTATTTTATAGCTTACGGGATTTCTAGAGGCGTAAATAAATTTCAAAGTTTTATACCTTTTTTTGTTATTTGTATACGAGCTCGTTTACCAAATTTACGCTTTCTAGTATCAAAATTACCGGAACTCTCATATAAATTACGACCCCCCGTAATATTGGTGACGGGGTAAAAGGTTTAATTATTTTCTTATTTGTGTACATTACTTAACGTAGACTCAAATTTATTTTTATGTTTTAAATTATGAACCCCATGTTCTATTACGGACAACAAGAAGTTAAACAATTCTTGTAAAGTTTAATAATTTTATATTATCTTCAGCTTCACAAAGTATCGAAACAATTAATTTCCCCGATTGACGATCGAACATCTGACGATATAACAATCAATCACATGCATAACTTTATTAAATGGAGATATTGTTTAATGTTTGACCTTCTTTAAAAATCCTCGGTTGTCGATTTGAATTCGCAACCATCACGATCATCTACCGAACGACCTGACCGACCGACCGACCTTTATTTGCGTAATATAAACTCTTTTATACATAAAATTGTATATGTATACTATATTTGATAATATGTATACTATATTTGATAACTTTGAAAGCAATGAGCCATAATGAGATACCTTTTATTTCTTAGATATGAAATGTATTACCTATCAGATTTTTTGTTTAGTATCGTGACTGAAAATGCTTGTAGAATGAGTTCCAACACTCATGCCACAAAGCGCGGCGTTGAGTTCCGTCACTCACCAAACATATGTTTGGGGAAGGGACTGCGTAAGCATTAGGTTCTCTCTGCTTCTCAGTTATGCGGGGTTGTATTGCGTGAAGCTGATTGAAAAAAGCATATAGACAGCTCTACAGAAAAAAATAAAAGAAGTTTTAAATCTTAATGAACATTTGCATCGTTAGTTTTCTTTACCCTTTTATTTAAAGAACGTTGCTTCGTTTTAATGGAAAATATTTATTTTATTTTAATTGAGATATAAGGTTCCTTGAATTCTTATATTTTTTTATTAAAAACATCTTAGACATTCTGTGGAGTTTTAAGGCAGTGATTTAGCAGAACCGGAAACGGAAACAGAGTTTTGTAATTTCGTCTCGACCAAACAAAAATAGAAGACGAAATCAGAATATATATTACACCTTCTTACGAAATATAAGTATAATATACTTTGGAGAAGAAGTCACATTCACACAAAAAGAACTTGTGTGAATGTAACTTCATCCAAAGTATATTTTGCAGTTTTTACTAAATTTATAAAGAAGTGTTTTAAAACAATTATGTAAAAAATATGTGCTTAAATTTTAACAACGTTTTGGATATTAATGGAATTGGAATTTTTGACCCCCACTGACATGTTCAATTTTAAGATATTCAAGATATAATATTTTTTTAATAATTCTAAAGTAAAGTATAAATGATTGTTTCCTTACAAGTCTAAAAATCAATTATGTAGTCTACATAATTGATTTGTGGACTTGTAAGGAAACTGTCTCCGCGCGACAAATCTAACCTCGTTGACAGCGGTAGCTATAGCACTCTCCTCACCTTCAATTATACTCGTATAGTTCCGGAATCAAAGTCACCATCGATCGGAAGTTTCGACCAATCGGAACTAAAGCCGAAGTCACATCACAAATATTCACAAGCTTGAAGTCATAGATAGTTATCTAGGTAGTGGCTTTGCATAAAGAAGTCTCTCCGCTTTGCGTTCTCCGCACACGGACACATTCATCACGGGGAGTGTTTTGGAGAACTGCCTGATTTGGTGCCTGCCGCCAAATTATCTTTTGTTTCTTTCACAGTACATCTCTAGATGAAATATCATCCTTACCATCTGGATATGTGGCACTCTACTATTGTACACTTTCGTAGAAACTGTGGCACCACTAATTTGAGTAACGGCCTATTTGCGGCAATATTTCAACATCAGTACGACATGGGTACCTTAGAAAGCGCGTCTATCTCCACCTTAAACGCCGGCTACTGGTATGTTATCAGTAGCTTGTTTGGTATTACAGGAGACCGTAGGCGGCGGTGATCATTTATCACCCGGTTTTTTTTTTTTTTTATGGAAGAGACGGCAAACGAGCGTACGGGTCACCTGATGGTAAGTGATCACCGTCGCCCACGGCCCCGTGTAACTCTTAGGAGCTACAGGAGCGTTGCCGTCCTTTAAGGTGGAAGGGCACCGGGGCCCGGCATTACCTAATGCGAAACGCATTCTCTCATTTTTTAAAATACGACTTGCTAAATCCGCTGCAGTCCGGGTTTAGAATTGGACACAGCACAACTACTGCTTTGTTAAGAGTTACTGATGACATTAGATTGGCAATGGAGAAAAGACATCTAACTGTGCTTATCTTAATCGATTTTAGCAATGCATTTAACACAGTAGATCACGATCTTCTCCTTGCTCATTTATCCAGTGTCAATGTCTCAAGTTCAGCTTTAGAATGGCTTTCTTCCTATCTTCAGGGACGTCGACAGTCTGTTCGTGTAGGTCGGATTAACTCTGACTGGCAAGATCTGAAAGTCGGCGTGCCTCAAGGCGGCATTTTATCTCCACTTCTGTTTTCAGTCTTTATAAACTCCATTACTTCCGTTATATCCTCTCGATACCATCTTTACGCTGATGACTTGCAGCTTTATGAACATGCCAGTGCTGACAGTATCATAGATGCCATTAACACCTTAAACACCAATCTTCGGCAAATATCGATATGGTCCACAAAATACGGCGTTGAGGTCAACCCCAACAAATGTCAGGCAATAATCATTGGTAGCTCACATCAACTGGCCAAACTAAACCACAGCACACTACCTTACCTTACATACAACGGCACAGTTATAGAATTCTCTAAAACTGTAAAAGACTTGGGAATTTTAATTGATGAAAAGCTATGTTGGAATGATTATATTTCCAACATTTCACGTAGGATTTATGCTACGCTACACTCAATGATGCGACTTAAAAACTTTTTACCGGTGCGAGCAAAAATTCAGCTAGTTAATACACTGTTGCTTCCTATTATTGATTATGGTGATGCTTGCTGCTTGGATTTAAATAAGGACCATCTAAATAAGCTAGAACGACTACTTAATACCTACATTCGTTTTATTTATAGCCTCCGCAAGTATGACCATATTTCATCTAGTAGGAGGCAACTCGGCTGGCTGAAAGTGGTTGATCGAAGAAACTCCAGATTGCTATGCTTACTTTATTCTGTTCTCTTTAACCCAAATTCTCCTTCTTACCTCTCTTCTGACTTCTCTTTCCTTTCCTCTTTCCACAATAAATCTCTGCGCTCACAATCTAATCTTACACTGTCCATTCCAAATCATAATTCTGGCTTTATGTCTAACTCATTCGCTGTCACTGCGGTCAGGCTCTAGAACGACTAGCCTGAGAGTATTAGAAGAGCTCCTTCTCGAGAGTCTTTTAAACGTCAGCTTAAAGCGTTATTTTTACTAAAACCATAATATTACTGTATATACTCGTATATATGTAAATATATTTATATTTGTATAGGGTATGTACATATGTATATATATATGTGTGTGTATATGTGTGTATATATGTGTATGTATATGTATGTATATGTGTGTATATTTATGTATGTTTATAATTCTATGTAACCAAGCGCATATATTTGTGTAATTTGTGAATATATGTATATATTATAATGTATACTTCAATGCACGTGTATCTATTTTATTTAAAAATTACTCTTGTTGTTGCACGCCTACACATTTATTTCCCACATGACAAGGTTGGCTGGTAGAAAATGCTTTTTAGCGTTAAGCCCGCCTTTTGTGCCTTTGTATACTTTTACTGTGTGCAATAAAGAATTTAAAAAAAAAAAAAAAAAAAAAAAAACGCAGTGGCTAAAGCCACTACTTAACGCCGGTCTTAAATGCCGGGGGTGGTAATAATCCGGTCGAGTCTGCCCATGCGTGTTGCCATTACTGGCAACGTGACTCTACCACACGCACTTTAGTCGCCTCTTACGACACCATCAGTGCCAGGGTGATTCTATTCTAAGCCGGGATCACACGGCAAAAAACGGTGAACGGTGACCTGTATAGTCGTTTAATTTATATATTTTTTTTTTAAAAGTAAGTAAGCGCCACGGTTTATATAACCAGGCTCGGGTTGTTAAAATATGTACGAGAGAATGAATATTCCCTCCGGTGATTATCGAATCTACAGCTATCACTGATTCAGATATAAAATATATTTACATTATCTCTTCATAAATCAACGAAACAAATAAAACTGAGAATAGCAATATTATATACGTCTGTGTCGACTTCATATAAAATTAAACGTGTGACACGGTTTGATACTGGGAGTCAAGATATTTATGTAACTGGTGACCTGCTTTTACTTGCTTGAAAACCTTCTTTTAGATTATTTTATGTATAGAATTATCTCAGCTTCACGCTGTATCCCGCACAAGGCAGCGTAGGCAGAGTGAACTTAAAAACCTAGTGTTAAGACACTCCGTTCCACTTCTTTTCCCCACTTTTCGCTGAATTTTAGGTATAACGTGCTGAACATGGCGAAACTCAACGCCGCATATTACGTCGAGTGGGGATCGAACCCACAACCTGTCGCTTACAGTCACACGCTTGTGCCGCTGCGCCACGACAAGCCTTAAGAATAGAATTTATATGTGTGTGTTGTATGACGGAACTCAACCTTGCGTTTTATCTCGTTACCAGAACAAAGAAAAGTCAGTCGTTGTGCGTCACGACTGTGTTATATCTTTATCATAAATAGATAAATAAACTAAATTTTTAATTTAATTAAACCTTAGAAGAATAGACAGAATTGTAGGTCAAGAGTTACGCTTTGAAGGTTTTTTATAAAAAAAATAATTTACGAACTTTCGTAGTTAACCTAGATTTGTGGTAATGTTTACGTTTCTATCTATTCAATATCTTCGTAACTCATTAGTATAGAGAAAAGTAAATTATGCTGCGTATAAAATTAAAATAATTAAACTTTTAACCACTCATGCGAAAAGAGGGGTGTTATATATTTGACCTGTCTGTCTGTCTGTGGCCCCGTAGCTCCTGAACTTGAATGAGGCTTTCTAAATCGAAATCCTTTTGCTGTTTTATGAGAATCGGAGTAGCAGTTTGAAGAGTTACAAGCATTTTAATAATATACGGTTTTTGGGTTGGAGGCTTATAAAATATTAAATATTCTACACGTATCCTATAACTATTTCGATAAGACTTTCATTTGACAGACACTTATTTAAGATATTTAGTAGCTGAAGAGACTACAAAATAACCAGCACGCAGTGTGATGACTAAACCTAACTAAACTCAATAGTCCCCAAAGTCTCATATATAGAGATAAAACACGTAATTTCCATTTGCAGTGCTATAGTAACAGTAACGTAGCGTGAAAATAAAATAAACTTTTAGAAAAAAGGTAATATTTTTTTTCTTTTCTTTCTTTACTCAACGCCGCGCTTTGATTTGTTACCACAATGAAAAAATATATACTAAATATTTCATTTCCTCGATCGAAGCTGTCACGTTTACAGTCACATGCTTGTGCCCCAAAACCACAACATGCCTGTTTTCTTCTAGTTAACATAAATAAACAAATAAACTCTATTAAGCAAAAACAATTCGTTAAAGAGATTACTCGAAGGGAAATGGCGCCGTTCCAGATACCTTTACATTACCTCAGCATGTTTTCTTTCGGTTTCGCGAGCCTCAAATAGTGATGTTACAAAGCCATCGATGATTTTTGATTTGAAATTTATGTGTATGTCTGTAATAAGATATTTTTTAGCTTACTGCTATATATCGCACATGGTAGGGTATGTTGAGGGAATTTGAAAACTTAGTGTTTGGACACTCCGTCCCATTCTCCACTTGCCGCCGAATTTTAGGCATTATATATTAAATGGTGGAACTCAATACTGCGCTTTGCCTTGTACCAAAGCGAAGAAATGAAAATAATAAATATTTAATTTCTTCGAGTGGAGATTGAACCCACACACCCGTTGCGTTTACAGGAGCACGTGGCACACTTCTTCACGACAGGTCTCATAATATCGGTCGTTGTTTTTAAACGATTTAGACTTTTTGTGTGACATCACACTAAATATTTATAGTTACGAGTAGATTATGTTTAGATTGGACAATCGCGGTAAACAGGCGCAAAGGTAATAATGTAATGTATGATACCCGTGGGTTGTGGGTTCGATCTCACTCGAGGGTATGAAATTTTCAATATTTTAATTTTCTCGCTTTAGAAATGAAGGCGCGGTGTTGAGCTCTGCTACTCAACACTCATTAGAAAAATAAAAAAAAAGGTTTTATCGAACTCGATATTATTACGAAGCACATCTCTAAAGTAAAATAATGGTAAGATAGAATAGCAGGTAGGTACCTCTTTAATGACATTACGCTGTGATTGTATTGTACTCTGCTGGCGTATTTCTATATTTGTATCATTGTTTATTCGTTTTACTATAGCTATGACTATTTATTTTAGGCTACGCTGTTGCCTGTTGTCGCAAGTTTACCGCTTGGTGCTTGACTATTAAAGCGACATTTTGGGGTCGATTTCCAAGGGAAATTATTGTTAATTCAATTTAAGTAGCGTTTAACTCCGCCACTGAACAGGCAGCGCGGATGGAGTGTCTTAAACTAGGCGCCCTCTGCATTTCCTACATCTTATACACGAGATAAAATGTGAAGCTAAAAAATAATAATATTATGGTTTATTAATTATTCTCAGTCGTAATTTATTTGTGTGCAAATCTCCATGTACATTCAGTTGAACACATTTCACATAGCGTTGAACATCGTATCGGTTATTATGAATAAACTTTTATTGAGCTTTGGTAATTTTATAATATTTTAATAATATTGAGATATTATTTTATTTAAATATGAGTGCAAATTTGAGTTTTGTTTCCATACGTGTGAGACAGAAGATATTATTTTCTTTTCTTTCTTTTTTTTACTTGTATTATTTTCTTTTCTCTTTTTCGGTTCTACAGAAACTATAATGACAGTACAATATAACTTGCTATGTGGCCATCTCGATACGATTCAATTTCCTAACCGCACAGTACATCACGAGCTGAGATATCATCTTCACCATCTGATTACATGGCACTCCTACACTGTTTGGTTTTGTAGAAACTTCCTTCTGCGCGCCACACTTCTATGGAAATGCCTACCTGCGACAACGTTTCTGGGTCGATGCAACATGGGTACCTACTAGAAGCGCGTCTTACCTTTGTCGTCACCTTAAAGGCCGGCAACTCACTTGTTCTGATGTTGCACAGGGCCGTGGGAGGCAATAAAATGGTCACGATTTTTGTTTTTGTGATGTTAATTTCTGAATCAACTTGTCTGTTTGCTTTGTTTAGAGTACTCTACTCACTCTACTCAGCTTCACGCTGTATCCTGCACATGGCAAGGTAGGCAGAGGGAACTTGGGAACCTAGTGCTAAGGCACTCCGTTTCACTTCTGTTACCCACTTTCCGCCAAATTTGAGACATTGCGTGTTGAGTGGCGAAACTCAATGCCGCATTTTGCCTTGTACCAGGGCGAAGAAATGAAACATTAAATATTTAAATTGAAGTTTAGCGTATCTAGCATGTATTGTATTTGCTGGCCTGATTATGATAGTAAAACCAAGTTATCTGCGGATGCAGTGGTTATGATATTTTTCTTGGATTTATGAGAATTTTTCGATTGCTTTAAAATTTTTTGGGGATGTATTTACATTTGTCAATCCGATCATGATTGGGAAGCCTAGTTTTCGGTGTACTTTTAGGCCTAGAGTTTCCAGTTTGGCTCTACTACTACTCTTATTATCAACATTTTGAGCTTTTAGAGCGTCCCATGTACTGTTATGTGAAACCGTGTCAAACGCTTTTTGGAAATCAATAATAAATCAATAATATTATGTGTTACAAGTTTCCTTTATGTGTAAGAGGTGAGCGTTGATAGCCTTACTAGTATTAATTGTGTCACAGCCACCAGAATCAGTGAACGTGATGTAGAGAGGGTGTTGTTGTTTTTGGGGGGTTTTGACCATATTCTTTCACGGTGACCGGCAGGCGTGTAAGATTTATCTAATGTTTTGATTGTGTTTTTTGTATGTAATCCGGGTGAGAGGGTCGTTGTTATTCCTTTTTTAGGTCTCGCTATTTGGGGAAGTAGTACTTAGAAAATTTAAAATTCCTGATTGTAAAACACCTTCAGATAAACTGGAGCTCCTTTTATTTGGTATTGGAATTTTATTTTTCATGTTGTCTTGGGCTTTTTTTCTCATTTTGTGGTAGACGGTTATTTCCCTGTGATAATAAGAGCATTCTTTGGTATTTATGATTTATCAGCTCTATATATGGTATGAATGTAATCGGTGGTATATTATTCTGAATTCTGAATTAAACAAGGTTTAATAGGTTTTCTAAAGTTTCATTTATTAATGTTGAAAAAAGTTTGTACATATTTGACAGGAGGCTTATTGGCCGGTATTTTAAAATTTCCTTTGGATCACCTTTCTAATATTCAATGTTACTTGTACCTTTTAACTTTTCAAGATCGTTGTTTTCTGCTGTGTGATTTCATTTCGAAATTCGTTCATAACTTTATTTATTTTATATTGATTTTCTACTATTATTGCCCTCTCGTGTATTTTGTAGGAACTCCGCTTACGATAGTTGGTAGACAACGACGAGACTATCGATAAATTTGTTTTAGCTTGTGTAGACGTTCACAGATGGCGCTGTCTTATGCTATCAACTATTGGATATTAATAGATATAGTCAAAACAGCGTATTCTTCTCAATATTTTTTAAAAATTATTATTATTACGGCAACCAGTAAAAGATATGAATTATGATTAAAATTTGAAGATTTTGTGGTAGATCCTTAAAGATGTAATTTTTACGAGTAGGTTACTTCTTATAGGTTGCTTAAAAATCTTTTTTTTTACTTAAATTTTCTACCATATTTATATTTTGCCATGTGATACCGGCTTAGAATATGATCACCCTGGTACTGATGGTGTCGTAAGAGGCGACTAAAGTGCGTGTGGTAGAGTCACGTTGTCAGCAATTACAACACGCATGGGCAAACTCGACCGGATTGTTACCACCCCCGGCATTGAAACCGGCGTTAAGTAGTGGCTTCGGCCACTGCGTTTCGCATTGGGTAGTGCCGGGCCCCGGTGCCCATCTATCTTTAGGACCGGCAACACCTCTGTAGCTCCTCTGGTGCTACACAGGGCCGTGGGCGATGGTGATCACATACCATCAGGTGACCCGTACGCTCGTTCGCCGTGTCTTCTCCATAAAAAAATTAATAATAAAGATCGTGCCACTTTTTGAATACACTGTTTCACAAATTGTCCACGCAATACTGCACTGTGTCCACATGAGTATGCTAAGAATTAGTAGTTTATTTAGCCATTTGTACGTTATAATGCTTAATTAAACACATAGCCGATATGCACGTTAGCACTGGAGCGCCCTTTCCTTCAGAGGGGATATAAGGAAAGTATATATGTAAGTATAGTGCAGACATATTTGAAAAAGCACGCTTCTAAATTTACTCAGATATTTTTCTAACGTACGCATAATTTTTAACGCAATCCGTCGCAGTGAAGCACAGGGTCTTATTGTAAAAATAGGCTCTGTTAAGAAGATAAACTGTGACGCGGTTTGCCACTTAACACGTAATGTTTTAAAAATGGAGCAGAAAAACAGAGTGTTAACACTGGGTTCCCAGTATCCGTTTGCTGACCCTGCGTAGAGTTTTTATATCAGGTTCCCAATACCTACCACTGTTTTGAAGGCATCGTTAAGCTATAGAATTTCTTTTACGTTTTTTTAGATAAAGTGTCTACTTTGCCGCCTTATTTAATGTTTTAATATGGGTTGAAAAAAGACATCACTTTGTATATCTGTCTTCTACTGTACGTGTAGACACAGAATAGTACATTTATTTAGTACTATTTGCATAACACGCATAAAAGGATCATTCTAGTATAAATATTATTCAAGCTTTTAGTCGAAAGGAATGCTAATCTTTGTTTTAACGCCTCTATTATATTCTATAGAAATGTTTCAACAATCATATAGTAGTCATATCAAATCGTGCCTCTTGTGGAACAGGAGCACACGTGTGTAATTAAAACGCGGTAGGTTGCGGGTTCGATACTAAATGTTTAATATTTTTATTTCTTTGAGCTGACGTGATACAGCATAGCGTTGCTTGTAACCACTCACGACGTAATAAATTCAAAGTTTCGACCGGAAACTGTCTTAATGAGAGTGTTTTAACACTAAGTTCCCAGATTCCCTCTTTCTAACCCGCTATGTACGGGATACAACATGACACTAAAAAAATAAGGTGGATTGAATCAACATTTAGATGTTTTTTTTTATTATTATTTTTTTAGCTTCACGCTGTATCCTGTACGAGGCAGGGTAGGCAGAGGGAACCCGGGAACCTAGTGTCAAGACACTCCGCCAAATTTGAGGCATTGCATGTTGAGTGGGGGAACTCAACGCCGCGCTTTGCCTTACTACCAGAGCGAAGAAATGAAACATTAAATATTTAAAATGAAATTATTAAATATTACATTTAGATGTGTGCGAGAATGTTTTACTGTTACAACATAATGGATGGTAATCTGAAATAAGTTATTTATATAGTATTATATATTCTTATATAGTATATTCCATCCGAAAAAAAAGTTTACTTTATTGCAGTACATATTAATGTTGATTGCACTTCCATACATTTTGATTCCTGCATTGTGGCAAGTTGCCAGATACACACCAGGAGCTGTCGATTTTTCTGCCTTTTTTTGTTTTCATAGAGATTGTGACAGATAGAATAAATTAACAGTAAAACTTTAATTTAAAATTTTTCTTTTATGATGATGGACTACAAACACAACCACAACGTATAGATATAATTTTTGCTTTTAAAGTATGTACCTACCCGTATGTCCGCGAGATGATGATGCGAGATACAAAATTTAAATTTAAACGCGTGTAGGCGTTGGGCAGGCTCTGTCTACGTTGTTTTCGATTTCCCCATATAATATTTTTGCGGTAAAAAAAACACTGTTCAAAAATCTACATATTTTATTTCCTCTACTGAGTTTTTAATTTTATCTTCGTACATTGAGTTTTCTGTTTTATCTTGAAAGTCTCGCAAATAAAGTTACGGGTGACGACCAGTAATATTTATATGGTTAGAATACAGCTATAAAAAGGGTTATAATAAAATCTACATAAAAGCACTGTAAGTGTTATATTTAAATAAAAATCTGATTCAAAATATGGAACGAATCTTCGGGCTGAAGGCACTATCGGTGAAGTGCTATCTATAGTAACATTATAATTCCATTAGGCTTGCTATCGAAGTATTCTTGCCGGGGAACGCATATATATATGTATTTAAAATATTCCAATTTTCCCGAGTCTGTATATCATAGAGAACGTAGCGTTGAGCGCCAAATAATAATCAATGTTCCGAAAATAAGGCGGAGTATTTTAATATTAAATTCCCCAATTTTTGAAGAAAAAAGCTTGAAGCTTGTATATGTAAGATATCCAAATAATTCAATATTATTAATTTGTTTAGAAAGATTTTGATAACGTCTCACATTTAGGATGTATTTATTTATAATAGCGATAGTCAGTAGTTCCAGTCTGATATGTGTTTCATACCCTGGTAAAAGATGAGCATTGAAGAAGATTTCGATGCCTTATGTATTCATACAGAACCTGTACAATCTATACTACGAAGCTGAATTTTATTTGGTTAAATGCGTTTATCTCCAGAATGTTATAAGCTTCATACATACACCTTAATCTTCGATGTAACTCATTGTACCTGCGGTCATACTTACCATGGACTTTCAAAATGTCTCATATGATCCACTCTTGGGTATTTCTTTTTGGCTACTAAATCGTAGATATTAGTGTAGAAGAGCGTGTTTTAGAGATTCCGTACATAAAAAGCAAAAACGAAACCCTTATAGGATTACTTTTACTATCTATCTGTTTTTCAAGACCATTTACGAGTACGTAGTTCAACTATGTAGTTCTTTTGATATAAATTAATAGATATAATAACAAACGTACCTTTCTCAACAATTATAGGATGTATTTCCCGTAGATCTTTCTGCCGGCTTTTAAACTTTATAGCGATTAACCCTGGCGGTTTAAACGCGCGTTTGTTATTTTAGTATTAGAAACGCGCGTTTAATGTATCACCTGGACATGCCTTTAGTCTTTTAGACGTTAGTAGTTTGAGCAGTATGTTTCAAAGGCAGACGTCAAAAGTTTATGTGCTTCGTGAGAGGAGAAACGTGTTACCGCATAAAATGCTTGGCTTGTTAATTATTGTGATTTACATTGTATGATACGGTTGTTACGCCTGATGGACCTGGTCGTTGGGAATTCTATCAAGTGACAAAATATTTATATTCATAGTATAAATTTCGACTTATTCTAAAGGAACGAAAGTGAAAGAGTTCAAAAGAAAAAGAATAGAGCATTGTCACTCTGTTACACGATATATGGATGTATTAACAAGAATTTGCATGTTTTCTCACAAAAACTTTGTAGTATACATTTACTTGTGTAAGTGCTTCTAGCTCTTAAACTGCTAATCTGTTTTTTTTTTTAAAAACATAGGTAAGAACCGATGCAATGAATAAGGTTTTCGCTCAAAAGATCAATTTTAAATTGGTTCATTAATGCAGTGCCTCAGACAGACATGAGATTAAACTTATAAGATCCTTGAGGCCTGTCGTGGCGCAGCGGCATAAGCTTGTGGTTGTTAACGACAGGTTGTGGGCTCGATCCCCACCCAAGGAAAATAAATGTTTAATATTTTCTAATATTTTTTAAATATTTAATGTTTTCATTTCTTTGCTTTGATAAAAAGGCAAAGTGCGGCGTTGAGTCCCGCCATTCAACACGCAATGCCTCAAATTCAGCGGAAAATTGGGAACGGAACGGAGTGTCTTAACACTAGGTTCCCAAGTTCCCTGTGCCTACCCTGTCATAAGCGGGATGCAGCGTGAAGCTTATAAGACCCATCTATTGCGGAATCTATTGCAGCTTATAAGACCCATCTAAAAAAAAGGATACATTAATGATGATCGTTCGTGTTGAGTGGTAATAATTAGGTACCTTCTGAGTTCTTACCACTAAGAATACCATAATCGACGAACGGCGATTATGGTAAGCAAACTTTATTAGGCTCTTCGGGTAGTTGTGTTAATCTGGTTAAATGTCTGATGTAAATCGGCTATTACATATTAAAGACATCAATCTATATATAAGGTTGAGTTCCTCTCCTCACACGCAATGCCATAAATTCGACGGAAAGTGGGGAACGGAAGTGGAACGGAGTGTCTAAACACTAGGTTCCCATGTTCCCTCTGCCTACCCTGAGTGAGTGTAAAAGTCATCTATTATTGAATGACTGGCATTAACACTGGACTTAGAAAGTTGAAATATGATATGTAGGTAGGTTAGGGAATGGAGAACTAAGTGAGAAGTCTTCGTAGACAAAGTTGCAATTGAGGACGAGTACGTCTATAAATATATATAACCGTCCCGATTCGTGATAACAGATAGGCACTATAAATCGTCCTGCCACAAAGACGCCACTGTTTCGCCATAAATATTGAGTTATAGTCATTTATCTTGACTCGTTCCAGCTTATATTTCAACATTTAACGTCATTTTTATTTTCAGCAGTTGGAGGGGAAAAGAGTGTTTAGCCATTTGTAAAATAGACCTACCCTAGGGCTACCTACCCTAGGTATATATTATATTTTTATGGTTTTTTTCATTTTTATTTACGCTGTATACCGTACATAGCATGGTAGGTAGAGTGACCCTGAGAACTTAGCGCTAAAACACTCTATCAGTACCCATTAGGAGACTTCCGTTGACGCCGCCGAATTGGGGCATTGCATGTCGAGCGGCGAAACCAACGACTTGTTACCATACTGAGAAAATCAAAATACTAAATATTTCATTACCTCGAGTGGGGGTCTATTGATTATTACAAATATATAGCATATATGTATTGATTATTATAAATTGGAGACCCGTTTAGTTTCTTACTTTGTTTTTACCGTTTATTCATTAAATTATTCTTATCTAGATTCATAAATTTACTTTATCGAACCGCTATTAGATAAATTTACAAACAATGGCTCCTCACCTGATGGTATTTGATCACCTTCGCCTACGACCCCAAGTAACTCTATAGGACCTACAGGAGTGTTGCTGGCCTTTATGGTAGGTGGACACCGCATTAGGTAATGCGAAACGCAATTTCCAAAGCTACTATTTAACGCCGGTTTTAAATGCCAGGGGTGGTGGATCCGGTCGAGTCGGCCCTTGCGTGTTGTCACTGTTGACAACGTGACTCTCTCACACGTATTTTAGTCGCCTTTTACGACACCATCAGTACCAGGGTGATTCTATTATTATTATTATATATATATATACATATATATATATATATATATATATATATATATATATATATATATATATATATATATATATATATATATATATATATATATATATATATATATATATATATATATATATATATATATATATATATATATATATATATATATATATATATATATACGCGACATACTTTAAAGCGAACAATACTTAACATAATTCATAATTGAGGCCTGTCGTGGCGCAGCGGAACAAGAGTGTGACTGTAACCGACAGGTTCTGGGTTCGATCCCCAGTCGAGGAAATGAAATATTTAATATTTTCAATTTAAATATTTAAAGTTTCATTTCTTCGCTCTGGTAATAAGGCAAAGCGCGGCGTTGAGTTCCGCCACTCAACACGCAATGCCTCAAATTCGGCGGAAAGTGGGGAACGGAAGTGAAACGGAGTGTCATAACACTAGGTTTCACTTCCGTTCCCTCTGCCTACCCTGCCTAGTGCGGGATACAGCGTGAAGCTGAAAAAAAAAGAAAAAAAAAAAAACTTAACATAATGCTTTTATTAAATTTGTTAAGGAATTCTGATATCAATGTGATGAAGCTGGAGCGTCAGTAGTGTCCCATTCATGAGAGTAATCAATCATCGCCGCAATTAATGCTGGATTAACGATGAGATAGTATATGTATGATAGGTATTAATTATGAAGATCGTGAGAGATGAAATATATTTTTGTGAGGCCTGACTGAACTAAACAGAAGGATTGTGGATTCGATTATTTATCTTGGGTATTATTTCATTTGCTCGCTTTGGTTATAAGACAAGCAATGTCTTCGCTCCACACTTTTCAGTGTAAAGTGTGGAGCGATGTATCTTATCTAGGTTATCTCTGCCTATCCTGCTATATAATCAGGATACGGGAAGATAAAAAAATATAATTATTTTGGTTATTTATAAATAAATAAATAGCTTATTCACTTAGAAGTAATTTGAAAGAAATTTTGATTGTGACCTGAGTAGTAGTAGGTTACCTGAGTAGTTACCTTAGTACGTCAATTAAATCAAGAAGTTATATTCTATCAACACGCTATATGATCATTTAGCAGCGTAGGCAGAGGGTATCTCGAAATCTAATTTTAGGACACTCCGTTTGTGTTAAGATACTTCCCCCCCCCATTTTCCGCCAAAATCCGGAAGTATTGTGTGTTTAGTGACTGTTATCAATATCTAAATATAAAATATAAAAACTTCGTCTAAATTCGTCTAAATATAAAAACTCTACGAAATATTAGGAAGAATTAATAGATCATTATACTCAAATAGTAGAAAAATTTACCTCTTTTCTATTTTACTTTTAATTTTTTTTTATGTTATTTGTGGATTTTTGAAATTTGTAATTTATAAAGTAAATTGTTTATAAAATGAATTCGTATAAAAGACATTGATCTTGTCTAAAATGAGTAAAATTTCGACTTGTATTGATACGATTGCTTGTCGTATTCGCGATTCTCTTATACCCACTTCTCGTTTTCAATTCACTTTCAGGTGAACATAGTATAAGTTGAATATACTTAATCTTGTATTCAATATGCTTATATACTATTCGGAAGCAATTTCTTCTTTCAAAGGTTGTATTGGAATGCTTTATATCGATGTTGCGTCAGTGCCGTACAATTCACGTCGAAAGAGGATCACATTCCTTAACGATCGTTCGATTTGTCTATATTGACATTCTGTTTTATTGTGTTCTTGTTAATTTTCTAATGTATTTTACTATATTGGTGTTAGTTATCGTGGTTATATGATATTATTAATACTTAGCTTTGGTTGGTATGGTATGATTCTTTGATTATGGCGTTCCGAGCGTGCCAGTTGAGCACATATCACTTCGCCAATGTCACGTTGAATGGAGAAGACATGAAGGAGGTTGTACGGTAGAAAAAATAATAATACACAATAGGAGAATGCATATTAAAAAAAGAAGATCAAGTTAAAAATTGCCTTCACCTATAACAAAAAAAAAAAATACATATATTAGAATAAATATCTACACACAGGGTTAGTAATAAGAAATATATAATACAAATAAGGTGTTAGTCTACAATTTAATATTATTATATCTAATATATTTACATAAAAATTTACATAATGGACTAAACACAAACATTAACAAACATTGAACATTAAGGGGACGGGGAACTTTGTGAGGAAGTATATTATATATGGGATGGACTAACTTGGGGCATGTAAAAAGAATGTGAGAAGGGGAACCGTCGTCCAGACCACATTCACACAGTGAGTGGTCCCTGACCCTGATCTTAGCTAGATGTACAGGTGTGCACGCAGCGTCGCACGCTGGACAACTTACACTCTGTTTCACGTATTCCATATAAAAATGTGAAATGAAGTGTATTAATATTATATTCTCGCCTACATGCTGTATAGAACATGAAATTCAAAAAATATGCGTTGTGGTGCAGTGCCACGTTGATTTCCGTCACTCAACATGCAATGCCTGAAATTCGGCGGAAAATGATAAACGGAACGGAGTCTGTTAACTTTAGGTTTCCAAGTTCCCTCTGCCTATCCTGCTAGGTGCCGGATACAGTGTGAAACTGAAAAAAAAAAACGAACAAGTAGTGTCACTTATATAACAATGCAATTCACACAATAGTGTGCTGCCTCCATAGCGGAGGCACGCTTCGCCAGCGACAGCAATTAATCAGCGTCAGCTATTATTGACTACCTATTAATAGATAATCAACCAAACGTTCACTGTGACATGACAACGCTGTGGCGCAGTGGATACATTACAATATAGTTAAAGAGTAATAAATATGTTTTTATCATAGAAGAAAAGCTTTTCATGTTTAATCCACTTCTGCTTCACTTGACGTACGTAAGTGTCTTAACACTAGGTTCCTAGGTTCCCTCTGTTTTACATTCTGCAGGTATGATAGGCAGTGTCAGAATACAAAATCATTTCTATTGAATGGTAGAATCATACGCTGCATGTATTACTAACTAATTAAGAAATGTAAATAATTTTTCCCCCCAAGGAGGAACCTCCAACCACCGTATTATACAGTCAAATGGTGCTATTACGTCGACGACATATATTTGAGATACTAAGTGTTACACCAAAACCGCAGTAAGAATTGAATCTACAGCTGTCACATTTACAATAAGACGCCGAGCAACTACGTTATGATGGTCTCAAATTTTCTGATTACGATTTAAATCGTAAAATAACAGAAACAATATTCACACGGTTAATATTACAGACGAGATGCTATTTTCGAAATGAGGTCACTGAATACAAAAGTCCCATTAGCAATTTAATAAATTGTACATCGCTTTAAATATATTTCACTTTTTCGCAATATATTTTCAGTATAAAAATGTCCATTAAAGGTACAAGTCATGTTTTATCTGCGGAGAAAATCATATTATATCGCCCTCTCTATAGCTTTTAAGTAAACTTAGCTGAGAAAAAACAGCTTTTTGATAATTTATAGCGTAAATCTGACCATAAAAAGTTTGATAATAGTTATCGTTGTTTCAGATTGGGCTACACGAAGATAGAATAATAATGAAGGAGGAGAGTATACGCTAATTAAGATGGATATTTGACCAGAAACAAAAACGATAGGAAAATGACGAATGTTAAATTAAAGCTGCTCTATTTTTTGCTTAACGCACTCTTGTCAGTTGATTTGGTACACTCACGTCCCTATTCCTTCAACTCTACAGACATTGTAATGAATTTTCCAAATAATAACACTTTCCATATACCTGTAGAGTCTAATTCTGACACCCTTATCGTTGCCGGTGAAGATGAGACACCAGAAGAAACTAATAAAAGTTCAAACACGCAAATGGAAGCAATAGTGAACGCCGAGCAGGACAGGGATGAAGCGCTATCAAGAAATAATAATAAAGACAATTTTAGTATATTAGAAATGCCGAAAAATGATCCAGAAGGTTTCGAAAAACAATTAAACATATCAAGTCCTTTGTTAGATGAAATGATAGATTCAGAATCCGATAGAGAGGAGAGGTTAACCGATATATTGTTTAGATCGGGTGCCGAATTTGCAGAGGTACCAAAATTTGAATTCTTAATAGCTGCTAAGATAAACGGCAGTAACGATAACGGAACTAAAGACGGCATTAGTGATAACAATTTAGATAAAGATAATCGTAATAATAGTGATGTATTAAGAAAAGTCGATTATGTAGAACTCGTGGAAGTTATTAAGCCTTCTAATATTAATGAAAATAAAAGTGCTTATAATTTGGCGAATATAACAGCGCACAATGTGGATAATGATGTCGCTCCAGACACAAGTGAGTAATTATTCTGTTCTATGTAAAATTATGCTTAATTTTAAAGAAGTAAGTCTTGAGTAGCAGAAATTTGTAGATGAGATGCTAGCAACGTAAATAAATTGTAACATGCATATAAGAACTGATATAGCTCAAATTCATATTGCAATATTTCATTCAAGATAAGAAGAACATGCTTCTTATTTCATAAAACGTCATAAAATTTACCACCGGTTCTCTTAAGTCACTGCCTCCCACGTGATTAAAACTGGCTTAAGAAACATAGTAGGACATTTTGTTTTACATCAATTACCATTTATTAGAGATAATGATACGAGTACCTTTGAAATAGACTGGAGCAACTATTTCATTCCCAAGGCGTGGTCTAAAAAAAAAAAGAATCTATGCAATCGAGTAACAGGTGCACTTAGTTTAAACCTATTTCTAGTATTAATATTATGTACATATTTTTTTTTTTTTCAAAAATATATTGAGTTGCATAGGTCAATGTATTCATTTACCTATATAAATTTATCATTAAATATTTTTTAGGGGCTAAGATATAGATTATTGTGTGTATTGCACAAACCCCAAAGTATAATGCCGTAGGACATAATATTATAAAAATAGCTAAAGTGAACAAGACGAGCCGTTTCCAAGCCAAGTTAATAATCTTTAATTGTTAATGATTTTTATAACGCGAAAGCTTTTGAGCCAAGTCTATTTGCCAACCCATCAATGTGAGGTCCCCACTGTAGCCTCGAGTCAATGGTGATGAATAAGATTATCGGTTTCACCATTTAAAAGAACATGGGTTTTCACTGTTTTTTATGTTAGGTGTTCACAAAGTTACACATTTAGTTTTTTTGCTATGCAAGAGCAAGTAAGCTGCTGTATGTTGTGTGAGAACGTGTGGTTTATTTGGTTAAAACACTAAGAAGGCTAAAATTCCACTACGTTTTTATTTTTGTAAGTTTTATAAAATTATATGATGAAGATTGTTATTTTGAATCCAATATTGCACTGTTAACATTAATTGCCCTGGTAATTAATATAATACACATGGCGATATACAATCTTACATTGGTGTTAGATTACGAATCAATTCGTTAACCACTTTAGTTACGATTAAAATCAAAATAATAATGTTCGTTAAGTTTAATAAACAGCGGGTTCAAATAACGATGCCTTCAAGTATTTGTTTTCTATTTTTTTTTTTAATAATTCTCCAAATATCTTAATTTATGTATCCACCATTTTACCTTATTCACACATATGCCCCACTTTTTTTCAAATACACACATGAAAATAAACATAAACTTTATATAATGTTTATCTAAAGATCTACACACAATGCCTCAAATTTGATAGAAAATGGGTAACGAATTCAAGAGTCTTCATCCTAAGTCCTCAAGTTCGTTCAGCTTACAATGCCATGTACAGGATACAGCGTGAAGCTAAAAAAAGTGAAAAAAATATATTTACACATTGGTTTTGACCTATCATATACGGTTAGTTGAAATGTTTTTGTTCCATGGATTTATTCAACTCGAAACCGTCACTGTCACTCCAACGAATAAACGGCTGACATGTTTAACCTGCGCTTAATTTGTTCCGTTTAATTTATCACCTAAATTTGGTGGTTTTAACCGTTTTAACTCATTGTTGTATGAATAATTGATGTCAGAATATGGTATAACATTTGTGGTGTATTTAGACAAAAAGCAGTATTTAATTTTGTCAATGAGTTGCAATATTTAAAAAAATGAGAAAATGAAGTATCTGTACACTAGATTAGTAATGACTGCTTAAATAGCGACATGCCTCTGTTTGGATGTTCTTGTTAAAATATAAAATGGAAACGAATTGTGATTTATCATAGGGAATTAACAAAATTTTACAAAAGCACAAGTTTTAGTTGTTAACTGAAGGATTTAATAATTTCATTGGAACTGTAAAGAGGGAAACTAACGGGAACTTGGAAACCTAATGTTGAGGCACTCCATCCCCATTAAGACACTTCCGTTCACCACTTAACGATGATAACTATAATTCTTTATATTAATTTATCGAGAAAACTACAGACGCGAATCTATAACGTGACCCATATAGCCAATTAGATATTTCACAACGAAAGCTCTAATACTATACAAGTTATATCGATGTATTTAGGTGAAATTATGTCTTCATGCATAGATTTAGCTTAAATACTAGAAATATATTATACATTTATGCGAAATATAAAGTTTTTTTACTTTTAATTTTTACGCTGTACCTTTCATAGAGGGAGGGCGAGCAGATCCTTGATATAAAACACAATGTTCTCCTCTGTGGGGTTTGTCATACCGCAGAGGCACAAGCATGTGGCTGTAAACGCGACGGGTCGTGTATTCGATTCCTACTCGAGGGATCCGACTCTACAAATATACACTACATTCATTGCTTTACAGAGTCATTTTTTTTGGTATCTCTTTACCTAGTGTTGAAACACTCCGTTTTTATTAATACACTGCAATTTTCACTTTTCATAGATTTCTAGAGATATTGCATGTTGAATGGCAGAATTCAACGCAGCGCATTATTATCATTAGCTGAGCGAAAAAATCAAAATATGGAATATTTTATTCCCCAGGGTAAATATCGAACCCGCAACTGTGACACACGTCTACAGTCACGCGCCTGTACCCTAGCGCCACTACGACCTAAATAATTAAGCCAACCAATTACCACACGTCTGTTTCGACTAAGCCATTTATCAAAGTAACACGGAACCTCAAAGCCCCGAGAGGAACCTTTTTGACAAATAAACGAGCAAGAATTTATATCCTTTTTGTATTCTGATAGCATCGTTCGGTAGCTACGTGACAGGATTTGTGTAGAAAAGATTTGTACAGTTAATAGTGAAAGTATTATCTTCTTTTTTGTGTATTAGCTAGAGATTATATTTTGGTGAGCCTTGTAGTGTCGTAAGGTAACATGCGTGTGACTGTAAATGTGACAGGTTATGGGTTTGATTCTGGTAACGAGGCAAAGCACGGCGTTGAGTTGCGCTATAAAAATCAATGATCAGTTTTATATGTTGCTAAGCATGAAGTTACAGTGATTATTTAAATTCTGAACTGTAATTACACTAGTAACCTCTTTAGGAGTAGTCTCCTCTAGTATTTTTTTCAAAAATTTTTAAATTTTAACATTCCCAATAATAAGTTTTTAGCTTCACGTTTTATCCCGCCCATGGCAGGGTAGGTTCTTCACTTTCTGCAAAATTGAGGCATTGCATATTTAGCCATGTTACCAGAGCGAAGAAATGAATATATTAAATATTTTATTTACTCAAATGGGGATTGCACCCGTGACCTGTCGCGCTTACAGTCCCACGCTTCTGGTCATATGTCATGAAAGACCTCAAAAACTCTGAGCGAACGGATAAGTGTGTCTTGACTCTAGGTTCCCAAGTTCCCTCTGCCTCCTCTGCCATGCCGACCCTACGGGATACTGCGTGAAGCTGAGTATTGGCAATACTGTTTGTTTTTAATATTTATATTTTATTTTAAATATTTTGTACACTTCTTCCCAAATAAATTGTGGATAAAAATATTTTTATTAGAATAGTTTAACTTTAAAAGAAAGAAATCTCGTGTTTCATTCATACCTTTGTTGATTAAAATGTCGCCCGTTGTCTTGGTTTGTTCTGAACTGGAGCAAGGTTGCTTGTACTTGTATACAGTTTTTTAGTTATATATGTTGTATGTATGTATGTATGTATGTGTGTATGTCTATATGTATGTATGTATGTCTATAGGATCACTTCTCGCTGTGTTCTGTACGTAGCAAGATAGAAAGAAGAAGATGAATAAAAGGTAGAAAGGTAGAATAGTAAGAAGCTAAATGACAAAAAAAAATACCATTAAAAAAAAACAGCGACACAAATATCACTATCTCATATTTCCAAAGTGATCCTTTTTCATAAAATTTACAACCGAGATAGATAAAGAAATAAAGATTGCAGTTACAAAGAAGCGCATTCATAAATCACTCATTTATTTAGCTACGGTGATTGGCACGTAGATAGACACACGGACAGGTCTAACGCCCCCCCACCCCCCACTATTTTTGGCGACGGAAGTTAAAAAGAGAATATTAATTCCGTTCGAAAATTATATCGTCCCCTCTACATGTATAATGAAAATCGAATTAGCAGCTTAAGAGTTACGATCGGAGGTATTTCAACATTTTAATTTAGTTATTTCACATTTTTTTGACTCGGTAATCAATATCAAATCCTAAGACACTTCATTTTTCTTAACATCATAATTATTTTATATCATACTATCGAAACGGCACGGCTTCACCCGCTTTAGCTATATGTAGTTACGTACATAGGTTTACGCTATATCTCTAGCGGCGTAGGCAGAGAGAACGGAATGCTAAACGCTCGGTCTCAGTATACCTCTTTCGCCTCGTCCACTGTCATCATCCTCTTCATACGTGCCCTCCACTTATCTAGAGTATTGTAGATACTGTATTTTCGAAGGTCACCTTTTCTTCATAAATCTTTTTTGCCACTATTTCTTCACTCATTCACTCGACGTGCCCAAAACACCTGAGCACGTTTTTCTTCATTCTCACTGTGAATCCATGCTAGTACCTACCAGCCAGTGCGATTAGCTAAACTGACTCCGCATATCCAACGAAGAGATCACATGTCTACAGTATTCATGCTTTTTACATTCTTCTTCTGAAATACTCACGTTTTGCTGCCGTATAATGGCATCAGTGTACGGGCAAACGCGCAGCTATGCCGTTTTGCCGTCTCAACAATGCAACGTTAACTCTGTTACCGGCAGCAATACGCCTTTCCACATCCATCTCGTATCTTCCGTCCCTACTAAACATCCTTCCCACATATACTACATCATTCACTTATTTTAATACCATATCATTTACTGATCTTGCACTGACTGCTGTCCTTTCATCATTTCTTTTAAATTTAAAAAAAATAAGTATCCTATGTCCTCTCTCATACTTCCAAGAATATATGTACAAAGTTTTATGATAATTAGTTGAGTAATATTTGTTTGAAACGTAACAAACAAACATACATTAACATTTATAGTATGATAATATTTGATATATTACCTGCTACAGGTAACATACCTGTAGGCATATGACCTGTCGCAGTTGTGTCCATGTTTTCAGGTTTCACGGATGTGCAGACATTGTTCCTGGCGTGCTTCGCCACACTTCTGCCGCTCTTGACAGTGCTCTTCGCCACACTTCTAGTTAGGTAAGTTTTATTTAAACTTACTGTTTTCGGCAGTGCAGGGAAGGTAGAAGGAAGCTATGATAATCTGTCGCCTTTTTACATGGCGCCTAATTTTGAACTGCGCTTTGTGTATCAGAGCGGGGAAAGTTAAAATAATTTGAATATGAAATTTTTCCTTGAGCGTCGTCGTCGAATCCGCCACCATCACTTGAATTTTGATAATTTTACGCTTTATCCCGCACATATATACGGTATGGAAGGCAGAAGGGACTTGAGAAGTGTTAATACACTACGTGGTGGTTCCGGTTTTTTGCAGAATTTGAGGCATACTGCTTCAAGTGGCGGAATTGAACGCCACACTTTGCCTGTTTACCCGAGCGAAGAAATGAAAATATTAAATATTTCATTTCCTCGAGTGGGAATCGATCCTACAACCTGTCGCCACTACAGACAGGCCTCTAATATCAATTTATTCTAGTTTAATTAGAATCGGGACCTTACGCAAGGGTTAACGATGAGTATTTTGATCAAAGGGTCGGCTTTACGCCTTAACTATGTGATTTATCGGAGAATGGCGGTTAATTCTATTTGGATTAGTTTTGTATGACAATGTCAAAATGTTGATACTCAATGATTTATTAAATTTGTCCTCATAACTTACAAAGTTATTTTTTAGCTTCTCGCTGTTTCCCGCAAAGCGGGATAGGCAATGGAAACCTAGTGTTAACACTTTTTAAAAATAACCTCCCTTTATGTCTAATATTTGAGACATTGCTTGCTCAGTTAAATCAAAGGTGGATTTCCATGGTGCGATTAGTCTTGATAAGTCAGCAAAGGAACAAAAATAATCCTTTCCCCTAAAAGAGAATTTAATCGAGCACCTTCTTGTTTACATTCAGACGGTGTTCCAATGCCATACAATGCTGTGCTGTCCTGAATTATAATTATGTGTTATAAAATGCATATTTTTATATATTTGTCACATTTTTTTAAATTTAAAAAGCACTGTTGTGAACGATATATAAAGGGGTGTATCACAACGAAGGAGGATCTTTTTACTCTTTTTAGTAATGCTTAGCTCACTAAATAACCTTCACGCTGTATCCCGCATTTGACAGGGTAGGAAGAGGGCACTTGGGCCCTGGTTCTGAGGCACTCCGTCCCGTTCTGCACTTTCTGCTGAATTTGAGGCATTGTGTGTTGAGTGACGGAACTCAACGCCGCGCTTCTTCTTGTTACCAGAGCGAAGAAATTATATTAAATCTTTCATTTGGAACATTAGGTATCTAATATTTCATTTCACCCACAACCTTTCGAGTTTACAGTCAAATCCTTGTGTTACTGCGCCACATCAGACCTCAAATAATTCTTAAGATCGTACAGTTTTAGAATTAACATATATATTAAAAAAATACCTACATTCTCCTAGAAGGCGGATTGAACCTGTACGTACCATGTAAATACGCCATACATTCCTCAACTCCGTTATGATAGTGTCAATTAATAAGCTTATCTATAGAAATATTTTCGATGTGCACGCCGTATCCCACGCGTAGTAGGGTTTGCAAATTTCCACTCCTCGAATTTCGAGATAACGTACTGGTTAACATCGCGCATGGTCTTGTTTTGAGATCACAGAGCAGAAACGATAACATGAAATAGTTCTTCCCTCAAATGGGAATGGAACGCTCAACCGTTGCATTTACAGTTAAACGCTGAGCCACCGCGCCGCTATGCATAGGATTATTAGTATCATTAAATCTAGAACACAGGCAATAGTTCTTGATTGTTGTTAATAATAAATAGTTATTTGTGTTAATTTGTGTTTAGTTGTGGCGTTATTATGACACCAACAGTTAGAGAAGTTAATAGTCCGCTTTGGAAGTTTCCGACTGCTATTAAGGCCGAGTAATTATTATATTAATGGAGGCCTTCTATGGCGCAGGAGACAAATGTGTGGCTGTTACGCGACAGGCAGTGGGTTCAGTCTTACTTGAGGAATAATTAATATTTCATTATTTAATATTTGAATTATACTTCCTCATCCTGGTAAAGCGGTAAAGCATGGCGTCGAGTTCTGCCACTCAATAGGAAAAACCTCCAAAATTTAGTGTACAATGGGGAACGTAAGTGCCTTAATGGGAAACGAGTGTCGAAACACTAGGTTCCCATGTTACAAGGATATAGCGCGAAGCCTTCGTAGCGCAGTGGGCAGCGTGACTGCAGGCTTAGAAGTTAGTAAGCTTAATATTTGGAATTCTTGAGTCATAAAGTGTCTTAGAAAAAAATGTAAGTAGTCGAATTAGTAAAATTTTTTCAAAAAAAAAACTCTTCTCTTGTAACGAAAAAAGTAAGAAAAACTTATATATAAAATATTTACTATAATGTACTTATGTATATGTATACGTCTATACAATCATAAAAGTGAGTACGAACATAACGAAGTCAGAATACCCTCGTCGACCCTTCATCAATGTAATTAAATAATACCACATGGATCAAGTGTCTATGCTAATAGATTTATACGAAAATTAATACTGTAGAAGCCTTTGTAATAGTCCCTATGAAGCTAACCACGATGGTTGCCAGTTCGAATTTAATTGGTAGATTGTTAGTATTAGAAACATTTTTGGTCCAGATTTAGCTTAAGCGGATTGTAAGTTTTGCGAAAGTGCAATATTATCTTTAAATTGAGTAGTTGAGGCCTGTCGTGGCGCAGCGGCACAAGCGTGTGACTGTAACCGATAGGTTCTGGGTTCGATCCCCAGTCGAGGAAATGAAATATTTAATATTTTCAATTTGAATATTTAACGTTTCATTTCTTCGCTCTGGTAATAAGGCAAAGCGCGGCGTTGAGCGCCACTCAACACGCAATGCCTCAAATTCGGCGGAAAGTGGGGAACGGAAGTGGAACGGAGTGTCATAACACTAGGTTTCACTTCCTTTCCCTCTGCCTACCCTGCCTAGTGCGGGATACAGCGTGAAGATGAAAAAGAAAAAAAAAAAAAAATTGAGTAGAAAATGGAGAATAAAAAGCTTTCACTCTTTGTCTAGGTTATAAGGTAATGGGTAAAAAAAATCTTGTTAAGTAGTATTGTTAGTTATTTTATCTTTACGCTGACCTGCATGCAGGAGAGTAGGCAAAGGGAACCTAGTGTACAGATACTTTGCTCCCTACGCACCGCCTAATGTTTGAGTCATTGCGTGTTCAGTTGTGGAACTAAACGCCGCGCTTTATTTTGTTACTGGAGCGAGGAAATTAAAAACGTATATAAACAAATCCTTCGTGTAGATATGCATTCACCAATCGGCTCGTCTACAGTCACGTCAACGGCTGTCCATACAAAATTTAAAAGTAGAGGAAAAGTTTAAAAATAAATACCAAAGCTAAGTAGATCCTGTTAAAAGCTTTCACTGTACAGCTGTAAGTAAAGCGCCGCTAAGTAGTACAACCAGTACTTTAAAGTAATTTATCTTAGAATGCCAGTTTCCATTTTTCAACAACAATTTTGGAAGAGCTGACTGTGCAATGGAAGTATTAAATATTTAATTTCCTTGAGTAGTTGAACCCACAACCGGTCGTAGTAGTCGCACGCTAGTGCCTTTAAGCCGCGACAGGCTTTTATAAGCATGATTTTGATCTACTCGAATGTAGTTATTTAAATCTTGTTATATATAGGTAGAGATGAGCTATTACTTATTATTACCAGGGCAGTACGAGAGGCAATTAAGAAATCGTTGGCGGTAGTTTGATATAATAATTATATCAAATGACAGACCAATGCCACCTCAGTCTACCCGTCGTGGTCACGGGTAGACTGAGGTGCCATTGGTCTGTCATTTGTGTGACTACTGTAAAGTGTTCGAAACGTCGGGTTTCCCAAAAATGTTAACCATTCAATATACGCGATTAATCTGGTTATAAGTGTTTCATTTCAAAAGAAAAATAATCTAAAAAATACGCTTTTATGAGTAGCACTTTTAACAAAGTTTCCGTTATAATCATATATAAATACATACATACGAACGAAGCTAATAAAAGTGTGTTAAATATATATAAATCAATACGTGACTAATATAATGCGTAATAAATAAACTGTTATTTACCCTTACCAAATGAAAATATTATATTATTCGATCCTATTCAAATTGCTAATTAAAAGCGACAATATGTGGACCGATTTTAATTAAAAAACACATACACATTTCAGATTTATTTGATTTATAATCAAATCAATGTGGAAACACGACGTTGAGTTACGCCACTCAATAATAAATGCCTCAAGAATTAAGTGGAAAATGGGGAACGGAAGTCTTAATGGGAACGGTTAGAAAATTAGATTACCAGGTTTCCCCTTCCTAGTGTGCTATGTGCGTAATACTCGTATAGCGTAATGCTTAAACCTAGACTGTACCATAGGATCAATTCTAGATATTTATTTTAAGAATTTAAAGATGTTAAGAGCATCTTTATACCTTTATAATAAACTTCAGATACTTTTATAGGCTAAGTCTTTGAACTAATATTTTCGGAGGTAAGCCCACGTCGGGCGCCATAGTAAGGGCTTTAGCTGTTTTATTTCAATTTGTGGGAAATATATTAGTTTGCGTTAAAATAACTATCCAGGTTCGTTTTTCACTTGAAGAAAAGTTTATTTTATAAAGTATTTGTTGTTGATTCACTGTTAATAATCCTATATCTATGAATATGAAAAGAGAAAAGGTAAAATATTTATGTTAAGAACTAAAAAAACAATGTTGTCTATATATTTATACCTCTGTTTGTCCGTCTGACAAGACGTTGACATATTAAACATCAATTAAAAGCGTTTATAAATCGTTTTACAATTTAAATACAATTGGTCGCAGAATCAATGTTAAATTTCGAAATTTGGCAATGTTAAATTTCCAGTATAATTTACTTACTTAGCTTCAGGGTAGGTAGAGAGAACTTTGGAACTTGGGGTTAAAAATCCTACAAAAAACATCACGTGATTAATGGATAGCCCCTAACTTAATAGAACACAGCGTTGAGTTCTGCAACTCAACGTGTAATATTTAGAAAATTAGGCCGAAAATTGAAAATGTTTTAAAACTAAGTTCCCGTTTCAGTCTTTTATACAGCACATCCGGATGCAAGCTAAGCTGAAGCTAAGGCTAAGCTCAGTCTAATTATAAGAAGAATCACTCAGGCTCTACACGTAATGTCAATAATCGGGGGAAAGTAGAGTATGGAAATGTCAGTCAGAGTATGGAGAACGTATTATATACTAGGTTCCATGTTTCTTCTTACAGCGTCAAGCTATAAAATGATTACGTGTTGACTACGGGACCAAAGCAGTGGATTAAAATATATTTCCTCCAAGCACAATTAGAAATACTTCTAGAAACAATATAATTCAATTGCACTTAAAGTAACGTAAATTAACGTCACACCATGTTTATTTACTCAATTTGTCGACCAATTTCCTTAACAGTTTGTAAAATATCAAGTTAATATACGTTGAATGGTAACAGTTCAGCTCTGGATTTGGTCCAAAAGTTAATGCCAAACGTCACTTCCGGGATACGAAGACGACAAAGAAAGACTTGAACAGAGTAAAGTTTTCCGTTTTGTCTTAACAATAGTTTGTTGGTATTTCATATTATTTTTTAAACAAAAATAGGTGTACTCGTTTTATAAGTCTTGATCTCTGAACTGTCCGTATGTATCCGATAAACCGTTTTTAGGCGTATTTTCTTTTAAATCGAAAGCCTTGTGCAATGAGGTAGTTCTAAGCTATTATATTAATATTATTCTAAGTTGTTGGGCGTCTCATTGAAATGAAGCTATACACGAAGATTCAGCTTGATAGTAATGATTTTTACATCTAGTATTAGTACTACAACTTTTGAGCGTAGGACCAAGATGTCGTACCACGCAATTTGTAGGACAATGTGGCTGTTAAATTACATAAATATTTACTAACTAATAGAAAAAAAATTAGATGGTTAGTAATTATTTTTCATGACCTTGATAATAATACATGTTGGAGAGGGGGGAACTCTTTGATAAAACCTTGAATTTTGTAGGACAAATATTTTCTCGGTTTATTTAGATAATTATCTTGACGATTAACGAAGAAAAATTCAGTTAGTAATTAATTTTTGAAATTCATCAAATCAACACATTTCATCCCTGCTACCCCTATTAGCTACCATTTACCAAAATTGTTGTAAAGAAAAAAGTTGGGCGTCTAGTCAAAATGAAGCTACTCACAAAAAATCAGCTTGTTAGTAATAAATGGTGAAAATAGTCCAGGGATCCCGTACTATATGTTTTCTGACAGTTTTGCTACGCTAAAAGTTACGAGCGTTTTGCTAAGACGAAGTAGTCGCTTTTCGGTCGGGTTTTCTTTTTATTTTTAAATGTAATTTTTTAACTTGTTTAACTTTACGCTGTCACCTGCATATAGCATGGCAGGTAGAATATTTGGTTTCTTTTCAAGATAATAAAATAATTCATTGGCTTAAGTGGGTATTTAATTCACAAATGATACTAAGTTATACATAGTAAAGTCTAAATTTACCTATATTTTACAATTAAAAAAATGATATATGTATAAAAAAGCTTTAATATTTAGATAAGAAGTCGTTGTCACGCAACGAGTTCGATTCTCACTCGGAAGAATGATTCACCTACGAGTACATTCCTTTCCTTTGGTGAGGAGACAAAAATCGGCGTAGTGCTCCGCCACTCAAAGTTAAAAACGTTTATCTGAACACTAGATTACTTTAACCTATCCTACTATATTGAAGGGCACCGGGAGAGCGAGGCAGAAAAATTTATATATAAAATATTTTTCTAACATATATTTGAATCCACTACCATCTTGTCTCAGTTATACAGCAACTGTTGCGCCGTTTCTGAACTTTGAACGTAAACCACAATTTCATGACAACAAAGTAACTCGAAAACTTTTGACGTCTTTGAATTGGCTCCTTAGAAGTTAGAATCGTATTATAGACTTCTGATCAAGTTTTAACCGATTTTGTAATAAAATTGTTTTTTTTTTCTGAGTAATAGTAATAAATAACTTCCTGTCATTTGTTATTGTAATGAGGCGCGCTGTCGTGGCGCAGCGGCACAAGCGTGTGACTGTAACCGACAGGTTCTGGGTTCGATCCCCAGTCGAGGAAATGAAATATTTAATATTTTCGATTTAAATATTTGTAATATGTTTCATTTCTTCGCTATGGTAATAAGGCTAAGCGCGGCGTTGAGTTCCGCCACTCAACACTCAATGCCTCAAATTCGGCAGAAAGTGGGGAACGGAAGTGAAACGGAGTGTCTTAACACTAGGTTCCCGGGTTCCCTCTGCCAACCCTGCCTCATGCGGGATACAGCGTGAAGCTAAAAAAAAACTTCCTACAAGAGGCCGTGATGCCGCATAGACAGTGACAGTCCGTTAGCCCGGGCGTTATATGTTCTATTTTTACAAGGTGGTATTTATTATTTTAATTTCTTGGCTCTAGTAATGGAGATTATAAGACAATGCACAGTGTTGACTTCCGCCACTCAGTACGTAATGTCTGGAAAAAATTGTATGTAGGGATTGGAGGTTATTTTAATGTATTTCTGCTGTTAAAAGTATGCAGGATACAGCGTGCAGCCAATAAGTGGTCAAGTGCGAGTTGAAGAAGTCAGTTATGTTATAGGGCTTAGTTTTGAGGAACCCTAAAAAATAAATATTTGCAACTAAAATTTCTTCGTTAGAAAAACTCATAAACAGCTAAACAGATAAATGTTTCTGATTAGACTAATATGAGTATATATGTAGTAAAGATTTGTACGTTTACGAGTATAAATGTAGTAAAGATTTGTTCGTTTACGAGTATATAGATTTGTACGTTTAAATTTTGATAAAATTTATAAAAATGATTTAAATATGATGATAGTTTACCTAATTACGATTATTTTTCCGAAGTTATAATAATTTTTGATATATTATTTATTAATCATAGGTATAGTTTAGAACTATCGTGAGCACATTTCTGGAACATATTTCTATAACGTTGTTATTAGTCATTTAAAATTTAGGGCTTTTGTGTAGCAAACCCAAGCACTGCTCTAATATTTTTTTCTTTCCTATTTTTATTTTTTTAGCATCATCCAGCATCCCGCATATTGCAGGGTAGGCAGAGGAATTTACGGTTAAGACATTCAGTTCCTATTGAGACATCCCGCTAATTTTTTGGGTATAGCGCGTTTTTTTCCCTACTTTCCGCCAAATTTGGGACATTGCGTGTTAAGTGGCGGTACTCAACACCACGCTTTGCCTTATTAACAGAGCGAAGAAATGAAACATTAAATATTAAAATTGAAAATATTAAATATTTCATTTCCTCGACCGGGGATCGAACCCGGAACCGGTCGGTTACAGTCACACGTTTGTGCCGCTGCGCCACGACAGCGTGTTGAAAGTTGAAACATAACGCCGCGTTTTGCCTTGGTACTAGTAGGAATCACACATCCTTTCGAGTTTACAGTTGCACACGCCCCTGCACCGCGACAAATATCAAATTATAGTATTAGTATTTTTTTGCTGTTAAGTAATTTCAATAATATTATTAACCATATATTTATGTACAGGTGTATGCTGCGCCGGTGGTGTCCCACGTGGTGCAAGAAACCAACAGACTCCTCAGTGTCAGACAGCAGTGACAAGCCAGAGAGTAATCATCAACAGGTCTGTACACTGATAAACGATATGTTATACTAGTAATATCAAATTTATACTACAACTCCTTGATGGCATGTATGTATTGGAGGTTGATGACTGTCGATTATACCATCTGAGAAAGAAAGATATCCTTGGCATGGCATTCAAAAAGCTCGACATATTAATATTTTTTGAGGTCTGTCGTGGTGTAGGGGCACAAGCGTGGTGTAGTGGTGTGACTTTAAACGCAACAGGTTGCGGGTTCGTTCCCAAGCTGAGGAATATGAAATATTTAATAATTTTCATTGAAATATTTAATATTCATACGAGAATTAAGAAGTAAAAATAAATAAAATTAAGGCGTTCACTCAACACGCAATACTTGAAATTTAGCGGAAAGTGGGGAACGGAAGTGTCTACGTGGTAGAGTTATATTTTTTTAAGAATTAATAATGAATAATACCAAGGAAAATGAAATTTTATAATTATAATTACTTAGATTTGACCAAATAACCATCAAGACTTGTGAAGATTACTTTGATAATAATATAACTTAACTGTGCAGTTCACGGCTTTGGCTCCAGACTAATTCAATTATGCACTGTACTAACTTACTTAACGTCATTTTAAAGCTCATTTTTATTCCCCTTTCAACTAATGTATAGCGAAACTGTGTAAATGAAACATTGCTGTTATTTTTTTGTAGGCGTTTTTATTTAGAGTGTATTTAAATTACAGTTAATTTTGATCGAGCTCTATGCATGAATGCATTTGGTGTTTTTTAGGTTAACGAGTCTCTAGTGGCTCTGGTAACATGGCAAAGCGTGGCGTTGAGTTCTGCCACTCAACACGTAATGCCTTAAATTCGGAGGAAAGCGAGTGTTTTAACGTTACTTCAAATTTTTCCTTTACAGCGTGAAACTGAGACTAGTGTGTTTGTTTACGACTTTAGTGTATGACAAAGGCGGAGAGTCAGAGCACTAAGTTTTAAAAGCTAAATCGAGACGTTGGATATTGACTGTCTGAATCTCAATACCACGTTTTATGTTTAGAGAGCGGAAATATCTAATTAATTTATTATCCTTAATGAGATTCGAACCTACTATCACGAATATTGTCAAACAGTGAAAACTGCACCAATGGAATCAGTTGTTTCGTGATTATTACATTGAAATGTATCTATTAAGCAAAAGTATATATATAATACATCATATTATAATATAATTGTGAAAGTTTGTGAGGATGTATGTTTGTCTCATTTACACGCAAAAAATGCTAAACAAATTTGAATGAAACTTTTCAGTAATATATATTTCATATATATAATTTGAATTTTATATAATAATAACTTTTAGCGAACGAAACCGAGCATGAGTGGTTTGTTTGAAATATGTATGTATTCTCTCTTAGTCTTAGTGATTAAATTAATAAATGCTATCTCCATACAAGTCAATAGAGTTATTAGTTTAATAAGTAATTTGATTTAAAGAAAACTTTTACAGTGTTTATTCTTTCCTTTTTTTTTTTGAGTTATTGCAAAAAAATCAAATTTGTCTGGAAGAAATGTTGTTTTACAAAATGTTATTTGTATTTTAGGCAAAGGGAGGTATCTGGGAACCTAATGTTAAGTGACATCCGTTGACTATTATTTGTTGGGTGATCAACTTCAAGGCCGCCTCATTACCAAAACAGTTAATAAAAATTGTGTTGTGTGTTTACAGTCGCACGCTTGTGCCTCCGCGCCACGACTGACAGACTGATCTGTCTAAGATCCTATTATTTACGAATATGATGACTAGATGTAACTTAACTTAGCTTCACGCTATATCACTAGCGGGGTAGGCAGAGAGAACGGAGCGCCAAACGCTACGGTCTCGGCATACCTCTTTCGCCTCGTCCACTGTCATCAGCCTCTTCATACATGCCCTCCTTCATTCTTCAGGGGTCTTCATGCTTTTTACGTGACCTTCCTCCAGCATCGTCGATACTGTGTTTTCGAAGGTCAACCGAGGTCTCCCCCTCCCTCTCTTACCACTTACTTTTCCTTCATAAATCTTTTTTACCATTCATTCTTTACTCATTCGCTCGACGTGCCCAAACCACCTGAGCACGTTCTTCTTCATTCTCAGACTAGATGTAATTTATAATTTTCATACATATGTACATATATCCATTTGTGACGTACAATAAAGTATACATAAATTATTAATAAAACTGCTATAAGGGATGAAAATGTTTAGTGCTCGGTTAGAAGGGACATGTCCCTTGTATTATTACAATATGAGTATGACAGCCCCTCGCTCCACTCCGCTACCTAAAATTATCTCTACCAAGGGAACAATGCGCTTGGATTAAATTTCCTTTTTGTTTTCTTATTCATACTCAATGTTATGTGTTATTAAAATATTTGAGACATTGTATTTTTGATGGCCGGAAACAAATTATGTTTATACAATCATGATCATCCCTGAATTCCTGGGTATTGCACCTACAACCAACCAAAGTTGTGATGAAATGCTCTTTCTCTACTCAGTTTCACGCTGTATCCCGCACATGGCAGGGTAGGCAGAGGGAACTTGGGAACCTAGTGTTAAGACACTCCATTCCAATTTCGTTCCCCACTAGAAAATAGTAATTAGAAAATTAAAAATATTTGAACGATCGTGATGAAGAAATATATTGTTATAATGTCTCTCACTCCGTTAATTTATTATATTAGATTGATATTTTATAAAAAAAAAATGTACCTTTGGTTTGTCTTTATAATAAGAAATTGATTGATTATATCTACTTTCAAACGCGACTCATTCGAAGAAACAAATTGTTGTTTCATTTCCTCACTTTGGTAACTAGAAAAAGCGCAGCGTTGAGTTCCGCTACTCAACACTCAATGTTTCCAGAAATTGGCGGAAAGTGGGGAACGGAAGTGTCATAAACAGAACGGAATTCCTTAGCACAAGGTTTCTAGGTTCACGCTGCCTATCCCGCTATGTGCGGGATACTGCGTGATGTGTTTTTTATCCCACACATGGCTGAGTAGGCAGAGAGAGACCAGAGAACTTGGTATTATTAAGATACTCCGTTGCCCCGTTAATTTGAGGCTTTGCGTGTTGAGAAGCGGAAATCAACGGCGCGTTTTGCATATATTATTTTATTAATTCAATATATTAAATATTCAATTTCTTGGAGTGGGTCCGAACCCACAACCTGTCCCGTCCTTAGTCACACGCTCGCGCCCCTGCGCCGCCACAGACGTCAAATTAAATTTTAATCCAATTATTTTTATAAATAACAGTTAAAAGAAAGTTTTTTTCATTTTTCTCTCTATCTATGTAATATCTATAAAATGATAAATTTACAACCGACCGACATCACAACTGCATCTAATCTGTTCTTAACTATATTAAAAAGGAGATGAAAAATGGCAAAAAAATCATCATTGCATACTTGGTCGACTGCATATTTGGTAATATGTCTGTCTCGCTCGCTCGCACGCGCCAGAGCGAGACGGATTGAGTGCGTTTGACCTATGCGCTTGCGCCGATTTTGGCAGTTAGCTCAAGTGCGGGTGCTTGAATGTTCGAAGTACAGTCGGTAGCAAATTTATATAAAAAAAATAATTGTTTGTTTTTTTAATTTGTTCGTTGTTACTGTAGACATTTTTAGAAATTCTTTCTCCTAAGCTTAAGTAGTTTTGTACGTTCGTTGTCTGTTAGTCACTCAGTACTGGATGAATTTCGTTTTTCGTTCACGCTCCGGCTAAAGTAGTAAAACCCACACTGGTACAGTAGGTATAGGGAACATGGGAAACTAGTGTTGAGATACCCGTGTTGAGATTAATACTCTTCCGTTCTCCACTTTTCATCGAATTCATTATTATACTAAATGATAGATAGCCATATATTTCTGTATTTTTTGCCGTGTGATCCCGGCTTAGAATAGGATCACCCTGGTACTGATGGTGTCGAAAGAGGCGACTAAAGTGCGTGTGGTAGAGTCACGTTGCTAGTTATGGTAACACGCATGGGCAGACTCGACCGGATTGTTACCACCCCCGGCATTTAAGACCGGCATTAAGTAGTGGCTTTGGCCACTGCGTTTCGCATTAGGTAATGCCGGGCCCCGGTGCCAATCCACCTGAAAGGACGGCAATGCTCCTGTAGCTCCTCTGGAGTTACACGGGGCCGTGGGCGACGGTGATCACTTACCACCGGGTGACCCGTACGCTCGTTTGCCGTCTCTTCCATAAAAAAAAAAAGACAGTAATTGAGGCCGTCGTGGCACAGCACTGTCTGCCTACCTAATAGAGAATTTTAGAAACTAGTGTTAAAAACCGATGTTCTCCTTAAAACACTTCCGTTTTCCACTTTCTGTCGAATACATTATTAAACAATACCTTAAGTATTGTCAAGTGTCGAAAAATAACGCCGTATATATGTGTGTATTTTATAAGCAGTATATGTATTTTTTTTTAAAAGTTATTGAGTGAATTACAAACGTTATTGACTGTATTACAAACGTTATTGAGTGAATTACAAACGTTATTGAGTGTATTACAAAAGCTTTCAAAATGTAAGATTATTACAGATTATAGTTGAATGAGAAATCTGAAGAAATTTATTTCGGAATGAATATATTTTCATTATTTAATGTTTTTTAAAGCCTTAAGCTGTATAGCTTATATAACAGGATAGGTAGAGAAATTTTACAAGAAATTCTATTCTGAAGGCATAAATTAGATAGTGGAATAACATAACGAACAAATAATTAATCCCCATTTACTCCCATGTTTCGCTGCTTAGATCAAAAGTAAATTATGATATTCAAATTTGGGTACAAATCCATATAATTTAGTAAAGTACAGAACGGAGTGGCTTCAATTTAATGAAAAATATTTCATAACATACAGAAAGTGCTCTAATAATTATTCCAAATCCACAAATATTCGATATATTTTTTTGTTATTTTTAATAAACATCGCAAAACATTATTATGTAGTTGACTGTACACCCAAAATCTATACATACAATTCTATCCTCTAGTACTTACGAATAATGACTGTTACACACTAATAAATGCGCACACGCACACATAAGTAAACTCACACACGCGCGCAAAATAAAACTCGTTTAAGAAAATATTGTGCAACCTTAATAATGAACATTATATTTTAACGCATCGTCGTAATTTTGGAATTGAGAGATTGTGCATGCTATTGTTTTGAATTCTATTCTTACTTGTAATATTTCATTGTCCTAGTCTTTGATTAAAATGTCCTTACATTTTTATAGGTTATTTTAGTAGTTATTTTATAAAATGGCGACAACGTGTTTCTCGGATATTAAAGGGAATTCCAACTTTAAAATTTTTCATTTAAGTTATTCTTAGATGAACTAGTATTTAAAATGTTACTTCGATTGTTTATATAAATAATATTTAAAAACCATACTTTCTGCTATGCCAAATTATAACACATTTTATTAAATTACCGCGACTTGTACTTCAATGAATACAATATACAATGAGAAAAAAAAAAAAAAAAAGAAAGATAGAAAATTGAAATACCTGGCAAAACAATTACTTTTCCACATTTGATACTCAATAAATTATATATAATTAAAGCTAAAAGCTTTTTCTAACGTTTTTTCTTCAATTTTTATAATAATTAACGTTTTCATTCAATAACGTTAAAGTATATTTACGTTATTAAAACGTTTTATTCCAAGTAGTAAAAATTTGAGTAACACATAATATAATTCTATTGATACAAAAAAGCTTTTTATAACAAAGTGGGTATGAATGAACAGAAAATAAAACAAAATTATATTTAAATCATGATTTTCTCATCGTGGCACGGTTGTATATCGACTATAAACTGCGACGGCTTAGAGCACGATTCGTTTGTTTATATTGTACATAGTACAGTAATGAACAATATAGTTTCATGTGGTGAGGTTTTATTGTAGTGTAACTGCCTGAAGTCCATCAATTTTTTTTTTTTTTTTTCAGCTTCACGCTGTATCCCGCACTAGGCAGGGTAGTCAGAGGGAACGAAAGTGAAACCTAGTGTTATGACACTCCGTTCCACTTCCGTTCCCCACTAATTTTATTTAATGCAGATTTTTAATTGAGAAGCAACAAATCAAACAGTTTTCTTATACTGTATATATTTCTTTGGGAATCGAACCAGCAGCCTGTCACATTTATTTTGGCATGCTTGTGCTCCTGCGTAACTTAGGCATTTCTACGTTCAGTCAGTTCAGTTGCACTTGCTTATATCGTATCAACTTTAAGCTATAAATGATTACCGAAATTTCCCTTCGCCCTACCACGTCCATGTGTGCGTGAGCCGGTCCCGTGCACTCTACTATAGTAGTATACATGTAGTATAGAATACTATAGTACCTATAGTATACTGTATAGATGTGTAGTTATGGCTATTCATGAGGTTTCGACCACGTTTTTGCAAACGCTTAAATTAAACGATAAAAATTTTGGTACATGTATCGTAAGTCTTTATTAAATATTTGATATTGTTTTTTAAAATGGATTTAAAAAAACAGTTTATAATAATTTTGGTTACTTTTTTGTCTAGATTATGTCAGCTCAAGAGGTATTGTGAATTAGAAAAAACGCCATGACTTATTTTTAGCTTATATAAGAGAAAATTTATTCTTTTGACATTACGACTCAATTTGCAAAATATTACACGTTGAACAACGGAGTTCAACGCCGCGTTTTATCTTATAACCAAAGCCGAAAAATGTAAATAATTCATTCTCAAAAGTAAGAATTGAATGCCCAGCGCTACGCCACTAAGTTACGACGTCCTTATTTTAATAAATTATTGTAATAAATATATTTATTAATCTCGGTGAAATTTGAATCCATGACCACCGTGTTCAACGTCATAAAATACATATAGGTAGGTATATTTATAGCTAATTCGTGAAATTTCACCCTTTTTTTACTCTTAAGCTAAAATTAAACCATAAAATTTAAGTATACATATCGTAAGCGCCTCGATGACGTTTTTAATGTTATGTGTATTGTGAATGACAACTTCGGGGAGCAGTTGCAGTCTTTACAGTAGACGAAACAGGTCGTAGGTTCGATCCCTGCTCGAGGGGACGTGTCTACATAAATGTTTATATGGTATAAACATAGTTAAAGAGTTTGTTGGTTGAACGGGATAATCTCAGGAACTAATGGTTTATTTTAAAAAAATCTGACCAGGCAGCTTTTGTTTATTTCCATTTGACTAAGGAAATGAAACTGCAGGTTAAAACAGCAGTACGTATATAGAGGAAGTTTTTTTTAGCTTCACGTTGTATCCTGCACATAGCAGGGTAGGTATGAGAAACTTGGGAATTTAAGCCTTAAAAAACTCCGTTCCCAATGAAACACTCACGTTCCTGACTTCCCGCCAAATTTGAGGCGTTGCGTATTGAGGTGCGGAACTTAACTCCAGCCTATGCCGTGTTATCAGTGCGATAAAATTAAATTAAAATATTAAATATGTTTATACATATGTTCTCCAGTTTGGATCGAACTTGTCGCGTTTACAGAAGAACATTTTGTCCCTTTGCTTGGTAATTTATGAGAATCTTATTCCGCTAGTGTTAGCGATAGAGTGTCTTAACACTTGTTTCGTTCCGCCCAAATGAGGGATACGGAGTGATACTTAAACACTATATTTTATGTTAATGGTGTAAGGAATGGAAGTAAATGCTTTAGTGAGTATAAATTTTATTAAACCCTGTATTATGTTACCTTGTTGCTTCACAATATTTACTGAGCTTCTTGGTAATATTTTGATATTTATATTTGGTATAAAGAGTGATGTAGACATGAAAAGTATAAATAAGGAAGATTAATTATTTCTTGATAGAAGAAGGCAGAGGGAACTCGGGAACCTAGTGTAAAGACACTCCGTTCCACTTCCGTTTCCCACTTTCCGCCGAATTAGAGGCATTGCGTGTTGAGTGGCGGAACTCAACGCCGCGCTTTTGCCTTAATACCAGAGCGAAGAAATGAAACATTAAATATTTAAATTGAAAATATTAAATATTTCATTTCCTCGACTGGGGATCGAACCTAGAACCTGTCGGTTACAGTCACACTCTTGTGGCCTCAAATAGAAGAAGAATTATAGATTATAAATTAATAATTTTATAGTGATACGCTATTTCTGGTGTAGAGTAGGCAGGAAAGAGCTAGATTTAAGGCAGTTTGTTCCCAACTTTCATATTTCGTAAATATAAATAAATCTTTTTCCCAAGAGAGAATCGATCTCACAACCGTTACGCTTACAGTCACACGCCGCTCCGCTGCGCCAGAGTGGATCCAATGAATTGTTACTCGCACATAAAATATTTTCGTTTGGTCCCCGTGTCTGGTTAAGTAGAGCGTGAAACGCAATGTTTGTGCATTTTTTGAGATTAAGTGACTTAGATGTTGGGTTCTTTAGAAAAAAAAATATAACGTTTTTAAGTATTAAAACTAAGAATGAGTGACATTTAATGCGCATATACAATATATAATATTATTTTTTTTCAGTTTTACTCTGGCTTTTGCACTTAGCAGGGTAGGCAGAGGGAACATAATGTTGCAACTCAGTCCCTATTGAGATACCCCCGTTCCCAGATTTTCGAGAAATTGTGGAGGAATTACAAGAAGTAGAAATCAAATCCGTACTAAAAAATAGTAAATATTTGAGTTTCTTGTGGAAATAGCAGAATGAACTATGCACTTACCCTCTCTTACCCACCCGGCCATAATGCGTGTTCAAAACTAACGGCAAATTTGCTCTTCTTAACGCAGCAACTAAATGCAAATAATGCAATGACTAAGAATCGAACCCATTACCGACACGCTGCTATGACATTGTGCTATTAAAAACATATATGACTAATATTTTCGTCAATATGTTAAATATTTGTCACAATGTTTACCGAGTAGATTCGTGTCATAGGATTTGAAGTCACTACCAAGTGCTAATTAGAAATGTAACATGCTCGAAGGTAACTGTTGATTAATTGTCATTTCAAAGAAGTAGTTTTTATACATATTACTCAGGAACTAAGTAAGACGCATTTATTTTAACCCCACGTTAATTTAGTATTATACGTAAAAGGAAGTTGGGAACCTAGAGTTGAGACACTCAGCTCTCATTAAGACACTTTCGGTCTCTACTCTCCGTTGAATATTTAGAGAAATTGCGTGTTGGGCGATGAAATCTCGTTAAGATATAAACTCTAAATATCTTAACATTTTCGCTCTGGTAACAGACGATATGCGATGCTGTGTTCTGCCTCTGACCATGGAAAGTGAATATTACAGTATCTTGGCACAAATTTTACAATTTTATATATATTATATATTTTTCATATATGTTTTAATATAATCGAACTTCTTTCCCAAATCTTAATAGACTTTCTGACCACAAAACGTAAGGGATCACTCGACAACCTCTTTTTTTCCAAATCGGTTACAATGTGTACCTCTACTGTCACCTTTTGTTTTTCTTTGTAAATGTATTTTGTAGTTCCGGCTAAGTCATTTGCTCTTTGAATGCGGGCGAATAATACTACAAAATTACTTAAATATGTTAAAAATATGTTATTTAAGCGATTTTTTATTTTATTTGTATAAGACATAAGAGTTATGTGTCACTTTCTAGAGTATATTTTTATACGGTAAGCCGCAGCATCTTTGTACCGAACTAACGGTAGATCTGGTTTGGAAAGCGATGTATTGAGCTCGAGTATACGTTGTTTAAACAGACTGAGCGATTTCTGTATATATACATATGTATATGTTATATGCATGTAAATGATAATTTTTAAGTTAGATATATTTTTTAGCTTCACGCTGTATCCCGCACGTGGCAGGGTAGGCAGAGGGAACTTGGGAACCTAGTGTTAAGATATCCTTCTGCTAAACTCATTATTATACAAATGTGATAGATAAACATATGTATATTTTTCTATAAAAAAAATAATTGAGGCCGTCGTGGGGCAGGAAGCGTTTGACTGTAAATTTGAAGATTCTAGGTTCAATTCCCTCTTGAAAGTTTAAATTATTTTCATTACTTCATTACCTTGTACCAAAGATAGGGTGGTGTTGATTAATAATTTTTGTTCAGTAAAAAATTGTTTATACATTTTCTATACAAAATCGGAAACATATTAAATTGAAAATTGTAAGTGTCATATCTTACGTACTTTAAATATAAATGAATATTACAAAATTCCTGCGCGCACGTTTTTACGCCGCCTTAAATCTGTCATCGGGCGATCCTTTCAACGTATAATTTATGAGCATGTAAATTGTGTAATTTTGATAAATATATATTTATTTAATATGTTCACTGTATCCCGCACAAACAGGTTAGTTATAGGGAATTCTAGATCAAGTATTCAAACTCTCTGTTCCCATTGTAACACTTCTGTTCTCTACTGTTCGCCAAGGCGTTCAGCTTGAGTGGCAGAACTCAACGCCGCGCTTTCCTCATTACTAGAGCGAGAAAATTAAAATAATAATAATATTAAAATCAATATTTATAATTAAATTTAAAATCATTATTTATTACATTTACTTGAATGAGGATCGAACCCACAACCTGTTGCGTTTATAGTCGTATACATACGGCCCTGCGCTACGGTAGATAAATTTTATTTTTTATTATTTTGTACCTTGTTACCCTGTACCTCGTGTATAGCAGCGTAGACAGTAAGAACATAGAGTTTAACGCTTTTCACCAAGTTTTCCACGTATCCACCACTCAACAGATAGTTAAATGGCGGAACTCAACGCTGCGCTTTGTCTCGTTACAAGAGCAAGCAAATAAATGCACATGACCCAGTATACAACTTTCCAAATGTTATTTATTATAATGTAAATGTATGAAGCATTGATGAATACTCGATTATTCGTGACCTTTCGTCTCAGTCCGATATATTCTTGTTAGAGGCTTCGTAACGAGTGAAAGCTGCCTTCTCGGAAGCCGTCTCGAGCATAGAATTCATAAAAGTAGCGCAAAAAACTGTTGAAATCGATAAATGTGCCATTTATTTTTATTTATTTTTTGCTTCACACTGTATCACGCACGTTGCAGGGTACGAAGAGGGAACTTGGGAACCTCAGGGTTCAGACACTCCTTTCTCATTAAAATGTGCTTCCGTTTTGCACTTTCTGCCGATTTTGAGACATTGTGTCACTCAACAGAGTGACGGAACCCAGTAAAAAACTACAAAATCTATAAATATGTTTTTTTTTTTTTTTCATTTATTGAGAGCACGTTTTATATGGACTGGCATATACGAAATAAAGCGACGGAACTTGAAAACTAGTCAAGCCACCACCACTCTGATCTTAATGTTACGTTTTCGTTTAATTTGAGATATAACGTGTGGAGTGGCGGAGATCAACGCAACGCCGCACTTTGCCTTGATACCAGAGCGAAGAAATTATACATTACAATATTATTTTCTCTAATGAAGATCGAGTCCATAACTTCTTGCGTTCGCAGCTGTGGCCCCACGTCACGACGGGCCCCTCATATATATATATATATATATATATATATATATATATATATATATATATATATATATATATATATATATATATATATATATATATATATATATATATATATATATATATATATATATATATATATATATATATATATATATATATATATATATATATATATATATATATATATATATATATATATATATATATATATATATATATATATATATATATATATATATATATATATATATATATATATATATATATATATATATATATATATATATATATATATATATATAAGAAAACGAGTTTGACTATTAGGTAGTTTACACTTACAAATATTTTTAGTAAACGGTAGTTACTTTGATTACTGTTCAAAGCAAAAAAAAAATCATTTAATTGTTTTCGCTTTTTTAACGAATCAAATCGCGGCGTTGTGCTCCGACATTATAAACATAATATCACAAGCAAAAAATAAGTACAATATAGGGAACGAAGCGATGTAGAACAAATGGAAAGTGATTGTTTTGACACTAAGTTCCCTCTGGCTGCCCTGCTATGTGCAGGATACAGAGTTAAGCAAAAAAAAAAATAATATTAAAATTTCATATAAATATATATATTATTTTTTCAAACTTTACGCTGTATCCCGCTTATGACGGGGTTGACAGAGGGAACTTGGAAATAGTGTTCGACCCTCCATTCTCTTTTTCATTTTTCGGCGCATTTATTATTATCAGATTCACGCTGTATCCCACAGCGGCATAAATCGCTGAATCTTAGGTATTACTTGTTAGGTGGTGGAACTCAACACCGCGCTTTATCGTGTAATATAAAATATTTCATTTCTCCTAGTGGCGAACCCACAACCTGTTCTGTTAACAGTCATACGTTCATGGCTCTGTGCCACGATAGACTCAATTTCTTTATAAAATAACTTGTAAGAAACTTATGCGATTTAACAAATTTTTGAATTTAAATTGTTCGTTATTACCACAGTAACGTTGATCGTTATGTTGAATTATTTCATTACATTCGACTTAAGAGAGTAACTCCACATAAGTGTGGACTTGGCCTTAATTATCTCAGGTTTTTTTACATATATATTAAAGTCTTTTTCAACTTCACGAAACTTGGGAACTTCACTGTTTTATTGGGAAACTAGCGTTAAGACATCCGTTCCCATTACGACATTTCTATTCCCCATTTCCGCTATTGTTTATTGAGCGGTGGAACCCAACGCCGTGCTTTGCCTTGTTAACAAATAATTTTTCATTTTCTCCACTTACAACTTGTCACGTTTACAGCCTCACGCTTGTGCCCATTTAGGACACAAATAATAAATTATAGTGTTATTATATGTTAAACATTAAATACAATATAAACATGGATAAATTAAATAAATAATGATTATTATTAACAATTTTTTTACAATTACATACTAACCTTATATATTAAACATAACTTAAAAAATTAAGTAATTTAAAAAATTTAGTTACAAATAATTACAATATTATACTAAGCACTAAGTTTGCAAGCTCAGTGTGCCTATCCTGTGAAGCGCGGGAAACCCAACAGCCAAATCAGTTCCATCCACATTTCATGACCACCTGGAAAATTGCCTAGATGAATGTAATGAGACAAAACTTTGTTTTACTACATAAGTACCTATTGTCTATTAGATAAGTAAGCCTATAGTTTTACCTTCAAACTCTATGGTCAGACCAGTTCAACTAATTTACCTGAGGCTTTGCTTTATTGTCATATGGTTATAAGTAAACAGTTGTATATGACCCCTCTGCCTACCCTGACATGTCCGGGATACAGCGTAAAGCTGTTATAATCTTCCTTGATAAATAAACTATTCTGATTTTTCTGTAAACGTTATAAAAACTGCGGGTCATAAATGACAATATTTAAATAATATTGTGACAATTGTTCAGTTTCAAAATATGTATTTAGAATGTTTTAAAATGCCTTATCAAAATGGACACTTAACATGATATCGATAAATGATGCCTGCGTGTTATATTTAACGCTACAATGGAATTGATTTTTTAATTATTTTAATAAATAATACAAAAAAGTAAATGGCAAAAACGTAAAGCTGAGGCACATGGGCACGAGTGTGCGACTGTAAATTCTACAGGTTGTGTCTGGCAACGAAACATAATGTGGCGTTGAGTTTTACCACTCAACACGCGATACCTTCAAAATTCCGTGAAGAGTGAGTAACGGAAGTGTCTTGATAGGAACGGTGTATGTTAACACTATGTACCCACTATTATACTTACCCTGTAGCGCAAAACGCTACTTCTAGCGTAGCTGGTCTACGGCTACTAGGCTACGGCTAGACGTAGATACCGTAGCGTATCTATTCGTAGGCGTGCTACGTAATATTTGTGTTGATTCGAAATATAAAAAGAAATTACTTTTATATATATATATATATATATATATATATATATATATATATATATATATATATATATATATATATATATATATATATATATATATATATATATATTTATATTTATATTTATATATATATATATATATATATATATATATATATATATATATATATATATATATATATATATATATATATATATATATATATATATATATATATATATATATATATATATATATATATATATATATATCTCGGATCTAATCACAATAGAATATGAATTGATTTATATACATGGTCACAAAATAATTCAGATTTTCATTTCCTCATAGAACGGAAGTGTCGTCTTGATGGAAACGCAGTGTCCTTACACTACACACCCAGGCGTTTTCTGCTTACCCTGCATTATGCGGGATACAGCGTGAAACGCTAGTTAGCAAAACGGGGAATGGAATATATATAACCATTGCATATACAGGTAGGCTCTGACCTGCCCTACGACGGCCTACAAAGCAAAAAATTAAATTTTAATACATTCTTTTATTTGCTCATTAAAAAAACATAAATGCTATCTCAATTCAAAAGCTCGGACAAAATTGTACAAATCTTTTGAAGGTTACTCAAGTTTCTCCACATTACAGCCGGCTGTAAAGCTGGGAGTATTTACGACAGATCGTATCTACCGTCAGTCGTAAAGTGGGCAAGAGGACGATTCTAATTTTATTATGTTATGTTTTGTTTGGTTTGAAAATTCTATAATGTTGCCGCCTTTTATCTTTAGATAGCAATTGTAGATGTGATAGATGGAGAGAGCTTAGTGATTTGGCTGTCTACTTTTTGGTAAGAATAATAAATTTATGGTAAAAACGTCATGTCATATTTAAAATTATTAATACTTATAGAGTACTTAGTTAAAATCTCATTTGGAAGAATGAATTGGCATTCCATTTCTTAGCTAGAAAATAATTTTTTTTTGACATTTCACATGCTGTATTTTATTGTAACAATTTCAGATATTTTTAAAATGTTTAAAGTTTGCGATTTATATTTGAATGTTTAAGTGTTCTATGCTGACAATTATACTGTACCGACATAAAAATTAAAAAAAAAATAAAACTTTGACATAGATGGTTATGACCAAGTTTGTTAAACACGTGCTTAATTGAAGGCGACATCAACTGTTTACGATTATAATAATTACAATTAAAATAAAATAAAATATGAAAGTGTTACGACTCAAAAATACAATTATGCCGGCCTTGGATTTTTTCAAAATTACAAAAATTAATATTTCTTGGGGATTTTTTGAAATTAACTTATTGTAACTCTTATTTAGGGTTCCGTACCTTAAAAGGAAAAAATAATAGTTAATAGTTCAACTAATTGATCATACAATCAATTAGTTGAACTATTAAAACTTTTTGTATCCAAAACACGTGGAGGAGTTAAGCTAAAATTGATATTAAATATTCAGATCTACGGATCCTTGGGGCTCAGAAAATTTATTTGATAATAAATAAATTAATAAATCAAGACAACATAACCAAAAGGCACCAACTAAATTTTATACCTCGGGTTTTCTGCTTTTTGTATGAAAAAGCGCCACGTAAAGAAAACCTATATGGCACCCTATGGATCTGCAGATTATTTTTTTATCACAAATTTAGAATAATCTAAAAAGTAAAAATTGATAGGTATTGTATAAAAAGAAATCATTACAAAAATATATTTGTAGTTACTCTCTCTCTTATAAAATTTAGGCATATTTTTCTGTTGAAGACTCACTCGAACTTGACAAATTTAACTTTGCCAGAAAGTTAAATATGTCAAGTTCGAGTGAGTCTTCAACGGAAAGTATCTTTTGAGAATAAATTTCAAAAATTTGACAATCCTGACGTTGGTACGAATCCTTTGTGGGCGAATCCGACTCGCTCTTGACCAATTCCTTATTTGATACGGACGCCAATGACGGTGGCATTGAGTTTTTTGTAAAATTTGCGTATATGTAGATGTTATTTATCTTTATTTTGTATTTTTGTTACCGTTTGTGGAAACGCTCAAGTGCAATTCGGACTTGCCTATTTGACTTTATTGTTGCGGGCGTATACATTCGTCTTGTATGAAGTATATAAGTATAAATATACGCTTATAATTTTATATGAAAATTAATTGTAATACTTCATTTTCTTTCAATTGTATTATTAATTCTCACTTTGTGCCGATAGTGTTGACTTAGAAGATTTTTATGTCTATGCTGCAAGAAACGGTAGATAATAAGTATTATCAATTGTTTCCGCTTAAAACGCGTTCGTTAGATCCTTGACAGACGGATAGACAATATAGTAAGGCTATATATATATATATATATATATATATATATATATATATATATATATATATATATATATATATATATATATATATATATATATATATATATATATATAACTTTAACATAAGATGAAGTATAAAGAAGCACAAATAAGATTAAAATTTGTCAGCTATAGATCAGTTAATATGACAGAAACAAGACGTTAATGGACATTCTCTTAATGCTATGTCGAGTATATATGTATGTATCTTCCGGAATACTTGTTTGTCGATTAGGTTGTTCTTAATATGAAGAATTATTGGTAGCTTTAAGACAGACCAAATCATGATAAAAACATTATTTTGTAGGTTTTAGTTTAGGTTGCCGGCACCCGGCAACCTAAACCAAAACCTACAATCATCGCTATTTTGCACAAACATACAAACAGTTATAAAAACAAAACTCAACTTTTGTACTTTTTTCTACCCAATGTTCTTTGGATAAATTTCTTGTTGAACAGCAGAACTTAACGCTCCGCTCAGTAACAATGTACAGAGAGGAAATGAAAAAAAATATTCCCCCAACTGGGAATCAATCCCACAACCATAGCATACCATAGCAGCCTCAAACATAACTGTAATGGACTATAAGCCCCATTCTTAATGTAATATATTTATTAAAATTTAAAATGGAAATAAATTTAATTTACTTAGCTGTATGTTTTTTTTTTGTGATCACATTAAAATATTGTTAATTATATTCATAAAATTAACGCTCGCATTATAAATAGGATATTTTTAAAGCTTTTATTCTGACTTCAAGGTACAGATGAAAAAAATGTGGGGAAATAAACGTAGATAAATATGATAATTACATTGTTATACTCGTATTAAGTTGATATGCAAATGTTGAAATATTTTACATATACAAATCATGAGTCTTCCGTAACGAATGCGCATACATTTTAACGTTTTTATATTAATGTAATAAACTAACGCAGTGTAATAGTTATAAATAAATATAATTTTATTTGGGCAGGTATAATAAATAATTTATTGAAAGCAGCAAAAGTTGTGGATTAAGACTACTGTTCCCTACTTTCCGCTGAAAATAAGTAGCGAAACTCAATGTCACGTTTTACCTTGTTATGAGAGAAAAGAAATGAAAATGTTAAATATTTAATTTCCTCGAGTGGGGATCGAACTCACAGCCGTAGCCTTTACCATCTCTCGCCTCTACGCCACGATAGGCCTAAATATTTCACTTCATTATTATATCTATACGAACATGTGTGAGAGTGTGTTAATAAAAAAAAACCAAGCTAAGACGTCAAAATCGTATACAAGAATTCGGCGGCGGTAGGCGCGGGGGGATGGCGGAGGGAGCGCTGCCAAAAATCTAGTCAGACGAGCTCGGTAGTGCAATGTACTGAGGCGATTTTGTTGGGACTCGACTGTGATAGAATCGATTAGTGTTAATATTTTTACCCGTACACTTATTCAGCCTAATTAAAGAAATTAATTTAGTGCCTTAACGCGAGGTTCCTAAGTCCCCTCAGCCTACCTCCTGCCTCTGTCAAAGAGAAAAACCCAGCTTAAATATTTTGACATTGTTCCGGTAGTAGGTATAATAGAAACAACGCAGTTCGTTTTAGTTGAGTTTATTTTTCGTGTTACTGACTCTTATTGACATTGACCCTTATTATACAAAGCGTTGGTCATATCGTATGTGGGGACATCGTTGTCATACTATTTATTATGTTCGATTTATATTATTGTCATCGTCTTGGTGGAGTGGACACAGCATCTGTAATAACGATGACTGTGGCTTCAATTCATACTACGGAGAATTAATTATTTTGTTTCGACGCTTAGTAAGGAAGATTAAGGGCAGCGTTGAGTTCCGCGTCAACAAGTAATATCTTGATTTGAGCGTTTCGTAGAGACACTCCTTTTCCTACTTATCAACACTAGATTAACAATGCTTATCTTAAATCTATAAATATCGTAAGAAGATTTTAAATAAACATTCACGACTCTAAAGTTTCCTCTGTTCGGTCGTTAGATAGTATGGCAAGAGTAGGTGCATCTAAAAAGTGCAATGCGATCGAGAGCTTGGGCAGAGCAAAGATGGCCGAATGCGGGCATCGACCGGCCGTCGACCCAGCTACCCTAGCCCCAAGGTGCCTTTGGTACCTAATAATGTTGATGTATACACCTATTATTGATATAAGTGTTAGTAAATCATTTTATTACTGATGAACTCCGTGTGTCCGTCAAGTGGCAATTTAAACGCGACAGGTTGTGAGTTCGATACCCATTTGAGGAAATGAAACATTTAATATATTTATTTGATTCTGGTTACAAGGCAAAGCGCGGCGTTGTGTTCCACAGGCCACACAATGCCTCGAATTTGGTGGATAGTTGGTAACGTATTTGTCCCAATATGAACTGTTTCCAACATTAGATTCGCGAATTTGAAAAAGAGATTAATTTTATTTAATTTTCGAGCTTGACGCTTTTCAGCTTGACGCTGTATCTCTGCATTTAAGAGTGTCTCTTGTTCCCCTCTAATAATAGGTTACTTATTGGTTTGTAAGTCATTTGGTCCATTTTAGTCCTTTCGTGGGCATTTAAAATTATTTTCCTTCTAAGCAATTTAAAAAAAAGATGCTATAAATTCGATTGATATTGTTAATTATACAACATCAGTGCCAGCCAAGGCGAAAATAATAGACGTATTGATATATTTTGTTATATTGACTTAGTAACTGGTTTTTAAGTCATTGTAGCGTAATTTGGTGGCTTGATTGTCTTTTCTTGATTGGTTTGTGTTCAATTTACACTTTTGGGAGGTTATAATTATATTAGTTTTGGGGTTTTATTATGACTAGAAAAAGTTGTGTAGGGTCATGCTGTCTAATATAAAACTTTTTTTGTTAAACGTCTTAAAATATTGAGATTAGAACATATATTTCTTTTAATTTTATGATGAATCCCGCACATGGCAGGGTAGGTAGAGGGAAGTTCGGAACCTAGTGTTAGTTAGTGGCTCTTAGTTCCATTATCCAAATTTCCGTCGATTCGAGGCACTGATTGTTCGATTTCTTCATTTCTATAAAAAAAACGGATTCAAAATGTGAACATACACAGACGGTTTTACTAGTTTAAAGTGAACTGGTTAGCGTTAATTGGATACGTCGATTCCCACTCAGGGGAGTGATTTTTTTTTCTTGGCTCTAGTTAAGGGACTAATAAGCATCGTTAAACTTCCTAAAAGTCAATACGTGTCAATAATGTCTTAAAAATTTGGTAGAAAATCAGAAACTCCATTTTGTAGACATGAGAAAAACAAAAACCGTATTAAATAATCGTTGGGTCACTTATAAAAGACGCAATTTGTAAAAAAATGCAAATCTAAGTAAAATATATTTATATTATTTTGACATCATGGATTAAGGCTTTCCTAAATCTTATTTGTAATAATCATATTTTGAAAAACACATCGCTGTGAACAATCCTCGCCTTTATATGAAGTTAATGTCGGATGAAAGGGTTGGCGCATGTAAACTAAATATTGTTTTAAGGTTCATATATTATAGTTCAAATATTATTAGGTATTATTATGGCCTACATTAATATAAATATATTATTTTATATATAATATGTTATTTTATATATTATTTTAATTTAATATACTACATTATAATAAAGTAAATACTACGTACTTTCTAGATATTAGATAGGTAGGTAACGGCTTAAAAACATAGTGATAAATTACTGCTTCTTCCACCTTATTTGTATCCCTTTATACATAATTGTTTCTTCTAATAGCTTGGTAAATTGCCTTTTCAAGCTAAGTGAAGTAGGCAGATATTTAATTTATATAGTCGTCGCGGCCCGTACCTATATATAAATATTATTTTATAGTTGTAATAAGTGTAATAAAATAATACTAAGTAAATTTTGTTACTTACAAATGGCAACACAAACATTATGAATTCCGAGGACCTTGGACTTATTTAGATAATATATCACACATAAACAAGAAAAAAATATAGTGATTTTCGCAATTGTTACATATTTTTGCCGTGTGATTCCGGCTTAGAATAGGATCACCCTGGTACTGGTGGTGTCGTAAGAGGCGACTAAAGTGCGTATGGTAGAGTCACATTGCTAGTAATGGCAACACGCATGGGCAGACTCGACCGGATAATTACCACCCTCGGCATTTAAGACTGGCATTAAGTAGTGGCTTCAGCCACTGCGTTTCGCATCAGGTAATGCCGGGCCCCGGTGCCCTTCCACCTTAAAGGACGGCAACGCTCCTGTAGCTCTTTTGGAGTTACACGGGGCCGTGGGCGACGGTGATCACTTACCATCAGGTGACCCGTACGCTCGTTTGCTGTCTATTTCTATAAAAAAAAAATATATTTTAAATGAAACAATTTTAACCAGATTAATCGCGCATATTGATTGTTAAACATGTTTTTTGGAAACCTGACGTTTCGTGGTAAAAGTGTTTCATTTAAAATATAGTGGATAATTTAGAGAAAGAAGACCGCATCTGTATTGATTAGTGTCATTGAAATACATAAAAAAATAGTCCAAAAAAAATGCATATTCCATATCCATATGGACCGAAACGATTAATTTATTCTGATAGTCGTTTGTCTAATAAAATATTTTATGTCGAAAGTTTAAATATTTTATTTCGTATAATTTATACTGAATAAAAAAAAATACATATTTATTATAAATTAAGTTAATTTTCTAGAGACGTGGCAACCCTAGTCCAAAAAATTAAGAATTACATTTGGTTTCTGTTTATGAACACATAAAACATGTTTTAGATAGCATACCTCGCGAGTGATGTCAATTTATACCTAAAAGGGTTAAGTAAAATGTTTTTTATGTCCTTCACGTTATATGTAAGTATGAATGTAGGGACTTGAAAGGATTTCTATTGAATATATTTGTGATATTTCAGAATTTTTATAAAATGAAAGCCGATTTGTTTTGATGTTATGTTTTTTTTCACTTGTGATGGTTGTTGGGATGAATGTTTTAAAATTAAAAAATAACCAATTTAATATAGTACATTGTGGCGCAGCGTTTAAGACTTCTGAATGTAAACGCGATAGTTATGGGTTTGTTCTCAATACACAAGGATCAATTTTCAATAATATTCATTCCTGTGGCAGACAAAGCGCGGCGTTGACTTATGTCATTCAAAGCAGAATGTCTCGAATATTAGGTAGAATGTGTAAAACTCTCAATCCCGCTATGGGGGAAATTGTATGCCTAAATAGCATCGTGACGTAATGATGTGACCTCTGTTTGAATCTTTTATTCAATGACGTTTAAATCAAATTTGTGTTTATCTAGATGGAGAAATGGAATGAAAGGTTTATTTCTTCATCATCTATGTAATAAAATATGACATATTTCTATATAAAATTGACATATTATTTAAAACACAAATGTAACAAGACACTAAAGTAAATTTTATTTATTTCAGCTAAAATCACCCGATGAAAATGGTACAGACGGTGACACGCCGCCAGCAAACGGCTCCATATTTACAATGACGTTAAAGAATAATCACTTAATTGTGGAAACAGAGGAAAGAAACGTAAGATTTTTTGAGCTTCATACTGTATCTGTTAAGACATTTCGTTTCGTTCCCCAGTTTCCGTTAATTTAAGACATTGCGCGTTGAGTGCCGAAACTCCACCTCGACTCTATGTTACTATAACATCACTATCTAACTGTACACGAGGGTAAGCAGCCAGTCCAGCAGCGAAATATTTATGTAGTTATTAGAAATAATTTTTAAATTCTGCCTTGTGTATCCGGTTAACATGTACCATATTTTGGCAAGTACAATCCACGAGGTCTAAAATTATTTCGGTGTATGAACACCGATATGTATATGATACAGTGTAGGTGCTCATTTGCTTGGCCTAAATTGGCCATTTTTGCCTTTCGACAATCGAATTATATTTTTACAAGTTACTTTTCTAACTCTATTTATAAGATTGTCTTGATTATATTATTTACATAATCGCTAACACAAATATAAAATTCACATACTGTAATATTGAAAAAAATATTCAGTATAAAAATTACAGTTAAAAAAGTTATGAAGTATTTTAAATATTAAGCTAAGCAATTATCACTTAAAGTTTATACCTTAAAGTGTTTTTTTTTATTCCAGGATATAACTAAAAATGGTCGCGAAACGAAAATGAAATATTCACCAGACAACGATGGTATATTCGTTGTAGAAGTACAACAATCTGCGGCGTATCGACCTAATAAGACACTTCAGAGTTCTCCACTACACGATCCTCAGATATCGACAAATCAAGCACTGATACATCGAGTTCCTGAAGATTTAGATAGGAAAATCATCATAGAAGAAGACAGTGAAAGAAGTAGTGGAAAGTTTGAAAGGCAGGCTCTTGCACTGTCAAGTACAGGTCTCTCTATTTCAGATCTTAGCATGTCTTCTATTGGATCTCATAATGTGAGCTACTCGTATAGCAGCCAAATGGGATATGATCAAGGACCTTTTGGCTACCCAATATATGCCGGATACGATACTTCCAAAGATGAAGTTGTAGATACGATGGTGCATGATAATTCTCAAGAACCTTTAATTGGTAAAACTCCAACAGATCCTGACAAGCCAGTCGTAACAGCTGCTATTTTTAAACAAGATTCGATTATAGGTAATGACATCGTGCAAGGACCCTATTCTATAGAGGGTTCGACAGATGGACCTCTACTTTCAGATGTTCAAGCAAGAGAGTTCAGCTTGCAACAATTGCACGATCAGAGAGAAAAGAAAATTGAAAATGGAGTGGCTATACCCATTTCCGATAAAGTGCAAATAAAACATTTAAGTAGAGCAGAGAGTGTGCCTGTTAAGCAAGATGATGTGAATATGAAAATTAAAGAACCAATTACTGAAGATATTCCAAAGGATTTAAAAGGCAAGAGAGGTTCGCTGCCAGTCATAACTACAGATATGTATGAATCTGTGAAAGAGGCAATACACACTGGATCGCCGAAATTTGAGAAATTCAACAACGAAGTTTCACCGGGTGATAGTTTTGACAGTCCCCCGATGATCACGATTACGGAAGAAAGTGAATCAGGGAAGTCTGATAGCACAAGTTAATTCCATCTCGGTTTATTGTAAATAAGATGATCAAGGTTTTATTATTTAGGTCTTGTTGGTACCAGATGATGTGCAGTGTATTTTCTCATTTTGCTTTTCGTATATGGTGATGGATGTAGACCCCAAAGAGTAACTATGTTCAAAATATTATAATATTGTTTAAAATATAAGCTACATAAGCGTTACCATTAGCAACATTAGCAACATTAGCAACATTAGCAACATCTATGGAGAGTCTTTTATCTATATTATACAATAATTTGAATACTATCGTTAAAAATTAATTAATTTTGGATATGCAATGTTTTTTTACAATTATATTTTTTACGTTCTTTTATTATATTCTAGAGTCTATTTTTAAATGTAATTTATAAAGTATTTTTTTAAGTTTTCTAAAAAAATTGTTTTTTTTGTACATTAAATTGTCCTTATTGGTACAACATCTGATATCACAGTTCCTAGGATGTCATTTTGTAAAATTCTCTTACTAAGTGAGTAGTTATCGCGTAAGCTTCTATTGGACTGTTTTTACGTTTGTCCGTTACTTTGTTTATTAAATGTTGCTATATAGAGATTCTATAGTAGTTTGTATGTCTGTCTGTGTTGATTTTTCTTCGCTATTGATGTCTTTAGGTAGAAAATATCTTCACACTTTCCTATGTAAGGTAGAGTGGTAAATATTTACCGTGCGACGGTTAACTATTTTTGCATTTTTATTTTATACTAGTCTTGATATGAGCATCGTCTGAAAGGCTGCCGAAAAGCAAAGTTGGAGCTTTTCTGATAAATAATAGACATATGTATAAGTCATAAGATTTCTTACAGTTTTTATTGAAACTTCGAGAAATCCCCAAAGTGCTTCCTTGAGGATCAGAGATGCATAATTACAGCGTATTACGTCGTGTAATTTCGACAGTGCGTAATCACTTTAATAAAAAGGATTTTGCCAATAATGATTTAGCCTACATTTTTGAAAAGAAATGGGAAAAACATTAAACTATTTGCATTTATTTATACACTCACTAACTCGCTTCACGCTATATCCCGCTCATAGCAAGGCAGACAGATGCAACGTACTATTAATATCTGTCTTGTATGCTGAAAAAACAGCCAATATTTGCCACTCTCTTTATAGTAAGTTTTTTTTACTACTGTAGTCTAAATAGATAATATTACTATTGTAGGTTAAATAGCTAATGTTTCTTAATACATTTGTTCTAGTTTTTTTAATTATTAATTATGAACAACAAATATTTTGAACAATAAAAATAAAGCTTGTCTTGAAAACTGCATCAGAATCGGTTCAGTGGTTCTAATATGATTTCACATATAAATAACTAATACAATAAACTTGTATTAAATGTAGCTTTTTTTCCATGGCGAAATATTAAATTCTGTCTTTGAATTTTCTCTTCTCTCCTTATTTCCTTCCCTTTCATAAGTATTGTATAGAAAAAGAAAATGGTAACACAATTGGTCCTTTACATGTTATTTTATAAATAAGCTTGTATATTTTAAAGTTAGCATAAGATATAAGAAAAGAACAGTTATTAATTACGTGTTCCTCAATTATTTGTTTAATAATTAATTTTAAGTGAATTTAAAATAAAAATGATCATTTGTCTCTAAAATACGCCAAACATTTTTCTCTGAAACACTTTTATAAAATTGTCAAAATATTTAAATATACAATATATTTAAGGCCGTCGTAGCGCAGTAGTAAAGAGTCTGATGGTAAAATTGGTTGATAGTTGAAATTTCACTGGAGGAAACAAGACAAAGTACATTACAAGTTATCTAACAGCACAGTACGTCACAAGCTGAAATACCATCCTTACCATCTGGACACGTGGCATTCTACTTTTGTTTTATAGGAACTGTTTTCCACGTGCCATACATTTGTGGTATGGCACACCCACTGCAGTGTTTCCAAGTCGATACGACATGGTTACCTCAAAGGTCAGCAACATACCTAAAATTAAACGTAAACATATTTCAACATTTTAAAAGAATGATCGAGTAATGGAGAGAGGGAGGAGAAAAGATTGAGCGATGAAAGAATTTTATGTAAATTATATTAATTGTAAAAGTTATTATATGAGTTACTTTGTAACATTTAAAAAATACGTTTTGAAATAACGAAATGAATATATTTGTATGTTTTTTTGATATCATGTGTTATTTTTTTAAATACATATATTTTTTTTTGCTTCAAGTTTTATGCATGTATATCCATTACGCACCACCTCTTCGCGAGGCCGTCGAGATATAACGTCTTACAATAAAAGCGACGGGTGCAGATTTGATTCCTATTTTGGAAATTGAATTATTCTGGTATCTTAACAAAGCGCGGCGTTGTGTTCCGCAACACGCATGTAATGATTTCTTCTTTCTGCAAATATGTAAGGTCAGCCTCCTCTTCTCCAAGGTTTTTACATAATAATAACTTCATAATTTGATATAGTTTAACTTTATATACTATATGAAATTATGAAAGCTGTTCTTGAAAACTGTAGATCTTGAGATAAGATATGTACCTATAGTTGTAATAATGTCGTTTAATTTTACCCGTTAAAGTTAAAGTTAACTTTCACTTAAGCATAAGGAAAATTAATCGATTTTATCTTCATATATACAAACTTAGTAGTAGAAAGCTTTTACTTAAAAAATACATTTTTCGATTTTTCAAAGTCTCATAGACATGGATAACTTAGTGTTCAGACACTCCGTTCGCCTTTTTTTTGTCTAATTGTGTGAGTGGTGAAACTCAACGCCGCGTTTTGTCTTGTAATCACAGCGAAGATACGATAATAATTACATTCCACGGGTAGCAATCAAATCTACAATTGTTGCATTTAAAGTCAAATGATGACATCAATATTTTATATATTACTTGATAATTTGTGATTTACGATTTTCTTGTACCATAGCCCTGTTAGTTATAATTGTATTGATAAGTTTTATTTTTTATCTTATTCTTGTATGTTATTAATAAAATCTTTCTTTATTAATTCTAATTTAGCTATAAATTATAAATGTAAAAGTTTATCAGGAAGGATGTTTGTTCCTCTTTCACGCAAAAACTACTGAACGGAATCGGATGAAACTTTTCTCTAATATAGCTTATACGTCAGGATTAAACATAGGCTATAATTTATATTATGTAACAATAAGTTTGAGCGGGCGAAGCCGCGCAAAAGTTGCTAGTACAATATATGTATAAGAAATTCAAATTATATTATGTTCTTAGTTAGCGCCGTCCTAAATAACGAATATGTGCCAAGCAATCTATTTATATGTATAATTGTATATGTTGTATGTCTTAAGTATTATAGATGATAATTTTTGAATGTATATCTTTATTTGCTTTATTTTAATAATTTGATTTGAAATTTAATTTTATAAATAACAGACGTTTGGGAATTATTTTGTGTTTTCTTTTATTCCTACTACTGTTATTATAGCAAGAGAAGAAGGTTACCTTATCTACGCAGAGTGCTTGTATAGTTAAAAAAAAGCCAGAATGAAACGAAGCTTTCTATTGAAAAAACTGTTTTCAAAAAGTTTTATTCAATCAGGAGCTGCGGTGCCACAGACTGACACACAGTTACCCCCACCCATATCTCCCCCCCACTTTTGCGTCGGGGGTAATAAAATTAAAAGAAACGCTTTTCTATAGTAAATTATAAAAGAAAATTAATAACTCGATACTCTTACTGGTAACTGTGAGAACTTCTGAAGAGTTCAGCTGTTAAAGTCCTGGCTCCATCATCAGATCGGCCCGATGATATTGTCTTTTTGTATTCGTAGCTTATGATGTATAGCTTATGATGACCTGTTTATAATAGTTGTACATCAACAAGTAATATGTTTTATATCAATCACTAAATAACGTTAAGTTGTTTTTATTTCCGCTTCACGCTGTATCCTGCACATGGCAGGGTAGGCAGAGTGAACTTGAGAATCTAGTGTAAAGAAACTCCGTTCTGTTCTCTACTTTCCGTCAATTTTCCGTCCGTTTTGCGTGTTGAGTGGCGGAACTGAACGCCGCGCTTTGCTTTGTTACCAAAGTGAAGAAACGTAACTATTAAATATTAAATGTTTCATTTCCTCGAGGAACTCCGCCACGACAGGCCTTACATAGAGTTCTTCTCTTCTTATTATTCCCAAACAGAAATGTTATGCATTTTTGTTCTTCTGCACTAACTCCATCTATTGGGTGGAGCGAGAACTACATTAGGGGTAAAAAGTAACCGGACAAGGGTAGTTTGGTAGGACTATAGTCTTAATAGAAGTGCAGGAAATCGTTGATAGATGGCAGCCAAAAAAAATATTTGAATAGTATTATATATGATTGCCGTTGGTTTATCTATATATTATTTATAAGTAAATAAAAACTTTGTACCGCTTCTTCAAAACATGAGATTTGGAGTGGAGAAGTATGAAACTTGGCACAATTATTTTTGCTTCTTCAAAACATGAGAATTGGAGTGGAGAAGTATGAAACTTGGCACAATTATTGTTTATATAGATAATATGTGGAAAGTGCTTATATATATTTTTTATGCTGTTATTACTCAGGAAGAAGAGGAGCCGGTGGTAGCTTCCTGTAGGACTGACACAACAGACAATTGTATGTAACTTGACAATTCAAAAGTGCTTGTAATGGCCTATTTGAATAAAGAATATTTTGATTTTAATTTTCATTTGTGTACAATATATTTAACTTTATCCAGTGACAATTAATTTATTGCGGCCTGTGCAGAGGCACAAGGGTGCGACCGTAAACGGAATAGATTGTTGAGTGGCGGTACTCAACGCCGTGTTTAGAGAACGCCTTTGAGAAGGTATCGAACCTCTAGCCTCGACACAACAGACGATACGACTATAGATGAAATAGTAATTATACTAAGCTTAGCATATGGTAATGGAGGTATGTAGGATAGTAATGGAGGGAGAAGTGCACAGAAAAAAAATATGAGAGAAAAAAGAATGGAAAGCAACGTTTTTCAGGTAAAAGTGAGTAGTCACAGTAGGAGAAGGAGATCCCGGTTAACCTTCAAGAACAGAAGTAATTTTAAAAGTACAAGGACCACCGGAGGTAGTGTATTAAAGCATGTAAATAGAGTTTGGCTCTCCGCTCTCTAAGAAATAGTGGTACACTTTTGACTCTTTACATGTCTTTCGTGATTATAATATGCAGCTGTCCTACTTTATTAAAAGCATTATGATAATTCAGCTGTTATCTCCTTTTGAGTAAAATAAATGTTTTTATTTAATATGAAAACATATTTATTTTTTATTTGTTAAATATTGTTTACACCAGCGGTCCCCGCGAATCTACAACTGCTAGAAAGACAGGTCAACTGATGGCGAGTGATCATTTATTTTATTATACTTAAATAGAGCAGTAAAATTCTTAAAATAGAGTTTTTACCGCGTAAATTCCGATCATGCCGTAAATTAGGAATAAAATGTTTAGCGTACAATCTGTTCCACAACCCAACTACATCTTTCAGTGAAAGTCTAATATAGACCAGAAAGCCAGGTAGACAAAAACAGTATTTATTTAGACAAGAGCTATTAACTGTGACCATACCAATATGTCATTACCAATTTTTTTTTTCTCGGCTAACTTCATCTAAATGATATCTTATTACAGACTTTTCTTTTTGACTTCATGCTAAATGCTACGTATACGAGAGTAGGCAGGTAGTACCAAATAATAAAAACTCTTTTCTCCATACAGCGCCCAATTTTCTAATTCAATTCTTTTTTTTTTTTTTCAGCTTCACGCTGTATCCCGCATTAGGCAGGGTAGGCAGAGGGAACGGAAGTGAAACCTAGTGTTATGACACTCCGTTCCACTTCCGTTCTCCACTTTCCGCCGAATTTGAGGCATTGCGTGTTGAGTGGTGGAACTCAACTCCGCGCTTTTGCCTTATAATTCAATTCATAATTTTAATATTTGGTATATCCTATAAATGCTATATAAAGTTTACTTTTTAAAAGTCAACGTGTTGGGTGATGGTATATAAATATAACTCATCCTCCCGAATCCACAACCATTTATTTTGCAGACCGAACCCGGTAGCTGTGCCATCATTTTATTAGTTTTGTTAGTTTCGCCAGTAGGAGTAAATGTACATAGTAAGCTAACTTGTGTATGACACATTAAGTACTTGACTCTCTAAATATATATAACACGTAACATAATAAGGCAAAGCGCAGCGTTGAATTCCGCCACTCAACACGCAATGCCTCGGATTCGGCGGAAAGTGGGAAACGGAAGTGGAACGGAGTGTCTTTACACTAGGTTCCCGAGTTCCCTCTGCCTTCCCTGCCTAGTGCGGGATACAGCGTGAAGCTATAAAAAAAAATAGTAACATAATATAATCTCAATAGCTAGGGTATTCAACATAAAGGTTTTGTTCAATTCCATCCAGTAGTTTTTTATATTTTTAATCCTAACGCCTATCATAAAATAAACAAACCATTCAGTTTTACAATATTATTACAATACTCCAATATAAACTGATCATTATCACTATAAGCATCATACATATTCAGCCTGCAGTCGTCCACTGTTGGACTTTTAATGAACACTATCTTTGGCAAATGTCGACAGAAATTGAAGGCCAAGATTAGATTAGCCAATTGCGTAATTTATATTTTAAAAACAGCAACTTTTGAGTTTCTTGTCAGGTCTTCTTAGCAGAACTGCCTTTGAATGGGCGGTAACTTTACCAGTAGAACTAACCCTACTTGATGATTTTTCTATGTAACTTGACGTCAAAGGTGACCTTTTTGGATAAATTTATTTTGATTATGAATTCCAATTTCAATGCCTGTGTATTTTTTCTAAATTAATATTACAAAAGTATTATTATTCATGATTTCAGAAATTTTCTTTGATTTCTGTGATATATTTTTATTAAAATTTTCCAAAATATGGCCAAAAATATTAAATATTGGTATATTCTATAAAGGCTAAATAAAGTTTACTTTATAATGCGGTTTTTTTTTTCATACAAATATCTTGGAAATTGAGAATGTTTAGAGTACGGAGTTTCTTAACACCAAGTTCCCTCGGCCTCCTATATACAGTTAGGAGTTGAAATCGCATTAGTTTTTTAGTTTTTTTCCACCATACCTGACAAGTACATAAGTAAGCAGTTAGCTAGCTAGAAAAGGGACAAAATGTTTACGTCATACAAAAAATATTAGTATAGTACTAAAGAAATACGAAGCCAAACTAAAACCAAATCAGATATTCCTCTACAACTACCCGCAAATTTCCTAAGACGAGACAAAAAGATTTCGCAAACCCAGTACAAAACAATGATAATTTTAAAATGAAATTACCAAATAAACATAAAGGCGGCAACTACCCTGTCGCTATTGATTCACTGCGGATAATTGAGAACACGCGTGTCCCACCCTCCCCCCTCCATCCCCTCCCTTCACCCTCACACACCTCATTTCATTACAACGGAAAAAGCGACGAAAAATCGAGATGCAACATCCCGTTGCCGTAGCAACCGATATTAACGGGGCATAATGTGACCACACGCGTAATGAGATACGGACAGTCCTGATTGTTGATTGAGTTTTGTTATTTTTCGTTATTTTTTTTTTGCGGATTTTATAATCTAAATTTTAAAATATTTTCTTATATAAATTATTTATGTTAATTGAATTGTTTTTGTTTATATTTGGTGCCAGAGCGAGGCAAAGAAAATAATTGACCTCTACAGTGATTTATAAATCACTTATGTTGGTTAGGAGACCAGAATAATTTTCCTAAACAGGTATTAACTGCTTTAGGCTGTATCCTACACACAGCACCCTGCTGTAGGTGAACACTCTGCAGGTTGAGGCAAGATGGGAATTTTATGTTAAGATAAATTGTTCTCATTAATATACTTTTTTCCCCATTTTCCGCTGAATCGACGCATTCTGTGTTAAGTAGCGAACTAACTCCACACTTTCATAAAAAATCGTTAAATTACGATGTCAATATTGGCTCCATGTATAGAACATGAAACTCGGAACATTCAGTAGCCGATGATTACTAGGGAAAAGGTATGTTCCTGGGAAATTATGAAGTACTCTATAATATATTGTGTTTGCAAAATCTTAACCTGATTAAACTGATGAGTTTCAAATAAGTTAATATATTTTTGACACTTAACTTTGTCATTTGTAACTTAGCCTAAATGATTTTTTAGCCTCACGCTGTATCCTTTATTTAGCAGTATAAGCCGAGGGAACCCAGTGCTAGGATATTTCGTTCCCCATCGCTCATTTAACGATACATTGCGTTAACATTGAGTTGTGAAATTCAATGCTACATTTTGTTAGATATCTAACATACAGAAATTACCCCAATACAGAATTGAATCCACTATCATCTGGTTTATACAATCACTTTTAATAAACTATCAGTTTTACTAACTAATTGTTAATTAAGCAATAAAATTATGCCAAGCAAAATATAAGGACCATTCCCGTTTCATTACCACAAACCTTGTCACGTTATTACACATAAATAGATTCCACGCATAATACATCCGATTCACACACCACCATCCCCCTCATTTTTGTGCTCCGCTAAAAAGCCTAAAGCCTACCCGACCCAGTTTAAACATCCCCGCTCATGTAGATTAGCTAAAACTACGCATTTTTTACCCAAGAGCAAGGGGGTTGAATTTTTAGGGATTCCGTGCTGCAAAAGATAGTAACAGAACCTTTATAGGATCTCTTTGTTGTATGTCTGTTCGTCTGCTAAGACTATTTATTTTAAGATTGTGTTCAGGTATCGAGCTGAAACTAATATAAAATATCGAGGTCCCAAGTGGCATATTATGGACTTCCGTTGCAGTAATTGAAATTATCGGATATTATGAATAAATTATCGTAGTATTATATTATATATTATGCGTGTCCCCGAATCCGAAATAAAAGAGAAGAAAACATAAAAGAGAGTTTTTCTAACGATAGTTATTATTTGTTTTCGCTTAGCTATGTTTGTGTATAGCGCATCTCTTTATCTATATTATTTATCTATAACAAAGTGTACTTTTAATAAAATAAATAGTTTAATTTTATGAAACGTTGTAGTAATCTTGTAGATTATTGCTATTAACATTTCTAACAAGCATCTGTTCGAAATACGGCTGGCACTGTGAGTTAGAAGAGGAGCCTGCTGATGTAAGGAAAAGGGAAGCCAGACAGACTGGCACCTAGTGTTAAGACATTTCGTTTCCCAATTTCTGCCATCTTTGTTTCTTGGCCTTGGTACCAAAGTGAAAATATTAAATATTAATTTGCCCGGAGTGCACAAACTTGTGTCCCTCACGAAGGGCATCACCGATATATCATTTTTCAAATATCAAAATTTATATCGAGATTCTAAATTCTATGACGCCGTGCCTAAAAAAATCTTATTCTGATCTATTTTACTGTATTTAATCGTACGGAACTCTCAGTAGACGAGACTGACTCACCCGTGGTCGGTATTTTTTGTCGGTGCGTTTTCGTCTCGTTTCGTTTCGCCCTTTCTAACTACCGAATGTGGGGGCAAGTTCGTTTTAAATATGTCCGCTAGCTTTTTAGAATGAATCATTAGAGAGTACTTTTTGTTGAATTTGGGTTATTTTTATTTTAACTTTTAATAGATATGCAAATATTGTTTATAAAGTTAATTAATATTAACAGAGGCAGTATGCCTGAAAAAGCACTAGGTTGTGAGTTCGATTCCTTCTCGGGAGAATGATATTTTTTTTAAATATTTTCATTTTCTCGCTCTGGGATGATTGACAAAGCGTGGCGTTGAGTTCCCAGGATTTTTTGAACAGTAAAGAAGAAAGTGTCTTTACGCTATCAAGGCATCTACACAACCATTGTGCCATATCGTTTATTATCACAATACATTTTAGTATAACAAGTGAGGTCGATCGTGACGCAAGATATTTTGTTTACTTACAAACAAGTTTATATTTTTACATAAAACTCACAAATTTAACCTTAAAACATAAATATGTAATTAATTTTCTTATTACTCAGTAGCGGAGTGACACTTCCGTTGGTAGGAAAGGTTACTGGTTCAATTATCGCATTTACTTTTCTTGACTAATTACATAAAATAATCACACACATTTTTTATGAGGCTTGTCAAGGCGCAAGGGTTTCGCCCTCGTGCGACTGTAAATAGGACTGGTTGTGGGTTCGATGTACACTCAAGAAAATGAAATATTTAATGTTTGCATTTTTTCGTTTTAATAAAGATGAGGCAAAGCGCGGCGTTTAAAAGCGCTCTCAAAACGCCAACACTGCCTCTAGAATTCGGCGAAAAGTGGAAAAATGGAGGTGGACTAATGAGAACAGATTGTCTCTACATTATAAGCGTAATACAGCGTAAAACTATGGAATATTATATTATATTTATTATATTATATTATATTATTTTTATTATCTTTTAGTTGCCTTATTTAGAAAAGTTAATCAAGGGTAAAAATAAGCATAGTCGAAATTATCAAATACCTAATGTATGTATAAGAAATATATTACTCAGAAAAAAATATGTGAAAATCGAATTATTCTTCTTCTCGAAAAAAATTGTACCGAGTATTTTTTTTTATCTATACTAATAAATATAAAGGCAAACAAATATTTAGAAAAAAAAATAACAGCCGTTAGCGGCGTTGAATTCCGTAACACTTAAGAAAGAATCAACTGAATTATCCACTTCATATGTACATATGTATATGTTGGTATACGCTGACTAACAACATTTATAATGAATATTCTCTTCTCTATGAAAAAAATAATAAAATCTCTAATCACTGAAATATATCACAATATCTACCTTTGATATGGGTTAGCCATTTATATTTTAGGTATAAAATTATTTAGCTACGGGGTGAGCATTAAAATAACTTACGCAGGTCTAGGGTGGGTTATTATTTCCAAATATATTAGTGGAGAACCCCTCTAATTCCTGCTGGAGTGTTGCACGTTTTATTTCTAAAACGATTTTAGATAGGGTTCGTTTGGACGAGGCGGCCCAAGGGAAGAGTAGAAGCGATTACATTTGTTTTTTATATTTTTCCTTGTCTCTTTGCGAGTGAGTGTCTTCCGCTCAATTTTGAAGACATTGTGTTTTGAATGTGGGAATTCAACGCCGGTTTTATTCTTTTTATATTAGTGACAGGAAGAAAACCGGCATCTTGCTCTAGCAAGAAAATGAAAACATTTCTTTCTCCTGAAGAGGATTGAAATCCTAAACAGTTAACAGTTACGTTATACCTCTGAAAAAAATAAAACATATACAATTTTATATCATAACCCCTATAAAAGTCTTCTAAGAAAGATTAAAAAAATAGCTAAGTAAAAATATTGATAACAGCATTGAGGCTAATTTTAAAAGAAATAAGTTCTTTTTGCGCGTGATAGTGTTTATCAGCGTATATTTTGTTATTTAGATTAGATCAGGAAACGGATACAGCTATAAATAAAAACAGTTCCTAATAATAGTGACGGAGCTTTATTACACCCCTTGTTTATATTATTCTCAGGTTCTCGTCTCTTATAATTTGGGCCACCCGGCGTGTGGCCCAATATGTGGAGGTCGATGTCGCCCTGAGGCATCGTTACAAACGCCAATAATGTTTTTTTCAGCATCCTTTACACGATCGTAGACCGTTTGTGAGTTACTGCTGACGAAATAAGATTTATTATATGAAAATGCGGGAAATTATCTGTTTTATAATATTTTTGTTGCGAACTAGGTTAGTCCACTATGTATTTCTGTATACATTTTTGTTTCTTCTCATTCAAACTGTATATATATAACAAAAATATGTTCTGTCTGTTCATAAAAGTTAGAAGAGAAAATCTACTATTAAGGCTATTACTTTACATAATACAACGAAATAATGTTTTTATTTTTTAAGTTTGGTGAGGCGTTTAGACTTACTCACCTCAGAAACGACTAAGCCAATTTAAATAATAATAATCTTTAACAGTTGTATTTTGACAAAATTCCGTTAGCGTTTAATGTTCATTTCATAAAATATTATATACTTTATTTTATTAGATATATTATTTTAAGTTATTTTCCTTAACAAAAAATGCGATTTGTTTTGGCTGAAACTTTGTTTTATTATATAGACATCAACAGTGAAACATTAAATTAAATATTAAAATATAATAATATTCAAATTTTCAAAGAAGGCATGTGACTCTAAACGTGACTGATTGTGGGTATGATCCTTATTTCTCTTTTTCGTTCTAGTAATAAGGAAAAGCGTGGCGTTGAGTTCCGCCACTCAGCATGCAAAGCCTCAAATTTTACAGAAACTGGGGACTGGAACTAAGTGTCTTAACACTAGGTTCCCAAGTACCCTGTACAAACGCTGCTATGTGCAGGATACAGTTTGAAGCTGAGAGATAAAGGATAAGTGCATTATAATAAAGGAAATAAGAGACTGAAAACACAGTACAAATGACACTGGAGACGAGGCAAAAGAGGTACGTGGTGGTAACAGCGATTGATGTACCGTTCTCATTGACTACCCCGCCAGGGATACAGAAGTGTATCTAAAAATAATCATTTTAAATTAGAAAAATATTTACATTTCATTAACTTAGCTTAGCAGTATAGTAGCGTAAATTAAAGCGGTTGACGTGGTTTGTATAGCGCATAGTCTTGTGCGATAAATGGACTACTTGAATCACTTACTTCCTGATAAATAGCGTCAGCTCTATAATATAATTTTGTAATTGTTATATAATTCATTTTTCGGAAATGGATACGCAAAACAACATTTTTTATCCTTAATTATATATTATTCTTTTTTTATTATATAACGTGCGTGCGACTGTTAACGTGACAGTTAGTGGGTTCAATTCCCAATCGAGGATGTTAAATATTTAATATATTTGTTTTTCCTTCTTTTGATAGCAAGGCAATGCCGCTTTTAGTGTAGGCAGAGAGAAATTGAGAACTTAGTGTCTTATCACAAGTTCCCAATTTCTTTCTGCCTACTACCTAAACTTTCTCTGGTAACAAGGTAAACCGCGGCTTTGAGTTACGCTACTTAACACGCAACGCCTCTAAAATCCCACAGGAAGTGAGGTATGGAAGTGTTTTAATAAGAACGCAGGCACTTAAAATTAGGTTCCTAAGTTCCCTCTGCTAAATCTAATTTAGTGTTAAGCTAGAACTGACTTAATTTGAATTTAAGTTACATATTTTTATTTTATATTCATATCGTATAAAGACAAATGAAAGATCACCAAAACTGAATCACCTACCACATCCATATACAACACTCGTCAATCATTTATTTCTACATCACTCACTGTGCCAAAGGGTCTATGTTCAATGTACAAATGTACATAAAAAACACATTATGTACAAGGCAAATCCCTTGTATCGCCCAAAACCCACGTCTCTATGTAAATAGATACAGGGTGTTGCCAACTTTTCACTCTGAAGGGGTTTTTTCGATGGACCTCTCCTCGAAGGGAGGGTTAGCGGTCACCCGAACAAATATATGAGAAGTAAGGACTAATTCGATTTTGTTTTGTATTATATATCCACTTTGTGTTATTTAATAATGGCAAATATGTACAGTTTATTTTGTTTTTGGATTTAAAGTTTTAATTGTGATACAATGTTTTCAGCTTCACGCTGTATCCCGCACACGGTAGGACAGGTAGAGGGAACTTGGCAACCTAGTGTTAAGACATTCCGTTCTACTTCCGTTCCCTACTCTCCGCCAAATTTGAAGAATTGCGTGTTGAGTGGCGGAACTCAACACCGCGCTTTTCCTTGTTACCCTCTTCCCTCTGGAAGAAATAAAAAAAAATGATAATATTAAATATGTAATTTTTTCAAGTGAAGATCGAACCCACAACATCTAACTTACAGTCACACGCTTGTGCACCACGACAGGTCTTAATAATTGAGATATGAAAGTATAAATTTAATTTATACAAACTCAACGCGGCGTTGAGTTTCGCCACAAAACACTTAATGCGTCTTGATTTCTGCGGAAATGGTGATCAGAAGTAAAAAAGAAAAACTGAGTGTCTTATCACTTTCTAGCGTTTCCTCTACTTACCGTTTTTTATAAAGAACATTTTGTATGCAGCAAAAAATAAATTACTAATATGTTATAAATAATAATTCTATATAACATATAGATTTTATTTAAGAACTAGTTTGAAAATTTGATCTCGGTTGACCTTCGAAAACACAGTAACGACGATACTTGAGGAGAGTCACGTAAAAAGCATGAGGACACCCCGGAGGGCGTGTATGAAGAGGTTGATGACAGTGGACAAGGCAGAAGATATGCCGAGACCGTAGCGTTTGGCGCTCCGTTCTCTCTGCCTACCCCGCTAGGGATATAGCGTGAAACTAAGTAAGTAACTAGTTTAAAAACAAAACATGCGGTTAAGTTTTGCCAGTCAACTGCGTGCGTGAACGAAGTGTCGTAAATACTAAACTTAAATTTAAAAAAGCGTATAAAAATTTTGAACGAAGCAGGATTTGAACCCGCGCCTCTGGAATACCGTTCCAGCGCTCTGACCAACTAAGCCATTCGTTCTCACCGAGCTCCGTCAAAATTCTTATACGCTTGTTACAACTTATTTTTATGTTGTTAGCATCTCTGTAGGGAGATTTTTACATATTTCCGCTACCCAAAGACAACTCGTAAGAATTATCGTTTGGCAAGAGAGAATACTATATATTTTAATATTTTTACTATGTTTTAAAGTGTTATTCCACACTTAGGACAGAAAATACTAAACTTAAATTTTAAAAAGCGTATAAAAATTTAAGTTTAGTATTTTCTGTCCTAAGTGTGGAATAACACTTTAAAACATAGTAGAAGTGTCGTAACTTTAGGCTACCCCTGCGTATCCTGGGGATATAAAGGATACATCGTAAAGTTTTCCTTTTTTTCATACCAAATATAGTTTGTGTCACAATTTATTTGTAAACTACAATATTGAATAGTAAAGCGTTATAATCAGGTAGGTAATTTTGTTGTCTTCACCTTATAACCCGCATATATAGCAGACTAATCAGAAAACGCGACGTGATTCCGGCTTAGAATAGGATCACCCTGGTACTGATGGTGTCGTAAGAGGCGACTAAAGTACGTGTGGGAGAGTGACGTTTGTCAGCAATAACAGCACGCATGGGCAGACTAGACCGGATTATTACCACCCCCGGCATTTAAAACCGGCGTTAAGTAGTGGCTTCGGCCACTGCGTTTCGCATTGGGTAACGCCTGGTCCCGGTGCCGATCCACCTTATAGACCGGCAACGCTTCAGTAGCTCCTCTGGTGCTACACGGAATCGTGGGCGACGGTGATTCTTACCATCAGGTGGGGTCAGTGGGGACTTTTTCATAAAAAAATACCCTCAAGTATCGTAAGAAAGACACTCGATTAACCGCATTCAATATATTACGTGTTAAGAGCAGAAAATTAAGTGCAGAGAAATGAAAGATAATTCCCCAAGTACGAATCGTACCCACAACTCGCACGTTTGTACAACTGCTCCACTACACCATACGGGTTTTAAGCCTCTTTAAAGCTTTAAAACCGGTAGAAACAACACCGCGTGCCAAAATGAAGTTGTAAAATCTTTTATTATTTATTGTAATGTATTTTAACTGTATTATTATATTTAAGTATAAGGAGCGAAATGATCAATCGATAATGAGTATCGGTTTTTATTTTATTAACGTAAAATTCATTTCACTTACAATTTAGAGAGTATTATTACTTAAAATTTGTTGGTTTAAGGTATAATGGGCAATAATATGATTTTGAATTTATTTGTTACTGATTGTTTTAGCTTTAGGTAAAGCCCTGTTACCCTGTTATTAAGACATTTCCCCTCTATTTCTCTCTCTCTCTCTCCCTCTATCTCTCTCTCTCCCTCCCTCTCTCTCTCTCAGCTTTACGCTGTATCCCGCACATGGCAGGGTAGGCAGAGCGAACTTGGGAACATAACGTTACGACACTCAGTTTCATTCTCCACTTGCTTCCAGTTTTGAGGCATTGCGTGTTGAGTTGCGGAACCTAAAGCCACACTTCGCCTTGTTACCAGAGGAAAGAAATGAAGTCATTCAATATTAAATTTGAAAATATAATGTTAATTTTGAAATAGTATTTTTTATCTTACACATAGCAGAGTAGACAGAGAGAACTTAGAATGCTTTTGTTAATGTCAGTCGTAGAGCAATGGTACAAGCGTGCAACTGTAAATGTGGCATGTTGTGGGTTCGATTTCAACCTCAAGAAATAAAATATGTCATACTTTTTATATTCCTTCCTCTGGTGAATTTAAAAAGCGCGGCGTTGAGTCCCGCCTCTCAATACGCAATGCCTCAATATGGTAAAAATTAGGGAATAGAAGTGTCTTATTGGAAACTTGCTGTGACTTCGATTCTGAAATTATGGTCAAATTATCGCTCTGCTAATAAGACAAAATCAGACATAAAATTACTGTCACAACAATAGTGACCTGTGTACTGAACCAAATATCTTAATATTACGTTCTCCCTGCCTATCACGCTAAGTGCGGGATACAGCGTGAAAGTAAAAAAAATAATACAATAAACAATACAAATTTAAAACGAAACATAAAATTTCAATCTAAACTAACTAACAAACTATTTTTATTGCGTTCCAAATCGTATTTAAGTGTACAAAAGACACCTGGCGAAGTCCTGAGCCCTTGGAAACACTTTATTTGATAACGGCCTATATGTAAAGGCACCACCGTTCATTTTTCTCAGTCCGTCCCTATAGGGCGTGGAGGTCATCGGCCTAGGTACCCGAATTTCGAAAGCACTAAAAACTGTTTCCAAAATGGCCGCGATACCTGTTACCTGTAACATTACTCTATGCCAGCGGTAACAAACTGTTTTTTTGTCATGAATGTATTATATTATAATTGATTTATAAACTAATATAATTATTTAGTAATTAATATTTTTGTTTGTATAATTATAATTATGTATAGCATTATTTATATGCAGTTCTTAAAGAGTTTTTAAAAAATATAATACGATACAATTTTTATGAAAGATTTTAATGGAAAATTGAAAAAATATATATTTTTTGTATAATTTTTTACGTCGATACCGTTGTAGTTATAACTTTTTTGTAATTTGCTTACAGTTTACATAAATTAAGTATATATAAATACAATTTAAAAATATTTTCATTTCCTTTATGTAGCAATAATCATTGAATTGATGAATAATCACATTTTTTTTTGTCACAACGGTCGTGAATGTGATCGGGGAAATAAGTTATTTATATGAGTCCTAACTCCTGTGGCTTTCTAATAATCTTTGAAGAGTTCCACTATTCTGATGCAACCTTAGTATGGTATTTATTTAGCTTCACGTATTATAATAACTACACATACAATAATAACTACACATACAATTTGTACATTTCATTTGTAATTTGTTGCCAGTTTTGAAAAACTCTGATATGGTATTGTCTCTTAAAATAAGTATAACCGCCAAGTTTCATGATGATATTACTAGAAGTGGCTAAAATTCGATATATTTATTAGTTTTTGTAATCCCATCCATTCGTGTGTTTTTTCTATATATTATACTATTATTATATTATACCTATTAGAGTAGGCAGAACTTTGTGTCAAAACAGTTTGTTCTTCGTTCTCAACCTTGAGGAGCTCAACGCCGCAATTTATATCACCAGAATGGGTAAATGAACACAGTATTTATAGGCACATGCTCTCAAAAGATTTTAAGCTTATTTTTTCTACTTTCTTAGTATTTTTTTAACTTCATAGTTTGACCGTTATAGGCCTATTAAAGAGCGACGGTAACAATAAGTTCCAGACTTTCATACAATATTTGTCTTATTTATATTATGATATGTAAATTATTTTCTTGTTATATTGTATTTATTGTTATTTAAAAGATACAATAAATTTCAGAACAAAATAATAAAATCTATTCCTAGTTCCATTGAATAATAAATAATTTCCTTTGCAAATAACATTTTTCAAGGAGTAAAATTTTTTGTAACTATTTATGTATCTATTTCTTTATATATAAAAACTTTTTATTAGTTTTTAAGGATAGTAGAGATACCATGTTAGAATATAGTTTTTTTGGCATTATATTGACAACGTAAGGAGAACTTTTTTATATCGTAAGGAAACTGTGGAAGTTGTGAGGAAACTCGAGTGAGAACTCGAGCAGGTTATGTAGGACATATGGACTGAATGACGGTTGGTTGTAGGCCGTTTATAATACTCATTTAAACGTCACACTACCCTTCAACTGCCACTGGCCAGTACTTCCAGTGCTAAAGGATTCTCCCGTCAATTCCGGCGGCAGTAGAGGGAACCTAATGACAGATCATTTCTTCATTGCTTCCTCAATTACTCGTTGCATATTTCTAACGTACATAAAGAATCTTTGAATTTCTTTTGGATTTGTATTGAACAAGTTTATTTATGACCATCGAATTAATTTTAACCATGAAATTCAAAAATACTTTTGTTTTATATATATAAGTTGTGTACTTATTTTTTTCATATCTAAGGATCCCAAAATAGATAGAGAATCCAATATCAAGAAGCTGTTCTACGCTTTTCTCCAGTATATTCAAGAAAATTTAAATTTTTAACAGCGTAGCGACATCGTTTCTATCGGGATGTGCCTGTGTCTGTCAAAAGGGTGGTTGTAAGATAAGTTTTCACTGGGAAGATTTTCATTTTCTTGCCCTGATAAAAAGTACAAGTACGCGCGTGAGTTCCGATTTAACGCGCAATATCTCAAACTGGTAGTGTGCAAAAAAAGAAATGTCTCACTACTAAATTGATTCCCTCTGTTTACCCTTCTTAAGTAGTCAATCAATGAAAAAATAACTATTTTTGTTTTCCGTAATAAAAAAAATAAAAAGAATGCTTCACGATATATATCGCACAAGGCAGAGTAAGCAGAAAAAAATTGAGAACCTAGTGTTATTATTTAAGCATTGCGTGTTGAGTGACAAAATTTAACGCCTTGCTTTGCCTTTTTACTAGAGCCTAGGAATGAAAATATTAAATATTTAATTTCTTAGAATGGGTATCGAACACAGAACCTGTTGCGTTTACAGACGCACGCTTGAGCCATTGCACTACGACGGGCCTCAAGAATGTTTTCTAAATATTTTTAGATACAAAAACCGTTGACAACCACTGCCGAGGCTACTTAGAACAAGTTGCATTTCACCCGGCACGCACACACGCGCGCTATGCACTACTATGCACACTGCACAGTTCTCCCTTTATACGATGTTTTTATAATGTAATAATATTATTATCAGTACAAATCTAGATCGAAACTGTGATTAAATGAATCTAAATGGTTTGAAAACGATTTTTTTTTGCTTTCTTTGATTTTGTTGAAAGATTCTAACTGGTAATAGGAAAATATTATTATTAAAATATTATTGTTATCCTTCAGTGGGGAACGGAATAAAGTAACGGAAAAAAATAGAGGCCTCCAGAGTACAACCTCTGATCGTATACGCAACTGCTGTAAGTTCGATTCCCACTCGAGGGAATGCTTTGTTTTTATATTTTGCTAAGACATAATGTAGAGTTAGTTACTAATTTATATGTATAAATTTTTAATGTGGCGCTGTGCAGCATCAAATTTAAATACGATAGTTGACCAATTACCACTCAAATTAAGAGGCGTTAAGTTTTTTCTTTCAATGCGTAAAGTCTTGAAAATCAATCGTAAAGTGGAAAACGAAGTAGTCTGTAGTCTATGTTATACATGCTACATGAATTCAATCATATGAAATTAACGTTGCACTACGTCTTCTATAACATAGCAGAAAAAAGAACCAGTCTTCCCGCCGGAGACTGAACCCATAATTATTGCATATTTTTAGGTGTTTCTTTTTTCTTTCTTTAGCTTCACGCTGTATCCCGTACATGGCAGGATATGCAGAGGGAACCTGGGGACACTAGTGTTAAGGCACTTCGTTCCACTTCCGTTCCCTACTTTCCACCGAATTTGAGGCATTGCGTGTTGAGTAACGGAATTCAACGCCGCGCTTAGCCTTGTTACCAGAGCGAAGAAATTAAAACATTAAATATTAATTTGAAAATATATTGATTTCATTTCCCCGAGTGGGGATCGAACTTACATACTGTGGTTTACAGTTACACGCTCGTGCCCCTGAGCTTCGACAGGCCTCAATTTTTTAGATCTAAGGATAAGGTAGAATATGTTTCTAGGTATATGTATTTGTATATTTTTTTTAACATTTAATATTGGAGGTACTAATGATCTATTGATGAGCATTTATATATATTTACGCCTCCACGCGTTTTCCCGCACAACAGATTAGACAAGGGTAATCTAGTTAATTTTAGATAGTGCTGAATCTTAGGACGCTGCTACTTTTATCCTTTCTTTTATCATGAGGTAACTCTTTTACGGGCATATCGTTCACGGGGAGAGCGTGAAAGAGCGTGTTACGTAAGACTTATGGGCAGCCAGATATTGACCATTTATAATATTCACAATAACCTCATAGTGCTCCTCTTCGACTACCAGTTTAAGGGTGCCTAGGAAGTCAGCCGTTAACCCCAAGCAGAAATCAGAGCCATAGTTCAGCAAAAATTATTAGAGTGACGCAATGTAAATAATTCTAATTCGAGTGAGCCAAGACGGCCCACGGCCTCTACGGCTCGTATGGTTGATGGCAGTTGATTTGCATATTTGTTATCTTTTTATAATACAACTTTTTGTTGTCATTGTAAGTTATACAGTTGTCATCAATTGTAAACTGTACTTTAAGACAAAACATAAAAAATGACGTTTGTAAGGAACTTTTAGCCGCGTGATTTCGGGTTAGAATAGGATCAGTCCTGGTGCTGATGGTGTCAAAAGAGGCGACTAAAGTACGTGTGGGAGAGTCACGTTGTCAGCGTTGGCAACACGCATGGGTTGTTCCACTTCCGTTTCCCACTTTCCGCCGAATTTGAGACATTCCGTCTTGAGTGGCGGAACTCAACGCCGCGCTTTTTGCCTTATTACCAGAGCGAAGAAATGAAACATTAAATATTTAAATTGAAAATATTAAATATTTCATTTCCTCGACTGGGGATCGAACCCAGACACAGTCACACGCTTGTGCCGCTGCGCCACGACAGGCCCCAAACGGATAGCAGAACTAAACGCCGCCGCTTTGTCAAATTTCAAAGATTAAAATGTTAATTTAAATTTAAAATGTGAAGTTTTGTCAGTTTGTCAGTTTATATATAGATTTTAAGAATATCACTTAGATTAAACAAAAGTATAATAGGTTACGAAGTCATACACGATGGTGAGTAACGTTCAACAGTTCATTTTACTTATCTAGCTTACCATCGTATTCAACATATAGCAAGGTAGACAGAGGTAACCTGGGAACATAGTGTTAAGACACTCCGTTCCCATTACGACACTTCCGGTGCCTACTAACAGCCCCCTGTGGAGGCATAGCGTGTGTTATGTTCCGGAATTCAACGTCACGCTTTCCATCATTCCCGAAGCGAGAAATGAAAATAAATACTTTATATCTTCGAGTGTGAATAGAATCCGAAACTTGTTGTGTTTACCGTCGCAAGCTTGTGCGCCACGACTGATCTCAATTTTATCTTATTTCAAGAAATAATTTTTTAACTATCTTCAAAAAAGGAGTTATTACTTTCACTTGGTAGAATTGGATAATATTCAAGTATTACCATCGGTTTTGGGCTACAATTTAGCTAAAAAAATCCATGTTTCAAAAATACTGACATCAAGCCGCTCCAGAGTGAGAAAAATAAGTATAAAAATAAAAAATCAAAATTTAAATATTAATTGATCCATTACAAGTACTTTGGGATCGCCACGTTGCATGGAAACATCTCTAGTGTCAGTAACCGTAAATAAACTTTTGGGATACAACCAAGCTTCAAATTACCTGTGTTAATACAATGATACCTGTACTCTCCCAAACTGTACATCTGCATGCTCATTTGACAGTCTGGCTGAGAAAATACAGTGGCTAACTCTGGCAAACTTCAATTTGAATAATTCGATCGTTTGATACAAAGAAAATGCCCTCGAGTGACAATCGAACCCTAAACCGTTGTGTTTACAGACGCCCGTTTGTCCCTGTGCCACGGTAGCTTTTATTATAATAAAATTCAATTACTTCCATGACCCATTGGTCAACGCATATGCCCCTGCAGTCAGTCCTATCACTGTGCAGGGGCACAAGTGTCCGACCCTAAACGCGATAAATTGTGAGGTCGATACTTAATATTTTCATAATCTAGCACCGGTGTTGAGTTCTGTCACTCAGCAAAAGCTATGTCTCCAAAATTTTGTGAAAAATTTAGAAGAAGTGTCTTAAAATTAGGTTCCTAGGTTCCCTCTGCCTACCTGTAAAGTTAAAAAGGAAAAGGTACTTCCGTTATAACACTCGAGTAATATCATCAAAACAAGTAACATCTAGTATAAAACTTAAAAATCAGCAAGTATAATTTAATTATTTAATTTTACTTTAAAATCTCAAAGCCTACTGCTCTAACGGTCGCTATAAAAGTAAGTGCTCTCATATGTTCTAACGGTAGCTCAATTACGGTCTAAATATCACTAATTCCAAACCACTCGAGCAAATGAAATATTTAATATTTTCATTTCTTCGCTCTGGTAATGAGGCGAAGCGCGGCGTGGAGTTACGCGACTTAACACATAATGCCTCAAATTCGATGGACAATGGGGAAGTGAACAGAGTGTCTTAACGCTTCCTAAGTTCCCTCTGCCTGCCCATCCATGTATGGGATACAGCGCGAAACTAAAACAACACTAATTTGAAGGTCATTTGAAATTTGCTTTTTGAATTTGATTTCCAATTTAACTATTGATATTCTTACGAGAGAGAAGAAATTATTTAAATAAGAACAAACTGTTCCGAACCATTATCTATAAACCAAGAACGGTACCTATAGAACACTAAGAGAGTCATCTCCAATATTAATATCATATTTTTTTAGTATACTAAGAAAAAAACTTTTATAGATTCAACTTAAGTACATCATAGTGTGTAATTGTGATAGACGAACAGACGGATGTCCGGCCGTCTCCAATTGTCTACTAAATTATCGAGATATGACATATTGAGTAGCATAACTTAACGTCGTAATTTGTCTATTCAATTTCCCCGAACAGGTCCGCTACTTAATCTTTTAATAATTTTCAATATTTTAACTCCAAAAACTGAAAGCCTGTCGTGGTGAAGCGGCACACACGTGTGTGGCTGTTGCAGGTTCGATCCCCACTCGGAGAAATAAAATATTTGATATTTTCAAATTAAATATTTAATATTTCATTTCTTCGCTCTGGTAACAAGGCTAAGCGTGGCGTTGACTTCTGCCACTCAATACGTTATGCCTCAAATTTGGGGAAAAGTGGAGAACAGAAGTGAAACGCTGTATCTTAACACTAGGTTCCTGGGTTCCCTCTGCCTACCCTGCCTGGTGCGGGATACAGCGTGAAGCTAAAAAAAACAAATAACCGTGGAATAAATAACTCATTCCTTATTAATTATTAATAAGCCACTATAGATTATTGCGGAAGCAATCAGTCTCAATGACGATAGTTAAATCATTATTCATTGTTCTCACAGGAAAAGCCAAAGGCGACGTATAGTATAAGTAAATACATAATTATAACCAATTTTTCTACGCACTTTCGTTACGCACACCAGCACACGTGCATGTACACCAGTAACCGCAACGCACACACGCGCACAACCAATAAATAGATTGAACTAAACGGTGAAATTTAAAAAAGAAACAAAACGAACGAATCGCATCGTCGCACACATCCACGTAAATGCAGCCCAGTAATTATATGTCAATCGTGAATCGACCTTAAATATATAATAATAAGGTTTAAATTATAATATATATAAATACTTATAGAGCTATCGTGTAAATATAATGCATGCATGAGGATACACGCACACATGAATTGAAATTTTTGATTATCAGAACACCAAATTTGCGTTGGTTGTGTGCGTGTACAGTGTGTGTGTGTGCGTGCGATTGTGTGTAATCGTGTGCGTGTTTTGTCGTTCGCATGATGGATTCGCGTATGTGTTTGTATCTTTTTACTTTTTTTTCGTGAACAGCCAAAGGCACACAACGGGACGGGTGAAAAAATAATTTTAACTGGCACACTGCAGTGTTTAATTTCTGAGCTCTCTTTCCCGCGAAATGGGACGTCATTACTTTTTTAAATTACAAATGTCGTTTTTTTTCCATATTAATGTTTTGTTTTATATTTAAGTTGTTCGTTACGTTTTAATTATGATTTCATGTATCTTGTCTAGTTATTGGATGAAAAGAGTCATGGGATGTAATAATTATAATATTTTTGGTCTGTACGAATATTATTAGGGTTTGCGGTACAGCAGCTCAAATTATGACTGTAAAGGTGGCGATCGTGAGTTCAATTCCCCCAAAAAATGAATTACGTACATTTCTTCGCTCCGGAAGCAAAGTGTAGCGTTAAGCTCCGCCACCGTATTTAAATTAGGCAGGACATAAAGAACGTAGTGTCCTTAACACTAGATTACCTCTGTCTATCCTGTTACTTGCGGGATACAGTGGGAATATAAAAAAAAAGTTTTGAATCCCTTAATCTCAGGAACTACAACTTCAAATTGAAAAAAATGTGTTGTATTAGATATGATAGTCACTTTATCTTTTGTGATTAGAGTCTTTGAACGCAACAAAAAACATATTGAGATACCATAATAATACTTTCCCAAAATATCAATTTCTCTGTTGGCATAATTTGTACTGAAATAATCTTATTGTGCTTATAATTATAAAGCCCAAAATAATCGAAACAAAGTAAACACAGTATTTTTAGTAAAAATCAATATCAGTATTATTATTTTAAATTTAGCTTCTATTGTTGTTTAGTTAAACATAAACGCCGGTCGTGTCACAGCGGCACAAGTGTGAACGATAGGTTGTGGGTTCGATACACACTCGAGGAAATAAAATATTTAATATTTTCAAATTAAATATTTAATATTTTAATTTCTTCGCTCTTGTATGAAGGCAAAGTGCGGAGTTCATGCAATGCCTCAAATTTTGGCGGAAAGCGGGGAACGGAAGTGGAAACGTAGTGTCTACACTATGTTCCGAGAAACATAGAGTAGCTAAATTACATTTCCTATAAAAACAGTGTAATTAGTTCGATTAATGTTCGAAGGAATAAAATAATATTCATTGTTTCTTTACTTTACTTTTTACCTCTATATCACTAGGGGGATGTGCATATATTTCTTTTGTCTAGTCCACGACTGACTACCTCTCCATACCACCTTCGAGAGGTCCTCATGTATTTTATATACGCGTTAGCGAACGAAATTACCAACACAGTGTTCTCATATTAATAACAATTTTGTAGTCTTTCTTGAAATAACGCTTTGTCCATTGTGTACTTTTAAAGATTGAGGCGTACATCTATAGAAACCAGGTTTGTTGTTATAGCTTCACCATTTGGCAACAGAGGCAGAGGCAATTTATTGTATTAAATCATTCCTTAAGAGACTTCAAGCAAGCTTCAAGCTTTTTTTTTTACTATGTGAAATTTTATGTTTTATGTAAATATCAGTATCAGATCAGTAATTAGTTCAATTGGGCTGACAACACTGACCTTTTTTATTATTAATAATGGAATTATTATTAAAATAATATCCTTTTAAAATTTCATTTTTCACTTTTTACGTTGCATCCCGCACATAGCAAGGTAGACAAAGGGAACTTGGGGACCTTGCGGTAAAATATTTCGTCCCTTTTAATACATTTCCTTTCCCCACTTCATTTCTTGCGGCGTTTAGTTCAACCGCTCAAAACATAATGTCTCAAATTCAACGGAAAGTGGGGAACGGAAGTGGAACGGAATGTCTTAACACAAGGTTCCCAAGTTCTCTCTCTCTACCCTGCCATATGCGGGATACAGCGTGAAGTTGAGTTGAGTTCATTTATTTGAGTGGGAATCTACGACTTGTCGAATTTACAGTCGCACGCTAGTGTCCCTTCGCCAAGACTTGTCAATCAAAATCTATTCATATTTAAATGCTTATATTAAATTTGAATATTAAATTATTTTAAATAGATCGTAGTGTTCAACGGGTACTGTTTCTACAAAAGTAGATGGAAACTCTAAAACAATCTTCCTTTTCTTTTCTTCTCAACTTCTATAACTGATTTTAAAATAAGATATTTCCGTTTATTTATTCTAGGCATATTCTAGGCAATTCTCTCTAGCGAGGATGTGGGGTTTACCAAACCTGATGTATTCTATGTGTATTGTTGGATTTATTCACTGTATGTTCACACACTGCTGTCTTTCATGCATGTACTTTCTTGGCTTCGGAGATGTGTTCTTTCCCTTAACACCATTGCTTCTCAATGTTTGAGAATGAAAATCCATAATGTAGTTAGGATAGCGATAGTTTGTATACGCTTGAACATTAAAAATTCTATAGAAAGGGCTTAGGATCTTTAAAACGCTACTGGTTCTGGATTTGATTTGACACTCGAGGAAATTAAATGTTAATTATTTTTATTTCTTCATTTTGGTATCAAGACAAAACGTGGTGTTTAGTTCCGTAACTTATCAAGCAAAGCGTCAAATTCAGCGTTAATTTAACAGAGTGTATTTTTAATAGGTTCCCTATGCCTGCCATATGCAGGATACAGTGGAAAGCTGAAAAAAAAATGGTTAGAAACTTTCTGTCTCCTGGCATCCATTTATAAAATCTTGAAAGTCTCATACTACCACACTAGTAGGCAAGATAAACTTAGAATCATTCCTACAAGAAAGCCATGGCAGTACGCGCGGCAATTAAAAAATCGTTGACGGTAGTTTGATATAATAATTATATCAACTGACAGACAGTTGCGTGTCCACCGATTACTGCAAAGTGTTCAAAACGTCGGGATTTCCAAAAATATATAATATAAAATATCCGCCATTGATCATCCGGTTAAAGTTTTATTGAAAAATGTACCTATTTAAATATATTAGTTGACTTGTTTTTACTTAAAAATTATATTAAATAACCTTGCAGTGTGTATTTTACATTGTTAATTACATAAATCTTCAAAGTTCACTCACTTAATCTTCTAATTTTAGAAGATAATAAGAATGTACAATTTTTTAAATATAATATAATTCAAATTTATACTAGAGGCCTGTCGTGGCGCAGCGGCACTGTAACCGACAGGTTCTGGGTTCGATCCCCAGTCGAGGAAATGAAATATTCAATATTTTCAATTTAAATAATTATTGTTTCATTTCTTCCCTCTGGTAATAAGGCAAAGCGCGGCGTTGAGTTCCGCCACTCAACACGCAATGCCTCAAATTTGGCGGAAAGTAGGGAACGGAAGTGGAACGGAAGTGGAACGGAGTGTTTTAACACTAGGTTCCCGGGTTCCCTCTGCCTACCCTGCCTTGTGCGGGATACAGCGTGAAGCTGGAAAACAAATTTATACTATATTTAGAATTAAGACATTTCACTTTTCGCTCACCGTTCAAATGTCAAGACAGTGCATGTTGTATACCGATGTATGTTGCTCTTGGTTTTGTTACCAAAACGAGAAAATGAAAGTGAAGCCCCAAAATGGTAACTGCACCCACAACTGGCCCCTATATATTTATTAATATTCCAAAGTATAGAAGTATGTTATAAAAAAGATATAAACATTTTAATTAATAAAATTTTGACTTGAACTTGCTACTCTCGACTTGGACAGTTCCTAAGAGATTGAGCGGCTTCGAATACCGCTTCACGCTGTGTCACTAGCGAGGTAGTCAGTGTAGATGGAGCTCTAAACGGAGTCCACTGCCATCAATCTCTTTATACATTGGGGGTCCTTCCTCTAGAATCTTAGATACTGTGTTTTTGAAGGTCAACCTAGGTCTCTGTGTCTCTTGCTAGTCACTTTTCCTTTATAAATCTTTCAAATTCGAGTACCGTTTCTTTAATTTTTTTCTTTGTTTTAGAAATCATAATTTTTCATACAATACACTCACTCACCGTTATATAATGGGGTGGCTTAGAAAAATACGTTTAAAGACATTACGTACTTGCAAATTTTAACGCTAATTATTATTATATTAATAGAATTAGTAAACAAACAATACTTTAAGTATATTTTATGATTTATTTATATAGACTACTATCTAAAGATCAAATGTAGTCAATTATTATGTAATTAAAACAAAGTCCCTGAGAACAAAATTATATTTTTATCATTTATTTGGGTTCCTTACCTCAACGAAAAGTCACTTTGTAATATATCTATTTAACCAACATCTTGTGGGCATGAAATTTGACAGAAAATGAAAACTACAAGTAAGTACAGTCAGTATCAGCTTCAATTATTAAAAATCAAAATCATCGTGGCCTCCTTGCTGTGCATTGTCTACCGCATTTATCATGGGAATTGTTCTGTAGAACTGTTTGACTTTATTGCTGCCATCTAATTTGCTACTCGCACAATACATCACGAGCTGAAATATCATCCTCACCATCTAGATACATGGCACTCTACTACAATGCCCTTCCGTACGGATGTGCGCATGGAGTAAAGTTCTTAAGAACTTTACTCCATGCGCACATCTCTGGAATGGCCTCTCTGAGGTAGTGTTTTTAGATCGGTACGACTATCTCTACCTTAATGGCAGCACTAACGCAACCTTCCCTAATGTTACTCGGAGCCGTGAACTGTGGTAATCGCTTACCATCAGAATTACCCGAACGCTTGTTTGCCTTGTCTTTTCCATTAATAAAGGCACAAATATGAAAATAATATTTATTACGTTTGTGGCAGGAATTTCTTTTTTGTTGATAGCCTTAATAATGTCAATTTTATATCATTTTGCTTCCCTTCAACCTACAATTTTAGAATTATGAAATTGCTACGGAACCCTCGGTTAGCAAATCCGACTTGTACCTCACTGGATTTTTTATTAAGCAATTATTTCGTAAAAAAAAACACTTTGCAAGGTTAGGCGTTACTTCTCATATGCCATCTCATTATAATTCATAAAAGTGCGTCATCTCTGCAACAACGTCCTTAAGAAAAATGAATCTGAATATAGGTAATATACTTATGTATGTATGTTGTATTTTAAGCACTTTATATGGAACAAACTTTGTATGGAAAAAATATTTTAAGTCTCTCTCAGCTTCACGCTGTATCCCGCACTAGGCAGGGTAGGCAGAGGGAATGGAAGTGAAACCTAGTGTTATGACACTCCGTTCCACTTCCGTTCCCCACTTTCCGCCGAATTTGAGGCATTGCGTGTTGAGTGGCGGAACTCAACGCCGCACTTTGCCTTATTACCAGAGCGAAGAAATGAAACATTAAATATTTAAATTGAAAATATTAAATATTTCATTTCCTCGACTGGGGATTGAACCCAGAACCTGTCGGTTACAGTCACACTCTTGTGCCGCTGCGCCACGACAGGGCTCAAATATATTAAGTCTTCCAGTTTTATAAATTTTCTTATTATCGACTTTTGCCTCCCTCTTCGCCAGCATAGATATGTAACTAGTTAGTGTTAATTTTTCTTTTTATATAACAAGTTTACAACAGTCCCTCCGTTCTCGTTAGGAAACCCCAGTTTTCCACTTTTCAGCGACTTAAGGAATTTTGTGTTGAGTGGTGCCACTCAGCCCGATGCCGCATTTTCCCTTGATACTAGAGCTAGAAAAAATCTTTTATTGCCTCGAGTGGAAATCGAATTTACAACCATTGGTTTACAGTATCTGTACGCTAGTGCTCATGATATGACTGCCTTATAAATATAAAATGAATGAATTAAAAACATCTCGTCATCATACTATACAAGGAAATGAAATATTTAATATCTGAAATTCTTTACCTTGTTAACGAGAAAAAGCTTTCTCAACACATGGTGGATAGTGGGAAATGGATTGTTAATGTAGAGTTGAAGCTTATGGGGGCAGAGTTTCCCATGTTCCCTCTATCTACCCATCTATGTGCGGGATACAGCGTGAAGCTAACTAAAATGATTCAAACTAGAAGCGTTACTGAGTGTACTGTCTGAATTATTGCATATTTTAAGTGTTTGACTTTACTTTAAATGAAGTTACCAAGATGGTAAACTCACTATAACCACTCGTCTCAATGAATTAGATAGCACAGGAAACTTGGGACCCTAATGTTAAGACACCATATAATATTCAGACATGTATAGCTTTTACTCATACTCAGCTTCACGCTGTATCCCGCACATAGCAGTGTAGGCAGAGGGAACTTGGGAACCTAGTGTTAAGACACTCCGCTCCACTTTGGTTCCCCACTTTCCGCCGAATTTGAGGCGGAACTCAACGCCGCGTTTTGCCATTGTACCAGAAAGCGAAGAAATGAAAATATTAAATATTTAAATTGAAAATATTAAATATTTCATTTCCTCGAGTGGGGATCGAACCCACAACCTGTCGGTTACAGTCACACGCTTGTGCCGCTGCGTGTAGTGGCGCAGCGGCACAAGCAGCATCATCGTGAAATAAATATATACTATAAATTTAATCATTCAGTTAATTTGTTAATTATTTAATGTTTTCTTGTTATTTCTTTGTTTTTGCGTTTTATTTGCAGGTGTAATTTTGTTTATATATTTTATTTATGATGTATATTAAAATATTTTTATAAGAATAATATATCTATGTACAATTTAAATAATCATTATTTCAGCTTACATCAATGTATTAGTTCTTTAATACATAGAAGCACTTTTGTAGAAATATAGCGATGGGTGTGAATATGATCGAACTAAATAATAGGGAAATTATTTTTATTATTTACTATTTGGCCCAAAAAAATATTACTTGTTTGTCTGTTGGTCGATGCACGCTAAACTCAAAAACTATAGATGCAGTTTTAAAATATAGTCTTCAGTCAGGTATTTTGGTAAATTTCTTTTTACATTTAGTGTTTGTTTAAGTTAAAATAAGTTCACAAATAAAAAGTGAAAACATAGTGTAAGAGCGACAAAATAGCTACGGAATAATTGTTTTATTGAATTGCCTGAGATTTAACTTTTCAATGTACATATTTATATTTATTATAATAACTTTTCAATTTACATATTTAAATTATATCATATTAATAACAACGATAAAAAGCCTGTCGTGGCGCAGCGGCACAAGCGTGTGACTGTAACCGACAGGTTGTGGGTTCGATCCCTACTCGAGGAAATGAAATATTTAATATTTTCAATTTAAATATTTAATGTTTTCATTTCTTTGCTCTGATACAAGGCAAACGCCGCGTTGAGTTCCACCACTCAACACGCAATGCCTCAAATTCGGCGGAAAGTGGGGAACGGAAGTGGAACGGAGTGTCTTGACACTAGGTTCCCAAGTTCCCTCTGTTTACCCTGCTATGTGCGGGTCACAGCGTGAAGCTGAGAGAGAGAGAGAGAGAAACAATGATAAAGAGATTAGCGATTACATTTTTTATAAAAAAAACTCACTTAGATAAGTATAGCTTTGATTTCTTCGTACGCAAAATGATTTCTTCATTCCCGTATTCTTCTATTTAGTTTTTTAGCTTCACACTGTATCTTAGGGAGCTTGGGAACATGGTAGTGTTAAGACACTTCGTTGTATTACTCACTTTCCGCCGAATCTAAGGCATTGCGTATTAAGTGGCGTAACTAAACACCGCCAACCGTAATTGAACCCACAACATGCCTTGTTTACTGCCGCACGCTTGTATTCCTGCGCGACAACAGGCTTCATATACGTGAATCTACGTAGGAATGCATATATATAGTGCAAACTAGTTTAACCATAGCAACGACACACGTGAGCCTGTCTGCCGTACACAGAGTATACAGCGAAAGGGGTATGTGAGAATTGTTAATTTAAAACCAATCTCGCGTATATAGGGTAATTGGTGGGAACCTGGGAACCTAGTGTTAGGATACTTAGTTTTTTACTTTTCATCAAATTCTAAAGACATTGCGTGATGAATGTCGTAACAGTAAGTTTTACTTTGTAATCTGTGCGAGGGGATAAATATATAAAAGAATTCATTTCCTCGAGTGGGTTGCGAATACAGAACCGTCTTCGATGCAGTTTAAGCATTGTATTACAATAACTGAACGTAGATAGACAGACAGACCGTCGTAGGTTCAATTCCTAATTGGGGTAATTTTAAATAGATAGTTTTAATGGTAAGAGAAAGCGCTATTGGAGTTGTTCGAAATTAGACTATTGAAAAAGGTTTCTTAAACATATCTTTGATTAATTAATTCACTCAGCTTCACGCTGTATCCCGCACATGGCAGTGTAGGCAGAGGGAACTTGGGAACCTAGTGTTAAGACACTCCGTTCCACTTCCGTTCTTCACTTTTCGCCGAATTTGAGGCATTTCGTGTTGAGTGGCGGAACTCAACGCCGCGTTCATAAATTTAAATTGATTAACTAATAAGACAAAATGGGGAAAGAAGTATAAAAATATGCTCCCTCTGACGAACTTGTGTATAAATTTATTAATTTTCTCTTGTCTTTTCCCCAAAAAGAAAATATGTAATGGTCCAAAGAAATAAACACTGTATTTAAGACGATTTCAACTCCTTAATTGAGAATAGAATATATCACTTGTCTTTTCTTTATCTACAACAAATAATTTTATTGGAAATTTGAACAACCATGATTCATAATTTACCATTGGTCCACTAAAGTTGATGCTTCAGACTTGAGAAGAACTGGCACAGTGGGGCTTTTGTTTAGATGATAATGTAGCAGCGTCACTTGGTAGTGAATTCAATTCCCGCTAGTGTTAACAGATTGTTTTTTATATAAGGTCTCTTCGCCTACTGTATTATACGCAGGATACAGCGTAAAGCTGTTTTATAGTATGAAGAATCACAATTATTTATTATAAAACCAGCATATATATATCATAAAATGCCATTTCTAGATGGTAATCTGTGACCACCGACCTTGAAGCCACGTCTTTCCTATCAATAGACGCACGAGCGAGTGAGATGGGAGAATAACATAAGAAACGCAAGGTCGCCGGGCAGTGGGTCATCGCGTCTAGGCGACGTCTAGCACACACACTACTGATATCTTACTGATGGCAAAAAAATATAAGGGATGAGTATTATTTTTATTTAGTTTGTGTGTTTTCGTGTGTACATGACAAATTTTGTTGCTTTTGGATTTTTTGTAATGATTAGTGGCTTCGATACCTTTAAAGATTATTTTCTACTTCAGATGCAAAACTGAGAGTGTTATGACTTTGATCTGTTTGTCTGTTTGTCTAATATAAAAGGATGTAGTACCTAAATAAATGAACCAAAATGAGTGTATCTTTTAATCGGAAACATTGGTCACCGCGGTGGGTTTGAGCTAGGTTTCATGAAAATAAGATTGGCAGGTTAAGAGCTGTAAGCACTTTGTCAAGATAAATTAGTATTTTTTTTGGCCGGGGATTTATTTAATTTTTAATTTTGTTTATTGATGTTGTGTTTAGTTATACAGGAAGTAGGTCAGGTCAGTATTGCACATGTACAATTTGGAACCTGCAACAATATTTATATTGAATTTCCGCCCATAACAGTTGTCTTTTAAAACTATATATAATGAAAAATATATTTTTTATGAATAATTGATATTTTATTATTATTACATATTCTATAAGTAAACAAGTGTCAAGAAGATATCCATATTGTATATCGTGGACCTACTAAATCATTTTTTGTCGTTATGTTTTCGTACAAAACAAAGGTATGATACTTTCTATTTTGCACTTCTCTCTCTCTCAGCTTCCCGCTGTATCCCGCACATGGTAGGGTAGGCAGAGGTAACACGGGAACCTAGTGTTAAGACACTCCGTTCCACTTTCATTTCCCACTTTCCGCCGAATTTGAGGCGGAACTCAACGCCGCGCTTTGCCATATTACCAGAGCGAAGAAATGAAACGTTCAATATTTAAATTGAAAATATTAAATATTTCATTTCCTCGACTGGGGATCGGACCCAGAACCGGTGTCGGTTACAGTCACACTCTCTCTCAGGCTATTTTGCTACATCTTTTAAAAACTGTTTTATATTTGTACATAAATTTTCTTGATGTCTTATATATTTTTTTATAAAAACTAAAAACAAAAATACAAAAACTATCACAATTTATATTCTAACCGTACGCCCTCGTAGATTACGCGATAGTTCCACACACGCCGATACGTCTATACGTGGATGTGTGCTGCGAGTGAGACAGCTATTGTTGGATCATTCCTTCCTAGTTCAACTTGTTCTAGTTTGGTTTTTAGTGGTTTGAACTTAGATTTTTGTTGAGATAACCTGTAGCGTTAAGTTCCGCCAATCAACAAAAAATGTCATGACATTTGGACGGTCAGTATCGGAATTTCGTAACACTACGTTCCTACGTACTATCCACCCTACTATTTTAGATTTTTTTACAGTGTTCTTTTGTATTCAATTTCACACTTAAGAATATATCTTATCTAGAAAACGTAAAATAATTTTAAGGTAACTGGACTTGAATCTGCGCCTTTTAGACCAACAAATTTGTATTTTTACGTTTTCTATATAATTCATGAATGTGTGATGCGACTGAGACAGATACTGAAGGAAATACTTATAATATATATCCTTTTTATTTTCATCTTTGATTTTTGATAATATATCGCACCAGTAAATGTCAAAGCTCGAAAGAAGTCTTCGTCTAGTTGAGGCATGTCTTGGCGCAGGGGCACAAGCATGTGACTGTAAGGATTTGTGTTCGATCCCACATCAAGGAAATGAAATATTTCATATTTTCAATTTTAATATTTAAAATTTTCATTTCTTCGATTACAAGGCAAAGCGCAGCGTTGAGTTACGCCACTCAACAAGTAATGGCTCAAATTACCCTGCATTGTGTAGAATACAGCGTGAAGCTGAGTGAGTGTAAATCTCTTTCTTCTTTCTTTAGTATTCCATCACAATATTAAGCTGTGTTTTGTAATTGTCTATGAAAAATATATTGTAAAATAGAAACTTTGCTTATGGTTTTAGTCGTTGTAGTTTATTTTTAACCTCCAACATTAAAAGAGGGGTGTTGTAAGTTTCACCTTTTTCAGTCTGTCTTCTGTATGTGCGACGCTGTATCTTGCTGTACCTCCTGAATGAATAAACTGATTCAAGTGCCGCTGTTTAAACCTAAAGTCCTTCGCGGCGGTTTTCAGCACTGTTTTATGAAAACCAGATATATATATATATATATATATATATATATATATATATATATATATATATATATATATATATATATATATATATATATATATATATATATATATATATATATATATATATATATATATATATATATATATATATATATATATATATATATATATATATATATATATATATATATATATATATATATATATATATATATATATATATATATATATATATATATATATATATATATATATATATATATATATATATATATATATATATATATATATATATATAAAGAACTAGAAGCACTTTGTTAAAATGAGGTAGAGATTTTTTTAGTCGGATCCTTCTTAAAATCCTCCTTAATAAAATTTTCTTTGATTTATATTAAAAGCTAACACCAGCAAACCAAAATAGATCTTAAGTACGTGTTTGAGAAATCTGACACACGCCTCTCTGCTTCTTTGCAACATACACTTTTATGTTTATTTTTTTGGAATTTCTGCAGATACTTTTATAAATATCTTTTGTGTTACATTATTGCATCTAACAACTTGAATCGTAACAAACATATTCCTATATTAATTTCCTATATATACTTGTCTAAAATATATAGAAATTCAAGGGTAAAACCTCTTAACAATTCTCGAAGCACACCTGTGATGCAATAGATGGACCAATCCTTCCTAGTTTGACCGGTTTTAGTTTTCTTTTTACTATTTTGGCTTTTATGCAAGCCGAGTACACCTGCTTAGTGCTTAGTATTTAAATAAAACCTCCTTTCAATAGGCTAACATTCACATCCGGTTATTATGTTAGATGAATAGACCCCTATGAAAGCTTATTATAGTTTGAGCTGGTATTACTATTATTTTAACGCGATTCTGGAGACGGAGATGTTGCCATGGCACAAAGCGTAGAAGTGTGTACATCTGTAAACACTAAAGTTGTGAGTTCGATTATCAGTCTATATTTAATATATACATTTTTAAGCTCTGGTATTAAAGCACAGCTTTGAATTCCGCCACTCAACACACGAAGCACAAAATTCTGCGGAAAGTGGGGAACGGAAGTGTCTTTATACTTGATCATATGTCTACCCTGCTATAAGTTAAAGTACTTCGATCACCACGCTTCGCATAATTTTCGAAACGCTCAGTGTTGGTGGTACTTAACGCCGCGCTTTGCCTTGTTACCAGGGAGAGAAACGAAATTATTTCTTTACCTCAAATGGTAAAAGAGCCAAAGGTGCGTGAATTTTATAAAAAAAAATTATTTTCCTGCAAAAATGTCCTTCAAAGATAATTCAAAACTAAGACCTTAAGCAACTATCACAAAAAACCATCTACAAAGAAAATTTCAAAACAGCGATCTCTACATCTCGGAACAATCAAATACGGAAGTGCATACAAAATGTAAATTTTACAATGACATGTTAAAAATTTACAAAAATTCCGTATAAACTTCGCAAAACAAACACACATACATACATACATACATACAAAATGGTAAAAAATTACCATAATAACAATCTTTTCGATGCTCAAAATGTTTTTTCATATCTTTATTCGCTCGCATAGAATATTGTAAACAAAGCGCTCTAGCTCATTGTGGATGTCAATGCATGGAACGAACTGTTGAAAATGATTCTTATACTACAAAAAGATACTATACTTGTACAATGTTAGCTTTTATCGTTAATAGATAATTGTGATTTTAGGACCAAAAGCGGTATAACTGTGAAATATTGATAAAAACATATTTAATTACTAGCTCATTTTTGTAAGGGAACCTGGGAACCGTTCTTTACTGTCGACAGAATTCTTACATTGAGTATTGAGTGGCGGAACTCAACGCCGCACTGTTTATTTCGTTATAAGAGGAAGAAAATTAAGTTATTTAATATTTCATTTCGAGGTCAATCGTCGCGCAGAGGCACAAGCGTGAGACTGTAAACACGACAAGTCGTGAATTCAATACCACAGAAAAAAATAATATTTTAATTTATTTCTAACACGAAATTCATTCATTTCCGCTAAAAGAAATACAACCCATAACCTATCACTTTACAGTCGCACCTTTGTACCTCTGTGTCACGACAAACTGCAAAATTAAAATGGAATATAAATTTAATATGCAATTAAAAACATCACCACGAAGAGAATCTATTTATAAATTATTGTATACTACTTGCCATGAGATAAGCATATTATAAAAGTATAGAAGACGCTCGAATTTGAGGCATCGCGTGTTAAATAGCGGAACTCAACGCCGTATCGAACCCCCAATCACTGTGCTTTCTTTTCGAAATATACCATATAGTAGCAAAGAAGAGCAATTCTTTCTATCTATATATGGCTGAGAGTTAAACTTGATTTGTAATTAAACAAATACTTTCATTCACAGAAATGTAATTTAGATCACTCACAATTCCAAGTACTCGTTTTTATACATATCCAAGTACTTGTATTAATATAAATATTTATATGAATATATTAAGAATTAAATTATTATAATAATTCCTTTTTTTTTAATTACTACGTGTTAACGCCTTATATTTGAAGTTAAATGATTTAATTTTATTATAATCTAACTTAGGCCATTTTATTTTAGACTGTATCAGTTTAACTTTTTCAAATGTCTATTTGACAATGACGTACAGCAGTGTGAAGTACCTGTTGTTTTTTTTAATTGTAGCTGTAGATCGTAATATTGCAAACGTTTCATCGTTATTATAAAACATCGTTAAACGTTGTTTTTTATGAACAGCTTCATGCTAAAGAAATTTAGTTTTAAGATATTATGTTCTCCATTATATCCCCTATTTTGAGACATTGTATGAGAAACAGTGGGATTCAACGCTGGGCTTTGTCATTTTACCAGATTGAGAAATTAAATAAATCTATTTCCTTCAGGATGAATCGAATTTTATACTGTTAAGTAAAGTAACGTTTAAAGTCACCCGTTGTTTCGCTACACCACAACGGTCCTTACTATAGTAATGCAAACATTATTATCTAGTTACTTTTATTTCCATTTTCTTCGCTGTGGTACCAAGGCAGGTATGTAAAGATAAGTACTGCCACTCAGTACGCAAAACTGAAAAATGGAGAACGTACATTAATTGGAACGGAGTGTCTTAACACTAGGTACCACATCCCGCTCCCTGACCTGCTCTTGATGGCTACAGTGTGAAAGTAAATAAATAAAATAATCTCGAAATAAATAAACTTCGAAATAAACTTCAAAATATAAGAATATTTCCATATTTTTAAATTTTAAAGTCAAATTTGAACCCTTTTACGTCTCTACATCACTAACTCCACTCAAATGACAACACAATATCACATACAAGTACACATCGATTTATCGAACAACCCTAACTTAAATGTTGTCCTACAAACACACATTCACAGTCTTCCCCCCAGCCACCCCACGTAACGCCAGACGTAAGGTCGAGGAGGGTCACTAGTTGACCGGGTAGTTTCAAGTTCATGGGAACAACCCCTTGTGTTATACATGTAGAGTCTATGTAGGTTTGTGTTGAAAACAGTGAATATGAGACTTAAGATTTAATTTTATAGTGTTGTTCTCTTGCTTCACGCTATATCCCGGCAAAATAGGCAAAGAGAACCTTCGTTCCCAACTTTCTGTTGAATTTAAGACATTGCGTGTTGAATGACGGAAAACAACGCCGCGCTTTGTTTTTTAATTCGTTTCTTCGTGTGGGGATCGACTCCTTCAACCTGTCGATTTTACAGTCCTATGCTTGTGCCCCTGCGCCACTACGGGAACATATAAAAATGTTTGTAAATAATCACATGAAAGATAATTTACTCTTGAAATTTAAATAACTTTGTACAGTATTCGTAATTTTTTGATATTACTATCTTATATTAGCTTCACGTTATATCCCGCTTATATCAGGCTTCAGTCCTTCTAAAGCGAAGGCATTCCTGAACTTCCACACAAGCAGCCCTACTTTACATGTAAGACGTAAGGTCGAGGAGGGTCACTAGTTGACTGAGTAGTCTCAAGTTCATGGGAATAACCTTTGGGTTATGTAGAGTCTACTCGTATGGAGAATTTGTTAATTGAGAATAGTGTTTTTTTTTTAAATAAACACTTTACTGTATTTCCTAGGTGTGCAAAAACGGAAAAGTTATTTTAATTCTTATTATGTTATGTAGTCTTAATAACTTATTTATGTTATATAGAGTCTTAGTAAGCCTTCTTTATTGGAGCTGAAATTGAAACAGTAGTTTTTTAAGATTAAATTTTATCGTTTCTTGTTCTGCTGCGCGGAAACGAAATAGATATTTTATTTATTTTAATGTGTTAGGTTAACATTTTAATGAGAATAAAATTAATATTATTTACTTTCATATTGATATTTGAGATGAAGAAGCTTCGCCTCAAGCTCACTTCGTTGGTGAGCGAAGTCTCGGGCTTGCTAGGATCGAAAAATAACATTTTAAATCCACCACCACATCGATGTTCAAGCAAGAATCTATTTAAAAAAAATAAAGGCCCAGACAACGTTATATCGTTCATTTCAAAAAAGTTACCCGACGACGATAAACATTTTTATATTATAAAAAGTAAAAACGATACACAAACAATTAAATTAAAGGATCCATATATATATAAAATACTTTCTTTAGCGAAAGGTAGTTATTCTGTAAGTTATTTATTTATCAGCCCCTTAACGTCTAGACAACCCGGAAGGTTAAGAAGGGTGAATAGAGGCCGTGTAACAGGTTAACGTAATCCTATTTGTAGATGTGTCATACATGTTTATATATGATTTATTTATTTTTTCACTTCATGCGAGATGGAACACATGGCAGGGGAGACAATGAGAACTTGGCAACTAAGACTTAAGCCTATCCTTTTCCATTAGAACAATCTAGAAATGTCACACATCACCACTTTCTTACTATCTTTCCACTGAATTATGGAGGCATTGCGTATTGAATGGCGAAATTCAACGCCACGCTGCCTCGTTACCAGATCGAAAAATTTCACCACTTTCTTACCATCTTTCCACTGAATTATGGAGGCATTGCGTATTGAATGGCGAAACTCAACGCTTGGCTGCCTCGTTACCAAATCGAAAAATTCTTATCCTGTTTTTAATTTCCGCTGAATCTTCGAGACATTGTGTATTAAACAATGGTGTTTAACGCCGTGCTTTGTCGCTTTAGTACTCTAAATTGGGTTTCTACCTTATATTCTCTCTATATAAATGATGACTAATTACTCACTACAGTAACAAATACCTACTATACATAAAGGTGTAGGAAAATAATATAACTTGAAAATAGACAGATAATCATCATCGCGATTATCGTAGCACTAACGTGGAACAGCATCTGACTGTAATGTTTAGGGATTAGGGGTTCGATTCCCAATGGAGAGAACGAATTATTTTTTTGCTAGCTCTAGTATTAAGGCAAACTGCAGCGTTAATTTCTGCTACTTCGAATGCAACGTTTTGGATATTTGATACGTGTAGTGATTACCTTCTACTACCGGTACCGTTGCCACTATATGCCAGAGAAATGTTAAATGATGAGAGAAGACAGAGAAAAATATGTATAAATAAATAATTTTGAACTTACACTAACCTAAATTTTAATAAAACACACGCTAATTACCAAAATAATTAAAAACTATTATTAACCTCAATTCTAATGTTCACGTCAACATATTAACACATCTATTAATAGTGTTTTTGTGCATCCACTTGGCCAAATAAAATCACATAATTCCCAAATCTTAGGTGAACGAACGTCTTAGTTAGATTCGTTGAACTTTGTGGCAAAAAATTGGTAAAAAACCAGGCGTTACCTTATTATTATTATTATTGAAAACAGGTAGATTATTATAAAATGTATATTTTGTAAGAACATTGTGATGCTAAAAATATTGTTTGTTAGGTAATAGGTATTTTTTGTTTTTTCTTTTTTTTTTATATATTCAGCTTTACGCCTTTATCCTGCACATGCCAAGGTCAGCAGAGGGAACTTGGGGACCTAGTGATAAGACACTCTGTTCCCACATAGACACTTTTGTTCGTGATTTTTTCTGAATTTGAGGCGGTGAGTATTAAATGGCAGAACTCAGTAATAGATAAATTGGTCATAAAAAAATCTCTTAACACTAAAACGTTGGTATTTTAACAAGAAAACAATAAATTTATAAAATAATATTTTTTTCTTACTAAAAATGAAAGCTAATCGTAACGCAGGGGTCAAAAGCGTGTCAGTATAAGTAGGACTGGTTGTGGGTTCGATCCCCATTCGAGCAAATGAAACAAAAAATATTTTAATCTCCTCTGGTAACGAGGAAAAGCGCCACTTTGAATGCTGCTCGACACGCAATACGTCCATGATAAGATAGAAGTGTCTAAAAGAAAACTAAGTGTCTTAACACAAGATACCCGATAACTTTCTCACTCTTAGAAACCATTTTCTAAACTTCTTACCTTCAAAAACACCAACCATTAAACCACAATAGTAATATTACCCAACAAAACAATTTGAAGCGTCCAAAAATCTTAGGTGAATGAACGTTTACATATAAAGTTAGTAAATCATTGACTCTGTACATACATACATCTACATATTACATTATATATATGCATGTAATATGCGCAGGCGCCGATCTAAAACTCTCTGATACTCGCGTCGGGGCCACCGACCGACGTTACATATTTAGAAAAAAATATTTGGCAAATGCACAGTACAATGCACTTTACATCTGCGCGCCGATTAATTGGCCACAACGCTAGAGGTATGTACGTTTATTTTGTTTGAAGCTGTATGTTAGTGTTTCTTTTTTTTTTATATATATATACATATATGTATATGTATCCTGGGAACAGAGTGTCTTATCACTAGATCTTCAGGATCTCTATTTCATTACCACGTGTAGGAGACAGCGTAAATCTAAAACTATAAAAACTAATTATAATTTAATATTTAATCTGCCCACTCTCGGTACACTCTTGGAAGGTGCATTGTTAAGTTAACTCACAATTGAAATGTCTTGACATCATTTTCTCCTTACCGCACGGTTATATTAAACAAAAAAATGTAATTCGATTAGTTGAGATAACAAATATTCCTTTTAATTAAAATTTTCGAATAACATTTTTCTTTGAAAATAAATATATATATTATTAATTTATCACAAAATTTTTAAACAAACATATAATTAATTGAACAAATTCAAGGTGACATAGGGCGTGTTATTGACATGAAGATACCTTTATTTTTTATATGTACTTACAAAAAGTTATATTCTATTTTTTACAAGATTTTTAGGAAAACCGATCAGAAATAACTTTAGAGTTCATTTGCACTTTAAAAAGAGGAGCAACGGGTAAAACAGCGACATCTTTGTAAAGATGGGTATCTAGTAGAATATCTAATATTGATACTGTATTCTGCACTTAGCAAGATATGCAGAGGGAACTTAGGAACCTAGTGTTAAAAAACTCCGATGTTGCTGTAAAGGGCAAAAGCTTTAACTTTACTTTAGTGGCGCAAGTTCTAGACACTTCTCTGAACTCTTTAATCTGCAAAGCGATAGACATCCGGTCGACACTCCGTTGAGAAAATACGGATTTCACGGACAATACGGGTATTTATTAAGACATTTTCTTTCTCAACTTACCGTCAAATTTGTGGTACTGTGTGTTGAGTGGCGGAACTTAACGCCGCGCTTTGCTTCATTATTTATTTCAATTATTTTTTTTCATTCCAAGCCGAGCGGAGGAAAACAACCCCTAGTCTATAATATTTACAAATTAACTTTATCTTCTCTGCAAGCAAATTACATGAGCATTTTTTTTTAATTAAAACTATATTAATTGTAGTTTTGATAAAAATATTTACTAAATTAGTGTAGTACTTTTTGTGGACTGCAGTGTACACCAAGTGTAGAGATTCGGTTCAGAAGTCACACACACACGCACGTTCCATGTGTGCATATGGATACGTAAATACGAGTAGATTATAGTGTTCGAGGGTGACGCGGCTAACGACCGCAGCTGTTTAGACCAAATTTACGATCGTTATGTATGTATATACTTGTTTGTGTATATGTACACATACGTATATATATGTAATTTAACTTCACGTTGTATCCCGTACAGAGCCGGGTAGGGCAGAGGGAACCTGGGAACCTGGGCTTAAGACACTCCCGTTTTCATTAAGATACTTTTGTTCCCCATTTTCCTCCAAATTTTGGGGGCATTGTGTGTTGAGTGACGGATGTAACCACCGCGAATTGTCTACGTTACTAGAGCGATGCAATATATATTAAATATTTAGTTTCCTCGAGTAAAGATACACGCTTGTGCACTGCGCCACGGCACGCATCGAAACAACAATAATAAAATAGAAGTCATATAAATATATCTAATAGTGATCTAAGAGATAAAAGGAGAGAGAAGTGGTACTAAATACTAACGATTTTTCTTAGTAAAATTATTTTATTAAGTGTAATACAAGTTAAAAGAGATAATTACAAATAAATGTTTATGACAATTAATATTTATTGTGGCAAGTCGAGGTGCATGGGCAAAAACTTGCGATTGTTATCGCCACCGGTTGCGCTCAATCCTGTACTGATCGGTTCCTAGTGAAATATTTAATAATTTTTTGGCAAAAAGACAAAGCGCGGCGTTTAGTTCCGCCACTCATCACGCAATATCTCCAATTTGGCAGAAAGTGGGGAATGAAAGTGTTTTTTCATGAAAATGTATTGATACAGCATTAGGTTCCCGGGTTTTATTGGTGATAGGTAAGTCTTACCACATAGCAGATAGGTGGAGGTAAGTTAATGTTAAGCCAGAGTCGTTCACAATTTTCCGGCGCTCTTTATTTCTTTGGGCTTCTTAATAAGACCAATTAAGGGAAAATAAACCTAAGAGAAATTATTATATATTTTTTTAAATGGAAATCGAACCTATAACCCACCTATCACTCCTACAGTCTGACGCTGACATTTTATTTCATCCATCCTTGTATCATGCTGGATTAAACATCATGTGCATCGTTCGGTAATTTAAACAAAAATTTTCTTCCACCGGAAATACTATGACGCGGGAACCTTCTGTTTTCCCGGGTCAAACAATATCTTAGCTGTTTGCTGGCTTCAAATATCACATGGAATATATTTTTATTATGTACTATCGGCCAGTTATCGGCTTCGCCTGCTTATACTAAACAATTATTTATTTAGTACTGTAGCAATTTTGTCGAACAAAACGCTTAATATTTATATATTAAATTTATGTATCATCTGTAATAAAACTGATATAAAATCTTGAGAGAAACTTACCAAAATTGTAGAGCCTTACCATGCAAAATCTATACAATACGCATCTGTTGCTGAATGCTATATATTTGAGATTTTAGTATACACAAAAATTAAAGTAAATATATTTTACGTTACACAAATATACAAAGTACATCGTAGTTCAGCGGCGTTACTTAACTACAAACACGATTATTGTGGGCTCGATACCCGCTCGAGTGAAAAAAAAAAATATTTCCTAACTCAAGGAACAATTAGAACCTCAATCTGGCGGAAAGTGGGGGACGGAATTAATGACTTAACACTAGGTTCCTAACTTCCCTCTGCCTACCCTTCTATATGAGGCATACAGCATATTGCTGAGTTCATAAACTTATGCGAATAAAGGATAAAATATTGACGATATTTTTTTCCACATCCTCCAGCCATTGTGCTCAATTACTGCTCTAACGGTCGAAGACCTGATGTAGGACAAATATTTATGTGTACCGGTGAAAAAACTCGTTAAGTTCAATGTTGAATCTTAAAATTTGTATTAACTTTGGTATTTGATTGATACCTAATTTGGTAAGAACGTTGTTTTTAATTTGAGGCCTGTCGTGGCGCAGCGGTAAAACGTTTTGATTCTTGTAGGTACGATTCCCTTTCGAGGCAATTAAATATTTAATGTTTTCTATTTAAATATTTAATATTTTCATTTCTTCGCTCTGATAACAAGATAATCCGCGGCGTTAGGTTCCGCTACTTAATACACAATACCTCAGATTCGGTTCACACTAGGTTCCTAAGTTTCCTCTGCCATGTGCGCGATACAGCACGAATCTGAGATTATTTAGTACAATAAAGTATATTATATAGAGTTTTGTCTGTCTACACACAATGCTTTAACTCGACGCAAAATGCGGAAAAAATGGGACTTTTAAAGTTCCCTGATCCTACCCTGCTAAGCGCTAAAAAAAATAAGTTTTACAGTTAAATTATAAATTTAGAAACTTCTAAATTCGGCTGAAAGTGGGGGAACGGAGTGTCTTAACATTAGGTTCCCAAGTTCCCTCTGCATACAGCGTGAAGCTGAGAGTGAGAGAGAAAATTCAACTTTATACTATATGTATAAAGTATAGTTACATAGTACAGAATGATTGTAGTTATAAATACTGAATCCGTCGGACGTGATAAGCGTACAAAGATAGTCCTAGGTCACGGACGCTATGTCAATGTCAAAATGTTACCTAACTATACTATATTTTCTATAGTAAAGTATACTTTATAATAGTAAAGACGTTTTGCCATAGCAAAGCGCGGCGTTGAGTTCTGCCATATATGTAAATTGCAATGAATCAAAAATTTTGGCTGTAGGACACGAAGATATCATGTTGGGAAACATTATGTTAGCACTAGGTTCCCAGGTTCCCTTTGCCTACTCTGCTAAGTACAGAATTCACCGTGACGCTATAAAAAATGGGGCACAATTCAAATGTTTAACATTACGCCAGTGCCACATAAATCCTAAGACAATCTACATGTTTTACATATGTATGCAACTTAGACGTCAAAGTACTTGCCGTTTATTCTAATAGCATATACTCAATAAAAATTGGACTGTCTGTTAGAATAACAATTTTTGTTTGTCTCAAAGTTTGTTAGGATTAAATTTTGTAATTTATTTAAATACAATGATGGTTGTGGGTTTGTATCCCACTCGTGGGGATGAATTATTTTCAATTCCTTAAGGCAAGACGTTAGCTTCGTTATTCAAAATACAATGTCTACAAATTACTATTTTTTGGATAGAGAACAAACTGTCTCAACACTACATTCTATTTGCTTATTTTGTCTAGCAAAAAAATCTGAGACTCTTTGCTCTTAGTTCAATATAGACAATTTCATTATAAATCACTCTATTGATCACATCACAATGACAACTTGTGAAATTTCCCTGGATAAATGAAACTAAAAATAAAGAAAAAAAATACAACACAAAAAATAGTTTTGAATAAATAAAACGGAAATACTTAAATCGGTTTATTCATTTAGGAGCTGAAAGATACACAACCAGGCTCGAAACACAGATGCACAGACAGATACACAGATAACATGATAGCCGATGTAAACACAGAAACAGATACACACAAAGAAACAGACACAAACACAGAAATAGACACAAACATAGAAACAGACACAGAAACAAAAAGACAAAAGACAGACTCACTGACAGACGCACAGACAGGCAAAAGAGTTAAACTTATAACTTTTTAACATCGGCATTTAAAACGTCACTAATACAGTATAATCGAGAATATTTATGCAATTTTGAGGAAAATATTAAACATATGTTTTTATAGTTTTTTTTTTATAAATATTAGATTTAGTGAGATAAGAGCCGGGCGTTGGGTAGTGGCCGGTCTAAGGTTCACGGTCGAGCGGGCGTTAACACGAATGCATCATGCACAAATAGAATTTAGTTAGATAATATATGTACATACTTTAAATGCGGCTGTAGAGGCGAAGGTGCATGTGGCTGTACTTAAATCAAAAATATGTTCGTTTCTCTGTTTTTGTAGATATAGTGCTGCGTTAAGCTCCATATTTCAAGCTCGTTATATCTTGTTTTTAAAACTGGCTGTACCAACCAAGCTATCAATAAGTATCAAGAAGCAATAATTAAATTCAGTAGAATTGAATATGTAGAGTAAATAATAGTTAAAAAAAATTGAGAAAAAATGATAGAAAAGCGGAAATATATTGACACTACGCACTTTTTTTTTACATTTTGGTCCCTCTCCGAAGGTTTCTTTGGTACTTTTTGGATTTGTTTTCTCCTTTTTATGTTTTCTGTGGAGCGCTAAATAAATTCTATAATTTTAAATTTAAAAGATTTCGAATGTACTCCTCATATTAATTAACTGATTACAGTGATTTGTATTAGAAGACGAAATTACAATTTTATATTGCTTTTACATCTGGTTATATTTATGATTTTTTTTTATGGATAAGACAGAGCAAACGAGCGTACGGGTCACCTGATAATGAGTGATGGATGATCACCGTCGCCCACGGCTCTGTGTAGCACCAGAGGACCTCATCTGGTGCTACACGGAGCTCCAGGAGCGTTGCTCGTCTTTAATGTGGATGAGCACCATGGCCCGGCACTACCCAATGCAAAACGTAGTGGCCGAAGCGACTACTTAACGCCGGTTTTACATGTCGGGGGTGGTAATGGTCCAGTCGAGTCTGCCTATTTGTGTTGCCATTTCTGACAACGTAAACCTCCCTCACGAACTTTAGTCGCCTCTTACGACACCATCAGTACCAGGGTGATCCTATTCTAAGCCGGAATCTCACGGCGGCGATTTTATAACTTTTTCTGAAATCATCACACCAACGATATAAGAAAACCTAGAAGGAAACTGCAACCTCAAGACGTTTAAAATATGTTAAGCATTATTAATCAATAAATAAATTCATTCTTACATGATATTTTTTGTTACAGGAATCTTTAAAATAAAAAATATACTGACAAAGTCACTAACAACATCATCAGAACTTGTAACGAGATATATATTACCAAGTTTATTATATGCTGGCGTTTGCAAAAGCTTCAAAACATCAGAGTTATTATAATTAAAAAGCATGGAAAAATACCATTTCCAATGTCTGTGTTGCAACATGCAATGCCTCAAACTATATACCCTACCATGTGCGAGATACAGCGTAATCCTGAAAAAAATATATCAGAAGAACATCACAGCGCTCTTAAGAATCACTCATTCTCGAGATTGTCCGATTTAATTCTTATCTTTTTTAAAGCTTCACTCTGTATCCCGCACATGGCAGAGTAGGCAGAGGGAACTTGGGAACCTAGTGTTAAGATACTCCGTTCCACTTCCGTTCCCTACTTTCCGCCAAATTTCGTCGTGCTCAAAATTTCCGTGACGAACTACGCAGATACATAAGACCAAAGGTAATAAAAGCGTGTCATTTTAAGATAATGTAATCTAATTATTATATAACTTTATTTTTACCTGCAAAGTTGAAATGCAAAACTTTTCAAAAAGTTGAAAATTTTATATTCAACATTTAGTTCTCACTATTTTTTGCTCTTGGTCCTAATTGAATGATTATTTAATATACTCATTTTATCCATTTGACATTTATTTCGTTTTCGTTTTTCTATTTTTAGTTATTAACGAATGACCTAAGGGCATCAGTGAATAAAATGTAATATACAATAGTGAAGAACTGAGTATTTTTTGAGGCCTGTCGTAGCGCAGCGGCACAAGCTTGTGACTGTAACCGACAGGTTATGGGTTCGATCCCCATTCGAGAATATCAAATATTTAATACTTTCAATTTAAATATTGAATGTTTTCATTTCTTCGATCTGGTAGAAGGCAAAACGCGGCGTTGAGTTCTGCCACTCAACGCAAAATGCCTCAAATTCGGCAGTAAGTGGCGAATGGAAGTGAAACGGAGTATCTTAACACTAGGTTCCCAAGTTCCCTCTGCCTATCCTGCCATGTGCGGGATACAGCGTGAAGCTGAGTGAGTGAGTGAGAAACTAATATAATATCAAACTTACTTTCTCTATTTTTTCACGCTGTATCCCGCACACGTCAGGGTTGACAGAGGGAACTTAAAAACCTAATAACATAATTATGTTTTTATTGAAACACTTTGTCACTCACTTTCCACTGTATAAATTATGGCATGTATAGAGACGGAACTTCACCTAGAGGCTTTGCCTTGTTACCAGAACCAAAATAATTACCTCGAATGGGTATTGAATTCAAAACCTACCTCGATTACAGTCGCTCACTGTGCCACAATAGGCCTATACTAATTTCCGACAACCAAAAAACGAGCCAGCTACCACCGTCTCCAATGTTAATGACCATCATCCATTAACATATAACAAAGTAAATAATAATATGCAAGTAGGTAGAAGCGTTGTCTCAAAATACAAAGCGTTCAAACGGATATTTAGCTGAGAGTTCAAGGAGAGTTCACACCACCAAGGTCTACGTATTCGTAGAAGGAAATAAACATAATACTTTACTTTTAAATTATGTTAAATTATTATATTTTAAATATTAATAATTAGTGATGCGCCGATTATGCACATGGCAGGGTAGGCAGAGGGAATGTGGGAACCTAATTGTTTCTAGACACTCCGTTCCCTTCCCCATTTTTTGACGAATTTGAGGCATTGCATGTTGAGTGGCGGTAGACAACTCCACACGTTGTCTTGTTACCAGAGTGAAGAAATATTTTTTTCTCGAATGGATATCGAACCCACTACATATCGCGTGTTTCCTTTTTACACTGGCACACTGCCCCTGCGCTACGACAGATCTTAAATATATTTTTTAACGTTGTCCTTATATTAAGGCTAGTTGTGGCGCGAAATTTTGCTTTTAGAAGTGAAATGTAAAACAAATAAATCTTTGGATATAAATTTCCTTAAAAAATTTGGAGAAAACTTCTGTTACCTTCACTTCCTTAACTTATTTAATAATTTTTACATTTGTATGGTGTCTATCAGTTTGTTATTTTACGTGTATATACATATAAGTATGTACGATAAATATGTATGATGTAGTTTTCCCATATCCAAAGGATATGAGATACTGTTAGGACTTGTCTGTCTTGTTGATTTATCTTGCCGATTTAGCAACAAAAACTAAAGCAAAATAAAAAATATATTTAAAGGGCTCCCATACGAAATTGGTCAATTCTTGGCCTTTTTATGGATAATGATACGAAAAGCTTTGTCCTTTTTTTTCATAATCATATCTTTTCAAATCCCATATTATAGAGAAAAAATATAAAATAAAATGAAATAAAGCCATATCCTATTACCTCTAAGAATAGATAAGATGTGTTTACATTTTCTTAGAGGTAATAGGATATACTTATTATTTTAAAAAAATATCAAGATAAAAAGTTTTTTGTTACTATATTTTGACATTTGAAAACCTAGCAACTGTAGTGTTTTCAAATTAATATGTTATTAAATTATAGTGTTAGTTGTTTCGAATTTTGTATATTAAATAAATGTTTGTAAAAGCACAAGCGGGCGAAGCCGCGCGAGTCTTTTATAAATTCTAGGACATTTCAGTTAGACGGTCATTGGCCCGAACGTCTATAACTGGTTGCGTAGAATTGGCCTCGAATAATATTTCATCTCCCGAAACACTGACCTCGTCGAGATGCTTAGAGAATTACTAACGCTTATATATACTATACAGGGTTGTTTATAATGTATAATTAATCAATGAATCGATTCTTGTTTTATTAACGCTCCGGTCTGTTTCAACTTAAAAAATATGCAATTAATAAGGCAAAGCGCGGCGTTGAGTTCCGCCACTCAACACGCAATGCCTCAAATTCGGCGCAAAGTGGGGAACGGAAGTGGAACGGAGTATCTTAACACTAGGTTCCCGGGTTCCTTCTGCCTACCCTACCTCGTGGGGGATACAGCGTGAAACTGAAAAAAAAATTGTTGAATTTGGCTCACATAAAAATGTATATCGTCGGTGATACTGCAATACCGCGTAAGCCACAGGTGCTAATAGCGCGTAACTGATGGGTGACAAATTTTACAGGAGAGCGAAAAAACTGAATATATTTATCGTTATTACATCTTCGGCTGATTGAACTAGAAACTAATTGTAAATTGATGTACTTTAGCTATCAATATGATCCATTAGTAAGAAAACCTCATAGACGATGAATAAATTCACTTTCGCGGTATTGAATCATCGTAAATGAACTGTTGTTGAGCATTTTCACTATTTACGCTTATTTGTAAGAGGGATAAAATAAAAGATTGGGTATTCAAAAATATTATTTTTATGCGTCTTTGAACACGATATCAGTCTCATATATTTCAAAATAAGTAAAAATATTATTAACTTTAGATGTAAGCAGTTTTAAACTGCCTACAATAACTATATAAACATCAAAAACATAAAATAAACATTTAGAAACAAAAAGTGTACCTACTAAATAAGAAACTTAATAAGTAGATACATAGAAGACAACAAAAACATAATTCTAACAAAGTTTAGAAAAATATAAGTTCTACATACTACGTAGTAGTAGTAAGTAATGAGATCTTACATTTGGAAATACTCTCATTTAAAAAACATCTAACGAAGTTTTGATAATAATTAAGTAGATACTTAAACTAATGAGATCTTAAATCTTGATATAGGAACTTATTTTTTTTAGAGGGTAAATCATCGTAAAATTGATGGCAATCACGAGGAATAACAGTCTTTAATTGTTGCAAATGCTCATATTTACTTTCCAGTATAGGCAATCTAGACTCATAAAGCCTTGGTACGTTGCTTATCAATGTAGAAATATTCTTTGGTCTTCGAGGTAGTGGAGTAAATTCACTTTCGAAGTGCTTTTTAAACTCGATAGTCCCATTAGGATTATATTTCAAAACTCGCAAGTCCACAACACAATCATCGCCAGAAACACGCCCAGGGCGTATAGAGTCGTAAACTTGGTACTCTTTAACACTGTAGTCTTTGAAGAAGGTATGATCGGGTTGTTCGGCTTTGTAAGGAAAAGGATTCTTTCGAGCAACTTTGGTAATAGTTGCATATTGCGATGGCAGGAAAATCTCGACATTTTTGAGTTTTCTCTCAATAAGTGAATGCACCGAATCCACCTCCATTTGGGTGTGGCCCTTCTCCAGATATTTCTGTGTAATGGTAACTTTCTTATCCATCGCTAATCTCAGGAGAGCGTTAGAAACAATACTGTTCCTATTCTGCGCAGTACAACCATCCGTCCATATAATTACATCCTTAAGATTATCTTGTAACAATTTCGTTATATAATCTACAAAGAACGACGCATATGTGGTAGCTTTCAGATCACAGGCGATCTCGTCGAACCAATAACAGGTAACATCGTTAGTACCAATGTTAAAAACTGTGAAATTATGCACTGTCAATTTGGTTTTAAAATATAGCGCACTAGCCGACAAAGTAGGACATAATTTCACGGCTTGCAAATCTGCAGTAATAGTATGAGCAATCCCTTGTTTTGCAATTTCTTTATCTTTAGTCTTTTCAGCTCGAGCTAAATTTTTCAATTCGATGTGACGCTGATAATCTTCTTCGGAAACATTACCCACTGCATACGAACTACAATAATCACAGGCATCTTTTTTTGGCTGAAAAAGAGCTATATTTTCCTCACTTAATATGTCAAAAAAGAGTTTTCTCGAAGCTACTGGCTTGGCTTCTGACGACGAATATTCAACGTATAGCTTGTACAATTGTGCTTTCGATTGTATTATCGGTTCTACATACTGTTTCGTGGTAGATTGGCGACAATAATGTGAGGGTAATTTGGGTAATAAAGATAAATAGCATTTGACAGAATCTCGTTTAGAATTATGCGAAATCGGAGCCGGGTTCGAATTAACCGAATTCACAAGGGTCTTATCACCAAGCCAGTAACGAACAGTCCACTCTTTTATGCCTAAGGTCGCCAGAAATGTCTTTAAACAAACTCTTTCCTTTTTGCCATCTATTTGTAAATAATATAATTTACTATCTGATCGTCTAGAATTGCCTTCAATAGTCTTCCTTTTAACGTGTTCCGTGTCAATCATTGATCTTACATACATTTTTTTCTCAAACCATGTCATGCTCCAAAAACGATTGAAAATGTCCTTTCTAATGTCTTCAGATAGGTTTGGGCAAAAAAAAATTTTGCTGCGAATACAAAATGCTGACATACACTTAGGGCCCATAGATCTTTCAGGTTTCGGCTCTTTCTGATGGTACTTATTACCTACTTTCTTAAATCCAAGATAAGCTTTTCCTAACATTCTATCCTTCTTGTTTAGTTGTCTTTTCCAGGTTTCAGAGTCAGCTTTACGTTTTCTTTTCCTTGAGTCTCTTCCAGCTTCTGGTTCCAAATTTCTTTCTGGAAACCATTCAGGATCATTAGATTCCATAGGTTCTATGTTAGTAATATCAGATAACGGCACGTAGTCTGGATCGGTGGTGGAGTCATCGGGAGAAAAATGTACGATGGTTTCTTGAGCAACAGGCGGGACATCAGTGGACGAAGTGCTAGGATTTTCAAGGTGAATTTGTATAACTGTTTCTTCTGCAACATTCGGGATAATATTGGATGAAGAACTGGGATCGTAATGAGTAAAATCTGTAGCCACTTCTTCAGTGAATATTGGCACAAAAGTAGATGAAGTACTAGTATAGTCTGGAGGTAAAACAACAAACGTTTGTTCTGTATGTACATCTGGAATGGCAGTGAATGAAGTCTGACTGGGAGATATGGGAAAACATGTTGTTAACGTATCGCAATTAGCTATATCCTCATCAACATCTGTTAAGTTTTTGGGTAACTCATGAATTTTTTGAGGTATATTATGATAGGTATATATGGTTGGATTTTGAGAACGATTTTTCATAGACGATGAATAAATTCACTTTCGCGGTATTGAATCATCGTAAATGAACTGTTGTTGAGCATTTTCACTATTTACGCTTATTTGTAAGAGGGATAAAATAAAAGATTGGGTATTCAAAAATATTATTTTTATGCGTCTTTGAACACGATATCAGTCTCATATATTTCAAAATAAGTAAAAATATTATTAACTTTAGATGTAAGCAGTTTTAAACTGCCTACAATAACTATATAAACATCAAAAACATAAAATAAACATTTAGAAACAAAAAGTGTACCTACTAAATAAGAAACTTAATAAGTAGATACATAGAAGACAACAAAAACATAATTCTAACAAAGTTTAGAAAAATATAAGTTCTACATACTACGTAGTAGTAGTAAGTAATGAGATCTTACATTTGGAAATACTCTCATTTAAAAAACATCTAACGAAGTTTTGATAATAATTAAGTAGATACTTAAACTAATGAGATCTTAAATCTTGATATAGGAACTTATTTTTTTTAGAGGGTAAATCATCGTAAAATTGATGGCAATCACGAGGAATAACAGTCTTTAATTGTTGCAAATGCTCATATTTACTTTCCAGTATAGGCAATCTAGACTCATAAAGCCTTGGTACGTTGCTTATCAATGTAGAAATATTCTTTGGTCTTCGAGGTAGTGGAGTAAATTCACTTTCGAAGTGCTTTTTAAACTCGATAGTCCCATTAGGATTATATTTCAAAACTCGCAAGTCCACAACACAATCATCGCCAGAAACACGCCCAGGGCGTATAGAGTCGTAAACTTGGTACTCTTTAACACTGTAGTCTTTGAAGAAGGTATGATCGGGTTGTTCGGCTTTGTAAGGAAAAGGATTCTTTCGAGCAACTTTGGTAATAGTTGCATATTGCGATGGCAGGAAAATCTCGACATTTTTGAGTTTTCTCTCAATAAGTGAATGCACCGAATCCACCTCCATTTGGGTGTGGCCCTTCTCCAGATATTTCTGTGTAATGGTAACTTTCTTATCCATCGCTAATCTCAGAAGAGCGTTAGAAACAATACTGTTCCTATTCTGCGCAGTACAACCATCCGTCCATATAATTACATCCTTAAGATTATCTTGTAACAATTTCGTTATATAATCTACAAAGAACGACGCATATGTGGTAGCTTTCAGATCACAGGCGGTCTCGTCGAACCAATAACAGGTAACATCGTTAGTACCAATGTTAAAAACTGTGAAATTATGCACTGTCAATTTGGTTTTAAAATATAGCGCACTAGCCGACAAAGTAGGACATAATTTCACGGCTTGCAAATCTGCAGTAATAGTATGAGCAATCCCTTGTTTTGCAATTTCTTTATCTTTAGTCTTTTCAGCTCGAGCTAAATTTTTGAATTCGACGTGACGCTGATAATCTTCTTCGGAAACATTACCCACTGCATACGAACTACAATAATCACAGGCATCTTTTTTGGCTGAAAAAGAGCTATATTTTCCTCACTTAATATGTCAAAAAAGAGTTTTCTCGAAGCTACTGGCTTGGCTTCTGACGACGAATATTCAACGTATAGCTTGTACAATTGTGCTTTCGATTGTATTATCGGTTCTACATACTGTTTCGTGGTAGATTGGCGACAATAATGTGAGGGTAATTTGGGTAATAAAGATAAATAGCATTTGACAGAATCTCGTTTAGAATTATGTGAAATCGGAGCCGGGTTCGAATTAACCGAATTCACAAGGGTCTTATCACCAAGCCAGTAGCGAACAGTCCACTCTTTTATGCCTAAGGTCGCCAGAAATGTCTTTAAACAAACTCTTTCCTTTTTGCCATCTATTTGTAAATAATATAATTTACTATCTGATCGTCTAGAATTGCCTTCAATAGTCTTCCTTTTAACGTGTTCCGTGTCAATCATTGATCTTACATACATTTTTTTCTCAAACCATGTCATGCTCCAAAAACGATTGAAAATGTCCTTTCTAATGTCTTCTGATAGGTTTGGGCAAAAAAAAATTTTGCTGCGAATACAAAATGCTGACATACACTTAGGGCCCATAGATCTTTCAGGTTTCGGCTCTTTCTGATGGTACTTATTACCTACTTTCTTAAATCCAAGATAAGCTTTTCCTAACATTCTATCCTTCTTGTTTAGTTGTCTTTTCCAGGTTTCAGAGTCAGCTTTACGTTTTCTTTTCCTTGAGTCTCTTCCAGCTTCTGGTTCCAAATTTCTTTCTGGAAACCATTCAGGATCATTAGATTCCATAGGTTCTATGTTAGTAATATCAGATAACGGCACGTAGTCTGGATCGGTGGTGGAGTCATCGGGAGAAAAATGTACGATGGTTTCTTGAGCAACAGGCGGGACATCAGTGGACGAAGTGCTAGGATTTTCAAGGTGAATTTGTATAACTGTTTCTTCTGCAACATTCGGGATAATATTGGATGAAGAACTGGGATCGTAATGAGTAAAATCTGTAGCCACTTCTTCAGTGAATATTGGCACAAAAGTAGATGAAGTACTAGTATAGTCTGGAGGTAAAACAACAAACGTTTGTTCTGTATGTACATCTGGAATGGCAGTGAATGAAGTCTGACTGGGAGATATGGGAAAACATGTTGTTAACGTATCGCAATTAGCTATATCCTCATCAACATCTGTTAAGTTTTTGGGTAACTCATGAATTTTTTGAGGTATATTATGATAGGTATATATGGTTGGATTTTGAGAACGATTTTTGTCTAAAACACTCTGCCTTTTACGAAGAAGTTCTTGCCGTCGTTTTTGGAGATCCCTCAATGTTGTGACCTTCATACCATCATCATTTATCTCTTCCATAATATTTTTTTTACCTAAACAGAAGAAAAATGAGTTACAATGAGAGTGTTAAATCCGCGTAGTAGTTTTAAATCAACTAATGCTTTCAAATTGTACCTAAGGTATTAAAAAATCAAAGTTTAACATTTACTTACCGTTTGATCCCAAAATATCAATGAAAATCACTTATATTACGGAGGCACAAACAACGACCACACGCTCCAAGTAATGCTGTGTAGATACGCGGTATTGAGGATAAAATCGTCAGTCCACAACTCACGCGGTTTCGACAAGTGTAGTTTGAAGCGATTTGATTGGTTATAGCGTTCGCGTTGTTACACGGGACGATGCCAATCGCTGTCTAGAATTCATAGGCGCGAAATTTCAATTTTGATTTTTTCGTACTTCCGCGGTATTTGCAATTGTTACTTACGCGGTATTGCAGTATCACCGACGATATTAAATGTTGCTAGCATATTAAATAAAATACATATTTTTACGTCATATATATTTGGGCGATAAAGGCTTAACCATATTTCCTGACGCAGTTATTCCTCTGTTCTCTAGTGAAAGTTCTATGTAAAGGATTCAACATTTTCTACATGAATTGAGAAAATTTTGTAATACAATGATTGTATAGAAAACATTAACATTATATAGAAAACATAAACATAAACATTATTTTTATCTATTTAATATTTAAATAAAAACAAACAAGCTGTATAAAGCCGAGTCTTAGCCCCGACCTAGGTCTACGTTTGCGCTAGATAAGTGACGCAGCTGTTACAATACGGTTCTATAATATCGTAGCAACGAAAAATAATGTAATTTTGTCTGAAATTATGTGTTCTTTTTTTGCAAAGTAATTAGTATTATTATATGTTCAAAAATGAGTTGTGGCGTTGAGCTCCGCCACTCAACACTTTAATCTCAGCGGAAAGTGGAGAACGAAATTATGTCGATAAGAACGAAGTGTCCAAACACTACAATTTCTTACCTGCTATGTGCGGGAAACAGCGTGAAGCTGAAAGAAGGATTAATCATTAAAAAAAATATAGAAACGCATATTTATTTGTACATCTAAGATTCTATATAATTTGTTTATGTTTATAAAATATACGAGTATATACAAGAATAAAATTTTGGATCTATTCTTTGTCAACTTACACATTTTTTAAAAAAAGAAAATGGGATGTGTTGTACGGATATTGGTACTGGGTTCCAGTTAAAAAAAAAACTTATTTCGAGCATTTTATTATTACTTTTTCAAGGCGAAAAATGCTAGTCTATACAATTATCTTAAACTGAAGAGATGAGAATGGAATGAACAAACATTATATCGCATATTTTTAAATTGTGCCAAAAATATATCTACCAACATATAACATATCGTCGCCCGCAATTTTTATAAATTTAAAAATGAAAAAAAAAAAACTGTTTTTTCTTTTCCGTTGGAGTTTCATGAAACTATACTTCATATATTTACATTTCCTAACCTATAGGTGGATTTTCTGAAATTTCAACTTTAAATAATCTTTAAATAAAGAAATTTTCAATCATTTCATTTAATATACGCGTTATCCGTCAGGCACTCAGTCATATCCTTACCTACTAATATAAATATGAAAGTGTGTGAGTATGGAGGTTTGTTCCACACAAAAATTACTAAACAAATTATGATAAATATCTACAGCTACAGGTAAAAAATTATGTGCAATGTCGTATAATTTGGCTATATTAAGCGAGCGTAGTCACGTTTCGGTCGCTAGTGGGTACATATATAAACAATGAACATTATTGTAAGCCAATTTGCTGTATTTTTTTTATATCTGAAATAAAAAAAGTGCACTATAAATTTGCATTTAAGCTATATAAAACCTGTTATGTTAAATATTAGATAAATTAGTGTTCTGTTCGTAACATTATCGTGCAATGCATTTGCATATATTACAGTAATAGGGATGTTATCTATGTTTTATTAAGGTGTTATATATATATATATATATATATATATATATATATATATATATATATATATATATATATATATATATATATATATATATATATATATATATATATACATATATATATATATATATATATATATATATATATATATATATATATATATATATATATATATATATATATATATATATATATATATATATATATATATTTATATATATGTATATATATATATATATATATATATATATATATATATATATATATATATATATATATATATATATATATATATATATATATATATATATATATATATATATATATATATATATATATATATATATATATATATATATACGGACGACGTTGAGTACCATTCCGTGCTGAGTGGTGGTACTCAACGCCGTCCTTTGCCTTGTTACCAGAGCTAAGAAGTGAAAATATTAAATATTTCTCGTCCCAGATTGGGGATTGAACCTATAGCCTGTCACGTTTCAGTCGCTTGTGCCCTTGCGCAACGACAGGTCAATTAAATTAGATGCCGGTCTTCTTGTTATCATATAAAATGAAATTTAACACATTTTCAAATGAATTATTAAAATATAAAATATTTTATTTTCTTTAGCAGTTATCGAACACACAATTTGTCGCGTTACAGTAGCACGCTTGTGTTCTACTTTAACACTATAGGCATCACTAGACATAATTTTATATATAAATTAGAATTTTAATGCAAAACTAACCTAAATAAAGAGGGAACTTGGGAACCTAGTGTTAAGACACTCCGTTCCACTTCCGTTCCTCACTTTCCGCCGAATTTGAGGCATTGCGTGTTAAGTGGCAGAATTCAACGCCGCGTTTTGTCTTGTATCAAAGCGAAGAAATGAAAACATTAAATATTTAAATTGAAAATATTAAATATTTCATTTCCTCGAGTGGGGATCGAACCCACAACCTATCAGCTACAGTCACACTGCTGCAGCTGCGCCACGACAGGCCCACATAGCCTAATCAACCTAATAAAGTATTTCAACAATAATCGAGAATTAATCGGTTTTGGTAAATATAATGATTCAATGAAATTTTCCTTATGTAAAAAGTATATCCAGTTTTTACTAAAGTAAAGAGAGAAAGTTAACAAATTATTATTTTATATGTTTTGTTCTTTATTTATATTGAACTGTATTTTTTATTATAATTAATTTAAAAAGACAAAATTTAAATATATATATATATATATATATATATATATATATATATATATATATATATATATATATATATATATATATATATATATATATATATATATATATATATATATATATATATATATATATATATATATATATATATATTGGTTATTGTAAATAGATCCTGTTAGGTTAGAGATGTAACTGGTCATATAAAATGTGTGTTAGGTAAGTATTGTTTTTTCTTCACTAGAAAACCGTCTGTATAAGATTTATTTATTAAAGACATCACTTAAAAAAAACTAAATTTCCAAATTTAAACAATTCCCGTGTTAAAGAATCATCGTATATTAGCAAAATGCTTGTAGCTACAAATTTAATTTTTATTAGCCAAAGCTAAGAAACAACGCGATTGACAACCGCTCACAAATCATTTTATTATGACACAGACCGATAAAGAGAGAGGTCAAACTTTAACTAAAGAGTTAAACGCCGCGCTAAGTCAAATATTAAACGTAGCTTAAAGTTCCGACACTTCACATATACAATGTCTTACACAATGTCTCAAAATTTTGCTAACGCGTGGGCAACACCGTCTGCACGCATGGAAAACATGACTTGCTGTCACGTTCAGACGCGCAATGGAGACTTCAACAAAATATCTCAACTGGTCCACTCAGCCTATCTGCTACATTCTGGATATAAAAATAGACAAATAAATATTATTTACATAGAAGAATCAATTATTGAGGCCTATCGTGGCGTAGGAGCAAAAAAGCGCCAATGTTACCGAGAAAAAGAAATTTAGATAACGAAGCAAACCGCGGCGTTAAACGACGACATTCAACACGCAATGCCTCCAGAATTCAGCGAAAAGTGCAGAATAGAAATGTCTTAACATTAGGTTCCCAAGATCCTACATTGTATACGGGATACAACGGGAACCTCGATAAAATTAGAACAAAGAATCCACAAATTTATATTCAATATTTAAATCAAACGGACATGACCTAGACCATTGTTAGTAATAGTATCGTCCGCACGACCTCGCTTGGACGTTGACACCAAATTAAATTGTGATCTTACAAAAAACAAAAATAAACTAACGCTATGAATCACTATGCCAAAAGTCGTTATATGTAGATGGTGAACGATATTGTGTATTGGTTATTTGATATTAGATGGTTGTGGGTTTGATTCTCGCACGTGGAAGTAATATATTATTTTTATTTCTTCGCTCTAGTGACGAGGCAAAGCTCGGCGTTGAGTTTCGCCACTCAACACGCAATGCTTTAAATTTGGTGGATAGTGAGGACTTAAAAGTAGGTTCGTAATTTCCAGAAGAAGCAGTTCCTCAGCCTATTGTGCCAATTTTTGGGACACAGCTTGAATATTACCAAAGTTGTTATATTTTTATTTATTTTCTTTTTCTTTTCAGCTTCATGCTGTATCCCGCACGAGGCAGGGTAGCCAGAGGGAACCCGGAAACCTAGTGTGAAGACACTCCGTTCCACTTCCGTTCCCCACTTTCCGCCGAATTAGAGGCATTGCGTGTTGAGTGGCGGAACTCAACGCCGCGCTTTGCCTTATTGCCATTGTTATATTTAGGAAGAGTTTTTTTATTGGTTATTTAATACTATCCTATTAGTTGGGGATATTCATTCCAATCATTTTTAAGCTTAGGATATTCATTATTCAACCAACATTATGGAACTTAATGTTCAGACGCTTCCCACTTTCCACCCAACTTTCCAGACATTGCCTGTTAAGTGGTGGAACTCAACGCCGTGCTTGAACACACACACACACACACACACACACACACACATACGAGTGTGTATTTATACAGTGTATTTATATATACAAAATATGTATATTTTAAATATTAGATATTAAGTTAAAAAAGCAACTGAATTAAATTAAAACGTTATCGTTGTGTTAAGGTAATTTAGATATTATCAGATACAAGTTCTAAGATATTTGCGTTTTGATTGATTCATTACATAATAAAGCTCTTAACGACCCTGGTATTTGAAATAAATATACAAATAGGTAAAAATACATATATCAATTACAGAGAAGAAATAGGAAAGAAAAGAGAAGAGAGAAAGTAAACATAATTTTATTTAAAATGTACAGTCTTTAAAGAATATTTACTAAAATATTCGGAAATCCTGATTATTTTGAGGCAAGTTCTTCTTCTTCTTTGTGGAGGACTGGAACTACTTATCAAATTCAAAGGCAAGTAAGTGACTTTAAGCACAGATACTACTAAAAAGAGTGGATGTGCCTGGGTTTAATTTGGATGAACGAATTTTGATTCAGTGTTAAATAAACTAAAAAAAAATACTTTCATTTCGAAACTATGAAATGTTTTAAAAACTCTATAATCTAATATCCTTGACAATTTCGTTGGAACAAATATACATTTGCATGTTACCAAAGTCAGTGACCGCTAGCTGAAGGTCAGGTAACGTTGTGGTAGGTCCCACATTAGTTAATCTATGTTTACACACACATACATATAGCATGTGTGCCTGTGTGGGTGTACACACATTGGCAAACTATTAGATGATATTGAATTAGGATTTCTGATGTTGAAGAGTTGAATGTTGTGAAATATAGAGAGGTATTGGCAGGAAGAGCGATCTTATTCTCTACATCGTAAGATAATTGTATAGAAAAAAGCAACAAAATCATAAGCATTTCAGAAAGTTATTTTGTATACTTTTAAATTTCACACTGTACACCGTACAAAGCAGGGTACGTAGGGAACATTAGGTTAGCCTTGTTACCATTAAAATTATGGTCCCAGACTTCCTCTGCTATATGTGGGATGTAGAGTGAGTTGAAAAAAGAATTAAAAAGAAAACTATTTATTTAGATAAACAACGAATTTACGTAATTTGTAAAAATCTCCAAACAGAGATGTTCTTCAAATACTCAATCATTTTTCTTACCAAAGTGGTGATAAGCATTTTAAAAATAGTAAAAATAATGTATTTTTGTTTATTCTTAGATATTACTTAGTCATTATGCTTGCCGGAATGATCTCATCTGCTTGATTTATATAGAAGGAGACAATAATCCTATTCTGTTTTGATATGTCCATTTATCCTGTATAAATTAACCTGTCCTTATTATAAATGCGAATGTTGGTGAGAAAAAACGTCTGTTCCACTTTAACGCAAAAACTTCTGAACGAATTTTAAAAAATAATAAAAATATTAAGTGTAACATTAAAAACGTATTTTATATACGGTGTTTTGTCACTGTGCTCTTGGCCAAGCCATGATAAATACCAGTCAAAAGCGAGTTGGATATATTCACTGAGGATTCTGTAACAATTTCATAACTAGCCCAACATGAGCTAAGAAAGAATATTTATCTCTCTTATTGTACTATAACTTCTCAATTATTGCCAATTTTCATTATTGTAGGTCCACGAGAAGAAGGCTCTATTGTTGATATATAAATTAAACTACTATAATAAAATATACTTAATTTTTTGAAAAAACATTGTTTTCGCAGTTAGGAACATTAATAAAACATACAGAAATCGTGTATTCTTTGCGTTTACGACCCAAAGTAAGGCAGTGGACGAGGTCAGGATACCAATCTAACCTTGAGTCCGAGCTCCTCGCTATTTGAAAATCAATTGTATATATCATACGTTATAACCGTTAGATAAAAATTAGGTTTTTCAAGATAACGTGCTGAGGCTTGTCGAGGCGCAGTGGAAAGCGTACGATTGTGACGCGACAGGCTGTGAGTTCAATCCCCACTCCAGGAATTTAAATATTTAACAATTTCATGCTTCGCTTTGGTAATTTAACCAATATCTTAAATTCGGCGGAAAGTGATAATAAAGTAACTTAACTGTATGTTCCCAAGTTCCCTTTGCTTACTCCGCTGTGTGCATGATACAAAGCTGAAAAAAATGATTATTGGTACAATATAACATTTATTAAGTATAAATCGAGAAAAATCTATCGTATATAAGAACATTTTACTAATTATTAGATATATGTTTCTTTTATCAAATATTTATATATATAATGTATAAACACCAATAAATCAATATGTTAACATGTTATTATAGAAAGCACAGAGAACCTAATGTCAAGACATTCTGTGACTAAATTTGACATATTGCGGGTTAAAGAGACACTGATCGCCTTATTATGTCTCGCTAAAGCGGGGAAATTAAATGATTAAACCTAATTACTCCCCCGAATGTGAGTCGACCTTACAACTATTGTGGACAGTTAAATATTGTTTAACTGCGCTACAGCGAAAAGGAATCAAATTTCAATACTTAAAAATCATATAAAATTGTAACCTGCATATTTAAAATTAGACGTAGATGAGCTGGACGTCGTAAACTAGGGGTCACATTGGGGTTTTTCTAAACATGCTTAAAGTAAGAAAAACAAACATATCTTATGAATATTCTTAGAATTATTATATTATACTTCTCCTTTCTTTAGTTTCACGACGTATCCCATACATATATGGTCAAGCAGAGGCAATCTGGGAACATAGTGTACTCTGTTACCATTAAGTCACTTAAATCGAAGCTTGAAATGTCTAACACAAAATTTTATCTGACTATTCTGCTTTAAGTGAGATATAGCGTGAAGCAAAAGAAACAGAATTCATTAATAACTATATGAAAAGTTTAAAGTATTCGCTACGCTCTGGTAACAAAGATAAGCGCGGCGTTGAGTACCGCCACTCAATACGCTTTCAGAATTCGGTGAAAATTTGAGAAAGGAAGTATCCTAACACTAGGTTACCGGGTTCCCTCTGCCTGTTCTGCTATATGCGAGATATATCTACTTACAATATATACACACTTACAATACATATCTATTTAATGTTTTTGTCCGTCTGTTCCTAGACCAATGTCATAGAGGTTAAATTGTACGAATTATCATTGCAGTGTCATTGGGACTAGCAAGGTGAATTATATTTGGTTAGACCGAATCTATTAACGATTTGAATGCTTTAAATACATGATTTTTGTGATACATACTTTGTTAAATTTTAATTTTTTTTCGTTCGTCATCTTTTTCGTCGATCTCCGGAACTACAGTTATAAATTAACAAATATTTTAATATTGCATAGTCTATTGAAAGGCTGTGTTACACGGCGTTTATCACTATATTTAATAATAATACATATATGTAGGAACGTGTTAAAAGGTAGATATTGTTTTTTTTCACGCGGTATTCCGCATATGGTGGGATAGGTAGAGGGAACCTGGGAACCTACTGTTAAGACACTCCATTCTGTTCCCCACTTTTCTTGATGATCATCTTGCAAAAATTCTTTTTGTCCTAGAAATAGAATTCACAACCTTTGTATAAATACCCAATCGTGAGGTCGTCGCGACATAAGGGCAAAAGCGGCGTTTGACAAACACGCAACAGTTGTGGGTTAGATTAGATTCCCATTAAAATAAATGAAACATTTTATATTAATTTTTTTCAGTCTGGTGACGAGATAGGCGGCGTAAGGATCCGTTTATCACCACTCAAGACTCCTGGGGAAAGTGGAGATCGGAAGTGACCTTATAGTGAAGAATAGCGTTTACACTGTACGTGTGGTAATATACAGCATGATATATATATATATATATATATATATATATATATATATATATATATATATATATATATATATATATATATATATATATATATATATATATATATATATATATATATATATATATTATATATATATATATATATATATATATATATATATATATATATATATATATATATATATATATATATATATATATATACAAAAAAAAATAATTTTGAATATCCTATCAATATTTTAGAAACTAATTTCGGATGCAACACAACGGGAGCCCAATCGAGCTGCGAACTCACGTCCCTCGGGTATATTTCCCTAATTGCGAGCCAATATTTGCATTGTACATTAAAAAAGTCATCAGCATCATTGTTTTATGCATTTGAAGGCATTTTATTTAAATTTAATATTTCAAATATTTTTGAATATTTTTTTTTTAATTTTGCGCTATATCCCGTATATAACATGGAAGACAGAGGGAACCTAGTGTTAAGACACTTCGTTCCCCAATTTCCATTCCATGTTAAACGGCGGAACTAAACGCCGCCCTTTGTCTATCGACCAAAACGAAGAAATGATATTGATAAGTTTTGTTAGTATAAATTAAGTAAATTAAATTATTATTCATTATATTACTTTTCCTTTCATATTTGCTGTCATGGAAATTATAATGGTTATTAGAAGAGATGTATATATAAGCATAGATCAAAAACTATATAACTAACAAAAATAGCTATTAATATCAAAGAAAAATACTCATTAAGTTACAATACTTTTCTATACGAATCTTAACTAAAACATATAACTAAATAAGCTTGAAAATATTCAGTACATTTAAATATTAAAAAGCTAAATACAAAAAGGCCTAAGCCTCGCCTCGGACCAAGTGTCCCGAAACAAAGGTGTCTACGAACCTGCGCGTGCGCATGTGTGCGCACAATATATACGACGAGAAGTAGCAAGGATTATTTGTTAGAAATACGCTTAAGGATTTTGGGTTCTTTACGTGTATTAATTGTTAATCATAAATATTTTTTAGCGATTTCACTTGGTGCACCGCCTAAAGTAGTTTAGAGACTCCGTTCCCAAAAAAACGGCCCATAATATATTAGTTTAATAATTAAGTTATATATATTATAATAAAATAACAAACGTGGAGAACTCAACAGAGATTTTGACGTGCAGATATTATTATTTTCCTATTAGGAAGGCAAAAATGAACAGAACCTTTCCCCACTTTCAGCCGAAATCTTAAGAAGTGAGAAGGTAAAAAAAAGATTTTGTTTTATTTGCTTTCAAACAGTAGCGTTTGAAATATGTCAAAAAATCAGAATGCAATGCAACATCAAACTTAAAATGAATGTGTGTCCAAAAAAATATAATTAGTAAATATTTTATTATGCAGTTCATTGATACAAAAAAAGTCCCAACCAAATGAATCTCTATTTCTTCTTGTCTCACTTGATTGACGACTTTCGAAGTTACTGTGACACAGACAAACACAGGATAGGACAAACTTTACATAGACGAGAACCAAACCTACTAACCACCGCCCAAGAACGATTATACTACATAAAATATATAATCATTAAATGACACATCATTGCGCATCTCCAAGTCAGAGTCACTAGAACGTTGAACGTATAGTTATATGAATCGTCCTTTTTCTAACAAGGGCGAGCGGCCGACAACCCTGCGCTATCGGTCTAATGCGCTTGCGCATGTGTTGAACGCGCATATTATACTATAGTATATTATAGTTATACAACACTTAAATGCTTTAATAATGTTTGTTTAGATCTCAAACATTGATTATTTATTTAAATAAATAAATAAATTGTACAATTTACGGCGTTGAGTTCCGCTCTTCAACACGAAATGCTTCAAATTTGACAGAAAGTGGAGTATCTTAACACTAGGTTTCCAAGTTCTCATAGAAAGGTAGGCAGAGGTAACTTGGGAACCCAGGTTCCTCCTGCCTACTCCGCCACGTGCGGGATTAATTACGATGCTGAAAACAATGTATATAAAGCTTACCATGATAAGCTTCTAATAAGCTTTTACAAAAATCTAACGTATAAATGTTTTTACAATATCAAAATAAACCATGAAATACTCAAACAGACAAGCTGTTCCCAAACATTACCGAACTACCAAAGCAAAGTGTATACAAAATTAATTAACAGACAGATCAAATTAGCTACAATTAGGTTAAAAATACAAACCCAATCGCCGGTTGTATATTATAATTGACATATAGACAAGTCGATAGATCGATCTTTACTTATTAAAATTTTATGAACTAACCGCTACTGGACGTTTCAGACGTATTACGTGTTTCAAATTAGCGTTTTCAACAGTTCAATTGTATTTAGTTTTGCTAAATACAGCTTTATTTAATTTAATTTGAAAGCAGGAATTGGTATTATAGAGAATTATTACTCTAAACCATATGTATTATAGTGATTATAATTATAGCTATATATATATATTTTGATTCTGAGGATTCTGGCGCATAAGTACAAGAGTGCGTAAACGATTATGGGCAAGACAGCTACTTGTGGAAATGAAATATATTTTATCTCTAATAATTAATTTATGGGCTCTGATAACGAGGTAATCGGCGGCGTTGAGTTCCACCACTCACCACACACCACAATAAATTATGCGAAAAGTGAGGAACACAGGAGATATCGGGATACAGCGTAAAGCTAAAAAATATGTGAGGCCTGTCGTGGCGCAGCGGCACAAGCGTGTGACTGCAACCGACAGGTTCTGGGTTCGATCCCCAGTCGAGGAAGTGAAATATTTAATATTTTCAATTTAAATATTTAATATTTTCATTTCTTCACTCTGGTACAAGGCAAAACGTGGCGATGAGTCCGCCACTCAACATGCAATGCCTCAAATTCAGCAAAAAGTGGGAAACGGAAGTGGATCGGAGTGTCTTAACACTAGGTTCCCAAGTTCCCTCTGCCTACCTCACTATGTGCGAGATACAGCGTGAAGCTGAGTAGAGTAGTAACTGAAAAAAAAAAAAAATGCGATAATGAATAAAATTATTGTAATGATAATCGCTGTAGTGTTTTATGGTGTATCTGAAATTTTATAGAAAATTATTCTGTATAATTATTATAATTATAATTATTTAAATGTTTCTAAGCTAAATGAACATATGATTTCTATCTCAAGAAAGTATTATTGAAGTGCAAGTGTATATTTGTAAGGCATTCATGTAATGAAAGTCGACGTAAATAATTAGAAAATCTAATAAGATTTTTCAGATAATTCCAAAAAGATTTTCACAAAATGCTTATCAAAGTTCTAATAAGAAATTATATAATATTTAATATAATTTATTTTTCTTTTCAGCAGAATAGGCAAAGAATACGCTTAAGTGATACGTTCTATTTTTTCTGATGTCTGCAAAGTGATATCGAACCCACTGCTGTCCGACAGTCAAACAATGTCGAAACAAGATCTTTATTAATAAAAAAATAGTAAGAAAATACCTTCCACATTATTATAGTAGGCATTTTAAATGAAACTGGGTATTGCCACGAGTGTATTATATAATACTAAATATACGCGATTAATGCAGTTTCAGTAAAAATCAATTTACTTAGCTTAGCTCCCGGTTAAAATGTTCAAAAATCCAATGTTAAAAACGGGTTATTATTCGCAATGCATTCCTGTCCTAACTCACTATTTCTCTACTTGGCTGGTCAGTGTGTGATAGTTTGCATCTTTTATACTATTTTTAGGGCACCTGTGAAGTCCTGTTGACCTTTACCGATTTTTTGCTCTACTTTGCTCCGAGCCTTTTTTTATTAGACGCCGTAATATGTGCGTTAAGTTTACTGAAGCGTACTTATTTAGTTTGGTTTATATTTAGTTTGTGATAATGTTTTTGGATGCTTTTGGATGAAATTTTAGATACAAAATGAAAAAAGATCACAGCATTTTTTCGCTCTAGAACTCGACCTGAGACGATTTCTTAGCCTTAACGTATTTAGTTTTAATGTATATAGTTTTGTCTATGTATATTTTATATTATTTATAACATTTCATATTTCTTTTTTCTCGCTATAGTAAAAATTCGGCAGAAAGTGAGAAACAGAAATGACTTTTTTTTCGTCCCAACTCTAGGAAGGCGAGTCAGAACATTAGGTTCCCAAGTTTTCCGCTATTTATGGAATAAAGTCAAAAAATAGTCACCCTAAGATGTGGATTCTATTGCCACTTATTTCAATTCACCAAATATATTTAATTTGATGTAACTTCTCAAATATTTAAAGTAAACTTGGAAACGTACCTTAACACTCTCTTTGTAATATCGTCAGGTTAGATTACAAATCAATAAAATGTGAAAATTCTTAAGCAAATCTGCGGGGTAACAAAAGACGTATTTAAGAAACTATGTAAATTCATTTGTATTCTCTAATATATGCAATAAAATAAAGCCTTATTTCGTACTCCTTGTTTACACTTACATGTGGTATAAAAATGTACGAGAGAAAATGTACGGCTGGTATGCAGAAAACTTCTCGATTGGACATCGAATCTACAACCAACCCACTTCCAGTCGCGACTACACCACAACGGCTTCAAATTCTTGTGTAATGTGTTATTCAAGATAACTATTATATTTAATAAATAATTAGCGACCAAAATACGGTTTAGAAAGACATTTTTACAGAAATATGCCTATGTCTTATTCCGATGTATTAACTAAATTACTGTAAAATTTTACCTGTTGGCGCAGTGGCACAAGAGTGTGATTGTAACGGACAGGTTCTAGGTTCGATATCCAGTCGAGGAAATGAAATATTTAATATTTTCAATTTAAATATTTAATGTTTCATTTCTTCGCTCTGGTAATAAGGCAAAGCGCGGCGTTGAATTCCGCCACTCAACACGCAATGCCTAAAATTCGGCGGAAAGTAAATGGAAAAAAAAAATGGAAATGGAACGGAGTGTCTTAACACTAGGTTCCCGGGTTCCCTCTGCCTACCCTGCCTCGTGCGGGATACAGCGTGAAGCTATGTATGTATGTATGTACAGTAAAATTTTATCCTAATCCGTTCAGTAGATTTTTCGTAAACGTGACAAAAAATCCATTTTGATTAACGCTGACGTTTATAATATTAGAAGGTTATAGTCTTGTAATTCAATAAGTAGTAGTTTTCAAATGAACGGGAAACGGAAAGAGTTATGACGAGTCTCTTCGCATTTTTCAGCAAGCTTCACACTGTAATTCCACAAGACTCGAAAACTTAGTATTAAGACACTCTTTTCTTTTCCCCACTTTTCGCCGAATATAAGGAAATGCGTGTAGAGTGGCGGAACACAACACTGCACATTTCCTTGTAACGACAGCAAAGAAATGAAAACAATTAATTTAAATATTTCGTTTCCTCGAACTCGGGGGTCGAACCACACACTTGTACCTCTGCGCCACGCCACGCCTCAATAGGCCTTTACAGCAAACTAATCATAAAAAAATATGTAAACCACATTTTATTAACATTTTTGAGTGTGAAATTATGTAAAAAGTATTCTGGTACACCTATTTTTTAAACAACTCGCCCTCGGGTGTAATGGACTCGCTTTTATTCAGCGCTAATTATTATTTATGATAATTATAACTGAAATTCCACGTAAAATGATATAAAAGGTTGGTCTTTTTATATTTTGTACACAAAAGATTTTATTATTAGATGAGTCTAATACGACCTTGCCGGTCCGTTGAAGGATACGAGCGCGTATGCTCGGAATATTTCTTAGTAGAAACAAAAAGGACCATAAAACTTAGTATAAAAAAGCTTCCAGTCACCCGATTTGACGATACCAATACGCTTTATCGTTGCAGTGATTTACATCAACAATATAAAAATAAAACGCATCGAAGGCTATCGGCACGAGGAAGTACACAATGGCCAGCGCGAGATAACTTTTCCAAATGCAATGCAATGTTTGAATTTTTTGCATGCGCCTGCGCAGCTACTTCTTTTGGCTTTGGTGTACGACGTACGTATATCCTCTTGCCGGAATTAGTCAGTTCCCGAAAAATACGACACGGGCGTCGACCCCTTTAGGGCGAAATATTTTAATGTACGCCCAAAATAGGAAAAAAATCACAAAATTCACCATGTTTACATAACACGTCGAATTTTAAAGGAAACCAAAGCAAAGGGATACGCACACTGATAAAAATTTCGTTTGTCCTCCACGTGTGTGTGAAACACACACAAGCGTCATATAAAAATCGCGTCCGTACACGTCGCACCACTACAATGAAGGGACGACGTAAGTCGCATACAAGTGCATAATTCGGCCGAGATGCAAAAAAAATATTTGGCAATGCGGCCCCTACACGCCCGCCAGTCGCCCGCCCGACAGGGTTAGGTTAGGTTAGATTTTTCGGCTTAAAACGCTTGCTGGTAATTTTTTAATCATTCTCTAGCAAATACATCTCTACTGTAGAGCATTGAAGTTTTTCAACTCGCGCTGGTCATAATCTAATTGGAATTTTTATTGCCAACAAGCGTTTTGTCTCTTACGGCGGGCCAAGTGTTTTATTTCTCATTTATATATATACAACTTTTTTACAGCACCCTCTCTATTATGGCATAATTTTTTTTAAATTGCAAATTCAAGATTTTTTTCTTTTTTAATTCTAATATAAAAGACTGCTGCAGTGACTTGTGTCGTGTTGTGTTTATCATTTAGATTTTTTTGTTTGGACTCTAGTGACTTTTTTGGTTCGTTTTGATTTTGGTAAGTATTTTTTTTATTTTTTTTTTATATTTTCCACTATATTTTAAAATATTATTTACATATTTTTTATATGATTTTATTTATAAAATATTTTCGTTCCACACAAAGGACTTCCACGATTATTAAAACTCGAATATTAGGTTAAAATATATAATTTAAATACATTTTAAATATACTAACTAGACGCTAGACACAAGGACACGTCGTCCAGTGACGTCAGCGTCACTAGGCACTGCCGAGAAAGTCCGCCATCTTGGTTTTGTGTTTTTTTTACGAAGCCTATAAAGTGCGCGGGCGCAACCGCCATGTTGTTGCACATTTGGAAATTTGAAAATTGTATGATTATTATTTATATTTTTTATGATCTTTATTTGGTTTTTCGGTGTTATTATATGATGTGATTTAAAACTTATAGTAAATCAATTTAAATTTGGTTTTAAAGCAATTTTAGGTATAAATATAAGTTTGTTCAGTAAAAATCTAATTACTATTAAGTCTTTAAATTATAGCAAAAAAATCAAATACCGTACCTAAATAGAATATATTTTAAGATAAAAGTTTACAATTATTTGAATGCAATCTAAAATCTACTAATAAATCTAAATAAAAACATGATGTAAATGATTTTCAGAAATTTCTACATTTTAAAAAAAAAAATTGCATGTAAATAATAAATGTATGACATATTTTTTATCAATTTACTTACAAATGTTTAATAAAAATGCATTCGCCATGCGCTTGCACAGATAAAATATAACATAATGCATAGACTATAAATACTTACATGTGGCGCCATTACGCGTTCCCCAGTACTTTACTTTTTTCACATTTCTTTGTCTTTTTATTTTAAATGTGGGTTAGTTCTATATTTAACATCTGACGTAAATAATCCTATCCAACACTTTTCTATAGATTTGAAATTGTATTTATATATTGGATAATTACTCAGATAATTTACGTATATTATGTAAGCTTCCTTACTGTAACCGTGACGATCTCTCTGAGGTAGTTCGACTCCTCTCGATGGTTTGGATTATTGATTCTTCCCTTGTTCTTGTAAAGAGACAAAGCGCAGCGTTGAGCTTCACAGCCCTTCATGCAAGGTCTCAAGAATTCGATGGAAAGTGGAGAACGTCGTGTCTAGCCACTAGGTTTGCTTATCCTGTTGTAAGTGGATGATTCCGTGAGGCTAAAAATCATATACTTCTGTGAGTTAAGACCAATTGTAATCACGCATACTGAATTACATTTTGTATTAAAAAAAAAACAATAGTAACTATTATATTGACTTTGTTAAGTAATAATTATATATAAATAAATGTATTTGTATATTTTTAAGTAATAATAAAAACTTTGTTTGATATTTTATATTTTTTTTTCAGCCTTACGCTTTATCCTATACATAGCAGGGTAGGTAGAGGGAACTTAGGAAGTGTTAAGACACTATGTTCCGTTCCCCACTTCACTGTATATTAGAAAAAATAATAATAACATTTGTCCCCTTAATTTTTAGTCAAATTCTTATAAGAAATTTTGTATGAGATTCTTTTATAGAATGGATTTTCTTTCTCTGAAACTAAGAAACTCCCATTATTTGCTGTTTCTTGTAAATATTTTAGGAAACTCCATTTTAATGTGACGGACAGGTCGTGGGTATCGAATCCCACTCGAGATAATGAAATATTTAATATTTTCAATTTAAATATTTAATGTTCTCATTTCTTCGCTTTGGTAGAGCACAACGCAGCGTCGAGTTCCGCCACTCAACACGCAATGTCCCAAATTTGGCGGAAAGTGGAGTATGGAAGTGGAACTGAATATCTTAGCACTAGGTTCCCAAGTTCCCTCTGCCTACCTTGCCAAGTGCAAGATACAGCGTAGAGCTGATGATACAATAGTTACTAGCGCAAGCACACTTATGATTGTTGTAGGAGCTTCCTTGCCGAGGGGACATACCTACAAGTATATATATACCGATAAAAACACTCTCCATTTTCCGTCTGAATAACGTGGAGTGGCGGAAACAAATACGTGACACGGCAGAAAAGGCTGAGTGAACTTGGGAATCTAGCATGAAGACACTATTCCGTTTCCCACTTTCTGCCTAATTTAAGACATTGCACGTTGAATAGTGAAGCTTATCGCCGACTTTTGCTCCTTCGCTGTTACGAGAGCTAAGAAATGAAAATATTATATATTTCGTTTAAACATATTAAATATCTCACTTATCCGAGTGTGGATCAAACCTGTACCGTATCGTTTTTACAGTAACACGTTTGTGCATCAAAAACGAGCTTAAAAGATTTTTACAAATAATTATTGACTCTGATCGGGAATAAAACTCATATTCACTGTAAGAACACTGGTCTACTGGCCCTAAATGTATATTATATGCCTTTTGCCTAGAAATACAAATGGAATTCTATATACTTCCGCTATCGATTTGTTGGTTATCATTATATCATTATATCACATCTCATTTTCATAATTAAATACTCTAAGCTTCCCTTTTATAGAACAAGTACTAAACTAAACAAGTACAAAATCATTGGTACTATTGGACGGATTCCAAAAGACGCGGGTTCAAATCCCGCTACGTAAAAAAATATACGTTTTCTAAATAAATATTGATTTTATATTTATCTATTACGCCCAAGAAAAAAAACAAAATTTCAAGCATAGATCGTTCTAAAATAATGGGAACTATCGGTCGCTTGGCTTCACATTGCCGAATAGAGAGTTTCCGGCCAATTCTCTTTGGCTAACAATGCGGTGGTCTTTTATCTATTACAATATTGTAATGTCAATTTCCATTTCAAGATCAATTTAGTGAATGACTTGTGCGAATATAAATGGCTGGTAACTTTGAGTGCAGGTGGAAGTACAGTACGTATTGGAAACTATTATTGCGATATGATAATTGTAGACATCTTTGATGATAAGGTTAGCTTCACGCTGTATCCTGCACATGGCAAAGAGGGCACTTGGGAACCTAGTATTGTAAGACACTCCGTTTGTGTCCAGCGTGTTAACTACATATTAATTTGTTACTGACTGGCGTGATATAACATAACGATTGACGTAAGAATTTTCAAAACTGGTCAGTGCGTTTGGTCTCTACAATACTACATTAGAACACATATACATACATAGACTGTTAAACACATTACCTTTCAATGCATCGCACAGTCGGGCAAATATTCTTAACCAACACAAATAAAATTAGTACGATTCCAACCAATTGCTGAGATTAGTGAGTCTAACCAAACAATTTTAACTTTTTATGTATGAAGCATAGAAGTAGATTATGTTTTAGAAAAGGATTTTATTAATAAATTTATGTAATTAATTATTAATTTTTTCATTAAAATTACAATAAAGCGTGAAGCTAAAAAAATACTTAATATGGATGGCCGTGGATTTGTATCATCTCATCTCATCTCATCTCAGATAGAAGATATCTAGAGTTAAGACACTCCGTTGTCCTTTTTTTAAGACATTGACTATCGAGCGGCAGAACCCACAACCATACGCGTCATCGCGTTTACAATCAAACAAACACTGTACCAAGAGGGCCTCGTAGAGATTTTAAAGGCATAAATTACGCGCGTTCTTTGTTTCTTACATTACGTGCAGTTTAAAATGCCAGTGTCAGATACAGCTGCATTGCGTTTAAAGTAGCAGGAAAACATATTAAGGTGCGATAAATTGTGCTCTGGTAGAACACAACGCGGCGTTGTGTTACGCCACTCAACACGCAATGTCTCGTATATGGGGCAGGAAACGGAAAACAAAGTGTTTTAACACAAAAAAATTTAATATATATAGCTGAAGATATTTTAACTATCGTTTAGTGACCGTCGTGGTACAGCGGCACAGTATCTGATACTCGATAGGATGGTTCTATGGAATGTCAATTATTTTCCTTTCAACAATTTGAGGTGCATAGGAAACGGCAAGTGTTCACACAAGGTTCCCTCTGCCTTCACTGTTATATAAAGCAAGAAAATACCTCCAACATTCAATACAACACAAAATACTTGCTTACAACTCTCTAGTTTTAATCTATACAATTTTAGATAACCTGTTCCAAAGGTCTAGACAAAAAGACTAGACTCTACAAAAATTTCGGCTATAGACTATAGAGCAGAAAAACAACCATAGCGATAGCCCTTTTATAGTTAACCAAAGCATCTCTACATGAAGGGACAAGGAAAAGTGCATTTTGTCTTTGAACAACCTTGAGACTTAATGAATTTGTTCGAAAAAGAACTTTATACCACCGAAATAAGATAGAAAATTATATCGATATTTTATTGTGTCACTCAAAATGTTTACCATCGATTGAAAATGCACTTTACGTATAAATCGTAAGGTTTATTATAGAGTGCACAATTTTCATATGCAGTTTATTTGTGTTATAAGAAAATGTACTTTATTTGTGTAATTTTAAGATGTAAAAAGGATTGCACCGGTAGTTTTACTCGACGGAGGTCAGGTGGGAACTTAAGGGCGATTTGTTAGACTTAAAAAGCATTGAATACTGTACAGATTGATTATGGAATTCGTGGAGCTTTTAAAGCTTTATATGAATGATTCGATTCAATACAAGTATTGTTTTATGATTAGCTACAAGTTAGGGGCCCATCGTGGCCCAAGGGCAGAAGCATGCGAGTGTAAACGAGGCAGGCTATGAGTTTAACCACCACTTGAGGTAATGTGAGATATTTTCATTGCTTCGTTGTAGTGGTAACAAACGAGGCAAAGGCCAGATTTTTGTGGCACTGTCTCAAACTCCATAAAAAGTGGGAAACAAAACTATTATATCAATACGAACCCTCGAACCCTCTGCGTACCCTGCCATATGCGGGATATAGCGTGAATTTAATTTAATAGAATCAGCACATTGTATTTGCGTGCCTTTTGAACTGTTCCAAGTTGTAAACAGTTAAAAAGTAGAAATTTAAAAAAAAATCGTTCATTCATTCATTTGTTATATGTCTTATACTGTGATCTCAACAGAGCAAAAACAATAATAATTTACAACAAATGTGTCTAATTCCTTTGGGAAAACATCAAATATTTCTGAAGTGCTGAAAACATTTTGTAACACGCATATAGCAGGGTGAGAGGAGGAAATCTGGAAATGTAGAGGTAAAATATTCTGTTTCCGTTAGGACACTTCCATTTTTCAATATCCGTCGAGTTTTGAGGAGTTTCCTAAAGAGTGGTGTAACTTAACGCAGCAATATGCCACCTTAAAAGAGCGAGAAAATTGTAATATTAAATATTTAACTCCTTCGAGTGGAAATCGAACCTACAACCGTCAAGGTTTCACCGCTACAAGAGCCCCAAAAATATTGAACTTATTCCAAAAGTAACTAAAATACTTTAGAACCAATAACTATCAATATAAACTCGTTTATCCTTATGCATGGATATAATTATTTAAGTTATTAACATAAAGTGCTTTTTTATGTCTCTATTTATAAATATTTTTACAGTCAACTTCCGGTCCGTCCGGACAGACTGGCCTGTTTGCTAATGCTGGTAGAATTCAAAGTAAACGCGATGATTATGAATTCGATGTTGACTGGGGGGGAACAAAATTATTAATATTTCCTCTTTTTGGTAAACAAAACGCGGCGTTGAGTTCCACCAACCAGCATGTAATTTTTCGATAACTGAAGGGGTTGTATCGATAAGTGAGAGAGAAAAGGCCTGCCTTAAGCTTATTTTTTTTTACTTCCATGGCACCGCATGACGGTTCTCTACGACGCGCTGTTACCAGAGAGAATGAATGAAAATATTAAATATTTAGAGTCTCGAGTGAGAATTGAACCCACAACATATATACGCGTTAACAAGTTTTTTTTAAATTGAATACAAACAAATACACACCCACCCACACACATACACACACACACACACACACACACACACACACACACACACAAACGCACACACACAATATCTATTTAAACAAAACCAGTATACAAAACGGCAAAGGTTAATCGAGTATTCAAATATATAATAGACTTACGACTTATTTATTTTCCTGAATAGATAAAAAAACAACCCAAGGCTGACAAGGTAGAGAGCGCATGCGCATCCAGTTTATAATACTAATAAATATAAGTGCAATATTTATATGATGAGATCCGTCGTGGCGCAAACGCGCAAGCGTGTAAATGACAGGCCGTGGATTCAATTTCTCTGGAGAAAACATAATATTTAATATTTTTTCGCTCTAAACGAGGCAAAACGTGTTGAATATCACTCAACACGTAATGCCTTAAGAAACTATATTGCGGCAAGATTTTTCGTCGATATGGTTGGTATGGCTTAGTGTCCAAGTTCTCCGCTTATCTTTCTATGATGATAATTTGATGAGATTTTCTATGATCGTGAGTTCACTTCCTGTTTAGGGGTATCCTATCGTTTCCCAGGTCTTGGGAAGAATTGAGTTTCTACGACTAAAAATAATGTCTTCAAAATGCCTTGAAAGTGCTGAATTATATATCAAATTAAGGCTCTATGGGTTAATGTTTTATAAATCTTAATCTTGAATTTTAAAATGTTGCCTTAAAACCGATGATATTTAATAATATTTAAAGTCATCGGTTATTTACGCATACAGTAGCCAAAGGGGGGAACCCTTAGTAGACATTCCTTATTACCAGAACGAGGAAATAAAAATAATTAGTTTCCCCAATTGAGATATTGAACTGAACCTACAACCTCTACACTCAGCTGTGCCTTTTATATATTATCAAAGCTAATTTGAATTCTATATCAAGATCAGCCGACAGACTTCCAGCAGTACAATTGTCGTGGTACGTTACCCTCATCCTTGGACCTTATCTGATGTCTACTTGCAAATTGGTTAATTCAAAGCACTATCTTCATTTATTTATCATCACAATAGGTTATTGCGTTACAGACATTTTTGTTTTCATTTTTTTGGGATGCGGCGTTGAGTTACGCCTTCAAAGCTAAGTTAGGTTGAAAGCATCAGTGATAGTCGGCAATAGTTGTGAATTCAATACCCACTTAAGAGAACGAATTTTTTTTCTTGATGATGATATACGGTAACCGCGGTGTTAAGTTTCGACACCAAGTCTTTAACCTCTTTTTAACCTCTGACGAAACAAAAAGAGGGGTGCTATAAATTTGACTCGACTTTCTGTCTGTCTGTGGCTTTGTAGCTCCTGAATGAAATAAATTGATTGGAGTGTGTTTTTTTTTATCGAAAGCCTTATTCATCAAGAAAATCGGATTGGCAGTTTAGGATCTTTGTCAAGATGAGGTAGTGATTTTTTGTGTCGGAGTTTCCTTTTTAATTTCAATTATTCCTTCGTCTTTGATTGTTCTGAGTATGTATATGAAAGAAATAAATTATGTTTTTTAATAAAACAAGCTTTTAACCTATTTTTAGATTTTCTAGAATTATAAATATTCTAAGAATGCAGATTATGCCAAAAAGTTTCCGGCGAGGGGTTTTTTAATCTGTATAACGTACATGTTTAAGTATTTTTATGCACTTAGAGTTGTCTTAAAAGAGATGAGAATATTTAATATTATAATCATATAGTATGTATGTGTCCTGGTCACGAGGCAAAGCAACACCAAGCTCAAAGGTTCTCTCTCTCTGCGGGATACTGCGTGTTTATAGCCTTTTTCTTTTATTCATCGATTATAATACAGAACCTTTCCCGCACAGATCCTGCTCGCACCTTACCAGCTTTTATTCAATATTGCTGAGGCAAAAATGTAACTAATGTGAAAAGTTCATAATGAATTTCACACACCCCTAGTTTGCTCTTTCGCCGGACGCATACATGATTAGAAAGGGTTAAAATAAAACATTTTGTACGTAGCTTTTGAAGAACAGAATGATAAATTGCATATATCACTCTGTATAGGATATATAGCAGGGGAGACAGAGGGTAGTGTATAGTGGATTTTAAATATGTGCTACATCTTGTCACCAGAGCAAGAACATTCATATAATGTACAGAATAATAATCGTAACTAGTTTACAATCAGTAAGGTATATATTATATGGAGTTTCTAAAAATGAAATATTTAAAATATGCTTACTGACTCATAGCGGGGACAGACAGAGGGAATTTGGGAACCTAGGGTTAAGACATTCCATTTCTATTAAACACTTCCGTTTCCGTCTTTTCGCTGAATTCTCGTTCCTAGAGCAAGATTTTTTTTCTGTCACCTTATTTCCTGGAATAAAAATCGAACACACAGTCTGTCGCGTTTACAGTCACACGCTTTTTATTATCTTACAAGAGATCGTTCGAGGCTTATCGTGGCGGCACAAACGTGACTGTAAACGATAAGTTGTAGGTTCGATCCCCACACGAGAGATTGAAAAATATAATATTTCCCAAATAAATGTCAATTATTTTCATTTCTTCTCTCTGGTAACAAGGCAAAGCGTGGCATTGTGTTCCGCCACACAACACGCAATGCTTCAAATTCGGTGGAAAGTGGGGAACGGAAGTGGAACGAACTATCTTAACACTAGGTTCCCAAGTTTCCTCTGCCTACCCTGCCATGTGCGGGATGCAGCGTGAAGTTGAATGAGTGAATGAGTGAGATCATTTCTCCAAACGGTAATCGAACCCATAACAAACAACTTTCTCTCTAAACAGTTTTCTATTGCGACACACGCTTAGAAAATGAATGCTATAGAAAATGAAAGTTAGTGCTTTTAATATACCTAGAACAATAGTAAAGCCTAGAATGAATGAGGTTTTAGTTCTAACAATGCGTACTACACGTGTCACGGCTCGCGTGACGTCATTCACGTGGCTTTGACGTCACCACGTACAACTATAGTGCGTGTGGAGTATGTTGATAAAATAATTTTTATGTGTGTGCTTCACTCTGTATCCTGAAGTTGGTAAGGTAGGCAGAGGAAACTCGGGATTCTTTTTGTAAAGCAATCCGCATCAATATTTAAGACTATTTAAAAATATATTGAAAATATTAACTTTTTGCAGAAAAAATAATGATATAATTCTCTGTTTTTAAAATGATTACACATTTTAAAAACAGAGAATTAAATAGTTTTTTTTTTCATTTCCTCTTAAATTTGGTACATGTTGTGAGATTAATTAATTAGAAAACATATATTATATATGAAGTAATATTTTGTTAAATACATGAATACATGTTATATGTCCAATAGTAAAAATGACGTAATAAAAATTATACAATTTTCTATATTCTTGAAAATATACAGAAATTGATTAACTTACTTAAGTGATAAATTAAGCGATTTATGGTTTTAAGCATAATCTTGGCTAGGTGACATGTTGTTCATGTTGAAAATTCGCCAGAAAGTAGAGAACGGAAGTGCCTTAATGGGAACGGAGAGTCTTTACAATAAGTTCCCAAGTTTCCTTTGCCCCTTTGCCTACCCTGCTATGCGCGTGATATAACGTGAAGCTAATAAACAATAATAATAGTCATTTAAACCAAAAAGTTACATTGAAAGTGAAATTTTTCAGTATTTTCCTAGTTTCATAGTTTTCGTGAAACCTTCCATTCATAAAAAGTGCTTTTTTACATTTTTTTGCTTTTTTATCGAAAGCTCTGAAATAGATGGCTCGCCGTGTGTATTTTAGAGTACTAGCGTATATGTCCATATATGTGCCTATAAAAGCTAGTTTGATTGATCTTTTTATAGCGCCGTTGTTACGTAAAATTTCATTTTTGCTTAGAGTTTAATTTTAAAATTTAGTCTTTTTTTTCTTGGAAATATACAAAAATTAAGTCACTTTGTTAAAAAATACATAAAATTTTGTCAAATAGAATAATATTGTATATAGCATATGTAGGACTTGACTTGACTTGGTCAGCTGAGAAGAAGCTTTTGAAGCTTAAACTTAGTTAGCAAGTTCCGGGCATTATACCAAACAATCGCTCCGTAAATGAATAGAATACTAAGTCTTCAATTCTTTATTATTTATTAAATCGAGTAAACGATGATTACCTATCAGTACAGGGACAAAAACGTGCGACTGTAACTATGACAGATTGTTGTGGGTTCGATGGCACTCAAGGAGATGAAATATTTAATATTTTCATTTCTTCGCACACAAGGCAAAGCCTATCGTGGAGTTATGCCACTCAACACGCACTACATTTGGTAAAAAATGAAGAACGGAAGGATCCTCTTGAGATTGGAGTGTCTTAACTCTAAGTCCTCAAAAGCCCACTACCTGCTCAGCTATGTGTAGGAGACAGCGTAAAATTTATAATAGAGGAATTCCTTGTGTTGCGTTTTGCCTCAAATATTTTATTTCCTCTAGTGAGACTTAAACTCTCAACTTTAAATTTATATACACAATGTGTACATACATATATATACTATGTATATACTTTAAACTATATATTAACTTTAAACTATATATACATATATATACTTTAAACTATATATTAACCCTTTCAAAGTCGTTCTAGGAACACCGGATAAAAGTTTTCCGCGTAACGTGTTCTATGGATTCCTTCACCCTATTCCTATAATTTTTTGACAAATTATGTGCTTTTGACTAATTTCTGTAATGGTTCAACACTGAGGGGTCAAATGTAGTGACTAATCAGTTTACTTATATTTCTAAGGCCTTTTTTTTGTTTCATGCCTATTATATATTTAATTTCCTTTGTCTATGTTACCATATATGGTTCACGCAGTATTCCGCACGAGGCAGGGTAGGCAGAGGGAACCCGGGAACCTAGTGTTAGGACACTCTGTTCCACTTCCGTTCCCCACTTTCTGGAGAATTCGAGGCACATATGGTAGAATAGATAAAGAAAAGTAAATATAAGGGCAATCCGTTTCCAATGTACCGCCTAAATTCAAAGATACTGCAGTCCAGTGACGGAACTCAACGCCGCATTTTGTCACGTAACCAGAGCAAACATTAGTTTAATTGCTCCGAGTAGGAACTGAACTCTTACTCCACTTATAATCAAACGTTTTGCCGCACCACAACGACCACTGAACAAGTTTTCTAATTTTTTTAATTTATTAGGTAGCTAATATAAATGTATCGGATGCATCATCGCTACGTGCCTAACAAAGCTAGACCGGCTTTCTATAATATTACACAAGAAACGGCAAAAACTTGTTATACAATTGAGGAAAACTGATGAGTACAAGTAGTTGTATTAAGTTCTCTAGAAAATAATATCATATAACCTGTTTTTTGGTCTATCTTTGCTTATCCAGACCAAGACTTTAAGTTATCGTTTTATCTCTCAGACCAAGGCAGAACGAATTGAAAACAGCATTAGACTAGACCAAGAAAACACCAATCTTTAACTAATATTATAAAACATATAAATTAAATATTTAAATATTTTCTTGGGTCAAACGCGCTGACTCACTCACTCACTCAGCTTCACGCTGTATCCCGGACTCAGCAGGACAGGCAGAATGAACTTGGAAACCTAGTGTTAAGACACTCCGTTCCATTTCCGTTCCCCACTTTCCGCCGAATTTAAGCATTTTGAGTGGCGGAACTCAACGCCGCGTTTTGCCTTGTACCAGAGCGAAGAAACGAAAACATTAAAAAATTAAATTGAAAATATTAAATATTTCATTTCCTCGAGTGGAGATCGAACCCACAACCTGTCGGTTACAGTCACACGCTTGTGCCGCTGCGCCACGACAGGCCTCAAACGCCCTAATCTCATAAATTTCTGATTCCAATAAAACATTTATTTCTATATTGAATAGTGTATTAGTCAAGTGTCTTAACACTAGGTTCCTAAGTTCCCTCTGCCTGCTCTACCATGTGGTACATTAATCATGGAAGGTTTTCAGCTATAATACAATTACGTTAATCATTTTAATGTAACCTCCATGCCTGATGAGGTAGAATGTGTCATATTTCATACACATATATTGACCAGGAAAGCCGCAGGCAAACTTTATTGATATACATTAAATACGTCCAGTCAGGCATATCTCAATTTTAGAACATCATCTTTTCCATATTTGACTTTCAGATGTATCCATATATTATAAATATAGGGGATTGTCTAAAACAGACAGACAGTCACGGTCGCTGCCCCACAAATATTAAGCAAGTCTGCGTTCCTCAGGAGTAAAGACAGTATCGTGATCAGAATTAACTAATGAGATAGACGTTTTTAGGTTAAATTTATATTGATTGTTATTCCTAATGCATATGGAATGTGTGATTGAAACATTCTTGGAGAGTATCCGGTTTTTCTTTAGGTACTAGCCAACTTAAGGAGTTTTATCAGCTTCATATCTCCAGTTTCAGTAACAATGATACTGATTATCTGTTGATTATCTTAAAGATAAAAAGGTTTTTTTTTCAGCGTGAAGTTTTCTCCTGCAGATGGCAGGGTAGGCAGAGGGATCTTAGAAACCTACTGTTAGCCGCGCGTTGTCGTGTTATAAATGCCAAATATTAAATATTTCATTTCCTCGAGTGGGAACCCACAACATGTCGCATTTTTACTCACACGTTTGTGCCATTTTTATTTCTCTAAGCCTCGATTTTCAACTCTTAACCATCACTGTAAGAATACACGAACTGCCAAAACAACATCACATAGTTATGTCCATTAAAAACTATATAGAGTTTATGAAACGAAAACATTTAACAATCAACGTACTTCTAAATTAATAAGTTAAGCCCTTTGAAAACTTCATAAGTACTAAAACGCTACCAAAATGAAAAAGTTCCCTGTCTAGCTCACCTTCGCTGGTCATGATAAGACTTCGGCTGCCATTCTTATTTCTTTATACTAATTTAAACGCTACAGCCTTAAAATATGGACTAGAACTGCCTAACTATGGATAATAATCAGAAATACTGATAAAATAGAAAATGCACTTTATGTTTAGAGAATAAAATCGAAATTAGAGTAACTCGAGGATGCGTCAGTTGCAAATGCATCACAAACAACCAAGTAAACAAATATATACCCTAACATCAGATGTGATGGTCTAAAACCTAAAATTATACAAAATGGCGGTTACGACAAAATGGTTGCTAATGGAAAACCGCCAAAATGCATCGGAAGGTCAACGAACTCCGCCAAGGACATTGCATTCCATTTTTAAATGCTAGCGCCAATAGAAGCCAGGATCTAAATAGGGCCGCCATCTTGTCGTTTTTGGTTCCGACGTGTTTTTTTTTAATTGCGCCATCTGCATTTTTGAGATTTGCTCAAAAAGATTTTTGGGCAAACAATGGTCGGTTATGCATTATTTCAACATAATTAGAGAGCGTTAACGAGATAGCAATTTCTGTGAGTTTTAAGTTTATAATAAATGCTTGTGTTTGTTTGTGTCTGTGAGTTTATGCGTTTGTGTAAATGTGGACATTTCAGAGTATATTGTACTTTAATATAATTACTCTTCGCTAAATTTATATTGTAAATGTTGTCATGATAGTTTAATTTTTTTTACTTTTTAAAGTAAACCATTGAGACGCTTTTAAATAAAAATGATTATTGTTAGATAAAGGACAACACAATATTTCTTAATGGGACTGAAAGTATAAGAGCTATAGGATTTTACGTTATGGTTTCAATGTATATGTCTAATAATATATAGTGTTGAAGAAAAATCTAAATTACGCCTTTCCAAACGATACGAGTTTAATAAAATGTGAAATTCAAATAATTTATTACAACTAGTAACCATTGAAGGTCTATCATTAGACTAGCCTAATGATACTGTAGCTTCACGCACATGGCATGGTAGGTAGAGGGAACCTGGGAACCTAGTGCTAAAACACTCAGTTGCATTTTCCACTTTCTCTCAAATTTTAGGCATTGCGAGTTGATTAGTAGGAATGTGTTACCATTAGTTAATAAACGTGTATGAGAAATTATATTTAAATTAATTAGTTTTTTCTAGTCTAGTAGACAAATTGCTGTGTTCAATTCCGACATTAAATAGGCAATGTCTCAAAACAAGGTTCCCTCTGTCTACTTTTTTAATGTGCAAAATACAGTGTTAAGGTTAAAAAAAATAAATGTATTCAACCTATCATTGAACACGGTCAACATTCAAACGGCGCGAGTTCATGGGCGTAGCTAAAACACTGCGTCATAGCACACGTCACGTCTAGAACATGACCTAGGTGACTCAACGTGTATAGACAAGTTAGTTAGGTCTAGATTTTTATTTGAAAATCCAGCACCAGGTATTCGTTTAAAGAAAAATTTAAATCAGTTTAATTTTTGTGACCGTTACGAGACAATATGGTTGTGGGTTCTTTTCCTACTCAAGTGAATGAATTATTTTTATTGATTTAGTTAGAATTTTAATAGCAAGACAAATCGCGGGGTTGAACTCCGCTGCTCAACAGAACCAAGCGTTAACATTCAGCGGCCATATGACTTTATTATATGTATCATAAATACAATGAAGACTTTCAAGTCCATATCTTCGTACATACAAACAAGTTTACGTTAGCTGTCAAATGCATTATAAACCAGTAGTAGGTATTCGCCGTACGAACCTAAGATTACGAAAATAAACGTTTTAAAGCAGAGCTCTAGTAAAATTGAATTTAATGTATGTAGTGCATTGAACGCTTAGTGTTGTGCGAAACACTTGTCGATATCTAATTAGAGTAAATTCAATAAAAGGGTTTTGGTTCGATACACTGTGAATGTATAATGTCATATTTTTACAAAGGATTGACAAGGTAAAGTGCAGCGCTAGGTTTCACTTAGTAAAAAGCATATCTGAGAATAATTTTCATTATATATGAAATATTATTTATGAATAATAAAACTATAGATTTAAATAAATTTTACAAGGACGTGTGAAGATGTTTAATTTGTTTTATACATTTTTTATATTATCAAAACGTTTTTGAATTAATGTTAATTCATCAAACACAATTATAGAAATTAGCTAAAACTTATGTGTACTATAAAATATAGAGAAATAGAAACAAATAATTTAATAAAACCTCTTACGAATAAATTTTAATCTTGTATTTCTATATATGGAAAGAGGATGTATGTAGAGTACAAATTTATTTATAATTCAATTTGAATATCACAAAAATAACGTCTGGTTTACATATTCACCTTTAAAGCAAAACACATCCACTAGCATTTGATGTGAATCAACCACAATTAACCCGGTTGGCCTTGTGAGGAAGGCTGATGGAGGCATGATAATAACACATTTATAATGTTATTGCATTTTCTTATACCTATCTACGTACATATATTATTTATAAATAATAAAATGTGTTTTTATACGTTTGACGTTTTAATAATCACTCGCTTCCTATTTACTTGCGTCTGACCTTCCAACTTAAAATGGAGAATGAAATGCATCAAATTAGGTAGATATTGATAAAAAATTCACTGTGGAAATAAGAATTTGGCAGCTTAGTATTTAACACGTACTCTGCATATCTAAGTACAATCTGAAAACCACTCTTTTGCATTTTAAATTTAATATTTGTATAGATATTGTGTTTGTAGAGAAGAACATTTTTCTTTTATATCTTGACATAACCACGATATAGTTGTCACCATATAACAAAATTAATAAAATGCGTACAACGTAAGCTATCATAATCATATGCCGAGTTGGATTATAAATTAATACAACACGAAAGAAATACATATATTTTTATATTACCATACTATCGTATAATTTAAAAGTCCAATGCACCATGTTATTCAAGTGTTAACAAATTTGAAATTATAATAATGTGTGTTATAACCTTATGACAGAAACTACATACACGTAGTACAATATAAAAAGCATTGTCTTTTAAAATCATTGCATCCTGTTTAAGTGATTTACGATTTTTTTTAATTTCCGATATGTCTTGTATGAACAATTTTAATGCCAAAACTTAGCCTTGGTGGTAAATTAATACGACTTGCGGAGGTCGACATCGTAATCTATTGATATTCTGTCACTGTCACTGTCACTTCTTAATATACAGACTGTACAATGTTTGTCGCGTCGCTAATGTCATATTCTTTTATAGAGTTTAAAACATATTATTAGATTCAAATAACATTTCTAAGTATTTCTTAATTTCTTAAAAAAAATCGTAATAAGAAAATTAAAAAAATATATATAATTATAATTGTGGTTTACCAAACAAATCTTGAGAGACGTCAAGATGAATTAACAATAAAAAAAACAGCCAACATCGATAAACAATCTGAATATAATATTATGTATAATGTCGATTAGAAGTCGTCGAATCACTAGTATTTCTAATTTCACGGCCCCCAGCGGCGCGTTGGTGTGCGTGACCTTGCCTTGCGATGCGTTTCGGCGGTCGTTCACCGTTGCATTCCCATCCCTTGGTTTTGCTACTATTTATATATTATGAGTATATTATATATATAATGTAATATAATATATATTCGATTCCCGCTCTTTCCCGCATATAGCAGGGTAGGCAGAAGTAACTCAATGTTGAAATTCCCAGTTACTCTCGCACTTAATACAGGGATTTTTTTTTATTTTCGTTGCTGCTAGATTCAAATCCATGATATTTTTTCTTCTATATACATTTTCACGCTGTATCTTGCATATGGCAGAGTAAGCAGAGGGAACCTTGGGTGTTACGATACTCCTTTTATTATTTTTCCTGCTCTTCGCCGGATTTGAAGCATTACGTGTTGAGTGGTGGGCTTTCCTTCTTAATAGAGCGAAGAAATTAAAATATTAAATATTTTATTTGAATATTCCACTTCTTCGAGTGTGGATCGAACCCATAACCTGTCGCGACCCTCAACGCAATGCGATGCCAATTAGCGGAACTCAACGCTGAGCTTTTGTTGCATTAACAAAGTAATTCAATTAACTAATTTCACGAGTGGAAATCGAAACCACAGCCGCGTTTATAGTCAAATCCTATGTTGCTCACGACAGACATTCCTAATCTTGATATATATAATTACTATAACGTATTAGTTAACCACAACATTTAACCTGTGGTTGTTCCTCGCTCTAGTAACGTGGCTAAGTCAGGCGTTAATTTTCTCAAAAAATCGGCAACAAGTGAAGAAAAGAGTAACACTCAAGGTTCCCAAGTTCCCTCTGCCTACCCAGCTATGTGCGAGATACATCGTGAAAGATAACAATCAAAACGGCAAACCATCCTTAAAACCAAAAGGTTTAACAATTTAGAAATTCAAATTCACACTAAAGTAGTCTAACCGCAAAACGTCTGGCATGCGTCTAGTCGACACATGTCCAGAACTACTTGAGCCCTGGTATTCTATACAATTGGTTGGAACTAACAATGGTTTTGTATGGGGCGGGCGTGTGGGTAGCTCAAGCAATAGTGGTCGTATATAGTGATCCTGACCTAGACGCGATAGTCGAGTCTCTAGGTCAAGGAAGGATAGACTCACACATGTAAGCTATATGTTGAATGTGTGATTTTCGTTTATGTGTGCGTTTATAGTTTGTTTGGCTGGTGACTGAGGTAGCTCTAATGATGATATATAATAATGATGTTAGAATTTCAGTTAAATATTTAGTTATGTTAATGAATAATTATAGAAAGACTTTATAAGCTTTGTTTAACCATATCATTGTCTTAAAAAATATTGAAAAGAATATTAATATTTATATGTTTTTCTTATAATATAATTGTCATAATTTATTATTTATATATTATGAAAATGATATTAGTAAGGAAAAATATTAATATTACTACAAATATAAAAATAATGCAAAAGATAGCCGCATTTATACGATTATCTAAAATATATCCTCATAATGCGCTGGACGTCGACCCTAATACACTAACATCCTACACACACATACATATAGCACTCATCCATGTGTGTGTCTGTCGCTATTTGAACTACTCGTAAATACACTATGCCCTTGTGTTTGTATGCGTTTCAAATATTTCAATAACATGTTTGGTAAAGTTGACTTTGATAGATTTTGAGTGAAATTAGAATTTTTAAGAACATTACGTTTTCTTGATCATAAGGTTAAACTTTAGGACTGTCGTGGTGCAGGGGAACACATGTGCGAGTGTGAACCATGGTTGTTGGTTTAAATTCCATTCGAAGAAATAAAAGATTTAGTATCTCCATTTCCTTGTTCTGGCCAGGCCAGGCCAGACCAGGCCAAGCGCGACGGCGAGTTCCATCATACAAGATGCAATTCCTCATTTGATTCCGCAACAAGTGGGAAACAGAAGTGAAGTCTTAATGGAGAATGAAGTCCGAACTTAGCTTTAGGCTTAAGCTTTCTTTTTGTTAATTAAGATACCTCCATTTCTCTCTTTCCTTTGTATTGCTGAATTATGAAGAGAAATCAAATTTATTTTATAGCAATAGATATATATACGAGTACATATGTACAAAAAAAAAGAAAAATAAAATCGTTATTTTATTTACATTTTTCTTACAGTTACGTTGTAACAGGATTCAAACTGTGTCTTTGTCGACACAACAATTTCTCTATTAAGTTAAATCTATATGTCTTATGCATGTTGAGTTTTTTTTTTTATTTTCAAATGTTCACGTTTATAAAAAATATATATTTTTTTTGAAAACGCTGAAATAAAAAACATTATTTCACGCTGAATTTCGCAAATAGTATTATAGGATAGGTAGAGAGAACGTATTAATAGGCCACTGCATTCCCAACGTTGCCCTATTTTCGAAACATGGCAGGCTTAGTGACGAAACTCAACGCCATACTCTGTGTCAGTACTAAAACGAAGAAATCAAATCCATTTATTCTCCCTAAGAATTGAACCCACAACCCGACGGCTTCATAATAAATATAACGAAAATATATTATTCAAAACTAAATCCACATATAAGTCTATCGTATACACGTCTATATTTCAATCCAGTTCTTTCGACCCCCTGCCCTTCTAGCTCGACAAGTCTCGAGAGCCCTTGGCCCTTTGTAACACAGACAACTCAAGGCGACCCTTTACATCTATACAATCCTATACATAGCATAGATCATCTAACATTGGTTATCCTAACCAGTTTAGTTGAACCCCTGTATAACAGAAAATGTTGATCAGACGAGGTCAAACGATTTGGCCACATTATATTCTGAGTAAAAAGATTGTACGCATCATAGATAATAAAAATTCCAAGAAAGCAGTTCTTTTGGTGTATTCGAGTTTATAAATGATCTATATCTTTAGATTTAGATCAAGTTTTGGATATTTGAAATTAAAACAATGATAATAGTATCATTCTATATGTGACGGACTTTCCTTAGGTTAATCATCTCTTTGAGACCTGTTGTGGATTCGATTCTCGCTAAAAGAAAGAAATATTTTCATTTTCTTGCTATGGTGACGAGGTAAAGCGCAGCGTAGAGTTCCATCACTCAATGCCTTGACGATTCAATGGAAAGTGGGGGACACAAGTAAGGTCGTAATGTGAACGTTGCTGTCCTATTATGATCGGGATACGGTGTGAAACCAAAACACACAAATAAAATAATAAATAAACTATATTATTTCTATTTTCCGGTGTACACTACATGAAGCAGGGTAGGCAGAGAGAGCAAAACCTAAAGCTTAGACTCTCATGGCCCCACACACCTTACTTTTTAGACTTTACATGGTATTAATCATTCCACTAGGGAGAATTATTCATTTTTTTATTTCTACGGCGCTGGTAACAAGATTAACCGTGGCATATTCCTACTGTATCTCATAAAAACAAGAATATCTTTCACTTTGCCTTCACCAAACCAAAATATGGACATAGACAAAAACAGGATTTGAACTCGCAACAATTAAGATTCAAACATAACGTGAGCGAAGTACAGAAACATAAATTAATCCACAATCAAAACAAATCTCAGCATCCACTCATATCTTACTATGCTGACGCAAAGTAGTTTGATCCAAACGTACAAGTACCCACATATTTTCAATACACGAACCGATACAAAATGAGAATCTGTCAAATATATACAATAAGCATAATATTGGAAAGAAAACAACGAAAAAAAGCACCTGAACAAACGACAACAATGCAATAATCCATTTTTAATTGCCGTCGGGAGGACGGAACAAAAAAAAAGAGACGAGAATATAACGCGGATACTCATCGGTATTACCAATTGAAAAATTCTCAATCAGCCCGAATAAAACTTCATTTCAAATTTTCAATTCTGTTTAAAAAACATTCACTAATTATTGAACTCTGTCCAGTCTCGTACGCCCAAATGGGGGTAGCCACACGATTGTACCACTTATTAAGTAATCAACAAGGCCCATAATCGTTCGTTGATAAAATTACGTATAATATATACTTTTGGTGCATATATTTATATGATAGTATATAATTTTTTGCGTGTGCGTGCTATATAAAGAAAAAAGGTTGTTTTTGTCTATGTGCCAAATAAAAATGAGGGCGTAATGTCCGGCTGTATGGACCGCTTATCGGGATTGGTAAAATGGGGTAAGAGTTGATTTGGGAATTTCACGTTATTTTTGGATGTTGACAGTTGTTATTTTAATGTGTTTTATTGGAGAGGTTTTAAACAAAAGAATTTTGAGACTCATACGTTTGTTTTTAAAATATTAGTTACTTTCCAATAATAATAAATAACAATATCAAATAAAAGATAAAAAATTCAAGACTCAATACTCTAACAAGGCGCTAGTTAACTTGCAAATGATGATGATAACTAACTGTAAAGATCTTTAATACATACTGGATTTGAACCTGCGATCCATTACGTCCAATTTAACATAATCACAAAGCATTTGTAAAGTTAAAAATTTAATTGCGTTAAAGTTTAATAGTTCTGTGGGGCTAACGACATCTGTTGGCATAAAAAGGACATTATTTACAATCTTCAATATTAATTTAATGTTATTATTTGCTTCAATATAGCTAAGTGTCATATGCTAACCTAATGTTAAGTCACTCCATTATCCATCACGTATTGATTGGTGGAACCTAATGCTCTTTATAGATAATTATCGTTAATTATATTTTTAACAAATAAATGTAATAGTAAGATCATACAAAATATGTGATAAAATATAATAAACTTTATTATCTATGTTTGTTTAAATCTCGACTAAGTCGACGCTTATTAGGACGGCAACGTAAGAAACTTGATTTGTTTTTACCAGCATTTCTCGATATTATTGATTATTACTACAATAACATTCGTTGCCAAGAAAAAGATACCGAAAACTTGCACCAAAAACACAACTAATTTACATACATACGACTTCACGTACTTTATACACATACATTTAAATTGTAATCACATTTGCCTTTTTAGTGTAAGTTTAAAGAAATTTTTAACCGAATTTTGATTGCCAATTAAGTACACAGCCAACGAGTTAGACCTCGAGCCAACCTCATTTCCACACCAACACCGATAGGAACCTCGATTTGTATCATTATAATTATTATTTATTACATACGATATGCTTGTATACAATAAATATGTATATAATAAATATATATACATGTACATATGAGCTTTTAATTTTGAAGTTAATATGCCTTTATAATGATTTGAAACCTATCGTGGTACAGGCAACGACGCACGGCAGATTGTGGGTTCGATCTCCATTTAGTAAAATGATTTGTTTTCCTCGCTCTGGTACGCTCAGGCATACAATGCTCAAAAGCTCATATTTGGCGAAAAGTTGTGAATGAAAGTGTCCTAATAGACACAGAGACACCGTCCTATCTTGTCCTTCTTGTCTTGAATCCATGATTAACGTTACATTATGTTAGTTAAAATAGTACAAAACAAAAATGCTGTTTTTCACCTTCTTCATAAAATGCTGATCATTTAAGATACTAAAAAAATATAGTACTGGGACAAAAGAAAAATTTAACACTATCCTTACGTTTGTGGTTTACGTTAGTTTATTTTAATTTGAGTATAAACACTGCTTCTTTTTCCTTTTAAAGAAGATTTCTTTATTTGATTTGAATGCATTATTCAATTGAAATTTCTACGTTTTGAAGTAAAATCTACTTCACGGCCAAGAACCTATTGTAATAACAATGAAAGGCAAACGACCTAAACAAATTGAATATAATACTGTTTTAAATCACAATAACACGTTTTTAAAGTCAATCAAATGACCCGATTATTTTCGAGCCTTTCGTACACAATATAAAAAGACAAGATATGATAATTTTATTATTAAATTGTGTACGAAGTCATATTGATTTACATACCATCATTACTTATTTTTGTATTTATATATCTTTTTATAAAAAGATTTAATTAACGCATCGAACATTTTTATTCGCTTTTATTTGAAAATAGACAATAACCAGTGGAATGCAATGTCATAAATTAAAAAAAATATTAACATGAAGCTTTAGCTTTTAGCTGAAGATTAAAACGATTTTACTAAAAAGATAAGAAATTCACTTTTTTAAATATTTTTATAAAATATGCTAAAAAATAATAACTTTTCAACTTATACTCTTTATTTAGTGCTGGCTGACGAAATTTAAATGAAGTAGCTATCGCAATTAGTGCACACACGCACGACCACGCACACACCCACGTGTAATGCAAATAAAAATATAGTGATCAAAAATGTGTGAAAGAATGACACATACACACACATTAACAAATACACACACATGCACACCCGCAATTCAATATCGCCTGTCATTGGACGTAACGTCTGCATACTATTATGCCTGATTAATATGTTTAATACAATTTATTTAATATTTTTTGTTTTTGTTTTCTCTTTAGATAATATTATTATTTTATTTTGCTTGTAAATTAAAATGTTGTTACAGTGACGAAGTTAAGTTTTAACGATGATTGTCGGTTCAATTAAAATATGTTTTAGAATTTTCAGTTTCGAGGATTTTTATGTTCACTAAAAACGCGTAAACGTACATTTATTTCCAAAATTACGTTATTAATTATAAGTTATTGAATAGAAATGTTTTGTATTAAAACAAATAAAATTATGTTGCTATTACATATTATTTTAAATCTGTAATTTATGTAGTAAAGTATGATAAATCTAACTTATAAAAAAACTAATTTAAGCACTTTTATGTTAACCATTTTTAAAGTGATATACAAACTTAGAAAAGAAAAAGATTTTTTTTTAGAAAACGTACAAAATAAAGTATTAAACTAAATTATCAACAAAATATATATAGTCATTTACTCATTGTTCTAATTGTCTAATCTCTTAACATTTCCTTATTTAGTCAATATTGGTTAATATGAAAACAAATAAATTGAGTAATTACTAAACTGAAGTTCAACATTTTAAATAATTTATATGTTTGTAAATGTATTTATTTCAGTAGCAAAATAAGCACTTTTAATTTTTAATCTTTGAAAAAGACAAATAGTTGTCACAATTGCATCTACAAAGGTTATAAGTTCGATATCAAATCAAATATTTCGTGTAAAACAAAAACTTTCACCCAGTATAATTTGACTTAGTGCAGCGTGAAGCTCCGCTGCTCCGCAACATATAATATCTTTATAATATTTGAAAATTAGAGAATGTTAACTTAACTTTATATTATCTGTGGCTAAAAGCGTGAAACTAAAAAGGAAAACAATCACTAATATCATTATTTTCTGACCGTACGCAGTCTGTATGCAATTTCACTACTACAGCTACAGATGTGCGTTAAAACGGCGCTGCCATGTGGCTTATTTGGGTCATTTGCAAAAATACACTTCGTCGGGTTATTTTCTTATATTTTTTATTGAAATAAGAATAAAATGCTTACTCATTTTCAACTATACTTATATATACAATGTCTGAAATTTGGCGGAAATTAGAGAAACAGAATTTCTAACAAAATGGGGACAGATTGCGATAACTCTAGATTCTATACAGTAAATATATAAAAAATAAAAATTTGCATTCCATTTTTCTAATTTAACAATAAATAGATACACATTATTTGTAAGCCACTTAAATATTATATATAAATATATATTCTCGTTAATAAATTTGATGTGTGGTCGCCTGAATCGCAAAACAATTTGTGTTTCGTAGAAATATACACTAGTTATGTATTTAAATAAAAAAATATTCTATTTAATTATGTTCTTTAAACATAATGAGAAGAGTGACCTCCGAAAGTAATAACTAATATTAAACAAAATGTCAGCTGACCGGTATAGTTAAAGTCATTTTTAAGTGCCGCCGTCATCTTTCTTGACATACAAACGCATAAAGTACAAATTACCACGATATGTTTTAATTTTTTTTAAGATTTGCAGATATTCCATATATGGTAAACGAAGGAGTTAACCGTATATCGTTATTTGTAAAACGCAAAATGTGTTTTCATCGATGTTATATAACCAACAACAACATCTATTATGCATAAGTTAACGATGTAAAAAACTAATTAGTGAAGTAATTATCAAAATTTAATAACGAGTTTCCAATTAATTTAAAAAAAAAATAGTATGACGTAATATATCACATAATGTGAACATTTAGTTCTTATACAAAGTTGTGAAGCGAGTGCAACGTTAAAATTAATTTTGTCTTGACCTCTCCGATACGAGGACCTATATTCAATATTTTTTATTTGTAAATTACGCGGCGGCATGTTAAAGACAAAGGTCGAACTGTACAGGTTTCTCACGTCGCAATACATTTTATGCAATGTACATCGATTCAATGCTTGTTATTTGAGAAATCCACCAAATGGCATCATTAAATATCGATATTTTATATCGATATTATTATACACAATTTGTGAACTCGCAAGAATATGTAAATCGATTTTATTATATTTTATGATTGCATTAAATTAGCTTTACTCATAAAATATAAAGTTTATATAAAAACATTGTAATTATAACGTTTTTATGGTTTTGTGTATTTTTTTTAATAATCACTTAATAAATTGAACCTTTTATAATTGAAAAATAAAAAATTAAAAAATGCACTACTAATCATTAATCACTTCTGCAAGCAATTTAAACGCGGAAGAGATTTATTTAAAACAAAATAATAAAAAGTAAAAACTTTGAATTTGAAAGTTCCCTGCCGTTCAAACGTACAATGAATGTCGATTTTTAATGCGTATCCGCGACAAGCACTGCATTTTGGCAATAGAGTTAATGTTTGATAACGTGGAGATCGAATTTGTGATTTATATTGAAATACAATTAGTATTTCGACAGCGTCTAACTGTAAAGGCGACGGTAGTGGGTTTGATTCCCAAACGGGCTAATGAATTACTCGTATTTTTAACTTTTCTCTGGTATCATCTAACAACGCGGCGTTGAATTCAGCATGCCACTTAGTATGCAACTCGGGGTAATGGAGAATGGACGTTGTTGAAACTAGCTCTCTTCTGCTAATTCTATAGTAAAACCAATAAAAATATTTAAAAAAATACACATTTATACATTTTTTTTACATTTTTCGTCATGTTTTCTTATATATAAGACAAAAAAACCAGACAAATATATACAAATCCAGTATAATTTAGATATTATAAAAACATTGCTATATGTCCGCAAAACTACCGAGAAACGGTAGAAAGTATTGCGGAATCGTAATAATTATTATTATCGTTGAGAGTTAATTCGGTCTTATCAGAAAAAGTACTGTAAAATATTCCCTAAGATAAAAACCTTTCCGATGCTACAGAGGCATTGATATATATTTCATTTAGAATAACTTACTTAGTACTTTATTTCACAATAACGGTTTTTTTTTAAGTTTATTATATACAAAATAAGAAAGGAATATTTCGGTCTGTCGGGCAGGGGCCGTGTGACGTGTAAATGCGATAGGCGGTATGTCCGAGGCGCACTCGAGGAAATGAAATACATATTTAATATATTGATTTCTTCGCTCTGGTAACAAGGTAAAGCGCGGCGTTGAATTCCACCACTCAGCAAGCAATGCCTTAAATTCATCAGAAAATAAAGAACAGAGCGAAATGACTTAATTAAATTCTCTCTGCCTATCCTTCAACTTCCGGGAAACGATATAAATTAAAAAAAAAAGAAAAATGAACGAAATACTTAAAAAAATGACTTCTTACGTTAGTAACGTTATGACGACACTATCTATCAAACTTTCTTTGGTTGACACATTAAAATAAAAAGTCAACACAAATGAAAAATGCAAAATTCGATATCAATAAATATCAATACACCTAACAGTCAATGGTAAACACTTTAAAGTCTTCGACCTAAATTTTTAGTGGCTGTAAGTAGGGCACACACATACATACATACACATATACATAATTTATGTAGCTTAAACAAGATGAATTGACTTGAGATGTGAGATGATACAATTGTTCTTAATATTATATAGCAGGTGCACTAAACTAAAATGTATAATCAATTAAATATTAACGTTACTGAAATATTAATAGGGCACAGAAGTGTCTTAATGGGAACGGATGTCTTAACACTATGTTCCCAGGTTCCTGCTGATTTCCTTACAAAAATATCTTCACGATTTTCTCTGTCAATCCTCCGTTTCTCATCTCATTTTTTTTATGTGGGTCTTAATATATAGGTGATTTATTAATTATCGTTATTGAAAATATTATTTTGTTTACTTTTCGTTTACTATGTTTATTTTAAATTAGTTACGTTTAAATCATATTAAAATATTAAATATTTATTCGTCAACTGGAAATAAAACCTAACGAAAATAATTCATTATTTAATGTTGACAGTTCAATTCATTTCATTTAATTTTCTTTACTTTTTGAAATAATTGACATGTTGAAGTGTTTATTTAATAATTAGCTATATATAGACAATTTCTTCACGTTAATATGATTAAAATTTAATAATATTTTAGATATGGTATCAATTCCTTATCAAGGTAGGACGTAGAAGGTTTCCGTCAATGACATATAAGACGTCATTTGAATAAAAATGGCAACATTTAATATATGAGCTTTAAAATGATAATTAACTTATAAATAGGTCAATATTATGATAATATGTATTTTTAGTAAAAGTTTATTGAAAATTAAACCAAAGCTTGTGTAAAGTTATTTAATTTTTTTATTAACTTTGAATTATTAAATATTTTAATTTCCTCGATGCTTTACAAAAAGTAGAGAATCTAGTGTCTTGACACTGATCTCTCCTACTAACTCTCTTGTTGTATGCGGGATACAACCTGAAACTAATAAATAATAATAAACCGGTCAAGTGTTGAGTTCTACTCACTCACCGAGGGTTCCGTATCAATTTCATAAATGTAGGTCTTCGGAAAGTATTACTTATAAAAGGTAGACAAAAATAAATATAATGTAAAAATAAATTAATAATAATTTTGTTGTAATTTTTATCTGTAATACAAATTCAAACTTCCATTTTTCTTATTTTATCCTTTTACAAAGCAGTCTCAGTTTTTTTACTGAAAAGAGCCGGCAAGATACTCAACATTTGCTCAAAAAACAGTAAAGTGCAGTTAAATAATCACATATATTGACAGATACCCCGCATCAAATTCAATAAGCATTAATTCTATACATTTTTAACCTGTAAATATTCTTGAACATACTAACAAGAAAAGTTTATTTTGTAGCTTTTCTTGTTAGTATTGTTTTTACAGTTACTTTAAACTTATGCAGCGGCAAGCTTAGAATACATTGTGAGACTTATAAAAGATTTGTTAGACTTTTTGGAAGCGAAGACTTGCTGTCACAGCTTATTTTTTTTTTCTTCTATTGTATGTGTGTCACTGTTCCTACTATAACATTCAATATGTCGTGGTGCAAACGTTTTACGGGAACTACCTTTCGGAACGGAATTTTGATTATGCGGGAAATTTCAAACAAAATTCAGCAAAAAGATGCATAAATACCTTACGATTGCATCGAGTTAAACTATCTAACTTAATGTCCGTAGATATAAATGTTTAATAATAATTTAGCTGGATACCTCCATGCAATCTCGAGATAAATGGTCTTGACAATCAAAGAAAACAACAAAGTGATTCTATAATAGTTTTCTTTTCCTTTTGAGGTACGGAACCCTAAAAAAAGTATCTAAAAAATCCATTGACTATAACTAAGTATCATAGTAATTACGTTACAAATTTAAAAAGTCCTCGAGGCACCTAAAAAGTGGAGATATTTAAAAACTTTCCAAAGTCGTCGGGTAATTTATATTTTCGTGTTGCATCACAAAGACTGTGTGACCTCGATGCCGTGTGTGTGCGTGGCTGCATATGTGAGATGTATCGATACACTCACACACGCTTGTGTTATACAGGCTGTTTAACTTAGCATAACAACTATTCATAAATTATTTTGCAGTGACATCGTGCTTTTTGCAATCGATTTTTCTCTAATAAATAACTGAAAAAATACTTTTGAGAAGATAAAAAGATAAAAAAAAATGCTTATAAAATTAATCAATACACTGCTTGCAAAAAAAAATATTTTTTAGCTTCACGCTATATACGTACATAACAGGGTAGGCATACATACCCTGCGAACCTAGAGCTATGACACTTTGTTCCCGTTATGACACTTGGGATCTCAGCTTTTCGCCAAGCTCCTGAGCTTGAGGTCTTTTCTCATTGCGTATTGAGTGGCAAAACTCGATACCGCGCTTAGCTTCGTTGTGTTGTTGTTTTTTTTATCGAGTGGAAATCGAAGCCACAATATTTCATGTTTATATTTACTCTCTCACTCTCGTGTAGTGTAGTGCACTGAATTCAAAATAGAAAAATAAAATAACATAATCTTCAATAACTTTCACCAAAACGACAGTCAGTGAGCCATAATCTAAAGTTCAAAAAAGGGAGTGACCACAAATTTAACAAAAATCAACAAAAAAAAAAGAAGTTCAAATTAAAAAAACACCCTACAATCAGACCAATATATACAAACGAACAAAATTTTCTCTCGCATCTGATCGGCTCATAATAAAGTGCGGCTTTTTTATCACTATTTACTTTTTTCTACATATTACCCTTACTATATATATACACATATGTATTTGTATGTATGTACGCTACATAACACGCCTCTCATTGCTACGTAATCAAGGCACCGATTTAAATTGTCCATCCGTTCATTGGAGTGAATTATTCATGGATTTTTTAATTTTGATTATACTATGTGCTAGATGTATTAAATTCATAATTTGACTGTTTCATAGTATAAAATAGATATGGAGTAATCATTTTGTTAAAATATTTTTTTTTACGTTCTATTGAAGGATTTCCTTAAAAAAATTCCCGACCAGAAATTCACTATCTTATATTGGTTGTAAAAAAAAAATTGATCAGTTCATTCATTCGGAAGCTACGGTGTCGTACACAGACAGGTCAAACACATAACACCCTTCTTCTTACGTAGGAGGTTAAATAAAAAAAATGTACGTAATTAGGCAATATAAGACCTGGTTACTAAATTAATTCCATTCACAGAGAACTTAAACACTAAAATATAAAAAAAAAAGCCCAGACACATCCCAGTTTCCCAACAAGCGAGGGCATCGCATTTTTGTTCCGCCATTTTAAATACCCCATTATGTATTTACACTACGGCCAATGTGTCGCTGACGCTAATTTACTTTTTTTGCATGTTGAATACAATCCGTTGATTATGTTATTACTTACCTTCAAGGTAAGCAGAGGGAACTTGGGAACCTAGAGTTAAGACACTGTTCCATTCAAAACATGTCAAAATAAATATTTTATATCCTTATATGGAAATAGAACACACATATACAGTGGTACTACTAGATTTATTTAATAGGTATTTTAATGAAAGAAAAGTTGAAATTAAAGTATTTTTCTTTCAAGTTCAAAATTTAATCTTAAACAACAATAAACCAACATTTAGCGGCGTTAAGCCCCGCCACTGAGGTCTAAACAAACTCTATAAAAGCAAAAAACAAACTCTATAAAAACAAAGTCACATTACCGACGGTAAATAAAAAAATAAAATTCTCTAGAAACTAGTTTTACAATATTGTGAGTTTAAATCTAAATTATACTTACGAGTATATAATAAAATTGCATAGTTTGTTTGTTAAAAAAACAAAAACATTAGAAACAAAAAAATATCTGATCGTACTTAAACTCGAAAGGTGAGGAGCGGAAACTAACGGATTGTCTAAACACTAGGTTCCCAAGTTCCCTCCGTCCACCCTGCCATGTGAAAACATACTTCAAAATATAGAACGGAAAAAGCATATATAATCGAGATTCGAACTCACGACCACGCTAGCTCATAACACAATCAAATTACAGTACAATTAGCATAATAAAATTGTACAAATTATAACAAGCGCAGTATTTGAGGATACCCCTTGCCGCCGTTGGGGGAGAGTTTCAATACATACATACAAACATACATATAAACATGCGTGTCGCAAAAGCTAATTTGCTTTTTTCCCGTTGATTAAAATAGTTAATTGAAATACTAAATCAATTAGTGGTAGTTGAAATCTATCTACGTTATAGTATAAGGTTTAGTTTATACCATTACAGCGATACTGTGGATATACGTATATACGCTGGCGGCTTCGCCCACTTGATCTACATAGTTATTGGTATACTAATCTCCATTACAGGCCTGTCGTGGCGCAGCGGCACCAGCGTGTGACTGTAACCGACAGGTTCTGAAATGACATATTTAATATTTTCAATTTTAATATTTAATGTTTCATTGCCTTGCTCTGGTAATAAAACAAAGCGCGGCGTTGAGTTCCGCCACTCAACACGCAACGCCTCAAATTCGGCGGAAAGTGGGGAACGGAAGTGGAACGGAGTGTCTTAACACTAGTTTCCCGGGTTTCCTCTGCCTACTCTGCCTCGTGTAGGATACAGCGTGAAGCTACAGCGTAATCTCCATTAATTTAGTTTTCTCATTATAATAATATTTTAAAAACAATATCTATATGAATATTGAAGTTTCGGCCAATTGAGAAAAACAGTTATTTACAGCATTGTTTGGAGAATTATTTATTTAAAGTATTATTAATAAATCGATTGAAATAAGGAAAACGCTAAATGTTATTAAATTGATAAGGACGTTTCTGAAACAAACAAACACAAAAAGGACCAGATTTTTTTTTTAAAAAATTGTAATGTTATTTAACGCTACTAATAAAATGTTTCTCTTATATATCTTCCATGTACTGGTAAAGATGTCAATTTAATACGATCTTATTATAATTTAATATATCGGAGCAAGCACTATTGGCCGCCCAATTTTCGAGACATTGCGTGTGGAGTAGCGTAACTCAACGCCGCGATTTATCTTTTTAGCAAAATAAAAAAATTCTTTCACTCGAGTAAGAATCGAACTAACAATAGTCGCCTTTACTGTCCAAAGCTGTATCAAATATTGGATACAATATTTCTTTTTAAAATATACAAAACCGCCTCTTCTAAGCTCTCTCGTTCTGAAGACGTATTATACTCGAGTGTACTTCAGGGCCCTTCCTTTATATCCTTTCTTATAAAACTTCGTAATATCTTATAGTTCGTGTATTGAAAAATAAATATATATATATTTAAAATAAATTTTGGCATGTCGTACCGTAGCGGCACGAGCGTGTAACTGTAACTGACAGGTTCTGGGTTCGATCCCCAGTCGAGGAATTGAAATATTGAATATTTCCAATTTAAATATTTGATGTTTCATTTCTTCGCTCTGGTAATAAGGCAAAGCGCGGCGTTGAGTTCCACCACGCAACACGCAATGCCTCAAATTCGGCAGAAAGTGGGGAACGGAAGTGGAACGAAGTGTCTTAACACTATGTTCCCGGGTTCCTTCTGTCTATCCTGCCTCGTGCGGGATACAGCGTGAAGCTAAAAAACAATATTGAAGATATTTATTTTTTCATTTCTTCACGCTGGCAAAAAGAAAGCTCGCTGCGTTGAGCTCCGCCACTCGAAAAGCAAAATAACGAAACTTATGCGGATTATGGGGAACAGAATGTAACACGAAGTTCCTGTTGCATCCTTGTTATTTTTTTTTAAAAAAAGTGACATTACTATAATATACTTTTTATTTGACTTAATTATTTTTTTCAGTACAATGCATACATACAGTATTTCAGTACAATATATACATAGTATTATATTTAACTCCATTTCCAATATATTTAACTCCATTTCCACATACTTTAGAGGCTACAGTATGTACTTTGTAGTGTAATCTAAAGCCAAATCAATTATGATGTATAGCTACACGTTGTAATTCGCATATGCCAGAATAAATCTGAGAATCTAGTGTTAAGACACTCCGTTCTCCTTAAAACACTTCCGTTTCTTACTTCCGTGCAACCGAGGCCTTGCGTATTAAGCGTAGGAAATCGATATCGCCCTTGCCTCTTTACCAGCGTAAAGAAATTAAACATATCAGTTTCCTCAACTGCGAATCGAACCCACAACCTGGTTAACAGTAAAGCGATATATTCATCAGATATATAACACTCAAGACTAAAATTGAATAGAGAATAATGAAAAGGTTAAGGGTGAACCGCAGTATGTATACGCGGTAAGAGCTTATCAACGTTTGATGTGGATCTAACAAGTGGTTTGTAAAGTAGTCGAGTGTGAAAGCGATCTCTCTAGGATTATTCTGTACAATAAAGATTATTATATAAGTTACTATAGTTTCACGCTGTATTCCATAAAAAGCAGAGTAGGCTGAGGGAACCTTGGGAACTTTAGTTAAGTCACTTTATTCCCATTAAAACACTCGGGAACGAGTTGAGTGTTGAGTGGAACTGTTAACAGAACATATTTATAAAAATATTTAATATAAAATTTCCTCTCGCGGGGATCGAACCCATAACCTGTTTTATTATATATTATAAGTGTACAATGCAAATATATATAGAAACTTCAATAATTGCGTGCAAAAAAAAACACGTTTACAAGTTTACATCCGCAATCAAAACCTACTTTGTAAATTAATTAATGAACCATTCTCAAACAGCTTTTAATACTATATCTTGTCCATAATTTATTAACCAACTTATAAAAAGGAGGTTATCGGTTTGACATAATTATGTATATATTGTTAGGCGGGTGGGTATATTACTTGAGTATGAATAAGAGAAGTAATTTGCGGCCTGTCGACTGTTACCTCGACAGGTAATGGGTTCTATGCCTACTTGAGGTATTGAAATATTTAATATTTCAATTTCTTCGTTCTGGTGAGCAAAGCTCATCGTGAAGAACGAAACACAACGGAGAGTCTTAACAGAAGATTCCCAAGGACCCTCTGCCTGCAGAAAAAAAAACGTATACAAAAAGCGTACGCCATATTTAGCGTTTTTACGATTTCTTTTTAAAGAGCTTATTCATTTTACGTATATCGTAATCAAAATTATAATAAAATATAGTAACACTAGATTGCTGCAATCTTTCTTCAAGCTGGATACAGCGTGAAGCAAAAAAAAAGCTTAAAAAGGCTTTATAAAAAGGCATATTATGTTTACAAATATTGATTGACGATGGCGCGTGGATACGCACCTGCCCTTCAGCAGGTGTATGTATGTATGTACGTACGTGTCGCAAAAAGATAAAAACCGCTTTATTTTATAATTATATGACACATTATCGATACGATCGCTGCATGTTCCTGTCGTTTTATCTGTTACAACCAAACTCGTGGTAATTATACGTGTAATATTTTCAGACTATTACGGCTCAGTGATAGCATCCGACACTAAACTCAATGCTTCGGAGTTCCATTCCCGTTTATGTAACTTTCCTCATTCTGCTAGGATATCCGGTACGTTGGGTCAACCCACAATGTGTTTCTTCGCTGTGGTAAAGCAAGGCAAAGCGCGGTGTTGAGTTTTGCATTTAAAATCCAATACCTCAATAATTTAACTGAAAGTAGGGAGTGGAAATGTCTCATTAAGAACGAATGATACTAGGACACTAGGAATACCAGGTTCCCTCTGTATCCTCCTTTTTTTTATTAGTGACAGTTTTATACAAAACATATTGCGTATTCTGTGTAATTTATCAATAATTCAAAATATTTGAAGTCGTGGTAGAGTGTCAGTGTCTGATTGGTAACGCTACGGTTGTGTGTTTGACTCTCACTAGAGGGAATGAAACGTTGCCATGCCTTCATGCCACTTCAAGCCACTTGATACGTAATATTTCGAAAATTTGGCGAATTATTGAGAACAGAGTGAATCAACACTACTATTTAACATGCAAATCCATAAAAACAATTCCAACTCGCGTATCTGACATACCAAAATACAAAATGGCCGCTTTGTTTTCAATTTAGATAATCTGTACGCATATTGTAATCTATAGCCTCAATAAAGCTTTGTCTTGTTCAACATGTGCCCGAAAAAAATGCATTTAAAAAATAAAATAAAACGATGGCGGCGCGCGGGCAATTTGAAAATAGAACTCTCACTCTCGGCGGCCATTGGCCTTTTTTCTTTTTTTTTATCCACCGCCCGTACGATAGAAATAGTGACGTATTTTTTTCAGCCTTTCGCTTTCAATAGTTCTCGCAAAAGCAAATAAAGATTGGAAAAAACTCGGTTGAATTTTTTCGCTCGATGTTTTCATTGATTTTTTTTTAATTTCATTTCATACGCGTTTTAGCTTGATGTTTTTATTGGACGCGGACGCTTTGTGCCAATTTTCCCACGTCCAGGTCAATTTTTGAATGAACTATGTTTCAATGTGTGTTATGCTCCACGTGACTGTTTTATTTGGGGCCTGTGGTCGCGCACAAGCTTCTGACTGCAAAGGCGATGGGTTATAGGTTCGATCCTCACTCGAGGAAATATTTAATATTTTAATACTTCCTCAAGTGGAGCGTTGAGTCTCGTCACTCAGCACGCAATGCCTCAAATTCGCAAAGAACGAAGGGAACGGAACGAAGTGTCTTCATATTAGGTTCCCAAGTTCCCTCTGTGATGAATCACCGAGTCACTATTATAATATACATTTTTAAACAATAACGTCACTTAATTAAAAAAATATAATTAATTAATTTCTATAATACTGAACAAACAAAAACTAAATTAACAAATGCTATAATTCCTATAGACTCAACATACAAAAATCATAACCACTAAAAATTATATAAAAAAAAAAATCTCACAAGTCAAACAGCGCCGCGAATCTTCTCAAACATTTAGGTTAAAATATAAGCATCTTGCATAAGAAAACGTTGGGGTGCCACCCTCTGTATCTCCGTTTTTAGTATTTTAGTAAGTTCGGGGGGAAATTAACCCCCCCAATGGGGGTTGTGGGGAGGGGGGGGGGCAAGATGTTGATGTTTCTTAGTTTTATATTACCGCTTACTTTATTGCTTATTTGTGTTAGTGGCTGTGTCTGTGTGTCTATGCAGATGTTTTATTATACTTATAGGCACTCGTTTACATTTCTATAGATAGAGAAGGTATCACTTCCTTTTATAGTGGTCTTGAGAAATGATTTTCGGGTGTGTAGTATTTGAGCGTTTTGTTTTGAAATGTTATTTCATAGATTTTTAAGGAGAGAGCAGAGAGTTCATGGTAAGTCATTTCACTTAAAGCTCTACTTAAAATTTTTGAAAGTATTATTACTACTTCCAATATTTACAGCCATTATAGATTTGATATTTGAGTCAAATAGTTACTATTGTTTCAAATCAGACAAGTCCGATGGTGGTGTTTTTATGGTAAATTAAATATGTACAATTTTCATTACATTGATAATTATTGCGGAAATCAATGCCACGCTATGTTTACGAGAGTGAAGAAATGAAATCTCTAATTGCCCATAATGGATATCGAACCAACGACCATCACACTACGATCATTTCATAAAGGTTTCCTTAAAGCTTGAATAATCTTGAAGCTACATACATATACTTACATCTACGTATACTGCGTAGTTAAAACACCCTCGCACTCAGCATTCGACTTATCAACTTCTTACTTCCATTGTTACAGCGAATTTTGATAGTAACAATAGGTTTTAAGATCGAATGTCCCATTATATTTTTAATATAGGGGGAGGCTCGAGCTGTTATGGTACAGTGAGATATACGCAACGGTATGGGTTCGATTATCAAACGATGGAATAAATTGTTTCCATTTACTCGCTCTTGTAGACAAAACACGGCGTTCAGTTCCGCCACTTAACACGCAATATCCCGAAAGTTAGGCAAAACGTGAAGAACGAAGTGTCTTAACATTTGTTTCCCTCGTGTATCCTGCTTTTTTTTAAAGCGTGATACAGCGTGAAGCTATATATACAGGGTGGTCGAGAAAGGGAAGGGAGTTTTGATTTTTTCGCAAACTCCACAACGCGTTTGATAGCGTTAGTTTTTACGGTAAGGTTTTATATATTCCGTAATTCTGTAACTGAAATTTATTGTACTAATAAAATGTGAATGTTTTTAGCTTTTACAATGTTGTTTTATGTTTGTATCGACGTAGCAGTCATTTCAATTTACAACCTAATTTCAATAATAGGTAATCTAGAAACGTATATTTTGTATTACAATGGATGTGTATGTATATATGTGTAGATATATGAACTAAATCATACATTTTTTTAGAAAATCATCTACTTTTTTATTAAAACAAAAACATTTTTTATATTTTAAATCTGAAGCTGTGGCTTGATTACGTTTTTAAACTTAAAAACATTCGTTAGACCAATTATTTAAAGTGAAACACAAAACAAAAGTAGACGAAACCGCAGTAAATACTTGGCAATTTGTATTATATAATGAAAGAGTTCTACAAAAGCAAATTTGAATACACCCCGTATACACCCCTTTTTGTTTTTTTTTTTCTACAATGGGGTAAAAAAACGCTGAAAGCATTACTAAGTCTGTTCCCAACTTAGTTGAGATTTGTGTAAGATGCCGTTCTAAATGCTATTTATTTTGTACGAGGAAAATCTAAGAAAATGGTGGCAATTTTTTAAGGAAAGTTGCCTTAAAATACGTATATTTCATTGAAATGATGTAAAGAATATGTTAAAATAAAATATAGAGATGATAAATTAATATGTCATGTCCGAGTTTCCTATAATAGAAAAACTCTTGTACGGCAAAGGTAAACCGGAAGTGTCTTAATGGGAACAGAGTGTTTTAACACTACATTGTCAAGTTAATTATCATAAGTAGAATTACACAACCATCGCGGAATCAACCTTTGCTACGATATTTCTAATAATTAAAAATATATTTAATAATATCGACTTTACTTTAAAGTAAAATAGTTGTAATTATAAATTGAAATAAACGTTTTTCAAGAAAATTTACATAAACACAAATGAAATAGGAGAAGCAAAAGTATATCAATAATCTTACAAACATTCGTAAGAAATACAAACATCAAAAGCTTTCTAAAACCCACCCTTGGTTTCTAAGAAAATAATCAATTCTGAAGAAACAGTCCTCATCTCATATATTGATAAATGAGTTCACCCCCTCCTCGGCTACCCCCAAGGTAGTCTTAGATAGTGCCGGGGTGTAATGAACTTTCAAGTTTTTAGGGGCCTCATAAGGGTGTGTGATTTCTAATTTTGTAACCCTCGCGAATTTGTAAGATATAGAAATAGGGAAATTTTCCTAAATTTGTTATAGTTATACCTATATAATAGATGTCACAACATTTCACTGTTTCCCAAAAAAAATGTCTTTATATGTGCAAATGTAAAAAATATATATCTTTTTTAAATATTTGATATTGTATTAAATTTAATTTTTTATTGAAAAGAAGGAGCTAAGATACCACAGACAGATAAACAAACAAACATGTCTGTCATACGTAGGAAGTTGAAAAAATGAATTATAAAGACAAAATTAATAAAAAAAAAAAGCAATTATTAAGAACTTTGATGAAGAAAAAGCCAGAATTAACTTAAACTGCTCATTTCACAATATGAATTTATATTACACATTATAATTTACTGTTTTAGTTTATCAATGCGCGGCGTTTAGTTCCGCTACTCAACTATATACAGGATACACAAAAATAGGCCGGAAACAGAGTACGCTGACAGTAAGTTTCCTCTGCCTACCCTACCATGTTGGCATATTTTAATATAAATAAAAAAAACAATTAAAATAAAAAGAATAACACGATTTTGTATATATTTTTAGTCATATACGAGTATTTATTTTTTATTTAAATTCTATTCATCAATAGTACAAAGAACAAGCAACCCTAGCGCTACGCCGTAGCTCGTAGGCGCTAGCAACCCCCAACTTTGCCGCTCAAGACGATAGGAAATGGAAAGATGATAATTTTATAAATCATAACTTGAATTTAATATTAATAGTATTTTACGTATTTGTACTGAAGGTAGTATTAAAATTATGTTTTTATGTTATTCTATACATAAAATGGCATATGACATGAAATGCAATGACATGACAGAAAAAACTTAGTGTTAAAACACTTTGTTCTCAGTAAATATTGCGATTGATTGTGACAACGAATATTTTTGTCCATTTTACATAATAGCTCAAATGACAAACTTAAAACCTTTTTTATTTCTTTAACAATCTTTTAGCTTTTATGTTTTTTTTAAAATACACAAAAATAACCATATTTTTTGTAAAAAATATTTAATTACACTATATTTTCTACTTAATGTGCTCATTTAATTCTAGCTTTAACCTAAGGCTTCACCCGTTTTGTCTAAAAGTTACTGAAATTATTAAAAGTGATGTATGTCAAACTATAATAAAGTAGTTTTCAGCGCAGGAATACTTTAAGCCATATCGAAGAAATAAACGCTATGTAATATAACCTGTAGCCTTTCTTGAGGAATTTTTTAAACAAAAATATTTTTTCTATTCATACGATTAGTTCCTGAGGTTAGCGTGAAGAACCAAATAGATTCTTCTCACCAGCTTTCATATAAATAAATAAAAATATATACAACTTGTTAATAGATTCTTATCACTCGAATAACAGATAAACATGTAAAATAAGAACAAATAAAAACACAAATAAAATGAACAATCACAGATTTAGAATACAAATAGATAATAAAATAAAAGTATTAATTAACGTAGCAGCCCTGGGCCTACGGCGTAGGCGCTAGTGCAGACCCCCGCACACAACTTTTTACTGAGCGCGCGAAATGAGCGGATCAAATACGTAGCTTCATTGGGTAGAATTTGAAATAATTAATATTTTTAGTCTTTTGTTTTTGATGTTTTCTTTTAATAAGCAAAGATAATATAGTGATGAGACACTCGTTTCTCTTTGGAAGCTGAGCTTATGCCTATTATGCATATTTAATTAAAAAAAAAAGAAAAGAATCACAAAAATATAAATAGATTTCATTAATATTTTCCAACTTACGGGTAGTCGACATCGACATCGACAAAACATTTTTTTTTTAATTTAAGCATACAAATAATGTAGAGACCAATTCTTTATTTAATTTTCGTTAAGATGAGTTCATATTTATAATTCTTAAGTAAATTTTACTCCGCTTATTTTACATTTATGTAAATCAGTGAAAGGCACGGACACGGCCTTTCCCGACTTTAAATATACATACGATTTATAATTATGACAAGTTATCGATGATTTTATATAATTTCACAGATCTTATTTAACTGATAAAGTATTTTTGGAAAAATAAACCTTTTTGAGATTAACGATGTAAAAAATAATAAAAAAATGCTTAATTTAAAAAAAAAAACTTCTAATCAAAAAGCTCTAAATTATTTTCACTCAATCATCTGTCTACAATATAAATACAATCGTAGAAACGAATCCCCATTATTTTTATATAAAAAAATCGAACCTGCACTTTTCGTATTACGAGGAACTGGGCGAATACAGAGTCTCGTTCTTATTTTAAACAACTACGCCTTATAATACATCCCGTTTCGCGACTAAATATCAGCGAATGTAGCTGTGTAGTGCGCTTTAGATCACTTGAGCATTGAGACGTCGTAAATCAGATTTTCTTACTTTACATGAAAATAATATATTTATACTGGAGTTATATATATATTTGTGTTAAAATAATTGTGTCAGTATTGAATAGTCATTTCATTATAGCTATTCTTGAGATTCAAATATTTTACAGATATATTATTATAATGCATTTTTTTTTACAAGAATACTTATTTGTACGTAGGTATATCTTGTTGTTTCTCTAGTACAAGTTAAAATGTATATGAGTTTCTTTGATACTTATGTTCCTTTCAAAAAAATGCCCACAACTTATATTTGATTAAGAAGTCCGAGTACACCACATACAGCATCCTCACAAATCGATCTTTCATCTCAAGACGGTACGCCCGAAGTACTTCCGCGTGCCGTATTTACAAGTATTGTAAGTATAGAATTATATATTTTATAACACCCCCGCCACCCTCCGCAAACTAAGTCTTTGCGCATCTTTCTATCCCCACCTTTTTGCCTTCTTCTTTTAAAACCACCCGTCGTATGAACCCCTTTCCCCTTATTCGACTAATTTCGGGGTACAACTCGAGAATTATTTCTTCAGAGCTCTCACCGAAGGAAATACTTCCCTAAATTTGAGCTATCAAAGTCTAAATTAATGTTCGGCGCCCGCACAGTCTTGGGACTGTATCTTTTCACTTCGAAAACTAATTCGGAATTAGAAAATGGAAACAAGTACTGCGCTTTCGTCGGCTGTATTGAACTTTGTTGCGGGGCCAGTAGAGTCGTAATCCGCTCGTAGAGCACCAGAAAATTAGAACCGTTTCGTCAAAAATATGAAATTAAAATCTTCATACTAGCGAAAGAAGTTTTAGCATCTTTGTTTTAGAGCGAGACGGCGGACGCTGCATTAGTCTCGCTCCCGCAAGGGGGGATGGGGGTAGAGATGGGTAGTTTGGAGTAAAAAGCCTCGGTTCCTTGATCAATGCGCGGCGCATTCGGAATTAATCATAACTGGGTATTTTCGGTCTATTCCTGGGTGGTAGGGGGGTATTGGATTCGTATTCTTAATGAAAATACGGCTCTTCCTGTTTACATTTTGTAATAAATTGTTTTACTCCAATGCCTGTGCGTAGGAAATCTCGCATTTATTATTTAGATGGGAAGCTGTGTTTCGGCAGTAAATTTGGTTTACTATCCGATCTAGTGCGCCGTCGTAAAACAAAAATATTAAGCGTTCGCCTTTTATAGCCGCAGTTCTCTTAGCTTGGCTAATTTTTCAGTATTTTTATACTCTACATGGACCATCACTGGCATCTACTCTACTTTTCTGTAATTGCATATAAAAAATATAAATTAAATATATAGTTTCGTTAATTAAATCACAAAGTACTGGTGAGAACACTTTATATAAAGCAGCATTCGTAATAATTAATAAATTATATATACTAATTACATATACAATTAATAACTGTATAATCATACGTAGAAACAAATAAATATTAAATAACCGAACCCCACGCCACGTGTATCTCACGGGATGCTTATAGAAGGATTTTTTTTAAGTATTTGTAAGTTGATGAATTATATAAGAAACTAAATTAATATACAAAATTGATTCAAAGTATAAATATGTCTATAATGTAAATAGTTTTAAAAGTATGTATTTTTTTTTCGCTTACGTCTATTTTAAGACAATCTTAGAGAAAGATTTCATACTATTTACTGAAATAAATATCGATCTCGCCAACTAATCTCCACTACATTGCCAACTGCATTACTTAAAACATTGTTTTTATGAGTGTCAAAGAAGTTAATTCAAAATATTCCGTTCAATGGCCGTAGTGGCGCAGTGACACAGTGTAAGAACGACAGGTATATTCAATATTTTTTTCGCTAGAGAATGAATTATTACTGATTTATCGCTCTGATTACAAGAGCGGCAATTATTTTCAAAAGTTGGGCAGAAAGTGGGACTAAGGTGTCTTAACAACACCATATTATGACCACTTTGTAAATCCAAATCGCTTATTAATATTAAAAAAAACACTATATAAATAACAAATGCTTGTTATACAAAACAATTAACTTCAATATAATGTTTTATTACATTTTCAACATTAATTTGTATAAGAAACCACTGTATCACCCCTCTATGGCCGCGGGCGGCAAGATCGCGGTCGAATCGATGTCTTGACCGGCGAGAGCCTTGCAAAAATCTCATAGCAATTTCCTTTATTCGCGACGGATGTGTTGCTCCAATAAAAACGTCAGGAGTTACATTTTTATAACGCTGACTTAGTTACTCGTAACATATTTTTCGTTTTAAATTCTAAATGTTATTGTTTTATGCGTATTATTATTTATGTTTCTTTTTTATTTTGATGTATATCTTATTACATATAATTATGCATTAATTCACCTGGTTTACATTTATAGCCAAGTAGACACAATCAACGATATAATAATTTTATAATTACTCAAAAAGTGTTGTTGGATAATAAATATTTTATGTAAAAAATCGCTTTTAAGGGACGTGTTCCTAAATTAGTGGTAATAGAATATATATAAGTTGATTATATATTAATAGTATTTATATAAGCTGATTATTTCAAACTTTTTGAAGTATATATAATTTTATTACATACTATATAGTGGTATAGGAAAAATTTTATGAGCACGGCCGACATCAAAATTTTTTACTAATAAAAAAAAATTACCCTGGAAAATAAGAATAAAAATCTGCCCATGATGAAACATGACACATTCCAAAGGCGAGATTACTTTGACCGCAGTTACAATTCGTTACAAACGTTATGAAACGATCAACGGGATGCCTATAACTTTTCTCTATAAATGGACTAATCTCTCAGCTTTACGTTGTATACCGCACACAGCAAGGTAGACTGAGGGGATTTCGGGAAAATGTTAAGATACTTCGTTCCGTTTCCCATTTCCGAAAATTTTAGGAAAATTTTAGTTTTCCATTTCCGAAAATTTTAATATTATTTTAAAATTAGGTATTGCGTGTGTAGTGGTGGAACTCAACGCCGCGCTTTGCCTTGCTACTTAAGAAAGAAATGAAAATATTAAATATTTCATTCCGATTTCCGATTGGGGATCATACCCATAGCCAGTCACGTTCACAGTCATACGCTCGTACCACTACACTGTGACAGGCCTCAGATCATAATTGGGCTAACCAAACTAAAAAAAAAAAGTTTTTCAATACTATCCTAAAAAAAAAATCTAATAGTTCTTGAGATTGGCGTGTCAAACCAAACAAACAATTCCATAATATTACAGTAGACATAGACATCAACACATGATTCAATCACATTATTTAGTTAGTTTTTCGAAACAAAACATAAAAAAATACATTTGAAGTGACAATTTATTGAATCTAATATTATAATTAATTATGGAAATACAATATAAAATATAATGAACTTATCTTTTATACACAATGACGAACAATTGTTGTAAAAAATGAAACAACATCAAGTATATTTAAAATACTCAGCCGTTTCTAATACAATGGGTATATTTTTTTCAAAAACAATGCCATGCTCATTTGTTCTAAGCCAATACAATATTAATTACATATTAATTATTATAATTATAATATTCGTAAAGGGTTATCGTGAAACGAGACGGACTTTAAGCTGAATGGATTTGTATATACAACGGTTGTGGGTTCGGTTCCCAACCGGAGAAAAAATATACTATAGCAACTTTGATCTGGCAACTAGACAAAGCGTTGCGTTGTGTTCCGCCACTCAACACACAATGCGAAAATTGGATGGAAAATGGAAAAATATGTCTTCATACTAGTTTTTCTTGCCTATTTCATTATATATAGGATGTAGCGTGAATATTACAAAGAAAATATAATATCAATACAACAGCTTTATTGAAACTTTATTTTGATTTAAATTTTATATTATGACTCTCTTTTTGTATGATTGATATAATCAATTAAGGCTGATAAAATAACAAGAGATGTTTAAAATTATTCTAAAATTCTTAAAATAAAGAACTAAATATTTTGATACTAAGTTATCTCCTGTACAAAAAGGCATACTAATTCTTATTATCTATACCCATACACCTTTATATATAACTATATTATATATACACAAGCTAAACAAAACTCTAAACTCGACACAAAAAGTATAAAAAACACCAAAATGAAAGCACCGAGCATTCTCGTAATCTAACCCGCGGCGTCACAGCCTCCCGAAAACGGTACGTAGCTATATATTCATTTCCGTTTCGTTAATACCGCATACTTTTAACTGTCTAACTAGGTAGGAGGGTGGCACCACCCCCCAGCCCCTACCACCACTACTTACACGTAGGCCCAACTTTTATAATACTACGTACTCGGGTGCTTTTTAACGAACCCCCCCGCGAGGGGTCGCCACCTGCTACGCATACCGAAAAATACGCAAAGTAGCAGGGCAGGGGAACATTTCCACCCCCCGACGGTTAGAAGTGCCCGTATTTTGTGTATTTTTAAATTATACTCTGCTCTTGCACCGTACAACATACACATGCGGGTTGATAAGCGGCATTTCGCACTTCTAATATCTGTTTTTGATTTGGATTTTGGTCTATTTTTATCTTTTAATGTGATTTTTTTTTTTTTTCTAGAAATAAAAAATGGGAAATTGTTTTGGATGAAATGGGTTACATTGTGGCTAATTTTGAAATTGATATAAAAATATTAGTTGTAAATGGTAATATACATACGAGTATATTAAAGAAAATGTTATATTAAATGGTCATAACAATGATTTAAATAAGTGACTACTAAACATTTAATTATTTTATTATATTATGTGATTAAAAATCGTTAAAAAATAAACTTTTCTTGAAATTATAAAATAATATATGAATTGAAATATTTAATATTTTCAAATTAAATGGTTAATTTTTTTATTTCTTCGCTTTGGTAACAAGGCAAAGCGCAGCGTTGAGTTCCGCCACTCAACACGAAATGCCTCAAAATCGGCGAAAAGTCGGGAACGGAAGAGGAACTGAGTGTAGTTAACACTATAACCGTTCCCAAGTTTCCTCTGTCTACTCTGCCATGTGCGGGATACAGCGAGAAGCTGAGTTCTAATTTCCTTTTATAACTAACCAGTTAGTTGTATAAAACTATTTATTACAAGAAAATAAGTTAGAAAGTCATCGTCACTCCACCATATAACGTAAACGCGACGATTGCAAGTACGATTCCCTCTCAAGAAATTAATTTTTATTTTCTCACTCTGATAAAATGCTGCAGACCCAAAAATTTAAACTTAAAACGACAACATGCCGTTTCCTTTATATACCTAAAAAAGCGTGAATCTACAGCTAATAGCAGCAGAGTGTCCTAAAACTAGGTTCCCAAGTTCCCTCTGCCTTCCCTGACAGTGTGTAGCTAAATAAAAAGAAATATAGAAAGAAAACAACTAACATTTTGAACTTTCGCCGTATAATAAATATAAGTGACAGAACTAAATTGGCATTTGCCCCGCCTCGAGTGACATTGTAAGGAGCATGTCGTAACAACATGACTGATCTAACTGGTTCACACTTATGCGCTTTAGAAGTGAATAGTTTATTTTGTAAAACTTTTATTTTTAGAAAAAAACATATTATAATGTATTTGTAACAATAGAGTGGGGAACGGAAGTGGAACGGAGTGTCTTAACACTAGGTTCCCGGGTTCCCTCTGCCTACAGTGCCTTGTGCGGGATACAGTGTGAAGCTAAAGAAAAAAAGATATAATAGATAAGAATGTATGGCTTAGTGGTCAGAGCTTAGACGGTTTTCAAGAGGCGAGAGTTCAAATCCTATTATAAGTTTTTTAAATAAGTATTTTTCTTTCCTAAATTTGGATAAAAATCTAAAAATCAGTAAAAATATTTTAACAATATAAAAATTTGTTCAGTAGACTAATATAAAAAATCTCAGTTTTTTACGTTTTTATAGGAATTTCTTTAAAACCCCCTTAGTGCCCTACAATCCCTAACCTATCAACATGCAAAATTTAACTATTTTAAATACAGTAGTTACATTAGTACATTGTCTTTTACTAACTCAGTAGCGGGAGTGTTATTATGTTTGGAATTTGGAAAGAAAATCTTATAAATACCGAAGAAAAAAATTACTAGAGGCTGGGTTAATTTATTTTTTTAGTTTCACACTGTAACACAGTGTGAAATTTAAGAATAAATTGCACATGGTAGGCAGAGGCAACTTGATAACCTAATATTTAGAAAATCCGTTCCTATTAAGACACTACCGTTCCCCATTTTTCTTTCGAATTAGAGACATTGCATGTTAAGTGGCAAAACTCAATGCCACATTTTGCCTTGTTCCCAGAGAAAAAAAAATCACGTTCTATAATGGGGATTGAACCCATAACCTGTCACGTTTCAGTCGCTAGTGCCCTTTCGCCACGACAGGTCAATTAAATTATATATCAGTCTTCTTGTAATCATATGTATGTATACGTTAATATTATTTAAATTTGAAAAAAAAAAGCACGTTAGATACATAACTGTAACAATATCGATACAACGCGTTCAAAATTACTCATAAAAAACACAAAAACCAAAATCAAGTCAAACCGGAAATACCCTTTATACACAAATAAACAAACAACCCCGAAATATTACATACAAAAGAACTTTTCTAATGACAAAAATTGAGATGATGAAAAAAAAAATTCTAATTCACGCACGCCACACCACCCCCACCTCCCCCTACGCCCGACACACGCAATTTTTGATCAATACTTAAAAATTAACCCAGCCTCCGGTAGTTTTTAAATTATTCTGCGCATGTCATGATTTTTAATCAGCCGCCCTGTGACGCCTACATACAACTACATACAGACATACATTCGTATATATATACATATATATACATATATATGCACGTGTGTATATGTTTAAATGTGATCAACTTATTATACAATTCCTTTTTTACACACCCCCTCGATTGGGCAACGGTTTTTTGCACGATTTTTGGTGGGAGTTGACTGTTTATCGGTCTTTTTTTGTATTTTAATACTATATTAATTAGCGATAATGGCGATGTATGTATGTATGTTGCGCATACGTTTTGGAGTTCTACGTGGTAGTATTGAGGTTCTAGGATCTTCGCTAAACAATTTTTTTGTTATCATATAGCATAATTGACAGCCTGAAACTCGGCGGAAAGTGGGAAACGAAACTGAGTGTCTTAACACTAAGTTCACAAGTTCCCCCTGCCTACTTTGCTATGTAAAGGATACAGTGTAAAGCTGAATGAGTGAGTGAGCATAATTGGGACGTAAATTTTAAAGAGCAATGGTTAAGGAACTGCCTTCAAAGACATTAACGGCTTCCTATAGGACTTACACTACTGACATATTCATTTAACATGGCCTTATTATACTAAAGAATATTTTAATTTTGGTTTTGTCAGTTGTAGGAAATAATCAAAATAATAAAATTTCATTGAGTAATAAATAAAAAGACATAACGAGGCAAATAATAAATAAATAATTGTCTTGTGATGTTCAAGTAATATAAAGAATCTATTAATACTGCAGAGCCTAACTTCATTTGTCTTTTCACTATACCAATACAAACATCTATATTAAAAACAACATATTTCCTTAAAAAAAAAACCAAACCAATACTTAGTTTGACTCGTGGCAAGAACCTCAAGCGTGCGACTGTAAATCTGACAGGCTGTGGATTCGAGGAAATAAAACATTAAATACTCCTCGTCCTGGTAACAAAAAAAACGGCGTTGAGCTCCGCCTTTCAATACTCAATTTGTTCAATTAGTCAGAAAGTAGAAAACAGAGTGTCTTAACACTAGCTTCCCAAGTTCTTAAGCCGAACCTTCTACTGTGAAGCTTAGAAAGAAAAACCATTTTAATATAAATGTTTACATTTAAAAAGCTCGTTTTTACATTTACGTAATCTTAAATATAGAAAAAGTATATTTTTTCATAATTATCTCTATAATTAACGCTTAAAGCTGTGATGTAAAGCATTTTGTACTGACAACGGTATAAATAGAATCCATGACGTCAATAGCTAGCTCGAGGGGAGCGGAAGTTGCGTTATGCTTTAAACAAGTTAATTAGATGAAATAAAATCAATCATAACGCTCATTATGAAAAAAAAAATGTAAGTGTGTTAGCACTTCCGGTTTGTTGATAAATTATTTTTTATGTTATTTTTTTTATTAATCGTAAATACCTTTTTTCACCTTTACCTAAATAGATTTTTTTAAAAAGAACTTCAATTTAATATTCTTACATAAGAATTAAAAAATATATATATTAATATGTATTTTATTTTAACACTCCCGGTGAAGGTAGCAAATATCAAAGACAGAAAACATAATTGATTCTTTTTGCTTATGCTGTATCACGCATATAACATAGTAGGCAAAGGGAACCTATTATTAAAACAGTCCGCTCCTCACTTTCCACCAAATTTTCAAGATATTGCCCTCGAGTGGCTTAACTCAACGCTACATTTTATCTTTTTACTAGATCGAGAAAATGATATGAATCCAACCGACAACCAACGGCAACGCCTCTACAACTGCACCACGATGGTCTTAAAAAAAACTTTTTAGCTTTACGGTGAATCCCACACATGGCAGATTAGGCAAATCGAACTTAGAAATCTAGCTAAGACATTCTGTTCCCTGTTACTATTAAAACACTCAACGACGCTCTTTGCTCTATTACATCACAACAATTAAAAAAAGACATGAACTCGTACTCCTTCATTTTTTACGTCGGTTCTTCTCAGGTCTGAGGCAGTAACTTTTGTGAACCGATAATAAATGGTTTGACGTTAAAAAAATAAAGATAGTAACTTCTTATTTTGAATAAAATATTTGAACTCGAATTTAATTTGACTTTACCAGAGCGAAATAAAATGAAAATATAAAATATGTAATTTCCTCAAGTACAAATCGAACCTGCGACCTGAGGCGTTTACAGTCGCACACCAGAGCCCCACAGGGCTCAAAAATCTTACTTACTTATGTATAATCCAAACTCTATTTTTCCACACTTTATTCATAAATACATACTAGAGGGTTAACCCTTAGACGGTCAAAAGCGGTGGCGCAATAAAATAATGCCACAAATTCACCAAAGTTATGAATACCAATAATAAAACAAGATATATGTTAGAAACGCTATGTTCCGATACAAAATATGTTTAAATATTAATAGAATCAAAACTGGGGACGTATTTCTTATAGTTTATTTATATAAGGCACATTTCCTTTTTCATTATGAATGTATTTCCTTTGCGAGTTTCTTTTTTGGACAGTTTCAACATTTTGCATAGTGGAACTCTACTAAAAAAAATACTGGAGTTAAAATATCCAAATACCGTAACCTGTATTTGTCAGACTAAAAACAACATCCGACCTAACATTCTCAAATTCAATAGAAATTAGGGAATGTAATGGAATGTCTCAAAGCTAGGTTCCCAAGTTCCCACTGCCTAATCTCCCATATAGGAGATACAGTGTGAATAAAAAAAACTACACTGTCATAAATAAAAAAAATGTGTAAAAGTGGAGGCACAAAATACCCTGTGTTAATTCTTAACTTCATTCTCTACGTACCACAGATTTTTCGAGATATTGCATGTTGAATAGTTATAACATGATTTGTTTATTTTTTTATGAAATTGGTACCCATGATTACCTCGGTCAATCTTTTAAAAACTACAAACGTGTAGTTTTTTGCAGGGTAGGAAGACTTCCTCTTGGGAACGTAGTGTAGAGACACTTTGTTTCTATTAAGATACTTCCATTTCCGATATTTAACCGACTGTACAGCTGTGCGTATTAAGCGGAGAAAAGTTAAAGGCATTGTTATCTGAGTGAAGAAATAAGAAAAAAACATTCCTTGATTGGGGATACATATCGTACGATACGATTCGATACAATCTCAAGTTTAGTTTTCAGTATTATTTGCGATATTTATTTTATTGTATCGCATAAAGTACGTAAAAGCATATACATCTAAATTTTTTTGTGTAAATATTTCACAAATATTATTGAAATCAGTAATTTAATAGATCTTAAATAATATCCCAGTTCTTTTATAACATAGATCCTTATATATAAAAAATATTTTTGTATTTAAACTGGAAAGTAAATTAAAAAAGAGAAGAAAATGAAATATGTTTTTTTTCCCGGCTATATTAGGCTAAAGGACGGTGTTGAGTAAAATCGAAAGAGAATTTCACACTGGGACTTAGATAGGAAGATCATATGACATTACCAATTTTTAGTTGAAATAATATTTGTCGTATAGACTCGATTTATAGTATTTATATTCTAAGTGCTTAACAAGAACATAATCTAGAAAGATGAATTATTATTACTGAGCCAGAATCTTTTTTTATTGATATAATTATAAAATTTTATTATTTCATATTATTTTTCCCTGATTACACGGCTAATGCAATCTGTATCTTTTCCGTCGTTGTTTGCTATATACATACATATGTATACCGTTAGAATAGTGATTACAAATTTTACAAATTAAAATTTAAAATTACAGGTATATTTTACATAAATAACCTGAATTAAAAAAACTGGTACTTCTTTTAGATTTTTTAAAAGCAGAAACGAGTTTTCAGCAATTTTGATTGGTAACTTTAAAGAAAACTAAAAAAAATGCCTACTAATTATAGAACGATGCTTGAACCATTCAACCAGTCTATATTTTCTCAAGGAATTTCATGAATCGTCCTTTGCTCTACATAATTAGAGGGGTGCTACGGAATTATTTATTTTCACGTAGGCGCGCTACGCCGTAGTACTACGCTACGAGCGCCGTAGCTCCATTTATAATACGCTGACGTGCGTTCCTTGAGAAAAATTTACAGATAGTAATTAAAATTTACGCTAACTTTGATTAACTAGCTTTTTCAGAACAAAAATCTGATTACATCATTAAAAACTACACACTGATTCTTAAGTTTAAAATTATTCTATATTGTATATTTATAGCTTCACGTTGTATCCCGCACGAGGCAGGGTAGGCAGAAGGAACCCGGGAACCTAGTGTCAAAACACTCCGTTCCACTTCCGTTCCCCACTTTCCGCCGAATTTGAGGCATTGCGTGTTGAGTGGCGGAACTCAACGCCGCGCTTTGCCTTATTACCAGAGCGAAGAAATGAAATATTAAATATTTAAATTGAAATATTAAATATTTCATTTCCTCGACTGGGGATCGAACCCAGAACCTGTCGGTTACAGTCAGACGCTTGTGCCGCTGCGCCACGATATATTTATATTTAGAATATCAATATTAGTGTTTAAATACGATATAAGGCTATGAATGCTATACAAACCAACATAGAGCAGTAGGACTACATCGAATTATATTAGGTTTAATCTCCACCTGTGAAATGAATTATTTTAGTTTCCCTCCTCTGGCAAGACAAAGACACTCAGTTCCGATACTTGTGGCGCATTGTCTATAAAATTGGGCGGAAAATGGCGAACAGAGTGTCTTAACCGTAAATTCCCTCTAAAAAAGAATGAAAGTGTTCAGTAAGATATTAAAATAAGTGGTTTTTTTTATTAAATAAATATATGATACTTGATATAAATAGATAATATTTTTTATAATGATTTAATACATTAATATATAGACACAGTAGTGTTCAATATTAGTATCTTAGTTGGCATAAAAAATAAGATAAAAAAAATTGTATATATCAAAATTATTCATTTTAATAAGAAGTTAGTGTTCGTAATAGAGCTTTAAGATTCCCAGAACTCACACAAACAATTCATAATCTAAGAAACTACCAACAAAGGCAAGTTACCAGTAAGAGTAGGGAAGTTATATAAAATAAAAAATTTAATAATTACACAAACCAGTACCGCATAGTTACTCGGATAATGTTGGGAAAAAAACTGTATCGCGGGCCCTACCCCCTCTACGCGAAATTTTTCACCCTCTCGTTTAGCGAGATTCGATCCCGCAATCAGGGTGGATGGAGGCATTTTTTGGCCTCCCACCCCTCATACCATCGTAAATTGAAGCATATAATTTTTATTACGGCCCTGTCGTATGAGCTCGTTTGGATTGTCAAAACGCGATACAATGCTATCTTAGTTAGCGCTTTGCTTTTTAAATTAATCAATAATTAGTTTTAATTAGGTACAATGATGATTAATTACTATACTTATGACGTCATTATGTGTGTTGGGAGTACTAAATTCGGTATTTTTTTGAGATTTCATATGATATTGTTTTTTTTTTAGCTACATATATTACTGATATTCAGATATTGTCATATATTTGTTGCACTAATATATTTATTACATATTAATAAAATAAATAATGAACATATCCACTCGTACATTACAAATTCATCACATTATGCCGACTGCAGACGTAAAAAAGCCGCAGTAACTATTCTAAAACAAATTAACCTAAAATCCAAGTCAATTCAATATGAAATATGAATTTATTTGTACACAAAAGTAAATAGAAACAACGCGGTCGCCAACACGAAAAAAATATTGTAACACGACAACCGTCGTTTTTTGTTTGCATCAAAAACATAACCGATATTTAGAGGAGCGATATAATAAAAAAAAAATATTGTGGACGGGTAAAAATCAAATCCTTTCACTTTCATACGTAATAGTGGAAATAAAAGAGCAAAAAAAAAAACTCGACCGCCGGCAACAGGGACGCATGTATTTTTTCCATTCCATGTCTTTTTTTTAGAAGCCGATCTCTCTAAAAATTGCGACCGGACGCGTGGCCTAAAAAATATTTTCATTCATTTGTTCGTTCGTGGGGTTTTAAAAAAGTGCTCAAATTCTTGCCACTCTCGCTTTTACCGTGCCCGTCGCTCAAATAAAAATATCCTGACGTTTAAAAAATCTATTTCGATGAATAGTTTTCAAGGTCGTTTCGTATGTAGAGCAAACGTACCTCAGTACTTGTTTCTGTATGTAATTAAATATGTATGTGCATAAATTACTTGCATAATGAGCAAATGATGGTAGTTCTCCCCTAAAAGAACATAAAAAAAATATTTCAACAGATGGTCTTGAGTTAGTTTTTTAAGCCTAACTCTACCTTCGAAAAGTATGACAATTACCTATTCATAAGTAATTTGAAAGAAACAAAGTCGCATAATCATGTACATTATACAATAAAGATCATATACATTAGGAATGATACTTTTTTAAAGGCCTACAAAGGCATTTAAGTCAAAGTAAAATAATTAAAATTTGTTTGTAGTAATTACAATTCATGTAAAACTGTTTTTTTATATGAAGTTGTACAAATTACACAAATTTTTACATTTAATATTAAAATAAAATTCTATACAGCATTAGCAAGGTAGTAAAATGCACAGGCTTAGAACTCTTTATAACTAGGCTTTAGAGCTTATTAAGCTTCAAGTCGGATGTGTGTAAAATTATATAGCTTTTTTACATTTTAAAATTTCAACTCAATTTATAATAAATTACAACTACATTATATACATTTACTATTATTTATTCATCTTTATTTCTATGTCTTTCTATATATTTAAAAAAATGTTACATTTAAAGTTACATCTATAACGTCAAATATACATAATTCATTTAACTTTTATAGCTGTACATTGCTTTGCTATAAGCTTCACGAGGCAGGGTAGGCAGAGGGAACCCGAGAATCTAGTGTTAAGACACTCCGTTCCACTTCCGTTCCCTACTTTCCGCCGAATTTGAGGCATTGCGTGTTGAGTGGCGGAACTCAACGCCGCGCTTTACCTTTTTACCAGAGCGAAGAAATGAAACATTAAATATTTAAATTGAAAATATTTAATATTTCATTTCCTCGACTGGGAATCGAACCCAGAACCTATCGGTTACAGTCACACGCTTGTGCCGCTGCGCCACGACAGGCCTCTTAAGTAATATTGTCTAATCAAGTCCTTTTCTCCAAAATTTTATATATTGATTTTTTTTTTTCTTAATAAAACTCCTTTAAAACATTTAATAGTAGATATTAAAATTAACTCGAACCACCCGAAACATAACAGCAACAGAAAAGGACACAGCAACAAAACAAAAATCAACGCTACCAAGTATTTAAGTCAACCGTCTTAAGTCAAATAGTCTCTACATCTTATTCTCTACATAAGTATTTTTCCATTGATCGTACTTCCCCTAGAGTATAAAATGAAAGGTGCCTATATTCATACATTTTCTTAGTTGGCACACATTAGTGGCATGTATGTGTTTGTTTGTGTGTACGTATGTGTGTGTTGTCTGTGTGTGTAGTGCCCCCTAAATTATTTCGGCATATGCAAATTTGTACTCACCTCCAGATGTTGGCAAAGAATATGATAATAACAGATATGGTGTTTTTACGTTTCTTTGGTTTAATACCTAAATATATTTTTTTTGATTCTCTCCCTATGATAGAGTATGAAGCAATTCTTTTCATTATTCTAAGACTAACTTTCACCCGCAACCTTTCTTGCGTCGACTTTTATACGTTAATTTTGCGATTTTTCGATTTCGGTAGGAAATTAGAGAAATCGTCTTTTAGTGCTTTATTACAATCTACCTGCAAACCAAATTTCAATTTTCATTACCCGATAATTTGTCAGACTCAGAGTTTTAATTTTTTATTTAACTTAACAGAATGACGCTACTGATTATTTGATTTTATAACACCTAAAGGAGCTGTGTAAAATAATGCCGTTGAATTTTGAATAAGGAGTCGTTTACGGCAAATGTAGTTTGGCGATTGTTAAACTTTCTTTCAGTACATATGTAAAGCGTTTTTTAATATTAAAAAAATACTAAATTTTATTAAGAAATAATTAATAAATATCATGATAGTACTGATACAGTTCATTGAAAATTGGAATTTCGTAGTAATTATATATTCAATTGTTTTTTTTATTACCTCTAGCGTATCATTACACATGTCATTAAAGACAAACTAAAAAGACAAAAGAACAGACAAACACGGAACCTATCCTACGCTTTATCATCATTATCATTATCATTACTTGATGACGTCATATCTGCCCTCTTAATCTACAAAGCTCACCTAGCGACGCGAATCTCCAAAAAACCGTGAGGCGCAGTTGTAAAATTGTCTAACTACCCCCCGCGAGCGCTCATTACGGCGCGTGCGTGGCTCTCCCTGGATGCTCTATCGCGAGATAGATCTCAAGATATTAGCTTGATTTTATGTCTTAACTTCACGTATAGCAGTGGTAGGCAGAGGGTATCTAGTGTTCCTAGATCATGTTTTTTTTTCCTTTCTATTGAGCCCCCGAAGCAAAAAAGGAGAGTAATGAGCTTGGCCTATCTGTGTGTGTGAGTGTGTGTCAGTATGTGGCACTGTGGCTGTGAATGAATGGATTTTGATTCAGTTTTTTTTTTTAATTGAAAGCCTTGTTCTTCGCTGTTTGTAAGATATTCTTAGCTACATTTTATGTATACTGAATTAGCCGCTCAGGAACTACAATCACTTTGCCAAGATGAGGGGTTTTGTATCTGGGACTTTTTTTTATTTTCTGTCATATTGAACTGGCTTCCTTACAAGGCTTCTTAGATTGTCCTAGCTTCAGAGGGCATTAACCCTAAGAACACATAAACATCTATTTACGCATATGTAAAGAAAATAGCGACACATTGTTGCATTGTTTCTATGTTTATTTAATACCATAACTACTTGTATTTGAATATCTGAAATAGAACATAAATTAACAACGCTTCATTTGCTAAACAATAGTTTTAATTGTAATTTAATCAAGCTTATAATATATGTATGAATGTGAGACCTGTTGTGGTACACAGGGGAACAAGTATGTGACTGTTAAACTGAAAAGAGCAGCGTTGAGTTCCGCCACTCAACACGCAACTCCTCAAACTTGGTGGAAAGTTGGGTATGGATATATCTTAGTATTCAGGTTCCTAAGTTTCCTACACCTAGCCTGCTTCGTGCGTTATATATATATACTTTATGAAAAGAAATATCTGTATTTAATAGCAGTCTTTTTATAAGTAGATGTTGAAATCAAACTGTTATAATATTTAAATAAGCGAAAATATACGTTAATAACGACGTCGACGACATTATTACTATGTCATTTTAGAAATCATTGTTGCGCAATAGTAGTGTTTTACTCTAAATATGAAATATTTTGATGTTTCAAATTATCACCGTCGATATACATCCATCTTCATAGTTAATTTATTATTATACTCAGTTTCACGCGGTATCCCGCACATGGTAGGGTAGGCAGAGGGAACCCAGACACTCCTTAGTTCCTCGAGTGGGGATTGAACCCACAACCTGTTGCTTGCAGCCATACGCTTGTACCGCTGCGCCACGATGGGCCCCTAATTTGTTATTATTTCAATAATACTTAATGCAAACATAAAATTAAAATATATCTCACGACATATCTCTCTAACTCGTCCACACACGAGCCACACGCGGCCCAGATCGCGATACTAAGCGTGTTCATCTCTTTCTAGTTTTGAAAAAAAAACCACCCCCAGCCTCCCCCCGCCTCCCCCTCCACACCACGCACCCCTAATTCCTTACATATTTAAATTCCACTTTCAACGTTCGTTGGACTCGCATTGTCTCATATGCTTTTTCGTTTGTTTTAACAAAAATCTGTGTGGAAATTAGCGACAGTGCTAATAATATTTTAGTATTATTACACTTTAGTGGGTCCTGTCGCCGGCGCGGAGGTGCGACTGCGCAAATGAAAACGTTACAGGCTGTGGATTCGATTTCCATTTGAGGAAACGAGATTTTTATATCCTCGCTCTCGTAATAAGACAAAACGCAGCGTTGAGTTCCGCCGCTCAACACGGAATGCCTTTTTTCGGAATTTCTTAATGGAAATCCTTCGAGCCTGCGAGATTAAGCGTGAGCCTGAAGAAATATCTATGTTTCAGCAATTTTATGTTTCCGTATAGCAAGGTAGACAAAGGTAATCTAAAGTTAAGACACTCCGATGTCCACTTGCTACCCTGTTTTCATAACATTACATATTGCGTGGCGTAGCTTAACGCCACGCTTTGTCTTATATTTAAATGTAGAAGAAAATTTAAAATTTAAAAACGATAAAAGAATATCAATTATCAAAGTAAAACCTAAATATTATCATTAGAAGTTAAAAGTAAAATAAAAAAAAACATGAACTATATTTCTATAAAAATTATGACCATAAATTGAGAGAATAAAACCTAATCGCATTTTACTTTACCAGAGTGGAAAGTGATATAATACATTCCCTTGAGTAAATATCAAACCCACATCCATCGCCACCACTGCTCTACGACGGTCTCTCCACCACTGCACTACAACGGTCTCAATGCATATTTTTGTCCTCAACTGCGAAATTATAAAAAAAAATAACTCTCGTATAAGAATAGAATAGAATAGTATCAATAGTGTTTAAGTCTAGTAATAATATTCAGACACTATTGAAACAACTCTGTCTACGTTTGAACAGATGGTTTCATTTTCTAATGACTTTAATGTGAGTCATATATATATATATATATATATATATATATATATATATATATATATATATATATATATATATATATATATATATATATATATATATATATATATATATATATATATATGTGTGTGTGTGTGTGTGTGTGTGTGTGTGTGTGTTTGTGTGTCATTTGTTATTAACTTTACATCCGGTACAATAGGAACCAAAAAGGGAAAGGAAACCTAATGTCGCAACACTCCCAATATACTAATAAAGTATACTCACTCACTCTGCTTCACGCTGTATCCCGTACAAAAAGTTTATAGCTTCACGTTTTATCCCGCACACGAGGAAACTTGGGAACCTAGTGTTAAGACACTTCGTTCCACTTTTGTTCCCCACTTTCCGCCGAATTTGAGGCCTTGCGTGTTGAGTTGCAGAACTCAACGACGCGCTTTGCCTAATAACCTGAGCGAAGAAATGAAAACATTAAATATTTAATTTAAAAATATTCAATATTTCATTTCCTCGAGTGGGGATCGAACCCACAACCTCTATCGTTTATGATCACATACTTGTGCCACTGCGCCACGACGGGCCTCGACAAATAAAGTATAACTATACAAAAATAACTTATATATTAAAACTCGCTTTGGACTATATTAAACACGCTACCATCACAGTATCAATTAATAAAAATTAATTTTTGGCGTTCAATTTCGTCACTCATACGTATGCTTCAAATTTCGCGTAAAATAGGGACCGGAAGTATCTTAAATAGAATGGAATGTCTTCACTTTCACTAGGTAGGAAGTGGGAGTGCTATTATCAGATACAGCTAGAAAAGAAAATATTTTGCGATACCATTTCTTAAGAATCTTGCCAAGCCATTGTTTTATCCCCTTACATATTTGCACAGATGATTGATATTAATACATACATTTTCTATGATTGTCTCTTTTGTAAAACAATAATAGGTCTGACCTTCCAGCGTTTCACCTGTGGTATTTTTTTTTGTTTTTAAAAAATCCTTCAAATAGTAGAAAAGTTAATTTCGTAGGTAAAAAAATAATTAATTATACCTGTTACGCATCTCAGCATGCAGTGACTCAAAGATCGGTCAAAACTGTTGGCAATATTACAAAAATATGACCACACTTAACTTCGTTACCAGAGCATGGAAATGATAATATTGAATATTTTATCACCTCAAGTGAGGATTGAACTCACGACCTACCGCATTTACAGTCGCATATTGGACTACTGCACCACGACATGTAATAAAACCAAATTAAGGCCATTATCTTCATACAAAAATTTTCTTTGTTTTAGATTCCGGTGATCGAGACGACATTGTGGAACGGTAAGTTGAAATGCTTAAATAAGCTTAGCATTTTTTTGTGACTTTTTTTTGTTTTTTATCGGATTAACAGCTAAGCCTTTTTATGTCCAGCAGAGAGAATGCAGTGTTAAGACACTCCGTTTATAATTTTCCACAGAATTTTACAGATCTTGTGTCGAGTGATAGACCTTAACGTCGAGACTATAATAGAATAGACTATAATCAAATTTTATCCGCTTAATTTAATATACATAAATATATAGATACATATACATAAACATTAGTATATTCAACTTATTATGGTCTGTCATTGCACAGTGGAACAACCGAAACGCGACAAGTTAAGGATTCAATTCCCAATTTAGAAAATTGAGGAACAAAACTGTCTTAGCATTAGGTTCCCGGATTCTGTTTGATTATGCTACCTCGTACTGGAGGTACAGGTGATGCTAAAAAAATATAACCACTGTGCTGTAAGACACGTCTCAGCCTGGCATCAGGTAAGTAGAAATTTCTAAATTTGTACCATCTTAAATTACATATTAGAGGACGAATGGTCACCCGGTTACTCACCCTGGCCTGACCAGGTATCGAATGACAGAAGCCCTAACGCCAGAACGAGATTTACGCTTAAGGTCACATTTAAAATTTTGAAGCTCAAAAATTTACTGCGTTGATTTCCGTTATTCACGCAATATCTTGAATAGTGTAGGAGAGAAAGAAAAAGAGAGAGAGAGCAGAGAACGTAGATTAAAATTAAACTTTCTCTGGCTGTCCTTATACATATATTTACGCTGCACTTCGAATCGAAACTAGAAATGGCCTACACATAAGAACAAAAACTAACTACGTATTTACAAAACAAAATATTTTTCTATGCAGAACTTAAGAACATAGTGTTGAAACACTCCGTTTCGTTTCCGGATTTAAAACATTAAATATTTTGTTTAAAATAATTAATTATTTCACATCTTCGAGTGGGGCTCAAACCCAGAAGTTGTAGTTTACAGTCACACGCTTGTGCTGCTGTGCCACGACTGGCCTGAAGACAAAAAATATAAACGAATAATACGAACAGCACGAATAATATAAATAATAAATTAATTATATTTTTCTAAATTTAAAAGAATAGATCATTTTTAACCTCCCTAGATCACTAGTTTGTAGCTTCGATACTCCTCTCGCACTGTTACTGAGACAAGATACGGAATTCAACACGCAATGCCTCAATTCGGTGGAAATTAAGGAACGGAAGTGATGTTATGAGAACGGAGCGTCTTAACACTAAGTTCCCAAGTTCCCATCACTATTTATCGAATACAGCGTGAAAATAAAAAAAAAACTCAGAAAAAATATAACCAAGATTTTTAATTTAAGTGTTGCTATTTCTATTACACGTATAAAATGTAAAATCACTTACAATTTAATTAAAAGTCAAATTAAAATTATGTTTACATAATTATAGTGCATCATTATATTTTTTTTTATTCAATAGAGGCTCTGAAGGCTCTCCTTGTAACCTGCCCCTCGTTGCATTCAAGATTATTTATACAATTTATGTAATTTTAAACAACACTATAATTCCTACTTAGAAATGTCAATTAGCGTTTAAATTAAATTAATCACTGTCACGTATGGGACTAGGAGGTTTATCGTGGCGCAATGGCTCAAGCTTGCGAAGCAGCAGCTTGTGGGTTCGATTCCGATTTGAAGAATATAAATTATTATTATTCACATTCCGGTAACGTGGCAAAGCGCGGCGTTGAGTTCCACCATTCAACCCGTATTGCCTTAAGAAATCAGCGGACAGTGAGAAACGGGAGTGTCTTATTGGAAACGGAGTGTTTCAACACTAAATTCACAGATTCCCTCTGCCTCCTCGGCCAAAAAAATTAACCTAGTAAGAAAAAGATATGAAAAAAGTGACAAGTCTTCTTCTTCATGCCTACTCTGCTACATGCGGAATGTATTCGCTGTAGCGTGGTGCTCTTATAACTATTATTATATAACTTCCTATGGTCAAGATTTTAATCTTTAAGAAAGAATATTATTTAACACTCGAATATGGTTGAAAAACACCAACAAAATTTATTGTTTCTATCATTTTTAAAGTATTACTTTATACTTAGTAAACAAAGTAACATATTTAGAAAATGTATAATAATTCTGAACGTAGCGGACGAACGTGAAAATTGTGTTAGTTTTTTTGATAAGTAAATATTATGATATAAATATTTTTATATATATAACAAAGCCAAGATTACGTGTACACGTACAATTACGTACAATTTAAACATGCATCTCGCAGGATAAAAAGAGATAAAACGATGGCCGGCCAATTCAATATAAAAGCAGACCATTTTTCCACCAATCGCGGGAATTATTGGAAAAACTAGCAAATGAATTTATTATGCCCACCGAGGTCCCAACCCACGATTGGGGTGGCCGCTCATTATGTATAGCAAGGGTTAAGCTTTTTACAATAAGTAAGATGCTTATATTTAAAAAATGTATTCAATTTTAATATTCTGAGTACGGATATTGTTTGTTATTATATTATTTCTTTATGTATTATATATAGGTTTTAATTTGACTACGTTATAATTATATAAATAGAGGCTCTACTATGGTGCAGAGGCACAAGTGTGGGATTGTAAACGCGACTGTGGATTCAAACCCCACACGAGGAAAAGAAATGTTTAATGTTTTCATTTCTTAGCTGTGGTAAGAAGGCAAAGTGTTTAGTTCCGGGATTCAATGGATTACGTTCTGAATTCGAGTAGCAAAAGAACGATTACTAGGTTACTGCCTACCCCTTTATAACAGTATATTTTTTGCCCATTTTTTTAAATATTAAGTAGGATGCATAATAGAACATTTTTTAAATAATCTAAATTACTACATATATAGCAAAAAATAAAAAAAAAAACAAATGTCCTAATGTTATTAGACTTCCTTATCCAATGTTAGGTTCCCAAGTTCCCTGTATTCTCACGTACGAGATACAGCGTGAGGCTGTAAAAAAATGTGCTTTTGTTCCTAAGTTACTGGCAGACAACTTATAACTATTGAAATTATTAAGGGGGAAATTGGGATGGAAGAGAATTTATAAGGAAGCACTGAGAGAAGATTTCTCGTAATTCTTTCTTAAGGAAAATAAAGTTCCATTGATACCTAGTTAAAAATCAGATCAATAAGCCAAGAAATCAGCGCGGCGTTGAGTTCCGCCACTGTAATAGGAAATAAGCAACGATATTTTGGCACTTGATTATTCCAGTCTATTCAATTATATAAAAAAAAGTAAAGCTGTTTCTTCTATCAATTTAGTAAGTCAGTAATTAGTTAGTTAAGACCCTCGTGGTCTGGGACAGGTCTGATCTACACACTTTACTACTCTTTATTCAGTAGTGTGTGAAGTAGAGAAAAGAAGTGTTAATGAGGTACAAAGTGCCTTAACATTAGGTTCCCTGGTTCACCCTGCCTATCCTGTTGTATGTGGTATGTAGCAGGATGATGAGACCGCTTTGTTTTTATCATTATCAGTGCATTCTTTTCTTATCACCAATTTTGTAATATATGACACAATTAAGCATAAGCTTCCATCGATTGCGAAAGTTTAGATATTTTCTGATTCGACATATGAAGCTAGACATCGTGGCCGATTGCCTCCTGAAAGCTGGCATATTTTCCTTAAAGGGCAGCTTTGGTAGCTTCTCTGGTGATACACAGGGCTAGGGATGATGATAATCTCTTATTTTTCTTCAGGTGATCTGTACGCTTGTTTTCTCTGTTTGAAGTCTTCTAATCTTGCTTTCAAATGAGAAAGACAGTCGATGACACGACACGAAGTATTTGCGTATGAAGAAGAAGAAGAAGTGGCTTACTTACCTTTCATAGATGAAACTACTGGACTTGCAAGTTCAGATATTCTCTGACACTCCATAAAATTATGGAGTGTCACAAAATATCTTAAAATGAAAAACGGAATTTTCCACTTTGTCCATGTCCATAAACAAAGTTCGGGGCGATGGCTAGTTCAGTATAAATTCATGCTAATCTAAGTTGAACTCCGTATTTAAAAAAAAAGTCTTAACTATTCTTGTAGAAGTAAAAATAATTTAACAAGTTTGTTTTATACAGACGCAAATCTTAAATTTTTTGGATATTTCTGGTAAAAAGCAATTTACGTAAGACTTGGATTACGTAGATACAGAAGCCTATTAGCAAAGTCTACAGTTATTTTTGATAAAACTCTTATTTAATATTTCCAGAATTAGAACATTTTTGGAAGTAGTTTAATGGTTTTTTACTTACAAAATCCTCAAGTGTCCTCGCGATTGTCTGTAGAGTCGGAATATTGTTTCATAATTATTTTTTATTCTGTATAATATAATGAATGAACTCTGTTAAAAAAAGACATGTCCCGCTTGGTTTCTTTCGCCGGTTCTTCTCAGATCTGAGGCAGTAACTTTAGTGTACCGGTGGTAAATTGTTTGACGCTCAATAAACGAATCATGTAACTTCTTATTATGAATAAAATATTTGAATTTAAAATGAGCTAACTGAAAATAACATTGTTTTTATGTTATTTGCTGGGTATTTCAGAAATTATTATATTATACACAAAGAAAAAAATATACGAAATATTCCATTCCTTCGAGGTGGAATTGAACCCACTTTTTTCTTGTTTACAGTCACCCAGGTAACAATCCCTGGGCCACGACCACCCCTATATGCATACTCTTATTTTAACCCTACATATGCATATTATAAAACTGAAGTAATTATTTGACTGAACGTACAAATCTCAGGAACTTATATTTAAAATAGAACATTTATCAAGAACAGCTCGAAAGAATGTCAAGCTATATTAGATCAAATCAATCATTTCGGTGTGACAACATCATACACACCTTTTACTTACTTTTATTTACCACATAAACAAAACTGCCAAGAAAGCTAGTAAATAACTAAGCGAAAAATATAATGCAATAAGCAAACATACTCGTAATATTCATTTTAAAAATCCCCGATCCAAAAATTACTTACTTTATGTTGGTAAAGTGCTTGTAGCTCTGAAACTGCTAATCCGATTTTCATAAAACTTAACTAGGATTTACCACAATAAACAAGATTTGATTCGATTGCAAAGAAACGATCCACAATTTGGCTTATTCATTTAGAAACTACAGTGTCACAAACAGACAGGTCAATAAATATCTATGGCTTACTAACATGTACCGATAACCCTTTATACATACAAATATTAGGCTTAACAAATACATACGTACACATAAACAATAATAGATAAAAGGGTGTTTTCAAAGTTCCTGCACGATGCACCCTCGTCCACTCTCACTGAATGTGTAGGAAATAAAAAAAAGGTAAAAATCATCAAAGGCTTAGATAGGAACTAAATTTGCATCTAACGCTTGAATGGAACACTTTTGTTCATCATTTTTCTGTATTACACGTTTTTTTAGCTTCATACTCTGTCCTATACATAGCGGAGAAGATAGAGGGAATGTAGTGTTAAGACACTCCGTTATCCATTAAAACACAGGAAGTGTTTCTCCACTTAATCTGATTACGACTTGGAGCATGGAAAAAAATACATTCTTAAGTCAATGCAATTAAAAGATATGACAATTTATGTATAATTTTTAGTGCATTTTGTATGATATTCTTCGCGTAATTAAATCTATAGAATATTTTCTGTGGATGTCCACTTATTAAATTTGATACAAACTTACAATAGATATAAAGAAGAAATGGATGTTCACTCATTTTTTTTAATTAAAACTTATAGGATATTTATTTATCTAGGACGTAAAATTAAAAAATTTAGAAGAAAAAAATAAAACAATAACATTTGTATTAAAACTATAAACAAAATACAATACAAATTTATATACAGCGGGATACAGCGTGAAGCTGAAAGTAATAACTTTCAGCTTCACGCTGTATCCGCACATGGCAGAGCAGGCAGAGGGAACTTGGGAACCTAGTGTTAAGACACTCTGTTTCACTTCCATTTCCCACTTGCCGCTGAATTTGAGGCATTGTGTGTTGAGTGGCGGAACTCAACACTGCAATTGAAAATGTTTAAATATTTAATTTCCTCGAGTGGAGATCGAAACGATTCAGACTCGCACTTGACTAGTTTTTAGTATTCGTTCATAATGATAAAGTGCAGATAAGATTATAAATTAAATTAGTTTTATTTAATTTTATCTATAAAAGGAAGGCGATGGGTTTCATAGTAAATCTATGCGTATGATGAAATCGTTACTAACCGGCATATGCCCATGGAAGATATCTAAGAAAAATTATGGTACTTTTTGTGTTTTTCTATGCCTTTGTTCACTGTTATATCAGAAACGGCTAAACAAATTTGATTGCAGTTTTCATTATTATATATATAGATATTGTTTTAAAGATGATATTGTTATTATAAAACTAAAGAGATGCTGATTATTACATTAATTATTACGTAGAACAAGTGGTTGTTTTTTTTTTTCGAGCCCATGTTTATTTATTGGTATTGATGTCAACGCATATTGATTTCAACGCTGCACTGACAGACAGGTCAACCTTATAACACCCCTCTTATTGCATTGGGAGTTAAGAATTAGACGGAAAGGATGGACGGTGATATAATACGTGGAACATATTTTTTTTGCTTACAAAATTATTATTTTATGAAATTTCCAAATATTAATTCTAAATTGACGCAGCCTATTCCCAAAAGAATGAAGTTTTATTTGATGGTGAAATAAAACTGCCTTGACTCGTTGAACTTTTCAAACAAAATGTTGTATCCAATTATGAACGCCACTACCCTGCTAGGGTAGAGAAAGAAATCTTCTAATGTATATAGGGATATTACAGTTTTCTCTCCTTCCCTTCGGAAATTTGTAGCAGTTGCGGTGTCAAATTAAAGTATATGAAGTACCTGAGACCAGTCGTGGCGAAGCAGTGTCCTGACACTAGGTTTCCATGTCCTTCCTGATACTTTCCGCAGGTGCGAAATTAAAACGAAAAGCTAAAAACTAAATTTTGTGTTTTGTTACTGCGAAAATAAACTAGTGGACGACGAATCGTGAAATTTAAAGAGTTGAGCTTTTTCCATTTCCTGTTACTTTTAAATATTGCATTTTGTAATTTGTTGCATTAGGTTACGTTATACACGTTATTATATTTGTAAAGCGTACACAGCTTCACGCTATATCCCGTACATGGCAGGGTAGGCAGAGGAAACTTGGGAACCTAGTGTTAAGACACATTTCCATTCCACTTCCGTCCCCCATTTTCCGCCGATTTTGAGGCATTGTGTGTTGAGTGACGGAACTCAACGTCGCGCTATGCCTTTTTATCTGAGCTAAGAAATAATAACATTCAATATTTAATTTGCAAATATTAAATATTTCATTTCCTCTAGTGGAAAACGAACCCACAACCTATCGCTTACAGTCACACGCTTGTGCCGCTGCGCCACGACAGGCCTCTATAGTGTAACCTAATACCACATTTAGTTTTGTCAAAAAGATGAAATGAAAATAATACAAAAGTATCTGTCTTCAAATTAAGAATGTTGCAAATATTATATGTATGTATGAGTATACATGTAGGAAATGAAACAGAGTGTCTTAACACTAGGTTTTCAAGTTTTCTGTGTACTCCTTGGAAAATGGTAACTCTTCAGAAAGTTACAGGTCACAATGCGAAGGTAAAAAAAGTTTATATGTCATAGCAGAGTAAGCAGAGCGGACCAGAGAACTTGATGAATTAATTATTACATAAATCTTAGGGTCATCGTAGAACTGTTTGAATTTTCTACATAAAAATGGACTTCTGTATATGAATCTTAATGAAACAGAGTAAATTCTCACTACACCCTAAATATTTCTAAATTTTACAAATAAATTATTATGTAGCGTGAATTTATATAGTATATAACTTATCTATACTATTGGTCTAATTCGTTGCTGAATAACTGAGAAAAGACTTCACTTTCTTTCCTGGTTCCTTGACTTCCTTTGGACTTTCTTGGTTCCTTGATTTCCTGTCTTTGGTTCCTTTAAGTGTGCAGGAGAGCATTGAAACAGGTTTCTGGGATTGCTAGCGGAAACTGAAAAGAAAGATTTCTTTTTCCTTAGAAATCAAAGGGCGACGACTAGTTGATCGCAAATTGTTTTAATAATAATGTTGTTATGTACTCGTATTACTTTATAGAACATTTTTAACTACTGATTTATCCTTTTCTTTTTTGTTTTTGCTTGTACTTCAAGTTTTGTTTATTTTTGTTTTGTTTTTTAAAAAAAAAATGTTGTTTTTAATTCTATTTTGTTTTTCTTACTATTTTCACTTTAAAACTATACTGTTTATATTAATCTAACATATTGTCGAGATGATATCTAGTTAGCAAAGACTATTAAGTGACACTTTTCTCCGTTTCATACTAAAAAAACACACAGAATAGAACTCGTTACTTACACCATAGTAACTAAAGATATTTCATACTACTACATACTATACGCATTCTAGTTTAATTGATTACAACCAGAGCAGACGTGAAAAGGCACTTAGCTCATTAGCACCCTAAGTAACGTCCGACAAAACAAAATTTATAGATTTTTATTTAATTTTAGTTTAACGCTATATCTTGCAGGGGAAGCAGAGGGAACTTCGGAAATTGATGTTAAGACTCTACGCTCGTCTTATGATACTTCCGTACCCCATTTTCCGTACCCCATTTTTTGACATATTTCGTGACGGACCCAACGCCACACTTTGACTCGTCAAAGAAATCCAAATAAGTAGGTGTTTTCAATAGCTTGTAAACCAAAACAGGAAAATCTTATATAATATGTACAAAAATTTTAATAAAAGCCTTTTCGATTTGAGATAAAAAAAAAAACATTTTCATTTTAGAAAACGTATGCAAATATGACCGTAGAAGAGTATCATTTCGGTTATCTTAGAAAATTTATGGTTTTAAGGTTTTATTTATTTTTTTGGTCGGGTAGGAAGAGGTGATTTTAGAACGTAGTGTACTCCGTTTTATTCTCCACTTTCCGCACAATTTGAGGCACTACGTGTTGAGTGGTAGATCTCACACTATGCCATAAATGCGAGCGATGAAATTAAAATATTAAATATTTCATTTCTTCGAGGGTCGAACCCACAACCTCTCGCGTGCTTGTCCGCCTGCGCCACGACAGGTATCTTAAACATTTTTCAAAATATAATAAAAAGAAAAAAATGTAAACTCTGATAAATGTTTGAAATATAAAGTAAGGTTTAAAGAAAAACGCTAAAGAAATGAATCCTTTTATCTCATTTCATCTTAAATCGTGAAGCTGGGAACTGTAAATCTTATTTTTGAAGTCATAATTACTAGAGAACGGATAAAGTTGATTTGTAACTATTTGCTATGGGAATTATTAAACGCGCGTCAAGCGTCTCTCTGTTAACGTGTGGGCCGTAGGTTCAATACAAATTCTTTGTATTTTACTTTGGTTAATTAAATATCTTAATACTAGGTATTTTGCAAAGAAAAGCAGAGTGTTACAGCGCTGACGCTAAGAAAGAAAGAAAAATTGAGTTTAAATATAAAAAAGATAAGATTTTTTTTTTGTATATTGCATACATATTGATCAACATCAAATAAATTTTTAAAAATCTTAAAATTATTTCCATAATTTAAGATATTTTATGAAAATAGTTCAGTATTTTCGGAATATCTAAGAATATTTCATGTGTTATTAACGAGATATTATATAGTTTTTAGAATAGTTTCTTCACGGCCATCACTATCCAACCGTACTTGGTACAACACTATAAACTGAACAACTAAACCTAATCAAAAACAAACATTTCGTGACTTAACCGATACGATTGTCATCGCAAATCATCCTATAGTGGTACCGAAGAAAAAAAAAACGCAAAACATACCTTATTGTTTCTACTAATAAAAACTTCTAATAAACATGCAACTAAGCTGGAGCTTCCGGGCAAATAAAACATAAAAATATATCCTATTTTCATAGGGCGGGGGTCCCCCCTAGGGTGGGGACCCCCCTTCTGCGCAAAAACCCAAAAACATCGAAATGAAAATGAGTGTAGTAGGGTGGCAGGGAGACTGTGTTGGTAATTCATTTTTAACATTAAGTTTGTGTGAGTTTTAAAGTACAGTCGATCGCGTTATGCTAATCTATTCAGTTATTGTCTACTAGGTGGAATATTTTTTTCGTTTTTTTTTTCTGTCTTTAGACCTTAATTAAGATTTTTGTTTTGTGTTCAATATATTTGCTTATTTGTATTTTTATTCAATTTGAAATACGATCAATTGTAATGTGATATACTTTTATAATGTATTCATATGTTATTGTTATTTTTTTATAAAATAAATTATAATATTAAAAAATACTCATGGGAGATACATTAAAATAAAAAGTTATAATAAAAACAACAAAAAAAGCCTAATAAAAGACAAAAAGTTACAAAAAGTAATATAGTCAAAGTAATATGCATTCGGTGTTATAAACTGAAGCGTAGAAGCTACGCCGCGTAGCTTTGTAGGTATTCTCTTTGCTCATAGCACGTTGACGTGTGTTTAAGAAAGGTTTCTGTATCGAGATTGTTCATTATGTTCATTTCAAATAGCTATCAAAATGAAAAAACAAGCTCTACGTAGAGCCTTTTTTGTATGTAAATCATATATTGGTATTGTATTTTTATATTATTACTATAACTGATCACTTTTACGATGTAAATGTAATGATTATTTTAATAATTCTCAAATTACATATTTATTTCAAAGGCTTTAATATAGAAGAAGTTAAATTAAAAAGTTGTAATTATAATAATTAGATGCCTAATGCATAATTATCGGGTCGAGTGTACCGAGCGTTCGCATTGTGCCCCCACACACCTACACGCACTAGCGAACATAAAACGCAATTTTGTATTAGATTTAATTTGACTCTCACACATAGAGAGGCTACGTGTGCGGAAGTGTGCCGCTTCCTACGCACAAATTGATTACATTCGTCGTTGAAAACACAATTTTGCATATGTGGAATATTTTTCCCCTTTAATCGTACTTTACTTCACTAATTTTGCTAATAATATAAAATGTGTCAATTATCGCAATAGTGAGCAACGGCAAGTGGCTAATGCGTAACGCTATGTAGCTAGTAAGAGTGTGCTATATAATTTAAAGTCAAAGTAACAAGTAGTTTCGGCGGTTTCGAAGCTCAGACGGTGCTCGCCCGCGCTAGAGTCGGGAGCGAGATCGTGTGTCTTAAGTGCATGCGTGATAGATGTGGCATAGTGCAAGTAGTGGCGGTAGTGCCTGTGGTGCAGTCGGCGGCCACGCGCCGCGGCGCCGCGTCGCCGAGTGAGCGCCCGATTTAAAAACTATACGAACAAACTCGCGCAGAGGGCCGTAATACCACCCCCCGCGTAATGATTTTTTGGCGATGAATTTATATTCGCGCGCGAGCGGTGCCACTTTTTCGACCCCCCACGAGCCCACCCCCTCTCATTAACGCAACCCAGATATGCAATTCTGATCTTTGACGAGGAGGCTGTAGTGTCGGCGGGCGCCTCGCCGGGAGAGGTGCCCCGTTTTGTTTTTTCCCGCCCGGCTTCATTATTGATGGCATCGGGACGGTAATGCGGAAGCATGTGTGAACGTTTCATTACAAAAGGTGGACGCGGCTGTTAATATTGCAGACCGACCGGACCGGACCGGACGGGTGGTCGCTTTCAAAAAAAATAACCAATTATTAGTAGAGTATCGGGCTCGTATCATCTACGCAACTATTTCGACGCGTGGCAAACTTTCGGGAAGTTAGTTAAAGTTGCCTCACGTGCGTGTGTGGCGGGCGTGACGGATTGGCCGAGCTTCCGCCCGCTACGTTCCATTGGACACTCAGTTTTCAAATCGCACTTGCTCTGTTCTAGTCGAAATTAGTGATAACGTCTCCGCTCAAGTTTTGTTTCTGTTCCGGCCGGACTCTAACTGTGACTCTGTTTACTTTTTGTTGGTTATTTATATTGTTTTGAAGCGGCAAGCCGGCAGAGGTGAGTACTATTTTTTTTAATAATAATTCTTCCAAAAAACTAGCTTATACTTATTTTCGGTGTCAAAAAAATAATTGCCAAACATCGCCTTTTATCTGGCCAGACTTGATTTTCGATCTATTCCAAACAATTAGACCGGATTTTTGTAAGTGATGTATTATGATGTAAATACAACGCACAGACGGACAGGGGTGTAGCTGGCTTGCAAGTGCGCTCGGACCTCGACATTAGACATTCTTGCATATATAATTACTTTAAGAGCAATAACCGATGCATCGGAGACGGTTGGTCATATGTTATTAAAATTAGGGGATCGCAAATTTGTCTATTACAATCATAAATTGGTCCATTATTATTTAAAAATCCAGTTTCGATTTAATTTTATATTCATTCTAAACGGAGCTTCTGTGATATGTGACTTTTTGAAATTATTTTGCGTTTTGCTTTTAGTTCGTTTATATTTTAATATAAATAGTTTAAAATAATACTTTAAAAAGCTTACCGTCTTGAAGTAAATATAGTTACTATGAAACAATAAAATGTTGCTTAATGTTGCTTCCACTAAATTTTGTAAAATTAACTGTTTAAAACTAATTAAAATGGCAAGAATAATTCCTTACTGGCGTTAGTTATATATAAATACAACCATATGACATAAAACTATATCGTATATTTTTGTAATTATTTACTTAAAATAAACATTTTTTTTTCAACAAATTACAATATAACATAAACTTGAACTGATGTTTATAACCAATTTCTCTACTCTAAATTCTATAAAAAAGAACTAATAATATGAGTACTACATATTTGCATACTAGCAATAGTTGTAAAAAAATCAAGTAGACTTTTCTACTACAAGTATAGTAATGAAGTCGGTTTACAATTTGCTCTACATTTACATTCACACGAGTAAATTAGGTCCTCAACATAAACTTGCACGAGCTCGAGCTTGCAACATTGCTGCACGCACCCTACTCTATTGTAGCTATAGTGCTAGAGACTATCTGGTTTAACCGTCGTAAATAAAACTTCTCAATGTCGCTCAAATCTAATAACGTGTGGCTTTTTACATAGACTATATAGTATTTATTTTTTCTTTCCAAAACTTTTGCATGTAAAATTTGTTCAATTTTTATGTAGATTTTGTGTTATGTATGAAAGTTTTTATGCTTTTACTTAAGTGTATGTTTTGGCGGGAGTTTAAATTTAATTTAAATTTGTCGTTAATCTTTAATGTAGAGCCAAATAATCTACTATAAATAAAAATAAAAATTCAATTTTAAATTAATTCATTTAGATATAAAACAGGATTTAGAAGAAAAACATATTTAAATATAACGTTCTCAAAAAAATATACATATGTTACATAAAAATATGAAAAAAATCGAATTTATCTAATGAACGTAACTTAGCAAATGCATAAATATCGTATCGACGACAACCCATTCCAGACGCTCATCGATCTAAACCGGTAGACTAGGAAAAACGTAAAAAAGTGACAGACGTTCTAATCGCAACCCCCACGCACGCGCGGCTTTTAATTGCATCCCCGCCCCGGAAAAATAGGGGATGAGAATTAGCATACAGCCTCTCGTACAGAACGCACCCCTTCACTTTCATCTCGCGGCATTTCTGATTATTTTGGCGACAATTTTAACGTGGTGGGGGGAAATGCGTACGCGCCGTCAGTCGGCACCGGCCGGCGATCGCGCGATGATCACTCCTAGTTTTACCAACAAATAAAAGTGCAGTGCTGTGTTTGGATTTCGTAACTAAATATATTTTTGGTAAGTCCGCGTTTTTTTTTTATGAAATTATTATAGAGATAGCTGGGAGCAAGGTCGTGTGATAATATTATTTGCACTAAACACTTATAGCTGGATAACCTCAATTTCGGACGATAGTTTTTTTTGTGGGTGTGTGTGTTTCTTATAATAGTAACTTATCGCGATTTTATAAAATATTCTAATGTATAATATAAAATTAACATAAATTAATTTAATATGTCTGTTTGTAATCCAATTAGAATTAAATCATGCTTTCTCCAAAACTGAAGTTACTGAAAATATTTTTCAGAAATGCCGTCTTTTAAGTAAATGTGCAATGAAGTAAATTCTGAGCTTACCTTTCTTAGCCATACCCGACTACGCAATTACATGGCAAAGTCTACATTTTAACTATATAAATAGACCACACATATATACGTATATTACTTATAAACAATTTAAATTATATGTTAGTTAATAATTATATTTATTATAGTTCTAATGCAACTCTACAAGAGTTACGTCATATAAAAATTTGGCTATTAATTCTGATTAGGTGGAGTTAGATAACGTTTTAAACAATATGAGCGTTGTATTTGCATTACAAAATTGTATTATTATACTAAGTATTTTATGAAACTTTATTGTTTGAGTTTGGTAAAGTATATAGAAAATATATAAATTTTGTTCTCAGTGTAATGAGGCAAAAGACGTATATGTATTTATCTTTGCTCAGTATAAAAAAAATCAAAGCAAATCAAAGCCTTTTAAGTAAATTATATGAACATTTTATATTGCAATGTTAAATTCCGCAAATTAGCACATGATATCCCAAAAATTAGACAGTGCAAGAAGCTGAGTGCGTAACTTAACACTATATTTCCGTTGCCTATCTCGCTAAACGCGGGTTAGATCGTGAAGCGTAGACAACATAATATTGTCAATAATATAATATGTAACTTGGTTATTAAATCAATTTAAATTCCATACAACTAGAAACAGATATAACGCTAATTATAAACTAAGATCACGTTACTCTAGCGTTTGAAAACTAACTCCGATTTACTAAAATATTATCAATTTTAGAGAAATGTTTAAAAAGCCTACTTCCCACGATAATATAAATATCAACTCAATAACAAAACGTAGTACTATGAAATAATATTGAAGACTGAGGTATGGGGTTCGATTTCCATTTAGAGATCGACATTTGGCAGAAAAGCCGCGGAGTTAAGATACGTTGAGCCACTCATCGGGAACGGGATCTACGGGAATCTTCGTTTCCAATAATAATTATACAAATACTTATAAAATGTTGCTACATTTAACAATTGCCTCTAACATACATCGAAGCTGTGATAAAGAAACATCTGTCGCACTATTGTTTGTCTAAACGGTCACATTGAAAGTTTACACATATTATATTAATCAAATTAAATGAATTCATAATTAAGATGGTAGCAAAATTGTTGTTATTTTTTTCTATAGTAATTCCTCATTAAATTGTTTCCAAGAGCCGCGGGTTCAAGTCCTGTTATTTACTACGCTTCTGAGCTTTGTAAAATGATTTTTTTCAACTGTATACCAGCTCATATATTTAATTTAGGCGAATTAAATCTAAGATGGTGATTAAAAACCATTTTCCAAAAAAAATTGGATCCAAAACCGTATAACTTATATACCAAGGGATTTTTTTGTTGTCAAATTCATATGAAAAATATATTTTTTATTAAAGCATAGATTTTCTTTACACAATAGGGTAGGCTGAGAGTATCTGGTGTTAAGACACCCCCATACTCTATGCAACATTCAATTTATGACACGTTGTGTGATGAACGGCGTAATTCAACGCCGCCAAATAAAATGGTCAATATTTTTTTATAGCCGATATACATATATGAAAAGCTTTAAATGACACCTGTATAAAGAGGACGTTTTACATACATTGACTAAAATATCATTATATATAATGTAAACATCATTAAAGTAAATAGATGTGTTGTATTGTGGCTTTTGTGGGATAGAGGTATAAGCGTGCTTCTATTTGTGGATTCGATTCCCACTCAGAGACTTGAAATGCTTAATACTTTCATTTTCTGCCTCTGGTAAAGCGCGGCGTTGAGTTCCGCTACTCAACACGCCTACTCAATGCCTAAGTTCGGCGGAAAGTGGGAAATGAAATTGTCTTAATGAAAACGGAGTTTCTTAACGTTAGGTTCCCAAGTTCCCTCTGCCGTGCCGTGCCGTGAATACAGCGTGAATTCAAAAAAATGCATACAAATTAATTAAGGGTCACTTTAATTATATCCAACTCATACGCGAGATAGGTTTACGCTATTGAAACTAATTATTGCAGTAAATATTTACGTTCAGATGGTTTTCCTTAAAAATATGGCAATGACCGTACAATGTACAGTTATTTAATAAAGTACCTGTGAAATATTTATAAATTAAGAATTGTAGCAAAATTCCCATCATAAAAAAATAATGTAGATAAGCAATGTGCGGTGTTTAACACCACAGCTGAACATACCAGATACTTGAAGTAGGATAACAATAATATTTCCATCAAATATTAATTTATCTTTAAATAGAGTTTAACTTTAAGTAGTACGTGTCGTTTTATGCTTTATAAAATATTGAAAAAAAAAAATACTTTTCATAGGTATATAAATAATGTAGAGCCTATAGAGGTAATGTAGAGCCACAACACCTCATCCGCTTAAAAGTTTTTTAGCTCGAACAATTCTTAAATTGGTTCAAAAAATATCATAAATAATAAATTTTATTAAAAATCAACTATCAACAATGAGAATAGTGAAACAAATCTGAAAAAAACAACAATTTCCATAATAAAATCCGTTTACCCATACAATACAATACAATACACAGCGAACAAAATATAAAAAAGTTAGTTAATACAAAGCATTTTGAGAGCATTTTTTTATCACATTGACTAATACACCAAAGTCAATTATGTTATGTCCTCCAGGTCCTTGTGTTAAGTGTTTCAAGCGCGCTTGTAAAACGCATACTAGCCTCCACTGCAAATAAGTGAATAGACCAACTAAAATGCATTCTATTCATGCATTTTACCCGCACGCCCGCTGCTTTATTGGACTGTGTGGAATGTGCATTGATTTTGAAGTTCACGATGATATTTACTGGAGTTTGATGTGAAAAATTTGGAAAATTCTGTTTCTATGAAGAAATTTTAGGAGAGCAGAGATAGAGAATAAGACAATCTCTACATTAATTTTATTTTTGTGTATTTGTAGAATTAATTAATAAATTCTGTTTACAATAAAAATAAAAGTCATACAACAAAAAAATTTAAACATTATTACCACAAATTTTAATAATTGTTTAATAATATAATGAAGTAATGTAGACATTTGTGTATTCGATAATACAATAACTATCAGCCTAGACGAAACTCAGTGACTAAACAGGATATAAGGCTAAAAAAACATAACGATTACAGTGTTACAGTCACACTTACATATACATATATATAATTTAATTTGTTTATTTATATATATATATATATATATATATATATATATATATATATATATATATATATATATATATATATATATATATATATATATATATATATATATATATATATATATATATATATATATACATATACATATATATAATTTAATTTGTTTATTTAGCTCTTCTATTTAAACATTACACTTGTTGTAAGGACATTCAAATACTATAGTAAGCCGTGTAGTGGAAAGCGAAATTTATTTCAATATTCGACATTAATGAGCACATAATTAATTATTGACGTCACGTAAAGGCTGGCAAGTTTGTTTGTATATAGCCATCGTAGATATACCAGACGTCGCCTAGAGCACGTGCGAATATTCATACATTTTGGCAGACTAGCTAATATATAGAGCGTGTATTGCGTGTTATGAGGTGGAACTTAACGCTGTGAAGTGATGTAATGCAACTACAGTGGGAGAGCAATATATTTATGAGTATTATACAATATACTATACGAGCGAGGGACGTGTCGAAATGTATAAATGAAAAATGGAACATTTTAACACTACATTCTTGAACATAGAATATATAAACACTAGGTTACGAACGAGGTGAATTTAAAAGAAAACCTGATGCCTGACTTGGCGCAGGAGTGTTGATCGCGATAGGTCATAGATATGATCCTCACTAGAGAGAAAGAATTAATAATCTATCTTACTTCTTCTCTCAAGGAGGCAAAGCGCAGCGTTAAGTTCCGCCACTTACACACAATGCCTCGGATTTGGCGGAAGATAGGAGACTGGAGTGTTTTAATAGGAACACAGTGTCTTAACACTAGACTCCCAGGTTTCTCTGCCTACACAGCAATTATATTATAATGTCAATTCAACATCAATCAATCAAACTCTATCGCAATCAAAAGTCATAAGCAAATAACAATCTTTCTAGTAAACACTTTCCTACAAATTCCATTTAATAACACGCTTCTAGGAAAGTTTTTATTAAGCAATAATTTTAAACAATGAAACACCGACGCTTGCGCAACCATTACCGATCTCCGAATGAAACTGGAGAACGTTGACGGTGGTCTATGTCATTTTAAAAATATTTCAGAGAACTAGTTTTGTATCAGCGTGTCTAGTTGCTTCCTCTGGTGTGGACTTTAAATCCCGTTTGGGGAATAACTTTGGAGGTTGTGAGTGTGAGATTATGTAGAGTGGAAAGCTACTGGGCTTTGAAGCAACCATTGCATTTTTTTTTGCTTCACCGTCTATCCTTTTCAGGTTTAACTATGAGCAAAGTCAACCTAGTGTTAAGACACTTCGATAACCATTTTCCATTTTGTGTTGAGTGATGGAACTCAATTGTACATTTTGGCTTGCCACCAGGGGAAGGAACAAAAAAATATATAACTCGATCCCACGAATGGCAGTCAAACCCACAACTGTCGTATTTACATTTAGATGATGTGCCGCTGCGCAATGCTGGTCTTTGGCTAAATATATTTAGTTGATTCGTAGTAAAAATAATTAAGAGGTCAACATATATTCTCAGAAAAGTTAAAATTAACCAATTCAGTAACTAAAGGTATGTGCTTACACATCTAAACAATACTTCGCGGTCTTAGCAAAAACTGTTTCATATACATATGTACGTACATATTGCTGTAAAATACTATAAAATTAAAACATTTATAACATAGCTCTGTTACTCGAAACTTTAGTTACGTGGACTTGGAGAAAAACGGAAACCTATCTTTTCTCGTTCGTGTATATATTTCAAGAAATTCATTATTATATAAAAGTGACACAAAATATCAAATTACTATTTATTTGGAAATTGTACAGCGTCAGATTTCAACACCTTAAAATTGTTTAGTAAAAAGTTTATATATTTCAAATAATTCAAGGAAAAAGAATATAAAAATATATTACAGACTTACTCTACATAACCGTTCAAGACAAATCCAAAATGACCAAAACCACGGAGCAGCCTAGTATTCAATTAGCATTAAATGTTTGTCATACGAAATCTTTCGAAATCAACTATTTACTGTAGCTCCATTTAAATTGAACCCTACCTTGCAAATTTTAAAGCTCATATTCCTTTGCTAATCTTTCTCTATATTATGCAATGGTCATTGAAAGTGCAACAATTGTGCATCTTCCGATGGGACTACGTGTTGAGGGCATTGTTTAGGATAATACTTTGTTAATCAGCATATTAGGAAATTTAGTTCGATATAACAATGCGTTCATTTTTTATTATATATTTAGCTTCACGCTGTACCCTGCACAGCATAGAAATCTGGAGAGAGTAAAGGGAACCTCGAATTAAGACACTCTGTTCCCATTAGTTAACTTCCGTTTTCCACTTTTTCACTGAATTTTGGCGGCATTGGGTGTTGAGTGCGTGGCATTAAGCTCATCCACTTAACGCCACGCTTTGCTTCATTACCAGTGCGAAAAAATGAAAATATTGAATATTTCCTAGAATGGGAATACACACAACATCGGTCACGTTTATAGTCGCACACTTGTGCCCCTTTGCCACGAAGGCCTCATTTATTACTTGTGCCCCTTTGCCATGAAGGCCTCATATATATTTATTTTTTTGACTGAAAGTCTTTTACTGCTTATACGATTTTCAGGTTGCAACCCGCCTTCTGTTTAGTAATTCCAATAGATCAGTAGAAATAATCTAGTAGATATATATCCTCAAGCATTTCTAAGAACTTTAAAGATATTTTAAAGCTAATTTTAGGGAGAGAATTATAAGGTTTATATGTAACGTGAAAGATTTAAGTCGACACAACAGTTTAAACTAGTTAATATTCTATTTAAATGAACGTTCATATTGTATACTGTTTTTTAAACAGCTATGTAAGCTTAACAAAGTTCTCAAAAGTTTCAAACCTAAATTTAATTAAGTTCCATAAACACAAAAAGTTATATATATAATAAAAAAAATCTGCATATATTCACAGTTTTTATAAATACAGTAATGGAATTCCATCTTTTTCTACTTTTACTCTAACTTCATTTAAAATTAAAAAAAAAAACTAACCAATATGTAATCGTTTCATATTAATAAATAAACAACAACATAGCTTTCCTGTACGTTCTAATGTATATACATACAATATGTATGTATGTATGTATTAATTTGTTTATTTAAAATATGTCAATTCACAATTTTGTTTACACTCCTTCGTCCGGATACCGCTAAGTTGTGGCTATGATATTAAATATAGAGTCAATCAGTTAATTTTGATTAGTATTTTTTTCAGCTTCACGTTGTATTCAGCACATGGTAGAGTAGGCAAAGGGAACTTGGGAACCTGGTGTTAAAGCACACTTTTCAATTGTATACTCAATCGAGCACTCACTCAGCGTCTGTTTTTCCTTAGTCGTTAGTATTGTTCAGGAATCTTTACTCAACAGGTGTATTCTATTAAGCGTCTATCATCGTAGGCCGTAACGTTAACTTTGTATGACATGCTCAACATTGGCAAATGTTTTTTTTAGCTCCACGCTGTTTCTCGCACATAGAAAAGGCGGGGGTAACTTGGGAACTTTGTGTTCAAGTCATTCTTTTCCATTCCCTACTTTCCGCCAAATTTGATGCATATTAAGACACGGAACTCAATTCATAAAACATTGAGTACGCTAAATAAAAAGTGCACCACGCAATACGTTAGTGCTATGACGATAAAGATATAAAAGTACAGTTTATAATCAAATAAAAAATATCTTCTTCGCATAAAAAAATCTTAATCTTAGTTTACATTTGGACGTGATAGATCAAACTGTCAACGTTTTGATTGGACAGAGCACGGCGTTGAGTTCCGCCACTAACAAAGACAACCTTGTAATGTCTCAAATAAATTTCGACACAATTAAACACAAACAGTAGAGTAACATCATTAATTTGCATAATAATTATTTTACAGTAATTCTAGGTCATTAAAAATAATAGTGAAATAGAAAAAGAATACATAGTCTGAAGTCTAATCTACTATAATTCGGCACACGTTATCTATAGTGATATTTTTCATATATTTCGCACAATCTCCTACACTGATAACTGGCCCTGCCCTAGGTTAGTGATGTGACGTGTCGACATCGATAATCTGATAACGGTCACGTTTATTATCTGTGTTTTGTTTGTTGCACTCGCTTATGTAATTTACATTTATATCAGTTATGTCATTTTATAATTAATATATTGTGTTTTTTATATATTTTGTAAAGTATATTAAATCAAATTTATGATGATTTGATCGTACAAAAAATATGTAACTAAAAAATAGCATGTTTAGTACAACAATATAACAAATTAATTACAAGTAGAAAATAATAAGTCTCTACATATATAAGCAATGAGTCCTCAATTACAATATTACCATGCTTCTAAGAGAATTCAATAAATTATATTAAGTAATTCATCGACAAACACACCACACCACTAGCTGCAGTGCACTGTTATCGCGTTTTTAATACGCTGTCTAAATATTAGTTCGCAAACATAGGCATTTCTAGCCGCAAAACGCGAATCTAACGCGTTTTGGTATTTTCATTACATTTTTTAAAAAAAAATCAACTATTTTATATATTTTACGGAATAAAAAGAGAAAATATAAGGTCACTCCGGTCTTCACTTTTTCCATTTATTTATAAGCTACGCTGCTTTTTACTTTCACGTGGACAGTTTTCTTGTAGGTTTTTCAGGCGTCTGACAACAAATGGACATAACGCTACATAACCATAGATTCAATTTATATTAGCTTGGTTTTAATTTTATTCGCATTAATTGTAATATTATGTTCATAATATATTATTTATTACATTTGGCATTTACCTAATAATTATATGACGTATTTATAAGTACATTTAAGTTTTTGAATTAAAAAAAATATTGAGTGATTCAATCCAGTTTGAATTGTCCTATGAAAAAAATATTAAAGTTAGATTTAAAATTCACATTCCAAGCTGATGAAATTATTTTAAAACAATAAATGTCAATAGATTATTTAAATATACTGTGAACATTTTTATCGCAAATTTCATACATCATGTGATCACAGAGTCATTGAAACGCTAAGAATTATAACATATTTATGAAAATAGAGACAATTTAAAAAAAAATGCTCTACAATATAGAGAGTCAATTTAATAAATAAATTTAAAATAGCAAATATTCTTTCATACTTTATACGATACATTTTTTTTATTGAACTTTTAATACATTGAATTAATCTTTTTACAGAAAATGTAGAGCATGTTGAGCGGCGGAATTAAACACCGTGCGTTGTCTTAAGCAGACTCCGCGTTAGATTTGTATCCACAACCATTGCGTTAATACGTAAATATGACTCTACATAGAGTTAAAACGTTTAGGACTTAGGTTTATTAAGTATTAAGAGCGTCACCTAGCACTATCAGCTATCGCACTCGTACAATGTCATTGCTCGGGTCAAAAACCTATCGTAATAAGGAAGAATAACACGCTTAAACAATATAGTTAAAAAGCTCTTTATTGTTCACATTAAATATTTATCATTACTGCTTTTCCGTCGATTTCTATAAATAATTATTTACATACATTTAACTTTTTAATAGAGTTTCCACATAATATTCCATACTGGGTCCTAAAGGTCTACGCTGAGTCTTATTCTGTTACTAGAAGAAGGATCTTACACGAGTTGAAATCACCCCCCGAGTGAGAATGGAACACACAACCACACCTTACATTACTACACTCACTCACTCAGCTTCACGCTGTATCCCGCACATGGCAGGGTAGGCAGACGGAACTTGGGAACCTAGTGTTAAGACATTGTGTTCCACTTCCGTTCCTTATATTACTAAGATAATTAATATTCCTCCCGTTGTAGAGAGATTATCTTAACTGGAAATCAGTGTCTCAACATTCCCGCTGCCTACACTGCCACGTGCGGGATACAGCGTGAAGCTGAATTAAAATATTTTTGAATTAAATTTTACTATGTTTTTAAAGCGATAACTAAGCCGGTCAAGCTTCTTTAAGCGTATTAGATTATTAAATAAATATTTAGAAGGCATTTTCAAGAAAATGTGTTTTGTGCTTTTCAGTTTCACACTGTATACTGCACTTTGTAGGGTAGACACAGAAAACTTATGAACGTAGTGTTAAGACACTCCTTTGAGACATTATGTGTAGAGTGGCAAGCTGTACGTCCAGTCTCGTGTCCCTAAGTCGCGACATGCTTCAGAAATGACGGTCTATTTTTATATCAGCACGTGTTCAAAGAAAGAATGGTTGTATACTTTGATAACATTTGACTTAAGAAAAAAATGGACTCCTTGTGGAACTGATAATGTAATAAATTGTTTACTACATATTTTTGTTAGACAAAGTTCATTTGTAAATTTTATGGTACTGCGTCTGGGCCTAAGCTCAATGGTTTTGGGTTCAGTTCTTCAGCAAATAAAAGAATATTCTTATCTTGATTTGATAACAATATTGTAAATTATACTAAACTTAAATTTATGCTAACAACATAAATGAGTTGTAACAAGCGTATAAGAATTTCGACGGAGCTTGGAGAACGGATGGCTTAGTTGGAGGCGCGGGTTCATATCCCGCTTCGTTCAAAATTTTTATACTCTTTTTAAATTTAAGTTTAGTATTTTCTGACCTAAGTGTGGAATAACATTTTAAAAAATAGTAAAAAAAATATTATATATATATATATATATATATATATATATATATATATATATATATATATATATATATATATATATATATATATATATATATATATATATATATATATATATATATATATATATATATATATATATATATTTAGCTTATCATAATTATTTTTTTCCTTTTTTTCTTCCAAACATGGCAGAGGCAGAAGGAACTTGGGAGCCTAGTATTAAAACACAGTCCGTTCCAGACTTTCCGCCAATACGCTTTCCTCGCTCTGGTAACAAGGCAAAGTACTGGGGTCCGCCACTAATCAACTAATACCTCCAGAATTAAGCAGAAACGAGGGAACGGAAGTGTCTTATTGGTAGCTTAAAGCTTAAGTGAAAGTCCTAAAAAATATAGCTTATAGGCTTTACAGCTTATAATGTACATTAATACAGCACCATTCTATAAGTTATATATAATAATAATAATAATAGTAAAATGAATATATTTTCTAAATAATATTATATATTTTTATGTATAAATTAACCCAAGCATATACTAATAACAATATAACGAACTATCACAAACTTTATCAAACGTAAAGGCGTTTACATATCGGTTTGAAGGCCCGGAACTACGGAGGCTCTATACATTATTTCCGTAAACAGCAAGTATATGAGCGAGAATCAACCAATCAGAATGAAGGTCAAATTTTGAATAGCCAACCAGAACGTTGCATTTGGTATTTCAACTATGTAGGCTCTATACGAAAGCGAAAGTGGGCCAATAGCGTGTCTAGTATCTATGTGTGGGTGTCGTGTGTGGTCGTATGTAAATAGGTGTGCTTTGCATGTGTGCGTTGTGAATGGAGCTTTAAAGCCTTTTGTTACGTAAGTTAATGAAGCTACGGTTTTTGGTTTGAAATTACTTGAACGATATTACCAATTTATGTATTTACTAATTAAATACTTTGATTACTGAGTAAATGATAAGAGATAACAATTTTTATTGTTTTTGTACCTGATAATGAGGCCTGTAGTGGCGCAGAAGCACAAGCGTGCGACAATAATGACAGGTTGTGAGTTCGATCCCAAGTGGAAGTGAAATAGTTAATTTTCATTTGAGCGAGTAAAGTCGTATTTGGGTGGTTAGTATTATTCTACAAAAGATCCAAACGCGACTTCGCCAGCTTTAACATATTCTTTTATTGTTACCAAATTAATTAAAGTAATAGGTAATACTGTGAATTTTCTTCTAAATCCGTTCAGTAGTCTTTAATTGCAATACTAACTAACATTATTAGACACATGAAGATTAAAAATTATATCTTCAACGCAAGACGCTGTAAAAAGCAAAAAGTGTCTATAACGTTGTGGTTGGTGGTTCCATTCCCAATCAGGGGAACGAAATATGAATTATTTTCATTTCCTAGCTTCGATAACCTAAAATGAAATGCTTGAAAAAAATCAACGAAAATTGAAAAACGGAAGTGTCCTAACGGGAACGGAGTGTCTTAACACTACGTTTGCTTCGATTTTAATATTAAAAATACAAAACGTATCATCAAGTACCAATCTTAGAAAGAAGAAAACAGATTGTGTTGACAATAATTAATAATTTTATTTATCGAATAAGAAAATAAGAAAAAAAAAACTCTTTTTTTCTTAAATGTCAACGCATTTGATAACGAATGACTTGTGCAAATCGAGTTATCTGATAAGTGCAGGTTCAATTTTAATAGCGTTGTAGTTTACAGATTATATAAAGATCATATCACACATGCGAGTGACACGTTGGTAATAAAAAACATATGTTATTATATATTGTGAGTGTGAGTTCAATTCTCATTCGAGGGAGTATATGTGGCGTTGAGTTACGTCATATAACATCTAATGTATCAGATTCGAGTTAATGCTTTGACATAAATAAAAAAAAGCCCAACCCCAAAAAATTACTATCTAATCCCGACAAAGTGCATAAAGCTCTTAAACCAATTATTCTCAGCTTCACGCTGTATCCCACACACGGCAGGGTAGGCAGAGGGAACTTAGGACCTACTGTTAAGACACACCGTTCCACCTCTGTTTCTCACTTTCCCGAATTTGAGGCAAATTGTGGAGGAATTTTGTGTGTTGAGTGGCGGAACTCAACGCCGCGCTTTGCCTTGTAACCAGAGCGAAGAAATGAAAACATGAAATATTTAATTTAAAAATATTAAATATTTCATTTTCTCGAAAAAGAATCGAATCCACAATCCGTCGCTTAAAACCACCCACATGTGCCGCTGCGCCGCGACAGGCCTCCGATAAAAAAAACACGTCTATCGCCTAAATTAATCGCACTCAAATCGGTTCATTAATTCAAGAGCTACGATGCCACAAACAAACATACTGGTCAAACTTGTAACTCGCATTTGCGTTGATGTTTTAAAAGTCTATATAAATGAATCTTAAAAATACTTATTGTAACATAATTTGTAACTTAAATTCAGATAAGAAATAAATATAAAAAGCAATGATAAAATGCATTTCGCATACATTCCGCCATTTATCTCCTCATTGTAATCTTCTTCGTAGCGTTTCCAATTAATCAATAGGTGAATTTATAAAAAAAACCTATTATATTAATGTCGATTTTTGATAACGCCAAGGTCATGACGTTTGATCTGTGACACTAAACTATAAGTAGATAAAACCTAAGTTTTTAGTATTTTTGTGATAACGATGCGTATTTTAGACTTCTTTAGTACAATTTTTATATTATTGCGGCCTGTCGCGGCGCACGCGCATCCACTTGTTGCTATCAACGTGACAGATTATAAGTTCGATTCTCATTCAAGGAAATATTGAAACGTGCAATGCTTTCAATTCGGTGGGAAGTGGGGTTATGGGAACGGGGAATGTCTGAACAGTAGGTTCCCATGTTCCTTCTGGCCATACTGCCATATGTGAGATACAGTGTAAATTATATTTCCTGTTTCACTTTCATGCCCACCCTTTGATATTTCATTTATTTATTAGGGTTCTGCATTCAAAGGGTAAAACAATACTCTATTTATAATATATTCAAATACTAAAAAACAAAATAAAACAAATATTTAAGATGGTTATCGTTATATAAGCATATTTTTTTGGAATCTTTATAAATCATGGTCCGGAACACATCGTACGTGACAATGACATGCATTTGGTTGATTTTTTAAATATATCGTATCTTATAATCTTGCAAATTAAATATATATTTAACCATCTTAAATTAAAATATTTTCAAATAAAATATTAATTTAATATTTTCGTTTCGTTGCAAAGTTGAGTTTCGCCACTCAACAAAGTGTCAAATTTGGCGGAAAAAGCTTGTATGTGGAAAGCTGTATGTGGAAGAGTGTCATGACACATGGACGTAAGGGATACAGCGCTAAGCGAAATAATCATAGAATTCATATTCATTGATAATCAAATATCCATAACTTTTTGATTAATTAAATAGTTTTGCCTTGTTTGCTGCCGATTCCGTTTTAATGTAATCAGTTATTTAAATAATATCTATATTTATTATAGTACTTGTGTGTATCTGTGTGACTGTGAATTGAAACAGGTAGTAGGTTCTCGAGTAACGAGGAAATGAAACAATATCTTCAAATAAAATAATGTAGATAATATTTAAGTTGCTTCGCTTTGATAACAAGACAAAGCGCAGCGTTGAATTTTGCTAATCAACACACAATGCCTCGAATTCGGCGAAAAGTGGTCGAAAAGGAACAAAATGTCTTTACACTACTCTTCCCAGGTTCCTTCTGCCTACTATGCCATGTGCGGGATTAAGCGTGAAGCTAAAATTTATATACCCAGTTGCAAATATATGATTGACAGTTAATATTTTTTTTTATTTCACGTGTTAATAAATTAAGGCAGCTTTTTTAGCTACACGCTGTATCCCGCTCATAGCAGGAAGGGCAGCACTTCTTTCTCTGGAGGCTTTGCATGCTGGATGCCAGAACTCAAAGTCGTACTTTAACCCATAAAGTGAGCGAGGAGCTTAAAATGTTAAATATTTCTTTTCCCCGAATGGGGATCAAATGAACAACTTATCGCATCTAAAATTTATTTATTTTTTTTCGACTATGTAACTTAATAATGATTCGTACAATTATTTAAATATTTGTAATTCAATATGTAGCTTTTGTACAATATAATATGGTAATGTCAAACATTATTTATATGCGTGTTATTCGCAGAACTAAACGCCGTGATGTCTTATTACCAAAGCAAGGAACTGAATCTGGCTCATTACTAGAAATACCCCAAGCTTTCAACCATTGCGCTTAAAGTTAAATTCTATACCGTCATGTCACATACTCTACACAAATACTTATTCATATAACATAAATTCAAATAATTCATTATTTCATACTAGAAACATTTGGAAACCTAAACTATACAGCTGATAAGATATCAGGTAGCCTAGGTTCATGATAAAACGCTAAATTTACAAAAAAAACACGATAAGAGCCAGCTATCGGCCTGGTGATGTGCCCGCTTCTAACACTACTCGTAATATACATTTTTTATATATAATATATCTACTGTACAATTTATTGTGATTGTGGCATATTGAAGTTTAAACTGTTATTTTATTTGTTAAGATAGAGCACGGCGTTTATTTCCACCATTTACACACGCAATATCTTGAAAATACGAGCGGAAGGTAGTGACCGTACAGTGTCTTAACACTAATCTAATCCCTACTTACGGAAATGTAATATTTAACTTATTAAATCTGGCTACAAGGCACATTTATTCAAGATCTGCCACTCAATACACAATGTCTTAAATTCGGAGGTATATAGTAACCAGTGTCCTAATGGGAACAGATGATCTTAACGCTAAGTTACCAAGTTCCCTCTGCATACCCTACCATACCAGCGGGATACTGTGTTTAGCTAAAAAAAATTGTAGGCGACTTTCCAAAGAACTTAACACAGTACTCTGTCGTAACTGACTTACTGATACGTAGTATTTTATGTAACTGACCATGAATACTTGATAAAATGTTAACAGGAAGGATATTTTAAAGGACTATTAAAACGAATATTTTAGCAAACATTTTATTATTAATTGTATTTTATTTATTAATATATGTTTATTTGCCTTTTATCATTTATAGCTTAGTTGGTAGAGTAATGTTAATACCTAGAGTTGCGACAATTTGTCTAACAGCTATGAATTAACATCGCACTTACCACAGCGAGGTAATGAAAGAAATCTACCCCGAGTAGGAATCGAATCCGCGACCGCCACGATTACAAACAGACGTGTCAATAATGCATTATCACTAATATTATCTATGCAACGCAAACGACATTCAATTATGAACAATAAATCATTTAATGATAGTCTAATGCCTTATAATATAGTTTCTAAATGTTTATCGAAATTATGTATTGATAAAAAATAATAATAACATATATATTTATTATTTAAAATATATATGATGCCTGTAGTATCAGGGGCATAAGAGAGTTATATTTAAGAAAAAAATTAAGGTAGCGGGACTAGAAGTGGAGGGACAAGTCTTGGCTACCAATTACGGAGGGTTTCAACTCGTTACATAAAAATTTTGAAAAGTTTTATAAAACAAAGAAAATGTACAACATGTGTTGTTCCAATTAATTACTTTTTAATGTTTTTGATTTTCGCGATTGTTACACATTTTAAATGAAAGACTTTTAAACAGATTCGTATATTGATTGCAAAGCATTTTTGAAAAACCGGGTAGACTGTCCACCGGTGACCACGGACTACTGTAAAGTGTACGAAACGTCGGGTTTCCAAAAATGCTTACCAATCAACATACGCGATTAATCCGTTTAAAAGTGTTACATTTAATATAATTAGTTTTTGTTTAAAAATGAAACAAACATCCGTACTTACAAATTTTCACATTATTTTATATTAAATCTTTTTATAAAATGTTAAAATACCTACATAATTCTATACATTACTCCCATATTATTAGATCACCGTTAGCCCTACTATATACTTATTTGTATAATAAATGTTTATATATAATATCATATGTAAAATGTTTTGTACGAAGTGTGAAGAACATAAAGGATTGATTTATTCAAAAGATGTACAGTGTTCTTAAATATGGCTAAAACGAACTGTCTAAAAGAGTTTAAATCGAGTTTGGTACAAGTGAAGAGAACTAAAATACTTAGAATTATTCCATTTTGAGAAAAAATGTTGGGTGCAAATGAATATTTAACTTTACGCAATATCTCCCACACGGCAGGTGAGGCAGAGAGAAGTTGGCAACCTCCGGTTTTGAGATACTCAGTTTTCATTAAAATATGGACTTCCGTCTCTCTCTTTCCGCCGAATTTAAGGTATTGCGTGTTGTGTGGCGGAACTTAACACTGCGATTTACCAGGCATATATGAAGAGGTAAATGATAATCGACGAGGCGAAAGAGATATGCCGAGATCGTAGCGTTTGACGCTCCAAAAGGGTTACAGCGATAAATTAATTTTATAAATTTAAACGCAAAAACCTTTTAACTTGGGACACAAATTTAAGATAATCTTTTCACAGTCGCTGAATAGACGAAATTTGCAAAGTCTCTTAGTTACGTTAAGTCTAACAAATAGGTGGGGCTTGGTGTTATAATACGTACCTTATATTTAAATTAGAATATTCTTATACAAACCTTTTATATCTTTATAATATATGATTAATAATTTTTAACAAGAAAAACTAAGCTTGTTCGGTTAACTCAGTGGCTTGTTGGTTCGATTCTCACAAGAGGAAATAAAAATATTTTATATTTAATTTTTTCTCGTAGTGATAACGAGGTACTGCGCGTTGTATTAATTTCGGTTCCAGAGAATTTCGTTACAATTTTGTATTATATTTTTTTTGCATGCTGAGATACAGGATTGACTGTATGTTTGTCTGTAGCACCGCAACTCCTGAATTAACGAACAGGTTTGAGTGTGAACTTTTAATTGAAGTCCTTGTTTATCGCGGAATTTCTTAGCTAAGTTTTATCAAAATCTGACCAGCAATTTAAAATCTACGAGTACTTTCCTAAGATGAGGTAGTGTATTTTTTTTAGATCACTGTTTTTTTTTTCAATTTTTATATGTTATTCTAAAAACCACCGCAATGAAACACTGACGATTAGAAAGCCACACTTAAGTCGGTTCATTTAGGAGCTACGGTGATACAGACAGACATACAAACTAACAAGTCAAACTCAGAAAACCTCATATTTCGCGCCCGGGTCAGAAAATCACCTTGAAATCCAAGTGAAAATTAAGTAAAGACAAAAAGAACAATGTTGATGTAGACTCGTAGATTGCATACCGCCAGTAACACGATCAGCATTGTTACTGCTTTATTGTCTACGAATGTTTAAAAACTTCTAATTCCAATTTTTATTTGTAGTTGTAGTACTGGCAAGTGTATGTTAACGTTGGCTTGGTGGTAAGACTGTGAAAACAATGGTTGTAGGTTCGATTACTTTTTGTAGATTGAATCATTTCTCTGAGACCTGTCGTAGCGCAGAGGTCAAGTGTGTGATGTAAACGGAAGTGAAATTATTAATAATTTCAATTTAAATATTAAAAGTTTTCAATTTGACAACAAGTGGGGACTTCAATATATGTTAAATATATGTTAAAAAACAGATATATCTATAAATATTGATTTCAAAGGAAAACAATAACAACTTTGATGCTGGTTTTTACAGGCCTTGCTTTTATCTTAACTTATTTATTCAGACGAAGTCGGTGTTTTGTTCTGCCATTTAATAAGTATTTTTTAAATGACATAAAATAGAGTGCAGAATAAATAAATAAATAAATTCTATATAAAATTAAATGATTTAACTCTTAACGTAATATATAAAGAAAACATACTTCCGAATAAAAAATAAATGTAACAAAAAAGGAATAAGCTCCCAAATAATTTATAATATATTATCATCAACCTGTACCTCGCACATGGCAGGGTAGGCATAGGAAACTTGGGAACCTAGTGTTAAGACACCCGTTCCACTTCCGTTCTTCACTTTCCGCTGAATTTAAGGCATTGCGTGTTGAGTGGCGGACGCCACGCTTTGACTTGTAACCAGAGCGAAGAAAATATAATCATTAAATATTTAATTTGAAAACATTAAATATTTCATTTCCTTAAGTGGGAATCGAACCCACAACCTGTCGTTTACAGTCACACGAAACGAACGAACAAACTAAAAATAAAATATTTTTTCTAATTATAAAACCAATTTAAGCCTACGCCGCCTTAAAAGCTGGTAAATAATTAAGAAAAAAACCTTTATTTTAAATAACAATAGAAAACGACGGTAGTTTGTAGTCCCGAAAGTTTTAAATAGTATTGTCCAAAAAGTTACGTTGAATCTCTTATTAGAAAAAATACTTAAGAAAGCCTATAAGACAATGCTTACGCAAAACAAGATAAAAATAAATATTAATTTGTTTTTTTTTTTCATCACGCTGTATCTCGCTGATAGCAGGGTAGGTAGAGGGGGACTTGGGAACATAGTGTTAAGACACTGTTCCCATAGAGACACATGCAATTTCCACCTCCACCCGAATTTGAGCACGCTTTGCCTCGTTACCAGACCGAGTAGGGATCGAACTAACAGCTTGTATCGTTTACAGTCGCACGCTTGCACTACTGCCCCACAACATTATTTCATTTTTAGAAGGCAGAGGGAGTTTGGTCATATATGACTCTGACGTAATATAATTGCCATAGAAAAATAATTGCAACACAAAAATAATGACACGCGGCTTCGCCCGCTTTTTTTTACATCCCATAAATTTACGATCTTAGGCATAAGAATATTCTTACAATAAAAAAAAACAGACATAAGAATAGTGTAGAATAGATTATAAAACGGCGATTAAAGAAAAGAGGTCAAACGATAAAAAAAATGAGATATCACGTTGTTTATGACATTATAAGTTATTGCATATTCGTCCCATTTTTACACAATTATTGCAATCAATTATGTTAATATAATAATAAATATTGTCTATTTAAGGACATGGTATGATAAAGTTCGATTACTTGGAGTCAAGAGCTTGGGCCTTCTTCGCTTTTTGAGGCCATCGTATTTAAATAAAAGTTAACTTTATGTCTTATTTTTTAGCTTTACACACATAGCAGGGTAGGCAGAGGTAATTTGGGAACCTTGTTGTGACTGTAATCTAAAAGTGGAAAAGAAAATACTTATTTACAATAAATAGTTAGTGTACGTTCTCAGAACGTTCTGAGAACGTATGCTAATTAGTCCAAGCGGTTGAAATCTCGCTACGTTCCAATTCTTATACGTTATCTGAATAAGTGATTTTTATAACCTTATTTTTAGAAAGTTCCTATTAAGACTAACATTCCTCACTTTCTGCTAAATCCTTTAGACATTGCGTGTTGTGTGGCGGAACTCAACGCTGTGACTTATACTGTTTACCAACTTTACTAGAAAAATAATAAACACTGTTGATTAGTCTGTTCAAGTCTGTTCTTCGTACCATCCAAACACACTGGAGGAAACATTCTACAAAATCTTTTTAGAGTCTAGTTAAATAAAGAGTAACGTTAGTCCGATATAATATGAGGAAAGTGTTCAAATATATAACATAATCAAACATGGCCTTCTAGAGTTACTAGAATTTGGCTTATATTAGAATATAGCTCAGCAGGTTTTTCCTTTAATTTCAATAAACTGATATTTGTATCCTTTATAATTTAAAATATATCATAACATTAGCGTATTACTGTGAATACGATGTTCTGAGTTCGATTTTGGCTTAGAGAAATTAAATATTTAATATTTTCCTCTCTCTATTTTGATAGGTAACGTGCGGCGTTGAGTTCCGCTACTCAGTACGCATTTACTTGAGCAATCAGTAGAAAAGTATTTCTGAGTGAGAACGGAGTGTCTCTAAATTAGACTCATCCCCTCTACCTACCCTAAAACAAAGTATAATAATATTTAAAATATGCATAACTATAAAATATCGGTCATGGCGCAGTAGCCAGTCTGATTGAAAACGCAATAACAAAACGGAACGCAGCGTTTAGCTCCGCTAAACAACCCACAATATCACGTTGAAATATTCCTGATAAGTAAACACACGGTGTGTTACGTAACTTATATAAAACAATTACAACTCTCATACTGAGTACTTGTATCTCTAAGCGAATTATTATATTATAAGATTTTTTGGTGCTTATCACAAAAACAAACATTATATATTCAAAAACCTTTTCAATATGTACTAAGGCTACGATCCTAATGTCCAAATAACACTGAAGTACCACATTTATTCATTATCGTTATTAAAAAAACTGAGTTTGAAGACTGTCGTGGCGCGTAAAATATTTATCATTTCCTCGCTCTGGTAACAAGGTAAAGCTCATATTCGCGTTTCGCTTCATAACGAAACTGAGTGTCTTAACACAAGATTCCCAAGTTCTACCTACTCTGCCATATGTGAGACAACATGTGAAACTGAAATATACTAAAACGCCACTACTGGCCTCATACACGCAGTTCCTTTGCCAAATATAAATTAAAACCTGCATTCTCTTCCACAGATATCACATGAATCGGTAATCGAAGACAAGATAACAAGATGGTGGACACACAGCACTTCTGTCTCCGGTGGAATAATTATCAAAGTAGTATAACGAGCGCGTTCGAGAATCTGAGAGATGACGAGGACTTTGTGGACGTCACCCTAGCGTGTGATGGGAAGAGTTTAAAAGCCCACAGGGTCGTGCTGTCGGCCTGCAGCCCTTATTTCAGAGAATTGCTAAAGGTAAGTTTTTGTTATTTATTTTTATATACCTCTCGTGGCACAGAATTACAAGTTTGCAGCTAAAAACGCAATGGCCGTGGTTTCAATCCCAATGTTAAAATTGAAATATTTGATATTTTCATTATAACGTAACGAGGCCAAATGCGGCGTTGAGTTCCGCCACGTAACACGCAATATTTACGTAATTTGGAAAGAGGCAAATGGAAGGTAAAAAAAGGTTCCCTTTGTCAACCCTGCTATGTGCAAGGTAATTTCCTACAGGTAAATTACCTTGCATTTATCAAATTATCTTATTCTAATACCTTATTAGTAGGTATTAGTTAAAACTATACTAAAAATATTTACATTACTTATATTGGAGTTGGTTTGCATTAAATATGATGATATGTGACGTCGTTTCTTAAGAATATCTATTTAAATGGAAACGGAAAGTACGTGGTCTGTTAATAACCACTTGATCGAGTAATTATTGTTTTAATGTGCCCGCATACGTACATTGTATTATTTATTATAATTATTAGCTTCCCGAAGTATCCCGCGTATAGCAGGCAAAGGGAACTTGGGAACCTATAGTTAAGATCACCTTCCGCCGAATTCGTGGAATTGTGTGTTGTGAGGCGGCGTTCAACGCCGAGCTTTGTCTTGTTACCAGAGCTAAGAAATTTATAATATTAAATATTTAATTACCTCGAATGGGAACCGAATCCACTATCTCTCGCTTGCGCCACTACTGGCCACAATATGTCTATAATATAGAATATTTTAACTAACATGTCTGTTTGCTATTCACCAAATGTTTTTGCCATTTTCTTAAAATAGCTGCTCAAATATTTACATATTAAAATTAAAACTATAAATTTAAATAATATAAGGCAAAGCGCGGCGTTGAGTTCCGCCACTCAACACGCAATGCCTCAAATTCGGCGGAAAGTGGGGAACGGAACTGGAACGGAGTGTCTTAACACTAGGTTCCCGGGTTCCCTCTGCCTACCCTGCCTCGTGCGGGATACAGCGTGAAGCTAAAAAAAAAACTATAAATTTACTACATAACATATTTAGTAGGTAAAAATATATAATATATATTCTTATTAGTGGAGAGCGGAAGTGGAACGGAGTTTGTTTATAAAAAAAATGTTGACTTAAAAAAAATAAAAGTTAAGAGGAAAAATCGTTGAGTTTATTACACTGAAATAAAAAAAATTGAAAAACCTCCAACTCAAGAAATCACTACCTCATTTAGACAAAATTCTTGTAGCTCATAAATTTTTGATCTGGTTTTCACGAAATATAGCTAGGAATCGGCAGCGTTAAATTTCGCCACACAACACGCCATTTCTCAAATTCGACGGAAAGTCGGTAACGGATCGCAGTTTCTTAATATTAGGTTCCCAAGTTCCCTATGCCTACTCTCCCTACGATAAATAGGTGAGAATCAACGCGATGAACAAAGCTTTCAATTGAAAAAGCGCACTAAAACAGGTGCTGTTATTAGTTATGGTGCCACAGACAGACATACGCAAAGACAACATTGAAATTCAGTTAATAACTTAGTAATATTTTACATAAAGTATATACTGAAATGACAAGTACAGATTAAAAATAACATTTAACATACAAGTACAGAGCGAAGAAATAACCATAAATATTTAATTTCCTCAAGCTAGAATCGAACCCGCTAACTGTCCCGTATCGTACACGCTTGTATCTCAAAAAACACTATGTTTATAGTATTTTATTAAAGAAAACCTGCGTCCATTCATTATTCTTATTTAAGTATAAGAAACAATCGTTGAACGAAGTCAGCTAAATATTATATTGCAATATGTTATGAATCATTTCAATTCTCACGTTTGTACCGAATTGCGCAAGTGTTTTAATGTTACGAGTACGTCGTAGCGCGCAGTGGGGGTCCGTAAGTGACTGATGTAGGTTCGAATCCCTTTGAGGAGTTTGTTATTAGAGCGTAAGAGATATAAGTATGTTAGCAAGAAGGGCTGATGATATTTTGGGTCATGTTTTTTTTAAGTTCTCATAAAACTGTATAATCAATAGATAATATATAATAAAAACGGAACGGAGTGTCTTAACACTAGGCTACGAAGTTCCCGCTGCCTAACCAGCCATGTGCGGGATACAGCATGAAGCTGAGTGAGAGAGTGATTGTAGAACACAATTCAACATTTAGACTAAAATGTGAACGTGAAATATGAATATTATACCAATAAATAAAATATAATAAAAAAGAAATTATAATAAAACATATTAAAAAAGATTGTCAGGTGTGGGGTTCGAACCCACGCTCCCTCTCGGGAACCAGAGCTTAAATCTGGCGCCTTAGACCACTCGGCCAACCTGACTTGATTAAAATCAACTAAATAAGTAAATATGACTATAAATCTATAATCAATCTATAATTTATGAGCGGTTGCGGGGTTATGTCATATTTTGATTGCATCGATTAAACGAAACTAAACACGGCGTTAATTTCCGCCAATCAACAGGCAATGCCAATGGTATTTAACTGAAAATTGGTAACGGCAGTGTCTTAATAGGAACGAAGTGTCTTAACACTAGGTTCCCAGGTTCCCTCTGCATACTCTGCTATGTGTGGGTTACAGAGTAAAGTTAGAAATAACAAACTATGATATTACGTCATCGTTGGCATATATACATGTCTAATTGAGTGCGATAGTCACGGCTTCGAGTTATTAGATGTAACTATAGTCTGAAGTAGCGCGATATATTTATGTACATCACTAGCGTTTAGAAAGAGATTCGGTTAAACACTCTTATCTGGAACTACTAATGGCCTCTTAAAAGGGAACCTGAAATGAGAGTAACCTTGGGTACAGGGAATATATTAAGTAACGCCATACAACCGTTTCCAGTTGATTATGCTATAGATATATATTCTATTTAAATATAAGTTACTTTAGCGTACATGATAATGGTATTGAAAAATAATAAATAATTAAATCAAATGATACTTATAGTACAATGAAACCAAAATTTCTTAAAAATCTGGGAACTTGTGAATCTAGCATTAAAAGACTCTATTGTCTATTGTTAAATTTCAGTTCTACACCTCTTATCGAATTTTTGAGGTATTGCGTGTTGAATGGCGGAGCACAACACCGCCCTTTTTCTCCTTACCAGAGCGAGAAAATGAAATTATTTCATTCCCAGGAATGGGAATCGAACCTACAATCGCGATTACAGTTGCACTTTTAAGCCTCTGCGCCACGACAGCTCTTACATCAATGTATTGATATCAAAAACATAACAATTCTACAATATCTTATCTTTTCAGTCAACACCTTGCAAACATCCCGTCATCGTGCTCCAGGACGTCGCTTTCACGGATCTCCTGGCCTTAGTGGAATTCATTTACCATGGGGAAGTGAACGTTCACAGACAGAGCCTACCCTCATTCTTGAAGACCGCTGAAGTACTGCGTGTGTCTGGCCTGACACAAAATGATGATGCCCAGGGGGTAAGTTAATCCACTGTAATCTACCTACCGATATCCATACATATGGGAAATATGATAATTTGTATTTCTCCTAAACTTACTTTACGTATTTTAAGTAAATAAATAGAATGTAAGTAATCCAAGATCGACACTTAATAATAAAAGAGATAAGTACTTTAGCTATATTCAATGAAAAAAAAAATACTAAAAATTTAAGTGTAGGCTATGGCACGCAGGTACGCAAATTTCTTTATCACTTACACTTACAATACTTTGACCCCACACTTCATAATCATTCGTAAAGAAATGGAACCAAATGAAATAAATCCCAGAACCAACGCATTCACAGTCAGCAAGAGTACCACTGCGCCACAACGACTCCTTTTAATACAATTGAAATGGTAAAATATAAAACGCATCTATATGTACTAAATATTTTTACATATCTTCGTCTAGACGTATGCACTATTAGGTAAATTAGATATACGGTACAATGAATTCATTAGCCATGTTTTCTATATGCAAATGGTATTGAAATACATTAATTTTAATACGTTATACTACTTCTATACATAATATATAAATACGTTTACTGATATATTTATAATTTCAGCATATCTTAATAGTTATTAATATGGGACAGTGTATTTATTTTTAATTTTGTCCGAATTATCTTCAAAATTCAGAAAATTTTATATAATAACATTTGTCTACAGCCTCTTGTGCAGAACATCGCTCGAGCTGCTGCTGCCGCATCTTCCCCGCATACACCTCCCCACCCAGCACACACTCCTCAAACTCCCCACACTCCAACTTACTCTGAGAAGCTGGAGGAAGCCCTTCTCCATCCTCCACCGATCCTTCGCCGTATCAACCTTCCACCCCGCCGTATGTCCCGCTCAGCAGACAACTCCCCTGACGTCATCAAGCGAGCCCGCCACGACAACAACAACGATCAACCTCAAATCCATGATTTCTCAACAAAAAACCACTCAATGGTCAACAATACACGCGCCCATGAACAAGGGAACAACGGGAATGGTATCTCTAATTCGAGCTCGTCTCCATCACCAAGGCTCATTGATGAAGTAAAGAACGAGCCCCTGGAGCTGATGTGCCAGTCGAATCCGGATATAGATAGGAGTACAGATGATACGCCGCCGCATTCCCACCACAGACCACTTGTGAGTACCAAGTTTCTTTGGTTTCCCGCTGTATCCCTTCCATAGCAAGGAAATTTTCTTCCAACACCACGCTTTGTCTTCTTACTACAGTCAAGAAATTCAAATAATTCATACCAAGAATGGAAATCGAATATAAAATAATAATTATCTCATTTATTTTTACTGGAAAATGAAAGACGTATAAATAATAAATAGCCAGCTCAATGTAAAAGTAGAGCTAAATAAGCAATTATTACAGATGTTCGTTGTCGCAATAACTAAGCAAGCGTTTGGTACCGTCATCATATATACTATCGTTTTCAAATATCACAAATACTATATATAATTCTCGTCCTAATCCTTTAATAATCATATATTATAAATGTAAATGTAAGTTTGCTTGTTACGACAAATTTGCTCAGCCGATTATCATGGAACTTTGTACACAAATTCTTAGACAGAACTGTGAATATATAGTGTTTTTTATTTTTATTTTGAAAATGTAACTACTCTACTTTGATGCTTTCAAATTAATATTTTATTGTTATTAAATATATATTCGTATCGTTAAATCGGTCGAAGCTGAGCTAAATATTTTATTAAATTTGGCAATAATAAAACAATAAATTTGTGCGGGCGAAGCCTTTACATCGCTAATATAAAATAAACACGTACCCTCCTCACGTGTGACATTGACACTTACTGAGTATTAGAGGTGTAACTAGAATACTACCCAGAATTGAGGCGGAGTCGTATGACACGGCGATTGAGGCGTTCAGCTCGTGTGGCTAATGCTCGTATGATAATAGACGTACCGACCTTGGCACATTGTCTGGCTAAACGTGGCGGTACTGGGTTCGGTTCTCGCTCGAAGAAAATAATTATTATGATCCTCGCTTTGTTAAGAAGATAAAGGGTGGTTAAGGTTCCTCTCACAACACAATGTCTTGGTAACTGGGGGGAACAATGTCTCAAAACAAGGTTCCCTCTGGAATTTACAATAGTTAAATAAAAATGAACACAAAATCGTTATAAAAATATGTGAATAAATAAACCAAATAAAGTAATCTCAAGCAATTTGCTCAAAATAACCAAGAATCACTGAAATATAAATACAAAAACGTATTAATTATTTATTGTATATGATAGATATTATTAAAAAAATAGCTTTATCATATTATATCTTGAAATAAATGAATATTTTAAATATAATCAAAATTATAGAAAAATACCATTATTTCTCTGGCAGCTTTTAAGCATAACTGGCTAAATCCTTCGAAATATATTTGTGAAGATTTCTCATCTTCGCCGTATCTCATATTTAAAACCCACCAAACTCCGCTCATTTAAGAGATATGTGTTGAGCGGCGGAACTAAACGCTGTGTATTATCCATTACAACAACAGCAAAAAAAAAATAACAGCTCTGAATAGTATGAGGCCTGTAGTGGCAGGGACACAAGCATTGAACTATAAATGAGACAGGTTGTGGGCTCGAGGAAATGAAATACTGAATATTTTCAATTTAATGTCTTCATTTGTTCCCTCCAGTAACAAAGCAAAGCACGGTGTTGAGTACCGCCATTCAATACACAATGCCTCAAATTCCACGGAAATTGGAAAACGAAACGGAGTTTCGTAGTATTAGGTTGCCAAGTTCCCTCTGCTGATCTTACCATGTGCGGGATACAGCGTGAAGCTGAATGAGTGTTAGCTCCGAGTACAAAATGTTTACAGAACCAGAGTTACACGTGAAAGCTAGCAATATTATAAAACGTAATAGAATATCGCTAAACAAGAACAACAGTTAACTTAAAGTTTAGTTATAAGTAATTATCATTTATCTGTCACACAGAGCCGCTGAGCCTCTAGATATCGTATGATAAAAGAACCTCCGTTATTACAAAGTTAAATTGGCATCCCTAACTTCTATAGTTGGTACTTGGCTTGTTTTAATTCGAATCAGCGTCGAGTTTATTAACGTCTATACTTTTATATATTTTGTACATTTCTAAGAGTTATGTAAGAATTATTTACTTATATTATAGTAAATTGAGATTGTTTTCTTTTATTTGAGAGTTTTTTCTATATGAATTAGGAAGATTTGCGATTGTTTGAAGTAAAGTTATGAGTTCGATTCGTACTGACAACGTGACTCTCCCACACGTACTTTAGTCGCCTCTGACTACACCATCAGTACCAGGGTGATTCTATTCTAAGCTGGAATTACACGGCTTCCCTCTGCCGATCATTCTTCTAGCGGTATAAAGGGAAACTAGACAGTTCTCTGCTTTGCGCTCAAACAATAATGTTTTTTAAACATAAATATTCCTCTAACACAAACACTTTTTTTATTAATTAATTTTTAAAAGTACCTATAACAAATAAAAATACCATATTTTCATTGATCAAAGAGCACGTGTAACATTAGTAACGTTAAGGCCTTTTTTAATCTGTCTCAGGGAGGCCCACCATCGCGCGCGAGCTCAGCTGAAGCAGACGACCGCACACCACCACCACAGCTACCGACATCTCCGTTCATAACACCCGCCGACACCAAGCTCTTCGCATCTCAACACAATTATAACTACGGCATGACGGCGCTGAATGATCCATCTGCTTTGGCTGGTACGATTTTTTGTTACCATACTTATAGTATTGTGTGCTATGCTATTATTATATCGATAAACGAAATCCTAATATAGAATAAGACTTTACATAACAATAACACGATTTATAAGATTCTGATAAGGATCAAATTAAACGAAATTATAAATGATTTTCAATAGCTTCTCATGGTGGTGGTCAATAATATGGTTTTTAACGTACAAAAATAGCTTGGTCCTATCGAGTGAATAAGAGCCGTGGTACTTGCAGGTCTGTCGAGCCCGCTGGCGCCTGACGGAATGGCGAGCACATCTCAAGGTGAGTGGCGGCTTGTCTAGCAACAAGTTTATTTTATGCATACATATATTGAACAAACGATATTTTTAATGCACTGTCTGTCGTATGCCACCATCACCGCTTCCTCTCTGCTCTGTCATTATTAGGTTTATATATCATTATTAGGTTTTATATTTAAAAAAAATGTATGAGGCAATTATCACGTGACATATTTATAATATATGTATTATACTTATATCTACTCCTAACCTGTATATGTCTTCATTATGCTCTGTGTTTTGTATTCAATATTAATGTTAGCTTTTTGTGTTATGGTTCGATGGACTTTCGTGTGTATCTTTTTTCATTTGTCAGATATGACCGCTCTGTGGAAATGAGAATTGATCATTGAACCAAAACGCAACGTGGCGTGCATGTTACTGTATTGTTACTATATAGTTTAATGTTTACTATACGATGAAGATTGCTAGCTTGTTTTCTAGATGTGTCTTGATATATTGAAGTAACGGTAGGAAAAAAATCCTCGTCCCCCTTTTCCTAATTTAGTTTCTTTTTATTTCTCGTCTCTATAAAACTTTAAATGTTTGAATTATTCCATGTTTTTATTTTGTTTTTATTTTTGATTATTTCATTCGGTTACCCCCAATCGTTGACCATCGAAACGCACTTAATATATTCAATTGGCTTTAAATAATAATAATAAACAGAAAAAAAATTGTGTCGGTAAAACGGAGAGAATATAACGAAGATATAATATTATTAGCTTCCAAAATTACAAGACTATTTTAATGTGGATCAAATCGAGTCTCAATTTAACCAAATAAGCGATCCCATGAATCATTCATGTTTCTAAAAACAATCTCGCATTACTTAATTATTCATTATTGTCTTGGGAAATATATCGCTGGGGACGCGCAAGATTGGACAATGGAATTTTAGTTGCGATTAAGTGGTGTCAGTTTATTTAAAAGATAAATATTTCATTGAAGAATACTAATGCTTTCGAGATATTTGAAACTGCATCCGCCGATCGCGTCCCACAAAACCGAAATCAACAGATATACACAATCATCAAGCTTAACTAAGTAGGTCGAGTTAGGAAAAAAATTACTAATAACGCTTGGCATAATCGACGCGTCGGATGGCTATCATCAATAAAGGGGGGTGGCGGTGCTTGAGTAAAGAGGCTGCGATAGTGAGTGCATTAAAAGTGCGTTCGGAAGCTTCGATGGGGCTAAATGCTTGTGTTGTGACCAGGTGGCGCCCGCACCCCCCAGGAAGAGTACCGATGCGAGCCCTGTAACAAGAGTTTGTCTTCCCTGACCCGGCTCAAACGGCATATTCAAAACGTTCACATGCGACCCTCCAGGGAGCCCGTTTGTAACATTTGCCGGCGGGTTTACTCCAGCCTGAATAGTCTCAGAAACCACAAGTCGATCTACCACCGCAAGCAGCAACCGCCCTCCGGCCAGGGCCCCTTCTACCCTGTCAATTGACGCCCCCGCGATTTGCCATACACGTTGCCATTCGAGGAAACCGAGCTGCCATCCCGACCACCTACATAGCCATAGTCTTGCCCCTAGACTTTTGTTAAGTTTAATAAAAAAAATGTAACGCGATATGTTCCTAACATTTGTACATAGCATAGTTTTACGTGTACTTTGCATGCGCATCGCCAGATTATATTATGTATCTATTGTAACTAAAACGCTTTCGTGTAAGCGTCCGCCGTCGTGCGACGGTGCGTTTACACATGGAACCAATTGGAACATCTGATCGGTACACATAACAACCAACTTTAAAGCGCATTAGTCGATTACGTGTTGAATTGCCTCTACACAGGTTCGAAATTTGCCACAAGTGGCACACTGTGCCAATTGGTTCCAAACTTGGGACCCGTCGAGACGGTCGCTGTGGTGTTGGTATGTAGGGTTGTTTAGACCCGAGACTAATGCGCTAATGTTGGTCGTTATGTGTGGCGCAGTGGGGCCGCTGGGGACGGGTCACCGTTGCGAGGTGTGCGGCAAGCTGCTGTCGACGAGGCTCACGCTCAAGCGTCACACTGAGCAGCAGCACCTGCAGCCGCTCCATTCCGCCCGGTGCACCCTCTGCCACAAGGTGTTCCGCACCCTGAACTCCCTCAACAACCACAAGAGCATCTACCACCGCCGCCAGCGCGCGACCCAGCAGCAGCCGCAGAACCTCTCTGCGGAGGCGAAACTGCCGCCCGCCCAACCTAACATCGACTTCTACAAGTTCAAAGATCAGTTTAACGTCTAAATTATTATTTTTTTTATATTTCAGAAACTCAGTACCGCCTTTGGTTCTTCCTTTGACAATTATCCAGGGATTTCAATTTTTTTTTTAACTAAAACATTTGTCTAATTTACTTAGTTAGAATACTAATTGTCGTTACTTTCAGCCCTTCAAGCTAAAGCCGGTACTGGGTATTTAATTTTTCTATATAGTAGATGATTTATATTTTTTATCCCGTGTGGAGATTATTAACGTATTAATGTCAAATTATTTTATTTACATTACTCTTTTAAATGTTTATCTCGGGACTTGTAGACGCGATCCGCGATCCGGTCGTCCGGCACTGACACATTTTAATCAATTTTATGGAAATCAACATTCCAAACTAAACAAGGGAGGGCGTTATTTGGTCGAAGTTAATGTTTTAATAAATGCCCGCTAAGTGCAATACTGCGGTAAGAGGATTCCTGAATTTTACACTATGTTAAATGTGTGACAATAAGGCGAAAGAGTAAATTTTAATATTTTGAGAAAAGAGAAAAATCTTGGTGCTGTAAATTTATATATTAGGCTTAAATTTATAAAAAAAGGAACAGTGTTCGTTGTAAGTAACAAAAGAGGCATATTGTTTTCAACGTTGTGTTCATTTTTCGGCGTTTTGCAATTATTCGTTTTTTTTTTATAATTTATTCTGTACTTTTTACCTTCATGATCTCACACTTAGATATTTATACGAGATTACTAAAAAAAAAACTATTTTAAAAATAAATAAAATTATATACACAAATATATAATTGGCTAATGAGGCTTTTTTTCAAATTTATTATTTTATTTAGGTGTTTTAGTTCATTGACTGTAAGACTGAAACAGAACACATAGCACCATAGAACCGAGAACTTAATTTAAACAGCCATGCAGCACTGTCACTACATAAAGTACAAAATGTAATACCAAACAAATAATAGACAAAGTCACGGGGTATAGCTAGGCTAGGAGAGAACTGATATATTTCTTAATATCTTTTAATTTTAACAGCAACAGCAATGCAAAGGTGAGTCCATTTAAAATATATTTCAAAAGTAATCATTGATACGTCAAGTAAATGTTTTTTTTTTAAATCGGCCATCACGAAAAAACTTCAGTCACTCCTTCCTAGCCGTCCCGGTGATACCAGGATTAATTCTAACACACAAACAAAACCAGGATATTGAAATAGTAAATGACATCACAACCAACTTCACATCACTATTAAAGTCGACTATTTTTACTTTATTTTACTGTTATTCTATCTTATCTAGTCGACAACTTTTTCGTTTGTTCTTTTATTTTTTTCTTTTCTGAGTTATTTCCAAGTTATGCTTTGTAAATGCGGTAGCATTCTAAGCAAGTGAATCGCAAGGTGCCATTTAAGCGAATCATTATGGCTATAATATATATATTTTTTTAGTTAAGTCAGATTTTAAGTAATTTTTTTCCAACTTAAGTTTATCACTAACTTGTGTTCGTTATTTGTTATCATTGAATTATTCGTTTACGTTTTCGAAATATTGTAAACATTTCTAAACTTATTATTATTATACGATTTAGCTATTCCTTTTTTGGTGTAAAATAAGCAACACATTTATTAATTAAAAAATTTAAAATACTTAATAGGTAATAACTAAATCTTAATAATTCTCAGTGTTAAATGTTCCTAAATTTGAACAGTGTGAATTTTTTAAATAATACAATTTTCTGCTTGCCATACATACGTACATAGATGTAAACGAATATTTTTGTTTAGGCCAAAATTTTAGACGTTTATTATTGCTGTCTAGATTCAGAATAGCTTACTTTGGGTCTTGTAATTCCTAACTTATCATATCAATGTATGTTATTCAATCGTATACGTAGATCCGTTAAGAAGGCTCCTGATTTAAATAGTTCATAGTGCTGGCTTGTTTAAACATATTGTAGAGAATAAATGTACTAGATTTTTAATACCCAAATTATCTGAATCTAGACTTTCAGGCTATTTTTCTTTTTAACATAATTAATTATCTATCTAGTTAAATAAACATCACTATTTTTGGGCGAGTTGCATCGCCAAATCAATGTTATATTTCTTTTTTTTAATAGCTATAAGAGATCTTATCTAAGTGTAAATGTAAACACATAATTTATTGTAACAATATACACATTAAGTAATATTATTAGTGCCTGCTTTACATTTTTTTTGGACAAAAGACATATTTTGAGTAAAACTTCTTAAAAATATTAGGAGTAGTGTTCGGAACACTCGTTGCCTATGAGGTATCGCTACGTTAACGTATGAGGCTTCCTAAAGTAAATTTTAATACTATACGTTAAGATTATGTTGTTATTATTAAATGCATAAACGCTTAGCCATTAAATTTGTTTAGTTATTTGATAAGCTTTATTACGATACTTTTAAACAATTGGAAGACTAGTGATTTGGTGCTAAATTGGAACGATGTTCGTTAGTGAAATTAGGAAAAATGGGACATCCCATAGGAATCTAAATTGTTTTTAGAGAGAAAGAAAAAAAAAAAGAGAAAACATTCGCAACATTCCGTGCACAATGAGAGGGAAAAAAATGTTAAGTTTTATTTGCAAAACAAACTATTGCAAGATTTTTGAACGTAAGACGTAGATTTGTTGTTTTTTGTGTAGTAATTTAGTGATAGTTTTATTGTTAATTTGGGTTTGGGAACTAAGTTAGTTGACTATTTAGATATTAAGGTTTATCTGAATTCGTAGCGGTAATAGCATCTACATGTTTAATTTACGATTACAGGGATGTGCTGCTGAGTGTGGCAGTCAGTAATAATTTGGCTATCGATGTAACAATCGAAAGATCTTGTGAATTTTATTTAGAAAGAAAGAAATTATTCAAAAAAATGTTATGCCAAAATTAATAAGCGCTATAGACTGATTAGACTAAGTACGCATTTTAATTGTACACTATTAGGCGTATTTTCTAGAATAAAATGTACAATTATTTACTAAATTGATAATTTTATAGAGAAAAAAACAAACATTTAAGTCAGAAGCGTGATTGTTTCGGTTCGGTGTTATTCAAAATTTAGTTTTGGTGATTCGAGGATCTTTTTATTTATAATTTATGGTAGCGGCTAAGTTTTCTTTTTGGGGATCTCAGAAGATCTTTGGTTAGGTTTTGAGGGCGATACTACACCGTGTTCTATGGGGCAGAACACATCCCTGTCGAAACTACATTAGTTAGGATCTTAGCAAGTTTAAGACTGTTTCTGTGACCTGTTTATGTTTTTTATCTTTCTACGTATACTACGCACGTGCAGGCGTGATCACCTTATACGATGTGTTCTTATACTTCTTGTTGGCGTTTTTTACTTATTTTATAAGGAAACAAAATTAATTTATTGGTTGTTGTATTGAAAATTTTATTATTATTTTTTTTTCTTCTTAAATTATTATACTGTCCTTGGATCTTAGTATTTTGTTGATAATTGGCATCTGTGTATGTAATGCAGCCCATTTTATTGTGGGGTGATGGTGCCAAAAAATTGTTAATTTAAGTTTGTCTTCCATTTAAACGCTATTATTTAGAAGAAGATTTGGCGAACGCATTGGAACATTTAAAAACATCTATTTAATGGGCTGCACCAATCTATAGTTATATTCTTAATTAAATATTCAATTAATTTTACATCACTTATAATATTTACAAATAGTTCTTTTCTTACTTTTAAACCTTGACGTAAACTACTCATAAAATGTAATTGTAATCGTTAAACCGAACTTCATAAATCCTAATATTGATGATAATGGCGTTTTTAATAAAAACAAATATACAAAAAAAACTGATGTTAGTTTTATTGAATACCTCACTTAGATAAACGCTTTGATGTAGTATAAAGCTGTAGTGCACTTGTTTTTTGTTGAGCGCTTTTCATATCCCATTTTGCAAAGAAATATACTTTCCCGCCATCCGCATGTGTTTGTTCTAACACTTCATTGGCCACTGTAGCTTCGCAATCATTTATATTTATTTCTTTTTTTTTTGTTTATTATTATTTTATTATTATTTTAATAATGTTTTCAATCACTTTTTCACTCCTTGTTTTTCCAATGTTTTATTTAGTTCACAAAACGAAACTATGATTATTTAGAAAAGAATAACAGCTAGGTTATAAAGGTGTTATTTTATTTTATCGGGTCCGGGGACCAACCCCATATTTGTTTTGTTTTTTCGATTTGTTTTCAGGTAAAAAATTATTCACCTGCATGCAATGCACGAAAGTATTGTGCTCAAAGGCGTCTTTGAAGCGACATATCGCAGACAAACACGCAGAGAGACAAGAGGAGTACAGATGCACTATTTGTGAAAGGGTTTACTGCTCGAGGAATTCTCTAATGACCCACATATACACCTACCACAAATCGAGGCCGGGGGAAACGGATCAAATCCGGTTTTTTTAGTGACTACTTGGACGGAGTTGGCGCGGCGTGCGGCAGAATTCATCTAGCAAAGAGAATCACCACGAGGCCAACCCCACAGCCGTACTTAACACCACTCATAAAGGTTAGAATCTGTTTATAGACAGCCACCTAGGGTTACTACTGACCGCTGATCCATTAACAGCATTCTCGATAGACGATCTAGGTTTAAGGGTCCCTTTTCTATTTAAGTTTTGTTAATTTATTTTAATTTCTTTTAAGTTTATTATTTTCCAATTTAAACCCCGAAAGACCCCCATCCCAACGGGTTACGCAGTTTTGACGTTGTTGTGTTGCTTGGAGCATGCTTCTATCATTTTTGTTATCACGTGTTTCTGTGTCATTGTGGTTGAAAGAATTTCCTTAAATTTTAAATAAACTCGTGATTATTGTGTAGTTAGTCAATGTGTACAGTGCATATTATTAGTATTATTATTAAACCTCATACATGTAAACATACATATATAAACGCTATTAAACCTATAGAAAGCAAGATTGCCAACTAACACGAGGAGAAATCCCAATAGTAACGAGAGTATAGTAATTGTTTTACATTACAGCTGTTCCGCCCCTCCGTATGCCCCCGCCGACAGCTGGCGGTATCAACGAGCCACAAGAGTGTCCCTACTGCCGCAGGACATTCTCTTGTTACTACTCCCTGAAACGACATTTCCAAGATAAGCACGAGCAATCTGACACGTTGTACGTGTGCGAGTTCTGCCACCGGAGGTACAGAACGAAGAACTCGTTGACAACCCACAAGAGTCTTCAGCATCGAGGATCGAGTGGAATGCTCAAGCGGCTGCTCAAGACGTCGGCACTGCACAGTGCGTTAGCACCGTCGCCGCATCATCTCTTTGATCTGGGAGCTGATCACACGCCGCAACTTCCACCCGGCCTTCAATGACCTCAAACCATGGCTTGAACCAGGGTTGGCGTACCGCGCGTGCCCTAAATTCCGGGGTTGGTTTTCAAAAGACCTCGAAAACAAGCATTTGGATTTTTTTTTCTATATATATAAGGCACGCATGGTTCACCACCCCCGGCTGGACTCGAAATGTTTGTTTGAATTTTGAGAAACGGAACTCGAACACGATAGTGATAACATACGTGTGCAATATACGGACTATGCCAAAATTGCAGGACTCTGCCGCATTTTTTAATGGTTAATTGTATTATAATGGTAGTAAAATATTGACGTTAGTTTTAAAAATGAACAGTATTGTCGTAGGAGTCATCTAGTGTTACGCTTCGGTCGGACTCCGCTTTGTGACAGATGCGAAGGCGAGATTTAGTGAATGGTCAAACGGTGTTCAAAATGACAATGTAATTCAGAGCAATACTAAAGTATTAATATATCTAGTACTGCCAAAATTATGCCAACTCTATTCTAAAGAGGATATTACATTTTTTAAAATCACTTTTCGATAAATGTCTAGTGTCAAATTAGAATCGGTAACTGTACAAACGGAATCGTACAAATTTTAAACAGTAAATATTAAAATATTGAAAGAAAATATTTTTTAAAGAAACTTTTTTCGGATCGCCAAATCTAAATTTAAATACAGATTATTTAGGAGTTAATTACCAAAATTTTTAGATAAAAAAAATAAAGAAAAAAAAATGTTGATGTTTTAAAAAAATTAAAAGACTACTTAGAATCTGATTTTAAAAGTACAAAGTGTTACGTCTACGAACAATATGTGTATTCTATGTGCGTTTTGGCTTCAATAAGGACGTCTTGATCAATGTATAAGTAGCCGTGCCTTCGTTCGTCTTGCGATTATTAAATGGTTTGAGATTTCCGAACTGACAAAGAATGAGTAAAAGTTGGCGAACGAAAAGTGATGGTAGGAGAAGATGAGAAGTAAATGCTCGGGAGTTGCCAGTTGGCAAATCCTTGTTTACAGGGTTATATGACAAAAATAAGCGACGAAAGCTAGCGAGCCAACTGTGTGGGTCTTCGAAAAGCTGTAGAATTGACGATCGTATACGTTCGTGGTTTCAAATCGCGAAACTGAAAATAATATCGTTTTGTCTGTATAAATCACGTAGATATTAAGTATTCATTAACATAATTATATTTAATCTGTATCCATTTTCGGATTTCTCTCTATGAGTGTATAGTGGTTTCTTATTTAAATGTCGACCAACGTAGCGGACGTCTCGTTATTGAAAATTTATTAGATTATTATTATATTCTCAAAATTCTTTAAGTCTTAGGATTGACCATAAGATGGCTGCAGATGTAAAAATATATTATTATTTACTTGTATCGTAGGTAATCGCTTGGGTACCGCATTTGGCTAAATACATATCTTCTCAGGGTGTTATCGAATTCGTTTCGATAAATAAATCTGCATTTAAGAAACCCAACATATCACACAAATATCTATACATATGCAGGAATTAATTATTTCTACGCCGTGATATTTCACAAGCCAAAGAAAGTAAATAACATGGGGATTATTGCCAATACGCATTTATTTTTGGGTAAAAATGGAATAAAAACATTCTGAAAAATGATTTTAATATTGAACTGTGCCATATCTTATCGAAATTAATGAAAACTACATACATACCAATGTATAGTTCCATTCATATCATATATTATAACTTCGATTTCAAGATCCATAGAACCAGAAAGATTTAAGCAACATTTAATATTTATTTTGAATTGATTAAATTTGCATTTATTTTCAATGTTAGGGTAATTTTTTAATTAGAGTATATATATTTAAGGTTTTTTTTCTTTTTTCGGAATGTTACATATTCGTACTTTGTGATATGAGTTTTAATTGAATGTTATTTGGTATAATTCCAAATATATTTAAATAAGTTTTTTATATTCAGCTTAAATTAATTTGTTAGACAAATTATTATTGATTTTTATCATGATTTTCGGGTTTTTATAAAAGGCGTGGTATTCCCCGGTAATAACGCGCGTACCTCCATGTTCGTAATACCTCACATATTTTGTTTTTTTTTTATTATATATATTAATTTTTATTTGAATGTTAAACTGGCTGTCTTAGATTCCGATAACGAAATCCGTTCGGAAATATCGTCATAGTATCATCTTAGGGAGCTTAGAAGAAAAAGCAAGCGGGTAGTTTGAATTGTAAATATGTTATAAGTTAGCGATAAATACATAATTGAAGGATCGTGGCATTCGGGAATAAAGCCTCGTGATATTATTAACTAAAATAGTGAATAGATAAAATCATTAACGGAAAGGATTTTTATATATATTCTACTAATGGATTTATTAATAGTGAAACTTAGGACTTAGTCTTTCTATAACGTTTTTTTTTAGTGTTGCGTTTGTTGTTTTCGCTGTGCAATCATTTCATTCGTTCGGCCGTTTGAAAGCTTGTTGTTGACTGCTTTGTTGAAAGAAAAAAAATTGGATTATTTTCCCACCAATTTTTCGTTTGTAAAATATAAAAATATTTCGTGATTCTAAATTTTTTTGATCTCAGTAGACAGCTGCGAACTACATCAGATCGGAGACAGCCGTTGGTGATTGTTATTAGGCATAGGGCATTTGGTTAAGTTTGGATGTGTCGGCAAAAAAACTTTAGCGATCGCAGCTAAAGACAAATCACAACAATTTCAAATGAAACAGCGAAACAAAAAAGAAATATTATTTTGCAATGTATACCAAAATACTGCATTTTTAAATAGTAATACGATAAGTGAGAGAACGTCTTTTTATTAACTATATCATCGTCTCGATTAATTAATATAATTATTTCATTTGGCTCAGTCCACATAATTTATTTTAAGTTTACTAACAATATACGTTTAAAATAAACCGACTGTGTTACTAAAGTAGGTAATGCACAAAATAATCAACAACGGGATGCCTTCGTAACAGTACAACTTACAATAGCCTAAAATAAGTAAATTATAAGATATTCAAACTGGCAATGTGTTAGTAACTGATAGCTGTTTTTTAGATTATTCGAATTTATTAAGCTATCCATTTAAGATAGTTACTTACATGTTGCCATGTGAGAAAAATCATTATTTGTTTCTCTTTTTTTTTTTTTTTGCTAAACCTGTCCATTTATACTGCCGTTAGAATTAAAGGAAAGAACGGTTCAAAATAAAACACAGGGCAAATCGTTAACGGCATTTACTGACAAAATTAGCACTGAACATGCTAAATGTAAATATCGTATTTAAGACGACATTAACAATAAAATAGTTCACAAATCGGTTTCACAAAACAATCTTGCTTTTTAAATCTAAGTATTACCTCCAATAATGTTAAGTATTATCTTTGATAAATCTTTTAATTTTTAATCTAAATATAGTTAATTCTTTGTGTAAAACAACTTGGAGCTTCAATTGGTCCGCCTTATGAAAAAACAGTAAATGGATCAAGGAATTATTACGAAGATATTATATTACGAGGACTGAAATCTATTAAACGGGAACCTTAAATATTTCCTGACAAACAATTTGCTTGATATACTTAATAAAATGTATACGCGTAGAATAAGTGACGGCGGCGCTAGCCCAAGTAGTTTTACAACAGAGACATGGGTTTACTTTGTTTAACCAGGACAAGTCAACAATCGTGATCATTTATATTTATAAATACAATAATTATAGATATTGTCAAACTATAGCACTTGTTACATAGTTATTTCCATACATACATTATTTTTGTTACCATATCCATATTTAAAATGCAATAGTTTTATCGTTCAACGTTTCTATTCCGGGGGATGCCCCGGAATAGAAACGTCGGACACCAGATCACAATAGATAATTATTTAAAATAATTTAAATTTGCTCGACCGGGGACGCAAAAGCCGTTTTTTGAGAATAAATCGACCTCACCCAAAGCTAGCAGGATAAAATGACACCGACTTATGTCTCGATGTACCATCACTGCTATTTGTTTTCTTTCGACAATACTTTATATTCTAGTTATTTATATTTTTATACAGATTTTTCGAGAACAATCGCAGTGTGATATTAGTCATGTCCCGCGGGTTTGTTCGTTGTTATTATTTGACTCGATAGATAAGTCGTTGGTGTTTCTATCTGTAGTTGTGATGAAAGTATATACATTTAGTCGCTATATTCTTAAGTCAATAGCTTTAATATATACAGTATCTTCCACTTAATATAATTATTATAATACATTTATAGCAATAGTTTCCAATCTGCCATAGTACCTCAGTAATTATACACATATTTATATCAATAAGTGAAGAGATCAATTGCAGATTATCTTAAGATTTTTCAAAATACCCTCCTCAAGAAATCTTTCAGTTCACAACTAAATTGACAGACTGTTCAATTTCTACAGTACCATATTATATTATTTTCGTCGCAACCGCCTGACATGCGTCCTCTGACGTACATATTCTTTATACTTTTGCAGTGTTCCTATATTTAGAGGTCCTAGAGGACTTTGTATAGAAGGATAAAGATTTATTACTGTTAACTGAGTGATATAGACGAGTACGGAACCAGAGAGCGCTGTTAATGAATAATCTGCTGATCCCTATCTACCTATAGTAACAATCATAGTTCCGTAATTCAAAGTGCACTTACGTCTTTTTATATAAAAATAAGAAGTATTATATTATTACTATGTAGTTCATTCGCCTCCCCTGTCGAGCAACGTCGTTGATAGCCCGTCTGCTGATATTAAAAGTATTTACAATATACCCCACTTATGTATGACATACAATATATTGCTAGAAGTAACTTTTTATCTACAAATGAGGATGCGCGAGAGTAATTTCGCTAAAAACTCGACTGGTGCGTGATCTTTTCCCTTTTATGCCCATTAGGGGCGTTATTTATTGAGAAAAGTATTCAAGATCGATATATTTAAGATATTTTCTATCATAAGTATAATTATGGTAGTATATGTATTGTTACGCGCGTCCCGGTCGACTTCTTAGCGGAATTGCACCCGCGTTACTTGTTACGCTTGGGTGACACATTTTATACACAGAAATATTTTTTTAAGAAAAACAATTTATATGTCAATGTTAATTAAGTGGCAATTCTAATTTTAACTGCACTATATTTTTGCTGACACGTATAGGTTTAGATTTTTTCTTTTTTTTTTTGTAATTTAATATATGCACGATCTGCGTTTTTATTTGTAACAACGTTTTTTTTTTAAGGTTTCTCATCTAAGTGATACGTACCCTCGATTCATTGTGGAGATATACACGTTTTATTAATTTATTTTTTTATTTTTACTCAGAGCACGCGCTGTTGAGCGTATCTATGTGGTAACATTTACGGCCGTTTTATATGCCTAAACTAATATTGTGTTACTATTGTAAAAGTTATAGTTTGCCATCGTTGATCAAAGAGGTGAAATATGTTTTTAAATACATTTAGTTAGTGAGTTTTGTTATACTTTACATGTTCGGAAAGTTTCAGGAGCGGGATGTACAAAATTGTTTCATAGTATTGTGTAATGATCGATAAGGTACTAGATGTGGCTAACCGCCCTATAGAGAGTTAGGAAATCCTCTTGGAAAAATTGTTGTAAGTTGGAACATCTTCAGTCAAGACACTTAAAGTACTACTTGTTGTAGATTGTATGGAAGTCGACTATAATGAATTGAGATTATTTAATAAATAGTGAAGTCAAGAAATTAAAAAATAAACAATTAATATCTTAAATTGTACTCACATTTAACAAATTTCCAATATATTTCACTTTTGTTTCAACTGCCACTCAAATTAGGCGCTGTTTGTTGACAAACAGACTGACGTTAGATGTGCGTTTAGAAATTATACTAAGCAAAAAAAAAGTTTATTAATTTTATGACTTCAATATTTATTAAATGGAGGTGTCTTTACTTGTTTTGATGTTGTTGATATATGTGATTAAGGAATCAAGCGGGCTGCGCAGTAGGAACATATCAAGGTCGGATGAACTAGTACTCTAAGTATCTTTGAATCTGACAATCAGAATTAATTTAATTGGGTTGTAATTAACGGTCCTTTATGTTTTGATATATTATGCAAAATATGAACAGTTGGATGTAATAAAAATATAAAATTAAATAAACTCGCAGTGATTCCATTGATGATGTGTATTTTTATTTCGTATCCAAATCCATCCTGTATATGACAATAAATCGTATTATGATTTTTTTCTAAATGTTTATTTTACTATTATTTCCTACTTGCTGTTTGAGTTTGTAAAAAAATGTTCTGCTTATTATGCTTGCATAACTGTATAGATTGCAAATGTTGAAAAAGTACAATTTTACACACAAAAATTCTAATGAAATATTAAAAATAAAACACGAAAAAGGATAGTAACATTTAAACATAACATGTCAAAACAAAATTCATTCATAATGAAAATTCATTGCTGCTAACAAACTTTAGAAATGGAATGAGTAAAAAATTAATATTTATATATCACAAGGGAATCCATTTAAAAGCAAGAGAAAAAACTACGTAGCATTCCGTGAATGTACCGTGCCCATCGCGTTACAAAGGATGTCAGAGCAGGACTTGGGATTTATGATCCGAATATATATATATATATAAATGCTTATTATAGCCTAAATTATTATAATAATTCTGTACTTTTTAAAATGAAATGATGATAGTTCTAGACAAGATATTTCAGCGCTATATTACCATGACTGTGTAGGAGTATGTTATTTTTACACTTTCATAATGTCGCTCTCATATTTCAAATACAAACTATTACTTGTAATTGTGCTAAATTTAAAAACGTATACAAAATTGAACGAAGCAGGATTTGAACCTGCGCCTCTTAGAAACCGTCCAAGCGCTCTGACTAACTAAGCCATTCGTTCTCACCCATCCTTGTCGACATTCTTATGCGCTTGTTACAACTTATTTATGTTGTTAGCATCTCTGTAGAGAGATTTTTACAAATTTCCGCTACCCAAAGACAATTCGTAATAATCATCGTTTGGCAAGAGAGAATGCTATTTAATTAATAGCTTCACGCTGTGTCCCGCACAAGGCAGGGTAGGCAGAGGGAACCCGGGAACCTACTGTTAAGACACTCCGTTCCACTTCCGTTCCCCACTTTCCGTCGGATTTGAGACATTGCGTGTTGAGTGGCAGAACTCAACGCCGTGTTTTGCCTTATTACCAGAGCTAAGAAATGAAATATTACATATTTAAATTGAAAATATTAAATATTTCATTTCCTGGACTGGGGATCGAACCCAGAACCTGCTGTTTACAATCACACACTTGTGCCGCTGCACCACGACAGGCCTCATTTAATTAATATTTTTACAATAATCATAATATACATAATAATCATAATATAATTAATATTTTTACTATTTTTAAAAGAAAAATACTAAATTTAAGTTGTAACAAGCGTATAAGAATTTTGACGAAGCTTGGTGAATTTTGACGAAGCTCTAACCAACTAACTTAGTTGGTTAGAGCGCTTCGACGGTTTCCAAGAGGTGCGGGTTCAAATCCTGCTTCGTTCAAATTTTACTACGTTTTTAAATTTAGTATTTTTCTTTCTTAAGTGTGGAATAATTCTTCAACTGAAAAGTAATGTATGTCTGTTTCAGCGAATTATATGCAAGTTTAATTATTATTCTTCATCAATATTTAATTGAAGAAAGAAAGAAAGCTAAAAACAATATGTTCATGTAAGTAAAGTTTTATTAGAAATCTATTTAGTATGCTTTATAAGTGTTATAACCACAGAACACATTAACCCAACGCGTTACAACGTACAAATTTATTTTAAATTATCTTAAAAACTTCGTTCTGGTAGTGCAATCACGTTTTATTGTCTATATTCAATAATAATTAAGTTATTCATACCGATTATCGAACATAAAAATATTTTATGCAAAACCTTGTCCCAAACCACGGCCAACGGGGTGTCTACACGTTGCAGGTTATGAACGCCTGGCAAACCTTCATAAGCGTATAAACGCCATTTTAAATAAATAGTATGTAGGTGTAACAAATATGACATTTTGTACTATATATATATATATATATATATATATATATATATATATATATATATATATATATATATATATATATATATATATATATATATATATATATATATATATATATATATATATATATATATATATATATTTTATGTACATACATTTATATATATAACATTTTACTTACTCACTCAGCTTCACGCTGTATCCCGCACGAGGCAGGGTAGGCAGAGGGAACCCGGGAACCTAGTGTAAAGACACTCCGTTCCACTTCCATTCCTCACTTTCCGTCGAATTTGAGGCATTGCTGCGCGCTTTGCCTTATTACCAGAGCGAAGAAATGAAACGTTAAATATTTTAAATTGAAAATATTAAATATTTCATTTCCTCGACTGGGGATCGAACCCAGAACCTGTCGGTTACAGTCACACTCTTGTGCCTCCGCGCCACGACAGGCCTCTAATATTTTACTTGCTTTGTTTTATGAACGTAAAACTTAATGTCAACGTCATTTCCCTAACGACAAGTGTCAATTTAGTACCTGTCAAAATCCAAATGTATGTCCAATCGCTTATTGTGGGTCTCACGTGTATTTTTTATGATTAAATTATTTTTTTTAAATGATTGATATTAAATATGGACGCATATGATATATTTAAGAAACTTACAAAGGGACTGACATTCAAGCGGCGTGTTTTGGGCTTGAATAACAACGTAAGTATATTATAACCTCAACTCTGAATCGTTTTATATCAGTTTGTTTTGATTTTATCTCAAATTTATAATTTAAATATTACAAAGATTATAATAAAGATTTTCATGCTAGTACAACTTACATACTTTTTATTTGATCTTTCTTGAGTAGATTGCCCTAATCTAATATATTTTTTAAAACAAAGCATGTTTTGTATATATACAATCGAATATTCACAGGGCCATCTAAAGAATGTATCTAAGAAAGAAGAGTTACAAATAAAGAACGAGCCTGAAGATATTAAAGAAGAACAAGAAGAACCAGAAGATGACATTTCTCAAACAAAATCGGAATCAGAAAATGAACAGAGTAGTTCGGAAAGTGAAGATGACTTACAATTAATTGAAGGACAGAATGGAGAAAAGATTAAAGAGAAAAAGAAAAAATCGAAACTATCCCCAGAAGAATTAAAAAAGAAACTTGATTTAGAAGAGGTTAGTATGATTGAATTGACATTATTGACTGGGTCTTAATTTGGGTTTTATTATTATTTTTCTATCTTTGTAATTTACCATAAGAATATGCTATAAGTGTACGTCAACAAGTCAACTTATACATAATAATTTAATAAATGTTTTTATTTTACTAAAATATGACATAAGCTCCGTTTAATTCAGAAACATAAATTTGAACAATAGAATTTTAAATGCAGCAAGACTCGAACTCCACTCCTTTAATAACTAAGCCATACAAGGCATTTCAAAATGAATGTTTGTACTTTTATTGTTGCATTTATTTTGTGTTACATATATGTCTACGGCACCATAGCACCTAAATTAATATACTTAATATACATGATTTTTGGATTGGATCATTAAAACCTTTGGATATTTAATAATCATTAACAAACAAGTAGTGGTATGAGAGGGAGGGGGAGACCTCGGTTGACCTTCGAAAACACAGTATCGACGATACTGGAGAAAAGTTACGTAAAAAGCATTTGGACCCCCGGAGGGCATGTATGAAGAGGTTGATGACAGTAGACGAGGTGAAAGAGGTATGCCGAGACCGTAGCGTTTGGCACTCCGTTCTCTCTGTCTACCCCGCTAGGGATATAGCGTGAAGCTAAGTTAAGTTATTAACAAACCACTACATTTTTAAATGGTTGATTGTAAATGACTCATGGAGGCTCAACAAAAATAATCTCAATGCATTTTGTTACTTGAAAGATATGATTCAAAAAATTTGGAAATATTATAAACTAGCAAAATATCTTAGTGTATGTTTATAAAAGAAAATCCTTTCTCTCTCTCTGGTGCAAGAACCCAGTATGGCATTGGATTGTTCTAATTTAAAAAGGAAAGTAAAATACTTACTAGGAGGCCTGTTGTGGTGCAGGGGAACAAGCATGTGACTGTAACCGACATGTTCTGGGTTCAATCCCCAGTCGAGGAAATGAAATATTTAATATTTTCAATTTCAATATTTAATGTTTCATTTTTTCGCTCTGGTAATGAGGCAAAGCGCGGTGTTTAGTTTAGCCACTCAACATGCAATGCCTTAAATTCGGCAGAAAGTGGGGAATGGAGTGTCTTAACACTAGGTTCCCGGATTCCCTCTGTCTATCCTGCCCCGTGCGGGATACAGAGTGAAGCTAAAAAAAATACTAACACAACTATATTTCTTTAATTATCATTATTACAGCAAAATCATTTCCGAAATGAGCATGGCATTAAAGCAGTTGGTAGACACATTCCTGCTGCCTTGAACGATTTTTCAGATTTAATATCTAGATACAATGTGGCAAAAGAATTAATAGATACTGTAAGGGAATGTGGATACACAGAACCAACTGCAATACAGAGGCAAGCTTTGCCTTGTATTTTGGAGGTAAATTAATTTTTTATATTGTTTAAAATAGTATTTCTTAAATAGGTTGTTTCCAACAGAAACTTTGTATATATAATATATATTTATTGGATAATGTTTTTTTAATGGTCAGATTTTTTTTTATTATTATAACCAAAAATAACCCAAGAATAAACAAAGAAAGTTAAATATGTATCACTCAAATTATTAAAATAAGATTAGAGACCTACTGAATGTGTAATTATTAATTTTATAATCTGTATTACTGTTGGTTTATAATAACAATATAATTATTAAAGTATTTTTTAAATTTTTTTACATGACATAAATTGAACCGGAAATATTTTTTATTGTTACTTAAAACATTTTTAGATCTTATTACTCCTATACCTATATGAAAAGTTAAAATTAATTCGGTCAAACATTTGTTTATAAAAGTTTTCTATAAATATTTTTTATAAAATGTACTAACTTTTTTACTTCTACTGAAATTGTAAGAAAAGAAGCACTAAATTCAAAGGGTAACTTACAAAATTTCAATAGTGAAAACTGCATTGATTTGGTTAAGCTATTTCATCCTAGTTTAATAATAAAATATCACTATAATAAAGTATTAAAATAATCAACAGGGTCGTCAAATAGTAGCTACCGCACCAACTGGTTCGGGTAAAACTGCAGCCTTTCTCCTACCTTTGTTCCATCTGCTCGGGGCTCCGCAGGGAGGTCCCAGAGCCCTAGTGCTTTGCCCTACCAGAGAACTGGCCCATCAAATATATAGAGAGGCTTTGAGGCTATCCGCTAGTACTCAATTAAGGTGCACAGTAATAAAGAGTGTCAAGGGAAGTAAAGTGAAGGAACGTGAATCTACTTTTAGGAAGAGTGGTGAGTTTCAAGTCTGCGTACCTCTTCAGCATCGTCCACTGTCATCAACCTCTTCATATATGTCCACCAAGTCATCATGCTTATTACATGGTCGTCTGCCAGAAGTCTGCGCCATTATTACAATGTTAGTAGATTAACTGTCAATATATAATTTAGAACAAAATCTACTGAAACATATTTGATGAAACTTAAAGTAAAAATGTATTGCATTTTTTAGCTTCACGCTGTATCCCGCACTGGCAGCTTAGGCGAGGGAACTTGGGAACCTATTGTTAAGACCCCCCGTTCCATTCCCCACTTTTCACTGAATTAAATGTTTATATTAAACAATCCTCTTGTGCATGAAGTTTGAAAAAGGTTAAACCATGTTAACTTATTTCTATTTAAAATAAATGCCAGTGTCATAAGAAATCATTGACAGGAAATTGTATTATGATCGCCTTATTATCATTATTTTGTATGATACTTAAAAAGAGTAATTAGAAAATAAAATATACATATACATAGAAAACGAGGTCTGTCGTGGCACAGCGGCACAAGCGTGTAACCGACAGTTTCTGGGTTCGATCCCCAGTCGAGAAAGTGAAATAATTAATATTTTCAATTTAAATATGTAATGTTTTCATTTCTTCGCTCTGGTAAAAGGCAAAAAACGCAGAGACACATTGAATTCCGCCACTCAACACGCAATGCCTAAAATACGGCGGGAAAATGGGGAACGGAGTGTCTTAACACTAGGTTCCCATGTTACCTCTGCCTACCCTGCCATATGCCGGATACAGCGTCAAGCTATATAAAAATATATATATAGCTTTTTGATATTTCAAATAAATCAAGAAGCATGGATTTAAGATTTTAGATAATGAATACTCATTCTTTGTCTAATTTGTATTTAACAAAATAAATAAATTTGTTGTTTCGTTCATTTCAGATATAGTTATAAGTACACCAAATCGTTTATGCTATCTACTGAATCAAGAGAACTGTGGCATTACATTAGAGAAGTAAGTTACTTTTTTGACAGTTTCGGGGGGAACTTGGGAACCTATCGTTTTACTTGGGAACCTAGTGATTAATTCAGTAGTTACGTACAGACAGACGCATCAAACATATATCTAGGAATGATATCTAGTAAAAGACTATTCCCCTCTATTCGCCGAATTTGAGATATTGCGAGTTGCGTGACGTAACTCAACACCGCGTTTCGCCTGACCAGAGCGAGGAAATGGTAATATTCAATATTTCTTCTAGCCTCAAGTGGGAATAGAGCCCACAATCTATCCCACATTATGGTAGCAAGCTTGTGCTAGGAAAGACCTTAGGAATATTCATCCAATAATATATTTTTACTTCCAGAGTCCAATGGCTGATAATTGATGAAGCTGACAAACTATTTGAGGGTACAACGGAAGAAGTTGACACGTTCAGGCAACAATTGGACGCCATTTTAAATGTATTTGACAAGAAATTAATTAAAATTGCCATGTTCAGTGCGACACACACACCGGTCATAGGCAAATGGGGCAGGAGGAATATGCGTGGGCTGATCAATGTTGTGGTTGGTATGAGGTGAGTGTTTCTGGAGGAAACAGGGATCTTTGGGAACCTGGTTTTCCGAAAGTTCCTTCTTCCTCCCATCTTAAAATCCGGTAAAATTTCCGGTGATTTAATGAAGTTTTCCTGATGACTTTCTCTGTCCATAGGAAGACCTCTATAACGTTGGACACTGGTGCATAGCTTAAAGAATGGTTCCCGCACATGGCAGAGTAGGCGGAGGTAACTTGGGAACTTAGTGTTAAAGCGTTACGTTACCAAGTTTCTGCTGGATTTGAGCCATTTGTGTTAAGTGACTGAACTTAAGAAATAAGTATGGAAAGACGCGTACTTATGTCGCAAAGGCTTCTGTTGACACCAAAAACCGTTATTTACTTTTTTTTTCTTTTTTTTTTAGCTTCACGCTGTATCCCGCACGAGGCAGGGTAGGCAGAGGGAACCCGGGAACCTTGTGTTAAGACACTCCGTTCCACTTCCGTTCCCCACTTTCCGCCGAATTTGAGGCATTGCGTGCTGAGTGGCGGAATTCAACGCCGCGCTTTGCCTTAATGAAACATTAAATATTTAATTTGAAAATATTAAATATTTCATTTCCTCGACTGGGGATCGAACCCAGAACCTGTCACACGCTTGTGCCGCTGCGCCACAGCAGGCCGTTATTTACTAATAATAATAAATGTTTTTTTTTTTGGATATTGGCATAGTACCTCCAAAAACTTATATATTATGTGCTAGATTTCCATATCCTTGTTTTGGAAACGAGTCAGGAGCGCGGCGTTGTGATCCGCCACTCAACACGCAATACTTTCAGAATTCATCAGAAAGTGGTGACGGGTCTCAAAGAGAAAAGAGTGTCTTAACACTAGGGTTCCAGGTTTCTTCTTCAAGATACACCGGGAACCTAATAGAGACTTAACTGTGATGTTTTTTTTTTTATTTTCTAGAAATGCAGCAGCGACTACAGTAGAACAAGAACTGAAATTCTGCGGCAATGAGAACGGGAAACTTGTTGCTTTCAGACAATTAGTGCAGAAAGGGTTGAAACCACCGGTTTTGGGTAATTTGTTTCCTCTTTTTAACCAACGTAAAAAAGGAGTGTTCTAAATTTGATATATCTGTCTGTATGTGGCCTTATAACCACAGTCTATATAGAAACCATAGGTTAGGTTAACTTATAAATCATATTGTAATTATATTTTGTGTAATGGAATAAACAAGCTTGTCGTGGCGCAGCGGCACAAGCGTGTGACTGTAACAGACAGGCTGTAGGTTCGATCCCCACTCGAATGAAATATTTCATATTTTCAATTTAAATATTTAGTGTTTCATTTCTTCGCTCTGGTAATAAGGCAAAGCTCGGCGTTGAGTTCCAACACTCGTTCAAATTCGGTGGAAAGTGGAGAATGGATGTGGAACGGTGTGTCTTAGCACTAGGTTCTCGAGTTGCTTCTGCTTACCCTGCCGTGTGCGGGATACAGCGTGAAGCTGAGTGAGGGGCCGTCCATTAATCACGTGATGTTTCTTGTAGCATTTTTTAATCTCTCCTCCCTCCTCGATGGTACGTGGTGAGGTTTAAACTTATCAATTACTTACTTATATGTACACGTGATATATTTCTGCACACAACAACCACCCAAGCCCCCCCTAACCCCCCTTTTGACATTTTGTTATTTTTTCCGAACCCCCTCCCCTTTTTTCGAACCGCACGTGATTAGTAGACGGCCCCTAATTTAATAAATAAATGCCATTTTGTATCGTTTTTGCCTATTTCGTGGCAAAATCTAAACCTTATCTAGAGAAAAAAAATAAAAAAAATCCTTTTAAAAATGTTATTTAATTTGTTGCCTTATTAGTTCTACCAAATTACGTAAGATTCACAGAATAAACCTGCTTTGCTCAGCGTTAAGTTAAATATATTTGATATTTCAGTGTTCGTCCAAAGCAAAGACAGAGCGAAGCAGTTGTTCAAAGAGCTTATATATGATGGCATTAACGTGGATGTGATACACGCGGACAGGACGCAGGCACAGGTATGGTCACCTGGGAACCTTTTCTTTAACCCCTTTTTGAAGCACTCTATTGCCAATAACAATCTTGCATTTTTTCACTTTCCACCGAATTCGAGGCGATTGCGTGTTGGCGGAACTCAACGCCGCGTTTTCGCTGTTTGCCAGATGGTAGAAATGTAAATATATTTCGTTCGAGTCAGGGGTTGAATTCACACCCAGTTGCGTACACAGTAGCCCGCTTTTGCCTCTGTGTCACGACAGGCCTCGATTATATATCATATATTTATTTTTTCTTTTTATTTTAATCTATAAATTAAATTATTTGTAGCAGGCGCAAAGCACGGCGTTGAGTTCCGCCATTCAACACGCAATGCCTCAAGTTCGACGGAAAAAAAGGAACGGAACGGAGTGTCTTAACACTAGGTTCCCAAGTTCCCTCTGCTTAGCCTGCCATGTGCGGGATACAGCGTGAAGCTGAATATTTTCACTTTGAATTTTATTTGTATATCACATTTATTTCAGAGAGATAACGTAGTGCGCAGTTTCCGTACGGGTCGTATATGGGTGCTCATATGTACCGAGCTGATGGGTCGCGGGATCGATTTCCGTGGGGTGAATTTGGTCATAAATTATGATTTCCCACCGTCCGCCATTGCTTATATACACAGGTACGTAGTGTTTTTAAACCTTCTTATTTTTAAATTAATTTATGGTGATTTTTGTTATTTCAGCTCAATTTTTATTTTCTAAGATCGATTTTATTGCTTCAAAACAGATAAATTGGTTTGCATTTAATAATATATATCTGAGCCTTTTTGAGAAAAGTCTTTTCATATTTTTTTCTTTATGTAATCGATAATGTTATCGCAACGCAAACCCTCAGATTAGGTAGAAAGTAAGGAACGATCTGAGGGTCTTAACACTAGGTGCCCAAACTCTTTCTGCCTACCCTGCCATGTGCGGGATACATCGTGAAGCTGAAAGAAAGAAGATAATATATACCTTAATGTTAGATACATTAAGGTATATATTATCTTCTTTTTAGAAGCCTGTCGTGGCGCAGCGGAACAAGCGTGTGACTGTAACCGACAGGTTGTGGGTTCGATCCCCAGTCGAAGAAATGAAATATTTATTATTTTCAATTTAAATATTCAATGTTTTCATTTCTTCGCTCTGGCATTTGTGCCACTGCACTTTTCGCCGAATTAGAGATTGAGCTTTGGCTCAATCTCTAATTCGGCTAAGTGGGAAACGGAAGTGGAACGAAGTATCTTAACATCAGGTTCCCAAGTTCCCTCTGCCTACCCTGCCATGTGCGGGATACAGCGTGAAGCTGAGTGAGAGTAATGTATCTATGAATCAATAAAATTTATCAAAACCTAATAGTTATGTTTCACGCTATATCCGGATATGGAGTAGGCACTCCATTCCCCACTTTCCGCTGAATGTTTAAGGCATTACAAGTTCGGAGGCGGAACTCAACGCCGTGCTTTATTGAGACGAAACATTCGACGATTCATTTTGTCAAGTGAGCATTGCGTCCACAACATGTCAGCTTTACGGCACACTGCCTCTATCAGTTTCAATACTATCAATTAATACATTAAATTCAAGGCAATTCTTAATTTATTTTTTAAAATATGAAGGTAGCTCTAAACAAGAATAACGCATCTCTTTTGAAAGAAAGCCTATATCGGCATATTTTTTTAATATTTGCAGAGTGGGTCGAGCGGGTCGAGCCGGACAAAAGGGCAGAGCTATAACATTCTTTACACAAGACGACGTTGTTAATCTCAGAAGGTTAGTGAGCTTTGAACAGAATTAAAGTATGTATCCATATTGGCAGCAATAAGTGTGTATCTGATCACATTTGAGAATGCATGATCACGTGTGCGGATATGTGGACACATGTGTGACTATGTAATCACATGTGTGACAATGTGGTCAATACGTGACTATGTTGTCAAATGTGTGACTATGTTGTCACATACGTGACTATGTTGTCACATATGTGACTGTGTCGTCACATGTGTGACAATGTTGTCTCATATGTGATAATTTTGTCACATATGTAACTATGATGTCATATGTGTGGCTATGTGGTCACATACGTGACTATGTTGTCACATGTGTGACTATGTATTCACATATGTGACTATGTTTTCATATGTGTGACTATGTTGTCACATGTGTGACTGTGTTTATAGTCACTGGCGTGGATATGTGTTCACATATATGACATGTTTGAATATATAGTAACACGTCTAAATATGTGATCACATGTGTAGATGTGTCTTCACATGTGTGATAGTCACATATGTGGATGTGTGATTACATGTGTAAATATGTGGTCACGTGTACATATATAGTCACATGTGTGAATATCCTGACACATGTGTGAATGCGTGATTACATGTGTGAATATGTTGTCACATGTGTAAATGTTCTGATCGCATGATCGTTTTTATTTATATAGTACAGAAAATTTGGATTTTGTTATCACTTCCATTCCGTCTTACCTACTTGTATACCGTTGCTTCTGTAGTTTTAAGATCAAGTATATAATTATATTAATATTATTAAATAACATTGTAAGCAGAGAGAAGTACGTTAACATTTAAAAACGACAAACGATAAGGAACGGCGCTCAACTTCGCGTTTTGTCTTGTAATTGGAGCGGAGAAATGAAATTAATTCATTGCCTCGACCAGAAATGGAACCTACAACCGTTGTATATACTTTTAGTTTATTATGTACTAAAGGTGTGGTTATTTTCTATAAAATATATATTGTTTTTTTTATTTTCAGTATAGCATCTGTTATGAAGCAGTCTGGCTGTGAGGTTCCCGAGTACATGTTGAAACTGAAACAGGACCCTAATAAGAGGAAGAAGTTGTTGAAGAAAGCCCCGAGGCGAGATAAAATATCTACCATTTTGGAGAAGCCGGAGAAGTAAATGTTTTTTTTATTATTTTATTTTTCAGTGGCGGAATTTACCAAGTTTTTAATTAGTATTATTTTTTTCAAACCCGGATGGTTGTGAGTTTGGTCGCCTCTCCAGGAAATTAAATATTTGTTATTTTTATTCCTACGCTGTCATAACAGTGCGTAGAAATGAACATAGTGTGCCACAGCACGGCGTTGAGTTCCGCCACTAAAAGTTGAAAACGCAATTCCTTACACTATGTTCCTAAGTGCCCTCTTCCTACCCTGCAATGTGCGCGAAGATAAAAATTTTAATATCATGTTTCTTTTCAGACGTAAACTTGAAACTCAAGACGACAATACAGCAGCTAAAGATACAGATAAAATAAAAAACGGTAAAGCAAAGAAACTTAGAAAAATCCAAAATGGCGGACACAAAAGTCCAATAAAAGAAAAGAAACAGATAACAAAAGCGAAAGATAAAAAGAAATCTCAGAAATTAGGAAAAGTGAAAAGAAAAAAGAAATTTGCTAAACCTAGTCCCTAGATAGAAATAAATGATTTTTTTATGACAAAGTCTTTTCTTTTTTTCTTTCTTCCTTCATTCATCTTGCTTTTGGAGAAGGAGAGTGATAAGTTTGACCTGACTCTGTGTGTGTTTGTCTGTGGTACGATAGCTCCTCTTTATTCGAAAGCCTTGTTCATTATGATAGTTCTTACTAATAGCTATGGTCCATGACAGGTCAGGCCGACCATAGGTCAATCGATCGTGGGCAAGGAAAAGATTATCTGTACTTACTTATTATACGTTCTAAATCTTCGATCAACTATTCATAGATTAAGTGTCACACTCCAAAAAACGGCCCGACAAATAAGAGCACAAACAGAATTGTGTTCTTATTCGTTTTTAGTATGTTCCAACCATAGCCAATGTGCGGACGTGACAAAATGCCTCCGTGTGCTTATAAAAATTGTGTAAATAACCATCGCAACAGTAAGGTTTAAGAAGGAATATCTTTCTTTCGGTAAGCACACGTTAGAATGAATTATAAAATACGTAAAAATCAATATTAAACAATTAAATAACAAAATTTCGTCGTTTGACCAATATTGGCGATAACACTACCAACGGTTTCGTCAAATAACGGTAAGTTTGGGCTAAGAAATGCATAGAGAGATGTTTAATTTTTTTTTATTATATTTATAATAACTTTATATATATTTTTTTGTATTATAGTTTTCCTACTGACTCATTTCGCTGCGCATAATGGGTATCTATTGTCGCCTAAGAAAGAAGGGAAGAATACTCAACGGCGTAGATTGGTAAAAGTGGCGATTTCAAAATTGTAAGTATAATTAATAAATTAAAAATGTTTTTTTTGTGTACATATACAGAATACACAAAATATAAAAAAGAATAAAAATATATTTATTATAGGCTGCATCTTCAATTCTAAATGATACCAGAATCAAGACAATGGCTGTTTCCGTCAGCTCTAATTCTTCTACTACTTTACTATCGGACATTACATCTTTGCAAGATACTCCAAGAAAAGGATACTTAAAAAACAAATAATCGTATCACACTAAATAGTACTTACTAAAACGAAACAAATTAATAATTTAAACAAAATTAATAAACGTTTTAAAAAAAAAAGGCTTCGTTAAAAAATATTATCATATTTTTTTAATTAAATGTGCTTAAAAATAAAAAAAATCCGTCGATGACTCAGTATTATTAGATCGATTGAAAAATGTAGAAGTAGCGGAACTTTTTAACGAAATGTATATTGTAGTATTAAAACAAAAAAAGACGTTTCAAGATTACAATTACTTTTATTTTTAATAAAATGTACAAAAAATATCAATTTATTATCAATGAAGTGACTCCATGATATCTATTTTCTATTTTCTTACAAGTACTTACAAAGCGACGACGATGACGTGAAATTAAATGTCTTATATCTATTACACGCTAGTCGAAACTAAACCCTAAGTTACGAGAATAACGTATGATTTTATTTTATAGATTTTTTGTCATAAGTCTGTGTGTAATAATGTTCGGCATTTGTGTTTATATTGAGTGGTGCCACTTTTTTGAGCCGTATTTGTATGCAACGCTTAATCTAGTGAATAGTTGATCGAAGTTCTAAATATTACCAAAATTATTGGAATGCAATCTTGCATCTATTATCGCCAGCGGCTGCACTTTATCAGTATCCACTCTGTACGAGATATTGACGTTTTGTGTCGTATAAATATGGATGTATTGCTTGCTGGGAGTCAATATTTTTAAAGATATATACAATTTAACGCTGGGCGAGGCAGGGTAGGCAGAGGGAACTCGGGAACCTAGTGTTAAGACACTCCGTTCCACTTCCGTTCCCCACTTTCCGCCGAATTTGAGGCATTGCGTGTTGAGTGGCGGAACTCAACGCCAACGCGCTTTGCCTTATTACCAGAGTGAAGTAATGAAACATTAAATATTCAAATTGAAAATATTAAATATTTCATTTCCTCGACTGGGGATCGAACCCAGAACCTGTCCGGTTACAGTCACGCTTGTGCAAAAAAGAAAAAAATATATACAAATTTTCGTTCAAAGAAACATGTTTTATTAAAATATATCTTATAATATTTAAAGTTATTTTAAAGTTTTTACCATTTTCTAATGTAAACGATTTTCATTCTAAGAAAAAGTGCCAATAACAATATATTATGTAGTACAGTTAGTCCGTTCAGTCTCTCCGTGTGTGCACAGCTGGAAATAAACGGTAACATTAGTTTTTTTCTTTTCGATAAATTACTGCTTTCGAGCTTTTACGTCAAAAAAACAACATTGCCATATTTTTTCTTAATGGTGATTAAATACCAGAGCGAGGACATTAATATAACTCATTTTGAGTAGGCATCGAACTGATCACCATCAGTATGTATTATACCTCGTCGATATTTAATTGGTCTGGGCAAATTATATTTTTTGTAAATACACTATATAAATTTATATACGTACATAAGATAATCATTCTTAATATGGAAATTGGACCCAGAACTATTATATTAGATATTATAATGTACTTTTACATATTGGTAACGCAATTTGTATGTTTTGTTATTCTTTACAAGTCCCGCGTGGTGGCGCAGTTACAATAGGGCGTAGTTGTTTGTTCGATTAACGCTCGAGTAACAGTATGGAACATTTTCATTTTGTCGCTCTGGAAACACAACACCTCAAATGTGCGAAAAAAAGGAATTAATGATATCGGAGTATCTTACACTCGGTTTTACCGAGCGGAGCTAGACAAGCGGAAGAGGGCCTTCAAAGCCCTGCATCCGTTCCCCTGCTCACGGGCAGGAATCAATCAATCAATCAAAAAAATAAAAATACCTCAACTTCTTTAAGATCCACGACGTATCCCATATTGTCTTCGCACGCCAAGTTTCTGTAGTCGGGGATGTTTTTGGATTTTTCTAAAAGCCATGGCTATTAAAAAAAATACGTATGTATAAATATGAATTAAAATATGTTTTATCAATATGCAAATAGATGGTTAATTTATTTATATATATTATTATCACTTCTGGAGGCGCAGGGGCACAAACGTGCGACTGTAAAGGCGACAGGTTGTAAGTTCGTCTAGAAAATACTTTTTCTTTGCTCTGGTAAAGAAGTAAAGCACAACGTTGAGTTCCATCATTCAACTAAACCTCAAATCAGCAATCAGGCAACGAAATAAGTCTTAATGAGAACAATATATCTTAACACAAAATTCGCAAGTTACCTTTTCCTACCCTCCCACGTGCGGGATACAGCGTGAAGTCAAAAGAAAAGAAAGCAATTAATGATATATCAATATTCTATACATATGTACGTACATACCTTCAAAACCTTGGCGGTGGTACAATCACAATGTATATAGTTTCCGGCGATAAAAAATAATGGACCTTGTGTCAGAAATCTGTTTGACATTACGTGAGAATGTATCTGGAAGAGAATGTTTATGATATTAAATATTTAATATATATTGCATATGTAGTACAGGTTTAAATCCCTATGAGGGAACACGCAAACAATTCAAAAACATATTTTGAGTATATGACAGTAGGCAGAGGGTAGCCAAAACTTTACAATTTATTTATGTATGTGCATTTTTTATTTTAAAAAAATAATAACTTTCGATTTTGTCATAAATTAGTTTATTAAAATATGAATCCCACCAAAAACATTCCATGTAAATATGTTACAAAGACAACCACAAAAGGTTTGCTCTGTTAAAAAGATATTAGATCTCATGTAGAGCCAAGCTTCTGAATCAACACGGCCTAACTCTACCGACTCAAACTTCACAAATTCTACATACTGATATGTATGGCTTCGCCGTTTCGCCACCGTTGAGCAGGTGATGTGAATATTTAATTTCTCAAGTAAGTATCGAAAACAATTTTGCCTTCTAGCATTTCAGGAAGAACACTAACATTTTGAAGTTTTATACAAAAGTACTTACAGTTTTCAATTTATTATTAGTGATAGAGAATATAATGAAGTTATCGATGAATTTAGTGCCTTCCAGCTCAACTATACTGGCAATGTCGTTGTGGTCCGCTATCAGGTGCCTGATGTGCTCGTACGTGGGGTCGTCTGAGACGGCTTGCAGGGAAGTTATCTGGAAAAAAAAACAGGTTCCCGATGTATCCCACAGATTGTAAATTAGGCAGAGGGAGAAGAAGCTAGTGTTGAGACACTACGTTACTATTAGTACACTTCCCTTCCTTACGCGACCCCGACTTTGAAACATTATGTGAGTGACGGAACTCAACGCGCTTTGCCTCGTCTTAGGCCTTAATAACGCCTCGGGACTATTTCGATATTTAACTTACTTTTAACATATGGCTCAGTAGCTTAAATCTCCCCTTTTATGTTTTATTAGACAACTTTAATTTTAATACTGCCTTATTAAAAAAAGTAGATAAATTGTTTTAGAGACCTTCTTTAATTGGCAGAATATCAAAGAGGTCTCTTGAGACACTAATTTACCAGGTTTAACAGAAAAGAGGCTGAGTTTTACACTCAAGATGCACAATGGACATAACATGATGGACCCCATTCGAAGCATAATTTATTTTCATTTCCTCACTCTGAAGAACAAAGCGCGGCGTTAAATACCGATAGTTTTAAATTTAAAGTTTTATTTTTACACTTCAAATGTTGATATGCAAAGAAAACGATCGTATGACTTTATCCACCGAGCCCCTGACTGATATTTTAAGAGGCAAATACGGCCGTACTTTACCGAATAAATAATTCTCTCAGCTTCACGCTATATCCCGCACAAGGCAGGGTAGGCAGAGGGAACCCGGGAACCTAAAGGGGTGTAAAGACACTCCGATCAAATTCCGTTCCCCACTTTCCGCCGAATTTGAGGCATTGCGTGTTGAATGGCAAAACTCAACGCCGCGCTTTGCCTTATTACACAGAGTGAAGAAATGAAACATTAAATATTTAAATTGAAAATATTAAATATTTCATTTCCTCGACTGGGGATCGAGCCCAGAACCTGTCGGTTACAGTCACACTCTTGTGCTGCTGCGCCACGACAAAGACTAAATCCTAAAACAAAAGTAATTGATTCGCTTCTCGCTCAAAAATTGGTATTGGCTGGTATTAAAACAAAGAGCGATTTCGAGGAATTCCATTTAACCTTCTATTACCACAAGGTCATCATTTTCTTTCGCCTACATGCTGATACAGCGTAAAACTTAAAAAAGAAATATAACTATACAATAAATACTAACATGATTATAAGATACATTCAATTTGACCGTATTCGGCGGCAGGTTGGTGGGCATCTCCCTCAGCTGGTTCATGGAGCAATCAACGGCCACGGTGTTGGTGATCTTGTCCCCGTCCAACTCCATGCGGTCTGCGACGCACGTGCAGTTCGCGTGCGCAGGTCTTATGTTGTGACAGCTTGCGTTTAGCTGGAAACATTTTTCATAGATATTTTTTTTGTTTTTGTTTAGGTGAAGCACTCTCTTCCAAATAATATATTAATATATATCTAAATGTGTGCGACTGTAAATTTTGTGGGGTCGATCTCACTCAAGAAAACGAAATATTTAAATTTGTCATTTCTTCGCTCGAGTACTAAAGCAAAGCACGGCGTTGAACGGTGAGAGTGAGAAAGGAATAATCTACTGATACTAACCTAGTAGTTCTCTGCTTAACTTGTTACCTGCGGGATACAGCGTGAAAGCTCAAAATCATTTACACATTTATAACTTAAAACCATTATACATTTCTTACCTCTTTCAGCTCACGTAAAAAGTCGATCGGTACAATCTTGACATCTATGAACCAATTGAAACTTAGATAAAATGCACAAAAGGTCTTGTTATAATTGAGAAATGTTATTAAGGAACTGTTCTTCGTCTCCATGGCTTTTCGATAATGTTTGCAGAGTAAATAGTTGTTACCTGCAATAGGAAATTATGGTATTAATTTTATTTCAACTCCACGGTGTATCCCGCACATGGCAGGGTAGAGGCAACTTGGGAACTCAGTGTTAACTCCTTTTACTTATATACCACTCTTATCTCAGAAGAAAGAGAGACAGGGGGCAGAACTCAACTCCGCGCTTGACTTGACAAGTATTGAATTCGATTCTCGACAGAAAATTTCTGTATGACGTGCTTAAAGTCCCACGCTTGTGCTCTTGCGCCAGGCCCAAATTATTTTATGCCATGTGATCCCGGCTTAGAATAGGATCACCCTGGTACTGATGGTGTCGTAAGAGCCGACTAAAGTACGTGTGGTAGAGTCACGTTGCCAGCAATGGCAACACGCATGGGCAGACTCGACCGGATTGTTACCACCCCCGGCGTTTAAGACCGGCGTTAAGTAGTGGCTTTGGCCACTGCGTTTCGCATTAGGTAATGCCGGGCCCCGGTGCTCATCCATCTTAAAAGACGGCAACGCTCCTGTAGCTCCTCTAGTGTTACACGGGGCCGTGGGCGACGGTGATCACTTACCATCAGGTGACCCGTACGCTCGTTTGCCTTCTCTTCCATAAAAAAAATATGCTAATTTATACATACAAAGATCAAAAATATAAAACTAATAAATTAAAAAAAACCAACAAAAGATCCTTACCAGATAAATCCACAGATATCTTCCTATTGCTCTGTACAAAACCAACCAGAAATTCCAAGTTTGCGGAGGCTTCCGAGACGGTTAACGCCAAAGGTCTTTGTATGGAGGGTTGAATCGTTGTGCTGCTCAAGTTGTTGTTTGAGATGTCGAGACACGCGATCGAAGAGTGTTTAGGAAACTGACCTGTGGAGTTAAATGTGCATCAGCTTCACGCTGTATCCCGCTCACGATAGGATAAACAAAGGGAACTCAGGAACCTAGTGTTAAGACATTTCTCTGTCTTGCTGCCAGAGCGGAGAAATGAAAATATTAAATAAATAATTTTCTCTAATTGGATTTGAACCTGCAAGCGTGTTTATAAATGCTACTTTATATGACCTTACCAATAATTTTTCCTATATTCCCATCGGTAAGGGCCATTGAAGTTAATCGCCTGAAGATAGACTGTGACACGTCCAGCTCATCCAGTGTCGCGTTCAGTACGTGCAAATTTCTTGTTTCTGTTGTAACTGAAACAAAATATTGTTTAAGTAATTTAATTAACCAGCGGGAAAACCTTAAAAGATTTAATGCGTGTTCTTAGTAAGTAGTACAGTTTTCATAAATCTTTAAGTAAGTATTTGATACGCGTTCTCCGTCGTTCCTTTCCAGAGGCCGTTTCAGAGGTTCCTTAGAGATAAATATATCTGCGTCTGTATTACAGCACCTGGTTTGGTATTTCTTAAAAAAAATACAAAAATACAAGACACTACAAAATTTTTAAATTGTATAATAAAAACGATTGTGAATTTGAAATCCACTGGCATTGAACTCTAATATTAAAAAGCTAAATAATTTGTTTAGACAAACACCTTCATCTCAGAATTTTTTATAGGTATGGCTGGCAAGACATTACGAAACTTTCGATATTTTTTTAGCTTCACGCTGTAACGCGCACGAGGCAGGGTAGGCAGAGGGAACCCGAGAAACTAGTGTAAAGACACTCTGTTTCACTTCCATTCCCCACTTTCCGCCGAATTTGAGGCATTGCGTGTTAGGTGGCGGAACTCAACGCCGCGCTTTGCCTTATTACCAGAGCGAAGAAATGAAACGCTAAATATTTAAATTGAAAATATTAAATATTTCATTTCCTCGACTGGGGATCGAACCCAGAACACGCTTGTGCCGGTTACAGTCACACGCTTGTGCCGCTGTGCCACGACAGGCATTCGAATTCTTTTTAACGACAATACTATATATATGACTATTATACTTCAATTAAAAATTATTTACTTCATAGGAAGAGGACATTTTTTAAAATCTCCCTACAGAGCAGCTAAAAACATAATAAGCCATAATAAGCGTAAAAATATTTCGACATAGCATGATTAGAACGTATAGTTTAGTTGGTCAGAGCGCTTGGACGGTTTCCAAGTGGTGTGGGTTCAAATCCTGCTACGACAGAATTCGTTAACGATTAAAAAATCTAATCTCATCCAATAAATTTAATTTGATTAACTATTTAAAAACTACAAGCCAAGGCAAGATAGGATTACATCCAAGCCAAGGTAGGATTTGATAGGTAGGATTTTATAAATCATTGTAAACAAGACGTAGTAATGGCCGCGTGACATTTTGATATGTACGCATTCCATGAATTGTAACGACGATTATATTTGCATTTTTTTCATATCGAGTCTTAGTTTTTTATATATATTTTACGTTTTTCCCGTTTTACATTTTATATCACACTAATTAACTCACGCTGTATGTGAGATACATCTAGCACGGAAAGCAGAGGGAACTTGGGACCCTAGTGTTAAGATACTCCAATCCTATTAAAATATATATTTTTTTTTTTTCATTTTCAACCGAATGCATGAGCAATTGCATGTAGAGTGACAGAAATAAAAACCACGCTTTGCCTTGTTCACAGCGTGAATCTAAAAAAACAATTGCTATATTCTTTAAGAAAAATAAAATTCTATTTAAATTTAAGATTCATTAAGGGAAAAATTAAAAAAAAATAATATAATGACCGTTGCATCGCAATACATTTTTGAAAATATTATGTATGTCAAGAAAAATATTAATGAATTTAGCAAAATCGGGGACATACATAATATTAATACTAGAAATAAGTTTAATCTTAGTGCACCTATGAGTATAACTCGATTGCATCGAGTCCGTAATTCTTTTATGGGACAGGGTGTACGCTTTTACAATAGGATCCCAGAAAAAGTCCGAGAATTTTCTATTTCGCAATTTAAAACGTTGTGAAAAGACGTTTCTGTGTTAAAAGTTATTACCAAATTAACGATTTTATAAATGATAACACGCCTTGGGAATAAAATGCTCGCTCCAGGCTATTTCAAATGTATCATTGTCACAATTAATTATATGATGTAAAGCTTTAGTTAAAAAAAAACATGTCCCGCTGAGTTTCTTACGCCAATTCTTCTTGGGTCTGAGGCAGTATCTTTAGTGAACTGGTGGTAAATTGTCTGACGTACAAAAAACTAAGCTTATAACTTCTTATTTTGAATAAATATATTTGAATTTGACGTTGAATTTAAATATACTCACTTGTACTGGCAAGAGCTTCTTTCAATGTAAAGTTGTCGTCAATGTCACAGCAGAAAACTGATACGGCGTCTACCAATTTACACTTCTTCTGAGTAGGGCAGTCCTCGCGGGGCATGTGGAAGCACTTGTTCATTTTGAGTTCAACACGTGGTGGTTCCGGCTTGAGCTTCTCTATAGAGGGGGGGTAAGACTGGAAAGAAATAATCTAATAATTTAGAAAACGTATAAAACAATTTTATAATTGTAGTGGGATTTAAAATGCGCTTCTTGGAAACCGTCCAAGCGCTCTGACCGACTAAGCCATACGTTCTCCTCGTCGAAATTCTTATACGCTTATTACAACTTATTTATGTTGCATCCCTGTAGAGAGATTTTTACAAATTTCTGCTACCCAAAGACAATTTCTTAGAATTATCGTTTGGCAAGAGAGAATGCTATTTATTTTTATGATGCTTTCCTATTTTTAAAGACAATTTAAAAACGTATAAAATTTTAACGAAGCAGGATTTGAACCCGCGCCCCTTGGAAACCAAGTCCAACCGCTGTGACCAACTAAGCCTCAAGTCAAATCGTCTCAAATCGTTCTCATCAAGCTCCGTCGAAATTCTTATACGCTTGTTACAACTTATTTATGTTGTTAGCATAACACTTTAATTTTTTAAAGTGTTATGCTAACAACATAAATAAGTTAAACATATCAAAAATAATAAGATAATTCTTACGAATTGTCTTTTGGTAGCGGAAATTTGTAAAAAAATCCCTACATAAATGCTAACAACGTAAATAATTTATAATAAGCGTATAAGAATTTCGACGGAGCTTGGTAGTTGGTCAGAGCGCTTGGACGGTTTCCAAGAGGCGCGGGTTCAAATCCTGCTTCGTTCAAATTTTTATACGTTTTTAAATTTGTGGAATACCTTTAAAAATAGTAAAAGATATAGGCTAATTAGTAGCTTGTATTAACTTTATTTATATTTACCTCTAAATTCTTATACTTAGGATCGCTTTCCTCCATCCTTGTCTCTATTAGCCCCATATGAGACAACATAAACGCTGTGACACACCACCATATTGTTATCTGTAACCAAACGAAAAGTATAATAATATTAAAATCTAAATATGCATCTTCATTATACATATATGCTATGCTTGCTTTTTAAACTGTTAATGTAATTTTCATAAAACGTAGCTAAGAACTACCACGACGAATAAGAAAATGAAAAAAAAGGCGAGTTAAAATCGGTTAATTCATTCAAGACCTAAGGCGACACACAGACCGGTCATGATCAGGCCTTTTCTTGTTTTGGAGGTTGAAAATATTTTGTAATTTGAAACCAATTCTTCAGCTTTACAATATCAAGTAACTTTTATCTTCAAGTAACTTTTTTCTTACAATATCAAGTAACTTTTATTTTCTCTTCGCCCCGTATTCCAGTATAAATGATTAAGACTTGTTGTGACATCTACCAGCGAATTAGAAAAAAATATTTTACGTGATCCAATACAAAATGTATTTTTTAAACCAACACTTTGTGAGATTTAAATGTTAATCAAACTCACTCATTTTACTCAGCTTCACTCTGTTTCCCGTACATGGCAGGGTAAACAGAGGAAACTTGGGAACCTAGTGTTAAGACACTCCGTTCCACATCCGTTCTCCATTTTCCGCCGATTTTGCAAGGCATTGCGTGTTGAGTGGCGGAACTCAACGCCGCGTTTTGCCTTATACCAGACCGAAGATAAAAAACATTAAATATTAAAATTGATAATATTAATCAAACACTCTGCTAAACTACAAATAATTTTATAAAAAAATATATAAAATGTCATATAAAACTTACCATTTTAATATTATTCAAAGGCAGATTTGTGCACAACTGTTACATATGTAATCAACAGTAAAAGTCATCTTTGTTATCAGAAAGGAGCAAACAGCAGCTATCAAGTGATAACCCTACATTATAATGAGTCTATAAAACATAAATTCCTAGTAAAATCGATTGACGATTAAAATTATGTTGTGTTTAGTTTTGCTTTATATACAAAAATGGCTAAAAAGAAAGACAATAAATCTTGAAAGTCCTCCATCATTTAAAACGAAGATATTCTTATGCTGAGCACTGCTGGTGAGGGGCCTCATCAGCCTTGTGGAGGATATATATCTTGAGAAACGCCGTGATCTCAGAGGTCAAGTGTTGTTATATAAAATAGTAAGTAATATGATCGATTCTCGTCTTCTTGTAAGTTTAATTTTGCGTATCATAGGTTAGTTGCACGCAATTAACCTCTATTCGTAGTAATATGCGTAATGCAAAAAATGCCTCTAATACCTTTTTTTCGTGTGTATACAAAAATTTTAAGTTAAGATCATATTTAATTAATAATTAATTATTTTAAAAATGGTACAATGAAACTTTTATAAATAATAATATTAGATTGATAAGCGACGTGTATGTACACATACGAGTATGTGTTTGTTGTATGTGCGTGTTGGTCTATTTTAATACGTATTTGTTTATTTCTTCTATTTCTCTTAGTATATAATTGATTTCTGTTTTTGTTTTCTCTTTTTTGTGTTTTCATAAAATGTTGTTCCTTAGATACGTGTTATGAAGCTGTGGAAACTTTATTGGTTTCTGTCGTAATTTTAGTTTTTTGAAGGTTTATTTTTAATTTACTGTTTGTTTCCTTTAAAAACGAATGAATGAACGAAAAAACGAACGAACGAATTGATGAACTAACGAACGAAAATAGAAAAAATAAATAAATAAAAACATCCACTAAGCTTACATTAAGCTACTAATTTATACTATAACATCTCCGCAGTTTCGCGCTGTATCCCGCTCATGGTAGGCAGAGAGAACTTGGGAACCTAATGTTAAGACACTCCGTTCCACTTCCGTTCCCCACTTTCCGCCGAATTCTCAAATGCCTCAGCATTGCGTGTTGAGTGGCGGAACTCAAGGCCGCGCTTGGTCTTGTTACCGGGAAGGGAAGAAATGAAAATATTTAATTTTACATTTGAAAATATTGAATATTTCATTTTAAAATATTAAATATTTTATTTGAAAACATTAAATATTTTATTTGAAAACATTAAATATTTCATTTGAATATATTATATATTATTTTCCTCGAGTAGGGATTGACTCACAACCTATTGTTTAGTCACACGCTTGTACCGCTGCATCACGACAGGCCTTCAAATTTTATAAGATCTGTAAAACTAGTATAAAAAAGTACAAATATTCATTTAATATCTATTCATTCTCCAGAAAATTGAAGGCTGACTTAGTAACTTGTACAAAATTCATCATAGTCGCATTCCCAGACACCGCCCTCAAAATATTTTCCTGTCGTAATATTTTTTTATGTAATTAAGGTAAATTTTGACCCGTTAACCGAATATTAACGAATATATACAATTTGGTATCTTCCGTGACAACATTTAAAATGCCTCGCGTTTGCCAGAAGCAGCAAGCTTGCAGGATGTATCAAACGTATGTTTTAAAATTATTGTGCATTTTACAACGAATCTTATTTACATAAAATATTTTTTAGTTTCTACATCTTGTTTGAGCTAATAATCTTTATTGTCAAAAATTTTACAATGCCACATATCTGTTTAAGATATAAAGAGCCCAAAAGAATGATATTAAAGAATTAATTTATTTTCTGGCTTGTCCTGGCGCATCGGCACAAGCGCGTGACTGTAACCGAAAGGTTCTGGGTTCGATCCTCACTCGAAGAAATTAAATATTTAATATTTTCAATTTAAATATTTAATGTTTCATTTGTTCGCTCTGCTAGTAAGGCAAAGCGCGGCGTTGAGTTCCGCCACTCAACACGCAATGCCTTAAATTCGGCGGAAAGTGGGAAACGGAAGAGGAACGGAGTGTCTGTATGTAGCAAACAATTTTTTTTTAGCAATTTAAAATATTTTAATTCATATAATTCCTCCGAAGCCGTCGGTGGGTCAGTAATAATCAACTATCTTTTCCAAAAAAAAAACACCAATAAAATGATTAAAACTCTTTTATTTACAATATATTTTTATATGAAACATAAAACATTTACAAAATACACAGTCTTGATAGCATTTATATACAAATATATTATATAATTATTTATTAACATTATGCCGATATATGGCACTTTGCGAAAAGCCTCGAGCATTATCTTAAAATTAACTTATTTTGATTGTGTTCTTACAAAGTGTAGGTTATAATATAGCATTACATACAGATAAAAAATCTGGAATGAATAATTTTTAATTTTATTTTTTCACTATGTTATTGCGATAAAACACGGCGTTGAGTTCCGCAACTTAACACGCAATGCGCCTAAAGATTGCATTGCTGAAGGTTGAAAGTGGGGAACAAAAGTGTCGTTATGGGAACGGAGTGTACACTAGGTTCCCAGGTACCATTTACCTACATGGTAACAGCGTGAAACTAAAAAAAACTTGTTATTTGTATATTAAAATTGTTCATACATTAATATATTAAAAGCATTTAATATATTGATATTAAGATCAGTTTTAACATATTTAATACATTATTTATTCGTAGAACTCTTTGATTGAGCACTGTTTAAAAATTTTTTTTAAACAAATGAATTCTATTTAAAATAAAAAAAAAGATTAGAAATTTAACGCGTATTGTAAAAATTAATGTAAAAATATTGTAAAATTCCAATTTTATACCACTATTTTATTTTTCTCTACAAATTGTAAGAAATCAATCAAAATTATATATTAATATTAATGTAACATAAGCCTCTATTAATTAATACCAGAGATTCAAAAATATATTACACTTGTTTTAGTCCGAACAGATCAGAGAAACGGAATTAAATTCAATACAATTTTTCCCGTAAGCAGGAATCGAACCTAGAACCCTCTGTTATATTTGGACACGATGTTATCTTAAGCTATTTTCTATACAACATATATATTGTATACTAAAATATTTTTTTTTAATTATGCCTAACGTATAAAACCAGTTTTATTATGAATCTGTACAAGACTTTTTATATAAAAAGTTAATTTTTCAAAAGTTACAAATACAACTATGGCTAATCAGAAAGCCTGGAGACAAAACGGGAACAAACCAGAAAAAGGTTCCTTCATAGATACCACCTTCTGCTGGATTGGAATTGACGGAGAGATTTGACGGAGAATTAGACGGAGGGTCTTAACACTAGGTTCCCAAGTTTCCTCTGCCTACCCTGCCAAGTGCGGGATACAGTGTGAAGCTGATTTTTTTTTTCAGTTTCTTTAAACTTAGACGTTCTCAAGTTTAGAAACATGAATAAATCTCAACCAAGCAAGGAATCCAGATACGTTTGAAAAACTTTTTTTTCTGTTCGTTTACATTTTGTCTCGAGCCAAAATTAATAATTATTGTAATTACTAATAAAATAAAATAGCTACTCGTTTTCATAACATATTTCTCTAACATATTTTTATATTAACATAAAAAAAATAAAATTATATCTTAATGTAAAAAATAGGTACACAAAATCTTTGATTTTAATTCATATATTTTTTTCTAAAAATTAATTACGTAATAATAAAAAATAAAAGGGAAAAACGTGAAGCATCTTTAGTATGGAAACAGCATAAGATAAAAAAATATAGTATTTTTTTTTTTCAAAAAAGTTTATCTGTATACTAAACTTAAATTTAAAAAACGTATATTTTTTTTTTGTACGAAGCGGGATTTGAACCCGCGCCTCTTGAAAACCGTTCAAGCGCTCTGACAAACTAAGCCATCCGTTCTCACCAAGCTCCGTCGAAATTCTTATACGCTTGTTACAACTTATTTATGTTGTTAGCATCTCTGTAGGGAGATTTTCAAAAGGCGCGGGTTCAAATCCCGCTTCGTTCAAAATTTTTATACGCTTTTTAAATTTAAGTTTAGTATTTTCTGTTATAAGTGTGGAATAACACTTTAAAAAATAGTTAAAAGTTTGTCTGTCTATCTGTGGCACCGTAGCTCCGCAATAAATGAGCTTACTTGATTTTTTTAAAGAAAAATCTATTTCGTCTAACCAGCTAAGTTTTATGAAAATTGGATCAGCAGTTTAAGATCGACTAGTACCTTGCCAAGACGACGTAGTGATTTTTTCAGTCAGGGATTTATCTTTAACATTAAATTTAGTTTATCTGTATTCTGAAGAGTCCATATGATTCTTACAAATAATTATTATTTACTTCTAAATTAATTACAAATTCAGATTATTTTTTTTTAATTTTCCAAGCACATAAGGCACTATTTATAGTCTTTGTTTCTTTTTTTATTTAATTAAGCCTTTACAAGCACTTTACAATCGTCAAGTTACATAGAAAAGTCTGTAGTGTCAATCCTACTGGTTCCCGAGTTATCTTTGCCTACCCTCCCATATGCGGGATACAGCGAGATGCTGGCAAAAAAAAATTACAACGTATAAACATATTTATTACTAAAAAAATAACTAGTAGAAATATACCAAATTATATATCAGTATTATTAAATATATATTATTTAAGGCATGTTTAAAGTTTTCACCATTTTCTTACGTACCTAAGCGATATTCATATTAAAAAAAAACACCTCACAACATAAGCAGTTTTACAGTCCAAAAGTCTGGAAACAGTCTACATAATTATTGGACTGTAATTTTCTAACACAATTCATTCCGTATCGTCCGTTTTAGCTCACAATTTTTGAAAATCCAATAACTCTTTAAATTAAAATGGATTTTTTAAATTTGGAATAAAGTTCATTTAATAATTATCAGAAGTTGAATTTATTCCATTACATAGTCCAGATATAGTCTATATAAATTGGACTATTTCCCAAATGCAGCCTATACAAATTGGACTATATTTTAAATCACTCACACAACCAATCACATGGCAATCTTGGCATTTTGTTCGCGGGCCAAGGCAAATAGCCCGCGGTCTTAAACACCCAGTAGTCGTACGACACTTTGCTTATCAAAAGGACCAACACTAGAACTTCCAGTCCAATTATGTAATAGATATAGTCCGTCCAGTCTCTCGGTGTGTGACAGACCTGGAAATTACCCAGTTATGAAATAGAAAATTCTTAATTTATGGACTTCTTGAGTCAATTAAGGTAAAAAAAACACTATTGTACTAAACTTAAATTTAAAAATACCTTTACACCACGAATTGGGTTACAGATCTTAACGCCGCACTTTATCTCAAAACCAAAGCGAGAGAGTAATTAATATAGATCATATCGAGTGGGAATCGAACCCACAACGGTAGCTTTTACATTCTTTTTTTTTATATATATTTTTATAGCTTCACGCTGTATCCCGCACTAGGCAGGGTAGGCAGAGGGAACTCGGGAACCTAATGTAAAGACACTCCGTTCCACTTCCGTTCCCCACTTTCCGCCGAATTTGAGGCATTGCGTGTAGTGGCGGAATTCAACGCCGCGCTTTGCCTTATTACCTAAATTAATTTGCCCCAACCAATTCAATTTAATATACCTATAAGGTATATGATACATATGATATAGTTTCTCGCTCCGGAATTAATGTAAAACCACCGGTAACCGGAAGGTAAAATATATATCTTTGTGGTAACAGAGTCTCATACAATTCTGTTCCCAAGATTCAGCGTAAAACTGTAGAAAATGAGTAAATAAAAAGTTAAAAATACCTCAACTTCTTTGAGATCCACGACGTATCCCATTTTGTCGTCGCACGCCAAGTTTCTGTAGTCGGGGATGTTTTTGGAATTTTCCAGAAGCCACGGCTGGTCAAAAAAGAAAACAATTATATATAAAAAAGAAAATATTAAATTTACTCAATAGACCTTAATACATGTAATAAGTATAATATAATAATATATATCTTTGCTTAGAAAATGTTATATACAATTTGTTTACACTCTGACCTCCCAGTAAGTAGTCATATGACACTTGTATTGGGAATATTTAAGGGCGCAAGCGTTTCACTATAAACGCGACGGGTCTCAGATTCTACTCCCGTGTCAGCGTTGACACAATACTACAAATTCGCCGGAAACGAAACAGTCTTAATGGAGAACAATATATCTAAACACAAGGTTCCCAAATGCCCTCTAGCTAAACCCCTCACCCCTCCCCCCCTCCCGCCACGTGCGGGATACAGAATGAAGGCCCAAAAAAAGAAAGAAATTAATAAAATACCTATATCTTTTACATAAATACCTTCAAAACCTTCTCAGTGGTACAATCACAATGTATATAGTTCCCGGCGATTGAGAACAGCGGTCCTTTTGTCACAAATCTGTTTGACATTACGTATGAATGTATCTGTAACAGATAATTAATAATATTAAATACAAGCGAGGTCTCGCGGCTTCGCCCGCTTCATCCTATTGTTGTATCATAGAAAAATATATAAATGTTATATGTTATTCTTAAATATCGCATAAGCTATACTCATCACTTTAAAGTTTCATCGAAATCCATTAACTAGTTTTTTATGAATATTGGAACACACATCCGTCGTTTTAGCCGTGTGACTTCCGGTTTAAAATGGATCACCCTGTGTGTGTCGTAAGAGGCAGTTAAAGTACGTGTGGGAGAGTCACGTTGTCAGCAATGACAACAAGCTTGGGCAGACTCGACCGGGTCATTACCAACCCCGGCATTTAAAACCGGCTGGTAATGCCGGGCCCCGGTGCCCATTGACCTTAAAGGCCAGCAACGCTCCTGTAGCTCCTCTGGTGTTACACAGGCCCGTGGGCGACGGTAATCACTTACCACAGATGACCCGTACGCTCGTTTGCCGTCTTTTCCATAGAAAAGTCCTCATAAACCATGCCCTACCCGAGCATGCGCGAGATACAACGTGAAGCTGAGTATTGCTTTATATTTATTTTTGTATGTAATATACGACAGCAATTTAGACTGCACAGCACAAACGGGCGAAGCCGTAAACGTGTCACAAACACCCAATAAAATACAGCAACACACAAAAACAAACAAAAATACTTACAGTTTTCAATTTATTATTAGTGATAGAAAATATCATGAAGTTATCTAAGAACTTAGTGCCTTCCAGCTCAACTATACTGGCAATGTCGTTGTGGTCCGCTATCAGGTACCTGATGTGCTCGTACGTGGGGTCGTCTGAGACGGCTTGCAGGGAAGTTATCTGGAAAACAATTATAGGTTCCCGATGTATCCCAAACTTGGTAAGTTAGGCAGTGGGGGAAGAAGCTAGTGTTGTGACACTTCGTTACTATTTCGTTTGAAGCATTACGTGTTGATTAATGGAATTCAAGAGCGATATTTACCTTTCAAATTTTTACTTAATAACTTTATTCCCAATATTTATATAGTATAGACATCTTATCAAGTTGGAAGTCATTAAAGTTCTATTAGGCAACAATAATCTTTATTAAACTGCCTAATAAAAAAACTAGATACTTCTGTTTGGAAAACATCTTTAAATATCTTCATGTCAATTCAGCAATTTAACTATTATAAGTATGGCAACAGAGGCTGGTTGTAAACATGATGACGATGGATCTTCCGAGGAAAAAAATATTTGAATTTCCTCCTTTGAAGAACCAAAGCGCGGTGTTAATTACCGCCAGTCAACATGTTATGCCTAGATAGAAACTGATTTTCAATGAAAAGTTGTTAATCTTATTTTTACATATCTCTCTTATAGTACAAAGAAACCTCGACATTTTAAGAGGCAACTGGCGACAGCTTTTTCTAACCAGATCAGAGCGATCGCCTGAAAAAAATAATGAATCTAAAAATTAAATGGATATAGTAAATTCGATTCTCGCTTGAGGAAATCAATTAAGACATAGAGAGATGTCGAGATCTTCTATACAAAATACAATAGCCGGGACAAGTCAGACAGTTCGTAAAGAAAATGTATGTATAAAACAAAATAAACAAACTGACCAAACACTATTGCCTTTGCCTACTCTACTATTTGCAGAGTATAGTGTGAGGCTAACAGAAATTACGTCTTATAAAATACTACAGCGTTGAGTTCCGGTACTTAACACGAAACGCCTCAATTATTTGCAAATTGGAGACATGAGCCTTTTACCACTAGTTACCCAGGTTCCCTACATATTAATACAGAGTAACCTGTAAAAAGAATTACTGAAAAAGCAAAAAATACTCACATAATTATAAGAAACGTTCAACTTGACGGTGTTCGGCGGCAGGTTGGTGGGCATCTCCCGCAGCCGGCTCATGGAGCAGTCCACGGCCACGGTGTTGGTGACCTCCCCGTCGCCGTCCACCTCCAGGCGGTCCCCGATGCACGTGCAGTTCGCGTGCGCCGGCCTTATGTGGCGGCAGCTTGCGTTTAGCTGCGGACATGTTTTATAAACTAACTGCTCTCGCGTCCAGGTTTTCGCGGCTTCGCCCGCCCCTTTGTCGGCGGGCGAAGCCGCGAAAACCTGGACGAAGAAAAACCTGGACGCTTAGAGTTAAGACACTCTATTGTCATTAAGATACTTCCGCGTACGGTTATAAACGTGACAGGTAGTGGGTTCGATTGCCTCTCAAGGAAACATTGTTTTCCTTCTGATTACGCCAATCAACACGCAATGCCTGAAATCCGTGAAAATTCCCAGTGATATACCTGAAAATTCAGCAGAAAGTGGTAAACGAAGTATCTTTATAACGACGAGTTTATAGTCCTTCTATTATCCTGCTATCTGCGGGATAAAGCGGGAAAACCAAACAATAAAACTAAATAAACTTCTCACCTCTTTCTGCACACGTAGATAGTCGATCTGTACAATCTTGACGTCTTTGAACCAATTGAAACTCAAGTCCAAAGCACAGCAGGTCTTGTTATAATTGAGAAATGTTATTAGAGAACTGTTGTTCGTCTCCATGGCTTTTTGAAAATGCTTGCAGGGTAAATAATTGTTACCTGCAATAGGAAATTATGGTATAAATTTTGTTTCAACTCCACGCTGTATCCTGCACATGGCAGGGTAGAGGCAATATGGGACTCAGTGTTCACTCCTTTTCCATTAATATACTTGTGTTCCAAGATACTTTCTCCGAATTTGAGAACAAAACTCAACTCTGCACTTTGCCTCATCACCAGACCTAAGAAATGGAAATAATAAATATTCTGTTTCTCAAGTAAGAATCGAGTTCAAAATCAGTCGCACACTTGCGCTTCTGCACCACGATAGGTCCAAATTAATATGCAAATTTATATACTAAACTCCGAATCAGACAGAAAAAAAAAACAAAAGAACCTTACCAGATAAATCCACAGATATCTTCCTATTGCTTTGCACCAAACTTAACGGAAATTCCGTTAAATTGTTTGCGGAGGCGTCCAAGACGGTTAACGTGAAGAGGTACGCGAAAGGTCTTTGTATGGACGGCTGGAGCGTCGCGCTACTCAAGTTGTTGTTTGAGATGTTGAGACACGCGATAGAGGAGTGTTTTGGGAATTGACCTGTCGAGTTAAACGTGTATCAGCTTCACGCTGTATCCCGCACACGACAGGATAAACAACGGGAACTTGGGAACCTAGTGTTAAAACACTCCTCTCTCTTGTTAACAGAGCGAAAATATTAAATAAATGATTTCCCCGACGGGGGAACCAACTGACTATACATTTCTATTTCAGTCACTTTTTTAATTACTTCATTTCACTTCTTTTCTAATCACTTTTTAAATAATTTCTAAATACGATGTAACCTCTTTATAACGTTATGCTTTATAACGATAAACTCCCTATAAAGTAGAAGTGAGCAAAACTTGTTTGGTTTGTGTTAAAACCCACATAGTGATTGTGCACTTCATATAACGATAACTCTATATAACGACTAAAAATGCTCAGTCCCTTGAGTTTCGTTATAAAGAGTTTATACTGTACTTAGAAGTTCTATATGTAAAAGTGAAGCAGAACAGATACTTCAAAGCGGATTCGAACCTATTGCTTAGTTCAACACTGCTTTGTTTAGCTTTTGAAAAATCAACTGTACTTACTGCCATCATTTCTTTTAAGATCCAATTGGAAATCCTCGACTTGCGTGAAATAATAAAACAAAGGCCTTAACGAGTTATTTACTAACATAATAATGATTACTGCACATCCACATCATTAATATTAACATTTCACACTTTTGCCGCATAGTAGGGTAGGCAGAGGGAACCTTGTGTAAAGACATTGGTTCCTACCTACCGCCAAATTTTTCAAGGGGATTGAAAACAAGAAATCGACGCCATAACTATTGCGTTGCATTCAGACACCGTATGCGAGGAGCGGAGCCATAACAAGTATTAAAGTTAGGCTTTATTATAAAAATAAATATATATTTTCTCCGCTCTCTGCTTTCCATATATCGCAGGGTAGGCTACGACAACAAGGAAACAGTGTCTACACACTCTGTTCTCATGATGTCGTTTCTTTCTATCGATATCTTAAATATTTCATTTTCCTTTAATTAAAATTGAACCGCAAAGTCCTTATAAATGCTACTTTATATGACCTTACCAATAATTTTTCCTATATTCCCATCGGTAAGGGCCATTGAAGTTAATCGCCTGAAGATAGACTGTGACACGTCCAGCTCATCCAGTGTCGCGTTCAGTACGTGCAAATTTGTCGTTTTTTGTGTAACTGAAACAAAATATTGTATAAGTTATTTAGTTAACCAGCGGGAGACCGTTAAAAGATGTTATAAGTATTATTTTCATAAATGTTTCATTAGTGAATACGTACGTCGTTCCAGAGTTTCGTTATGAAATACATCTGCATTTGTACAGCATCAAAAAATAAAAAAAACAGCAGCAAAAAAATTACAATTACACAAAAAAATATATTTTTTAAATTGTATATTTAAATTGTGGATTTAAAGCTCGACTGGGACCTACTATTATCTATACTAATATTAAAAAGCTACATAATTTGTCTTGATAAGCTCTAATCTCAGAAAATAACAGTTTAAAATATTTTTTTTGCAGTCGTTTGTTTTAGTGAGCATCTTCTATGTGTTCGTTTTTAATAGCTATGGCTGGCAATAATACGCATCTTCATAATGTTTCTCGACCGACCAAAATTTTCATACCATGCCGGTAAAAGTGCACAATCCCTTTCAAAACGGGACGTTTAAACACGCTATGTTGTTTTTAACTTCACGCTTTATCCCGTTCCCATTAAGGCACTTCCGTTCCCTAGTTTCAAAGGCATGTTGTGGCGCAGCGGCACAAGCGTGTGACTGTAAACAATAGACTGTGCGTTCGATCCCCACTCGAGAAAATGAAATATTTAATATTGTCAAATTTAAAATTTATATTTTCATTTGCTTGCTCTGGTAAAGCCACTCAACACGCAATGCCTTTATTTCCCAGAAAACGGAAGAACGGAAGAGGAACGGAGTGTCTTAACACTAGGTTCCCTCCGCCTACCCTGCTATGTTCGGTAAGGTAAGGTGAAGCTGAGTGAGTGAACGTTCCGTACTCTATGTAGGTATATAAAATCTCAAATGATTACGAAACCTTCACTTAACTATATAGTATACCGTATTTCATTATCGGTAATAAGGCAAAGCGCGGCGTTGAGTTCTGCTACTCAACACGCAATGCCTCACGGCTGTGCCGTGTGATTCCGGCTTAGAATAGGATCACCCTGGTACTGATGGTGTCGTAAGAGGCGACTAAAGTACGTGTGGTAGAGTCACGTTGTCAGCAATGACAACACGCATGGGCAGACTCGACCGGTGATTTTTACCACCCCCGGCATTCAAAACCGGCGTTAAGTAGTGGTTTCGGCCTCTGCGTTTCGCATTAGGTAATGCCGGGCCCCGGTGCCCATACACCTTACGGACCGGCAACGCTCCTGTAGCTCCTCTGGAGTTACTCGGGGCCGTGGGCGACGGTGATCACTTACCATCAGGTGACCCGTACGCTCGTTTGCCGTGTCTTATCCATAAAAAAACGTGGGGAACGGAAGTAGAACGGAGTGTCTTAACACTAGTTTCCCGGGTTCCCTCTGCCTACCCTGCCTCGTGCGGGATATAGCGTGAAGCTGTGTGTGTGTGTGTGTGTATTTTATTATCAATATCAACCCAATATCTCGTACAAAATGAGTAATATCAATAAAACATGAACGTTTTAATATTCAAAAAAAATCACAAAACATATTTACATCTGCGCCCGCGCATACAATGGTTCTTATACTGATTACGTGCTATTTTTGCTATCAAGGTTGAGTCGTACAAGTAATTATAGCATAAGTTTATATGTCACCGACAATCGCGTTACGGTAGTAATACGATGCTATGGGCGATATATAAATATAATAATTAATATTCTTATTTAGCTTCATCTGCATTCAGTACGTAGAGGTAACTTGGGAACCTAGTGTTAAGACATTCCGTTCCCATTGAGACATTACCGATTCTCATTATCCGGTTATATAGGGTTCGATCTCCACTCAAGGAAATAAAATATTTAATATTTTCAAATTAAATATTTAATGTTTTCATTTCTTTGCTCTGGTCAAAAGGCAAAGCACGGCAACACGCAATGCCTCAAATGCGGCAGAAAGTGGGGAACAGAAATGGAACGGAGTGTCTTAACACTAGGTTCCCAAGTTCCCTCTGCCTAACCTGCTGTGTGCGGGATACAGCGTGAAGCTGACGATAAATCGGTTATAAATTTGTCTTTGTTTCTCGTCCCTATGTGCATTACTGTTGTTACTACAACACGCATACAGAATTGTAATATATATTGCTAAGCAACTGAAAGTATAGCTCAGCTTCACGCTGTATCCCGCACGAGGCAGGGTAGGCAGAGGGTACCCGGGAACACAGTGTTAAGACACTCCGTTCCACTTCCGTTCCCCACTTACCGCCAAATTTGAAGCATTGCGTATTGAGTGGCGGAACTCAACGCCGCGCTTTGCCTTATTACCAGAACAAAAAAATGAAACATTAAATATTTAAATTGAAAATTTAAATATTTCTTTTCCTCGACTGGGGATCGGACCCAGAACCTGTCGGTTACAGTCACACGCTTGTGCCGCTGCGCCACGACACGCCTCAAATCAGGAAAGTATAGCTGTACCTTCAAAGAGATCTCGAACTTTAATATAGTATATAAAATGTTGTTATTAAAATGGTGTAGAATTAGCACATTGCGTTTTTTTGACATTTTATATAAAATTATTAACGAGAGTACTCTTTGGTATACAAGAAATATTCGACAATGTACTTACTTCTAGTAACGTAACATGAAAATCAACTTTATTTTTGAAAATCTTAAATATTATCATTTGTAAACAGTATAGTGTCACATAAATTACAATTACATAATATGGCAGACCACTAATGTAAATTAGAAATAAAAGGGGATCGAGAATAGATCCTAGTGAATGCGAATTCTTAGAAGTTTAATATATTTATATTAAATATTAATACTTTAAGAAATACTATGGGTCAAGAAAGACTTCCACCTTTGGTAGTTTTATCTATTGAAGGAAATACTTATAGCGTCTAATATAAATTACGAACCAATCATTAAGAATTTCAGTAAAACTCAAAGTAGAAAAATTCTGTTTCTTTAATATTTTTGTTTTTTTTTATTTTTTTTTTAATTGTCCCAAAAAGTATACTTAAGTGAAAATCAAGTAAAAATTTTGTTTCTGAATGAATAAAAAAAAATTCTTCCAATTTTATAAACCTTTCTTCTTGCACCATTATAGGGCCTTGCGAAACGTACCTTGCCTTTAATTACTTACATTTAATTTAGGTCTTACGCCGCCACTGATCGAGACCATAAGGCTTAATTCAAATTCCAAAATATTCTTTATTCAAATAGGCTTTAGCAAGCACTTTTGAATCGTCACAACATAAAATTACCACCGGCTCGGAATGCGGTTCTGCTGAGAAGAGCCGGCAAGAAACTCAACAGTGGCTCATTTCAATATTGAATAGTTACAGTTTCATTGTTTAATGCAATAGTGACTATCCTGCATGAAATTCAAATGATCTTAATTAAATACATTTTTATCATACAGTGTAGTACCCTTTCTTAATTAACATTACTTTAACATTTACTTTAAACTTCTCTAGTGGCAAATTCATGGCTTAGGCGCCAACATTATGTATAGACGTTAACTTTTAATAAACAGCCGCTTCAAATAGAAACAGTGATATTGATCATTTAGAAGGGCCATAAATAGATAGACTGCGGTTAAGAAACACGTTACCTACAAGATTCCTTAAACTCGTTCTACGAGGAAGACTGTAATCTGTAGGTATAGTACGGCCGGCAAGTCGTGGCCACTCTGAAAATAGCTGCATATGGTTTCCAGATTTCTTTACTTTTGATTATGTTTTTCGCGAATAAACAATGTGCCAATTTTGAGAAAATCTAACTTCTGGTTTTACTGTACATACTACAGTTTGATAAAAATGCTTAATATTTTCTACTAATATGTCTTAGTCAGGTGCGTTCGTGCTGCAGTGGTGTAAGCGATCGACAGGTTGTGGGATATCAATTCCCACTCATGGAAATGAAACAGTTAATATTTTATTTTTTCTACTCTGACGCAATACCTTCAGAAATTGAAAAGAGGCGTGGAACGAAGTTAATTTTAGATACCTAAATTGCCTTTATATACCCTGCTATATGTTTCCTGCCATTTGCCCTGGTTCCCCTGGGAGATAAAGTCAATGAAATGTCTTCAAATTGGACAGTGCTTGTCCAAAGAAGTGTCTTGATTTAGGTTTAGGCTGACTACCCTGCTAAAAGCGGGATACAGCGTAAAAGTCTGTTTCTAATATTATATATATCTCCCTGCTTTTTTTTATGTTCCATATTAAAAATTAAAAGCCTTAGTACATAAGGCTATCTACTTTTAACCAATATTGAAAAAGAGTAGTTATAAATATGACCTGTCTGCCTATCGGTTACACCTTAGCCTCTGAATAAACGAATTTGAGTGCAGTTTTTTTAAGCAAAAGCCTTTTTGTAGATTGGTTCTTAAATAGAATCAACAACATTAATTTATCGAAATGTTTTAGGGCTTTTAAATTTTGTTTGATTGTAAATGACAATTCGTAACTTAGAAAGCGTTGTTTAGTTCTCCCACTTAACCCACAATGTCGTTAAAGCAAGGGGGAAACGCAAGTGTCTCGATGAGATAACGAGTTAAAAAAAGCATTTAATTACAAATTATGTTGGCATTTACTTGAACCGTACAACCTTTAATAATAAACCTACATAACATATACATGAACAGATCAAGGACAGAGATAAACAAACAACTCATCTTTATGCGCATTTTAAAATTTCTAGTTGCATCTGTTTGTAAACAAGGTTAATGTTGATTTTTGCGATATCAAACTTCTAGAAAACAAAAAAACCGGTGAAGTGCGAGTCGGACTTGCTATTTAAGGGTCCCGTACCATTTTCAAGATTGTAGGTCACAACGAGAAGTACAACTTACAAAAAGATGACCAATTTAACGTGATAATGATAATGACGTAAAAAAAAGTAATATTAGAAGATTCCTTTTTACTTTTAAAAGTAAAAACTCCAAAACAAATAAACGGGGCATTTACAAAAGTTTTTCCGTAGGTTAGAATTTTTTAATTCTTATATACTAATGATTACTTTAACCATTATAAATGAGAAACATCGCCTTATAGCAAATGATGTTGAGTATCATGAGCAGTTTGCAGTGAGACACAAAAATTATTTATATTTCAAATTTGCTTATTGTTTATCAATCGGTGTAAACAAGACGTAGTAATTTACGATGGCCGCGTGTTCTATCGATATGCATTCCACGATTTGTAACGGCGATTAGATTTGCATTATATTTATGTTGAGTCTTTGTTTTTATATATACGAGATTTTTTTTATTCACTTAATATTTTTTTAATTAAGTTCACGCTGTATATACAGAGGGTACTTGGAAACATAGTGTTAAGACACTCCAATCTTATTAAGACTCAAGTTGGTCTCACTCAAAACGCCAACACGCCTGGTCAGCACGCCTGGTCTGGTCTGGTTCTCTTGGTCTGGTTCTGGACTCGAACCCACAACACACATAAGACACTTTCTATACTCACTTGTACTGGCAAGAGCTTCTTTCAATCTAAAGTTGTCGTCAATGTCACAGCAGAAAACTGATACGGCGTCTACCAATTTACACTTCTTCTGAGTAGGGCAGTCCTCGCGGGGCATGTGGAAGCACTTGTTCATTTTGAGTTCAACACGTGGTGGTTCCGGCTTGGGTTTCTCAGTAGATGGGGTGTAAGGCTGGAAGGAAATAATTTATCTATTGAGAAAACGAACAATGAATGTATGTATGAGCGAACGTATGGCTTAGTTGGTCAGAGCGCTTGGATTTAAATCGTTCAAATTATATTGAAGTAAAAGTATCTTGACGTTATACTATCTGTATCCATAATTGAGTCGAAATGAATGAATCGAAAATACAAAAATTAAGCAGTAACTCTTCAACTGAGCTTTTAAAAGCTTTCTAGTAATTACTGTAAGGGTTAACCGTGCACTTGTGAATATGACTCGGATATTACCGAGTCATATTCAAAAGCGCGCGGTACACAGAACACTAGTGTATAATGTAAAAAAATACCTTATATAAACATTTAAAAGCTTTACGAAGTGTTGAAAAAAAGACTTTTGTCGAGGTCAAACATAGAGGGGGAGGTATAGTAAGCTGCTTTAAACACAATAGGTCGATGATTCGATCTCCATATCACTTCCAGAAATTAAAAATTATTTATATTAAAAAGCGGCGTTGAATTCCGCTACTCAACAACAAGACACTACATCAAACACCAAATGCCAAATTGCGCGGATAGTCGGAAGAGAAATGTGTTTATGAGAATGGAGCAACTTAACATAAGGTTCCCAAGTTACCTTCGCCTATCCAGGCGTGTGGATACAGGATACGAAATAAAAAAAAATATAATGAGGCCTGTCGTAGCGCAACGGCACAAGCGTGTGACTGTAACCGACAGTTTGTGGGTTCGATCCACACTCGAGTAAATGAAATATTTAATATTTTCAATTTAAATATTAAATGTTTTCATTTCCTTGTTCTGGTATAAGGCAAAACGCGGCGTTGAGTTCGGCCACTTAACACACAATGCCTCAAATTCGGCAGAAAATGGGGAACGGATGTGGCACGGAGTGTCTTAACACTAGGTTCCCAAGTTCCCTCTGAAGTTGAGTGAGTGAGTGAGTAACATTATAATAATATTAACTAGCGACCCACCCAAGGCATCGCCTAAGAAAATTATAAGTATAGTATATTAGAAAAAAGTTATAAAAAAAATTCTTCTTAAAATTTTTATAAAAAGTAAAGCTTTTAAAAGCCTATTTTAAATTCTCTTTTCAGCCAATGTTGGCGTAGTACTCGAAATTGTGGTCAACAACTTAGCCCAAGGGCCTTTAGCGAAGATAGCAAGCGTCGCTAAAATTATAAAGCCACAAGCTACTAAGCAGTAGTTACTAATACCTGTTACAGTACGCTCAAAAAGTCGTGGCCACCCATAACTTAGCTGTTGATAAATGCGCGATTTTGAGATTTCCTTACTTTTCATTTTATTCCTGCCAGCTTGTGTGAACGATGCTCGAATGAATTTTGAACAATGTTCACTCGAGCCTAAGAATATAATAGTCTAAGGGCGACCACGACTCGTAAATCTTACTGTAGATTTATTTGATGACATTACGTTCTACTCTCCACTTGCCGCAAAAATTGAGGCATTGGATGTTGAGTGACGGAGCTTAACGCCACATTTTGTCTTTTTACCAGAGCAAAGAAAATGAAAGTATTACATATTTCATTTCCACGAGTAGGGATCGAACCCACAACCTGTCAAACGTTATAGTCGCAAGGAAATGCCCATTAGTCACGACATAAATAATAAATAAACATAACCAGGTCAAACTTATAACACTCCTTTTGTTGCGTCGGAAAGTAAAAAAAAAAGATTATGAATAACTTGATTTATTTACCTCTAAATTCTTATACTTAGGATCGATTTCCTCCATCCTTGTCTCTATTAGCCCCATATGAGACAACATAAACGCCGTAACACACCACCATATTGCTATCTGTAACCAAACGAAAAATATAATAATATTAAAATTTAAATATACATCTTTAATACATTAGAAATGTTAGATAGAACCTAGTCACACTGATTTTCTATGTTTTTTTTCTTAGACGCAACAATTGTGGATTACAATCCGGATTGAATTTATCTTTAGTAACAAAGCAAAGAGCGGCGTTAAGTTATGCCCGAAAAACGCAATTGTAAAATATTAAAAAAAAATTACATATATATAATCTAGTATGTATATTATTGCGTATCCGGTTATCGAGAAAATGAAACGTGTTACGTTTACTAGAGAAAGTTAGAAATTACAACTGGAAATCGTTACGAACATTGTAGTTTCCATATACCTAGAGGCCTTTCTACCTTTACCAGAAAATTATATATACACATATTATTTATGCGTATAATAGTATAAAAATAAAGTTCTTTTATTAATGTTCTTAACAGAATAGAAAAGTCGAAAGTTGTTTGCGTCTGTATACATAGAAATAATCTTTTTTTTTCAGCTTCACGCTGTATCCCGCACATGGCAGAGTAGGCGGAAGGAACCTGGGAAGCTAGTGTCAAGACACTCCCACTTTCCGCCGATTTGACGCTTTGCGTGTTGAGAAGAAATAACTAAGAGTTATTTAATAACATATGACACATGCTAAGAGCCCAAGGTTATTCTAACCGCAGATACATAAAAATAATTAAAATAACTTTATAATACAAATATAATTTTCAATTGAAACTTACAGTTCCTAAAGAGAACAATTTCAACCAAACAAAATGCAGCTTTATAAAATTACTATAGAAAGTCACAAAAGCATCAATAATCATGATTCATTCTATAAATAAAATGTAACTTGTAAAATATTTAATATTATCTCAGTTTAAGTATTCTCGTCGTAAGTCACGTCACAGACAAAGTCCTTGAGTCGTCTTGAGTCGACCGACAGTGCTCAATTATCTAATATACGATTTCCCTTTCAACGGTATAAAGGTGCATTTCAGACGATCTAATCTTTTTTTTTTTCAACTATAACTTTACCATGTATCCTGCATATAGGAAGTTAGGCAAAGGGAACCTGGGAACTTAGTGTTAAGACACTCCGTTTTCCTTAAAACACTTCCGGTCCCCACTTCCCGCCACGCTTTTTCCTTTTTATCAGAGCAAAGAAATGTAAAAATTAAATATTTCCTTTCCTCGTTTCAGCATAGAAACCACAACCTCTCGGGTTTGCAGCTTATGCCAAATCTATATATAGTGGAACCACATCAGCTGTACGACTATTACTAACATACATATGTTTTATAAAAGACACAGAAGATAACGATTGAATGGCCTTCGTGACACAACGTTGATTGTAAACGCAAGAGTAGTCGATACTCTTTTGCAGAAATTAATGATTTTTATGTCCTCCCTTAAAGAACAAGATAAAGGGCGGCGTTGAGTTTCGTCAATAAGCACATAAAGGTGGGAAGGAAAAAATGGATCTTTTCACTGAGCAACCATTGCGTGCGTACCTGTTGTACGCAGATAACAATGTAAAGCTAAAAAGATATAATATTTAGTGGTAGAGTCACGTTGCCAGTAATGGTAACACGCATGGGCAGACTCGACCGGATTATTACCACCCCCGGTATTTAAGACCGGCGTTAAGTAGTGGCTTTGGCCACTGCGTTGCGCATTAGGTAATGCCGGGCCCCGGTGCCCTTCCGATTTAAAGGACGGCAACGCTCCTGTAGCTCCTCTGGAGTTACACGGGGCCGTGGGCGCAGGTGATCACTTACCACCAGGTGACCCGTACGCTCGTTTGCCGTCTTTTCCATAAAAAAAAAAGATATAATAATAATTTTAACGCCAAGTTAAATGAGGTTTTTTCAAGTCTTGTTCTCAATAGTTTGAGTTACAAGCACTTTTCCGAGTTCAGGTTAATCAGCTGGCAGGAAACTACGACATGAGCCAAAATTAAACTTTTTAGACTGCTAGCAAATTTAGGAGCAAATTGAAGTTTTTTTACCAATTCATGAACACAATGTATCGTTTGGTTGAGTGTTCACCATCTAAATACTTACTAAGCTTAAATTTAAAAAACTTAAATTTACATTTAAGTTAACTATTTTCTGTCCTATGTGTGGAATAACACTTTAAAAAAATAGAAAAATATAAATACTTTTTATTTTGTACACACAATTTTCAATTTTTTTTGGGTTTATTATTATTTTTATTATAACTTTTTAACCAGTAAATAATTTTTAATAACATTTTTATAAGCGGTACATAAGAATTCTTTTGAGCTGCACGGAGTAATATGCCTATAACAGGGTGGGTAAAGAGATCTGGAAAATAAATATCAAGATACTCCTATAAAGACACTTCCGTTCCGCATACTTTACAGAATCCGGGAAGCATTGCGGATCTTAACACTGCTCTTGGCCTCGTTACCAGTTAAAAAAATATCAAATTTCTCCTTCATAACCAGTTGCGAGTTAAGAAGAAATTAACTATTTTTTTTGTAGCTTCACGCTATATCAGAGGTAACTTGGGAACCTATTGTTAAAACACTCCTTACAGTTTCCCTCTTTCATATACATATATCATATTTAACACATACATTTTTATGTCTATAACTAATAAGTGACATTATATACTGCACATATAAATCTTGATAGGCTTAACTTGTCTGATAACACTGAGCTTTCGTGATAACCTTATCAATGCTGTTATCAATCGCGGATCGCTATTTCATTGATAAGCTCTAAATACCATGTCAGTGTATTTTGATGTATACTGATAACGGCATAGTATGCAAAATATTTTTAACATATTATAGACGCTTATAGATAGTCGATTACCTTGGCACAATTTGCGAGACATCATCTGGTTTAACAATACATAGAGTTACGAAAAATTAATTTCTAGAAATCCCTAATCCAAAAAAACACAGCTAAAACTCACCATGATTAACAAAACTTTCGATTTAAAACCACACTCAAAACGATACGTTAATTCCGGAGCTATAGAGCAACAAACAGACACACCGACAGATAAACAGAGAGAGACCCCTTTCCGTACCGGTGGTTAAAAATATTGGGATTTGAACTCACAACTATTACATATGATTACACTGTACATCTCAGTCCCAATTATATTTTACGATTCTTTTACATACTAGCAACAACATTTTTCCGGCTTCACGCTGTATCCCTCACATGGGAGGGTAGGCAGAAGGAACTTGGGAACCTAATGTTAAGACACTCCGTTCCGTTGAATGACAAAACTCGCGCTTTGCCGTATTACCAAGAAAAAAAAAATGAAAACATTAAATATTTAAATTAAAAATATATATATGAAATATTTAATATTATCAATATCCTGAGACCTGTCGTGGCGCAGCGGCACAAGAGTGTGACTGTAACCGACAGGTTCTGGGTTCGATCCCCAGTCGAGGAAATGAAATATTTAATATTTTCAATTAAAATATTTAATGTTTCATTTCTTCGCTCTGGTAATAAGGCAAAAGTGCGGCGTTGAGTTCCGCCACTCAACACGCAATGCCTCAAATGCGGCGGAAAGTGGGGAACGGCAGTGGAACGGAGTGTCATAACACTAGGTTTCACTTCCGTTCCCTCTGCCTACCCTGCCTAGTGCGGGATACAGCGTGAAGCTGAATAGAATAGAATAGAATAGAATCAATATCCTATTTCCACAAGTAGGGATCGAACCCACGACCTGGCTGCAAACGCCACAACAGGCCCAACCAACAATAATACTAATAAAGGAGATCCGCGGGATTCATTTTTTAATGACTCGCCTCCGGTCACAACAGTAATTACAGACATAATTGTTCTATAATATAATAGGGACGTGGGCTATATTCTAATAAAAATATATTTTCATTGCAATAGTGTACGCCTGTAAGGTGATTGCGAGTTCGTTTCCCAATTGACAGTATAAAATGTTTGTTATTTTTATTTTCCCTTTTCGGTAACAAGATAAAGCGCGGCGTTTAGTTTCGTCAAAAAGTTTCTTTTCGTTTTTTGAGAATAAAATGGAAATGAAGTGTCTTAGCACTAGGTTCCTTCCGCTCACGTTGCCTTAAGTGAGACATAATGTGTATGTTAAAAAAAACAATTAGTCTTTATAAATAATTAAATGGTTTAAAAATCTAAAAAAACTCGCTTAGACTTTTAAACTATTATTTATTTTCTTCCTTTTTACTTTGTTTAGGTGTTTTGGCATGCGCAAATGCGCTAGCTCTATCACTCTTTCGGGGAGTAAGTGAGATAGAAGGATCCGTAACAGAATTTATTAATTGTGAAGGTTCTCATAATGATAATGGGAAGACTGTTTTTCTATTATTGCATTGTCATCGGTCCTTCATAGGTGTGCAAAGTTTCAAATTAATCCGACTTCTGGAAATTGCTGAAAATCATGCTCAAAGATTCCATTACATACATACATACGTACATACAACCCAAGCTAATAAACGCGTGTTAAAAAAGTGTACCATAATATATCGAACATTACATTAGTTTAAACAAATCACTTAAAGTTTATGTCAATGAGTGCTAAGTAGTAAAAATTTAAACTAAAAAGAAAATCCCCAACCAAAACTCTCCATCTTGGCAAAGTGCATATTAGCTCTTGAACTAGCTAAGCTGATTTTCATAAAACTTCGAATTAAATAAAACGCACTTATCCAGGAGCTACAGTGCCACAGACAGACAGGTCAAACTCACAACACCCCTCTATTCGTGTTGGTATTCGAAAAGGAACACTTGAACTAACATTTAGTATCTATAAAAACTGTAGATTTACGGCCAATACTGTCACGGTCCGTAGGTGCGGCGATTTGACTACGCCCTATACGTTATACGACTTGCTGCTTGTTAAATATTGACACAACTAAGTATGAAACTTGTTTTTGTCATACAATGTTTTGCTTAGCTTTAACTTGTATCTCGCAAATGGCAGAGTAGACAGAGGGAACTGAGTGTTAGGACACTCTGTTCCCGTTATGACAGTTCCATTCTCCATTTTCCCGACAAATTTTGGCGTTGCTTATTGAGTAGCAGAACTCAACGCCGCGTATTGCCACGTTACTACAGCAAAAAAACAAAAATATGTTAAATATGTAATTTCGTCGAGTGGGAATTGAACCCATAACCTGTCACTAGCTTGTTCCACTGTGTCTAGACTGGTCTCATGGTTTAATATAAATACACGTTATATGTATAGAGGGAATGTTAATAAATACATGTAATATGTAAGGCCTATAGTGGCGCAGCGGCACAAACGTGTGACTGTAAACGATAGATTGTGGGTTCGATCCCCACTCGAAAAAATGAAATATTTCATATTTTCAATTTATTTATTTAATATTTCCATTTCTTCGCTCTGGTAACAAGGCACAGCGTGGCGTTGAGTTCCGCTACTCAACACGCAATGCCTCAAATTCGGTGGAAAGTGGGGAACAGAAGTGGAATGGAGTGTCTTAACACTAGGTTCCCGGGTTCCCTCTGCCTACCATGCCGGGAGTGGGAAATACAGCGTGAAGGTGGGAATGTTAAGGAATACTCACAAAGGTTCACCCAAAATAGTTATTCAATCTATTACTTAATAAATATCTATATATATTTTATTTAAGTAAGTAACTCTAATATATCGTAGTTGTGGGTTCGATCCCCACTCGAGGAAATTAAATATTTAATATTTTCAAATTAATAAGTGGAAAGTGGCGATCGGAAGTGAAACAGAGTGTCTTAACACTAGGTTCCCAAGTTATCTCTGCCTACTCTGCTATGCGCTGGATACCGCGTGAAGCTGAGTGATTAATTTATAATATAATTCTTTTATAACAAAAATATTTTATAAAATATATAATCATAAAAAAAATACATAGCTAATGTAATATTATTAATTTATAAATTTTCCTTCTGTTTTATCTCATTTAATGTCAAAGATCACACGTCATGTGCCCGGATGTTGATGTTGCTATACAAATAAGGCTATGTGTGGCTTATATAAGTACGACATTTTATTATGAAACTAATAAATATAAATTGAGGCCTGTCGTGGCGCAGCGGCACAAGAGTGTGACTGTAACCGACAGGTTCTGGGTTCGATCCCCACTCGAGGAAATGAAATATTTAATATTTTCTATTTAAATATTTAATGTTTCACTTCTTCGCTCTGGAAATAAGGCAAAAGCGCGGCGTTGAGTTCCGCCACTCAACACGCAATGCCAAATTTGGCGCAAAGTGGGGAACAGAAGTCTTTACCCGAGGTTTCCGGATTCCCTCTGCCTACCCTGCCTCGTGCGGGATACAGTGTTAAGCTAAAAATAAATAAAATAAAAATAAACTATGACAAAGTATAAGTAAGGAAAACAATATTTAAAATGATTTAAAAGTACTTCAACGTAGAGCGCGCTTTGATCCCGCGCCTCTCAACATCCGTCCACGAGTTTAAGATACGCAGATTCAAATCCCAACATTTAAAAAAATATATTTTTTATACGTGCTGTATAAAAAAAAGTGTTTAGTTTGTTTCATAAGTGTGGATGAAGACTTAAAAAAAAAATCTCATTGTTTGTTTGTTCGTTAACGTTAACAACTGCAGCCCTCAACACGCAATGCCTCCAGAATTTGCCAAAAAAATTAGGATACAGATATGTCTTTATAGGAACGAAATGTCTCAACACTTAGATATCAGGTTCTCTTTGCCTTCCCTGCTTTATGCGGTATACAAAGTAAAGCTATAAAAACAAACAACAACATTGTTGTGTCTATAATAAGATTTTACCACCCACTTAAAGCCCACCTGCTTGTAAAATATAGACTAATTCTATATACATTGTAATCAGTGGACGGTGTTAGTGGCACAGTGACTCACGTGTAACTAATGCTCTTTTTGGCCAAGGTTACTGGTTGAAATCCCAGTGCCACTGTCGTAGTTTATCAGCTTCACGCGTGGCAGGGTATCTAACAGAAAAACCGGAACCTAGTGTTAAGACTCTCCATTTCGTTTCCCACTTTCTGCTGCATTGCATGTTTAGTGGCGGATCTCAACGCAGCGTTTTGACTTTGTTACCATAGCGCCATAAAAAAAATAATGAATATTTCATTTGACAATATGTATTATATATTACTTTTCTTCGAGTGGTGATCGAACCTAGAACCTGTCGATTCTGCAGTTACACGCTTTTGCTCCTGCGCCATGACAGGCCAATGTTATGATGGTTTAAAAAACCTTTTTCGGAGTTCTGTATCTCAAAAAAAAACGTAATTTTTTTAGGATTAATTTGTTTTCCTTCGTTCTGTTTATCAATAACATTTATCTTGAGATTGCAATTTGATTATATTCGGAAAAAAGCGTCGTAGCGTTCGTACTACACGTTCGTACGGCAGACCATTAACAAGTAGGTACTTAAGAAATCAAAAAATAGCCTTGAGGTAAGAGAGCAAATACGAATTACAGTTTAGATATTTGTATAAATATTTATTTTTTATTGCACTGAACACAATGAAAAACTTAGTTTACATGAACAGCTCTCTTCCAACCGACCCGTGGAAAAATGAGTACATTGTATATTAAAAACTATAAATATTAAAAACTATAAATATTAAAAACCCCTTACACAAAAAAGATGAAAACATGTATTTTGAACCACGGTACCATAGAAAGATTTTCACGTGCACGTTAAACTGGGGGAAGGTTAAAAAAGGGGAAAAGCCAAACGGTCTAAAAAATATATATATATATATATATATATATATATATATATATATATATATATATATATATATATATATATATATATATATATATATATATAAATAAAAAATGACTGTAAAATTAATGTCATAATATAGATTATCTTATAAACGGAATAATTTACCTAACTACGCCCACTACAGCCATATTTGAGATCAGATCGATCTTAATGACTACAACACTATTTTAGTCTCAGCAATAACACAAACTAAAATGTTATTACGTAATATTATTATATTTTGATAGCACTGTGGATAGGAAATAAGGTGGAAATACAGTATAGTAATAAAATAGGTGGATATTTAATGAGTTAATCTTTTTCCTGCTTCACGCTTGTATCTCGGATATGGCTGTAGGCAGAGGGAACTTGTGAAACTTTTGTTTAGACAATCCGTTTCGTTCCCCGGTTTTAGCCGAATTTTAGGCGTATTGAGTGGAGGAATCCACGCCCACAGAACACACGTCGCGCTTCGCCTTTTTCGAGATCGATTTTCGAGATTTCCACTACAATTTATATAAATTAAATATATTTAAAAAAAAACCAATTCTTCAGTTTATGAAACTGAAGAATTGTTTTTTTAAAATATATAAATGTTAACAAAAATATATAAATATTAACTAAATTTTACCTTGACCTTCGATCCATAAACGAATGGAAATAACGAAGAATTATGATATCCTAAGACTAAAGTAACTTACGTGCTTCAATACAAAACATATTTTTAAAATGATATTTTTCATATAAAAACCAGCAGTTCCTGATATTAAAACATTTAATGAAACACTCTGCTACCAACTAAATTTTTAATAAAAAAAATATATAAAACTTACCATTTCAATATGATTCAAAGGCAGATCTATGCACAACTGTTACATACGTAATTAATAGTTAAAGTAAACCAACCGCAATCATCTCTGTTATCAGGAATGAGCAAACATCAACTATCAAGTTGTTGATAACGCTACAACAGAAACACTGAGTCTAGAAAATAAATTACCTCCTACTAAAATCAAATGCATATTTAATTATATTGTGTTGGTTTTTAATATTATAAGAAATATTTAAAAAATATATATAAAAAAGTATTGAAATTCCATTTGAATGGTAATAAAAACTTTAAATTAATAAAAAAATACTACAGGAGCACATACAGACAAACAGGTCAGTCAAACTCATCACACCATACTTACATTTACAGTCACTTAGAAACCAACGCTACGGGTAGAAAAAAAAGAGACCAAATGTCAGTACAGGTTCTCTACTCCAAGGAGTAGGTACTGTTACATGTACAATTTTCACGCAGTATCCCGCACATGGCAGGGTAGGCAGAGGGAACCTGGGTACCTAACGATAAGACACTCTGTTCCGTTCCCCCTTTCCGTCAAACTTTAAAGCTTTGAGAATTTGGTGGCAAAAGTAAATAAACATACTGCACTTGGAGCATCAGGACATTAAACTGTATCCTGTATGTTTTTGATACTAATACTCAGCTTCACGCTGTATCCCGCACATGGCAGGGTAGGCGGAGAAACTTGGGAACCTAGTGTTAAGACACATCGTTCCACTTCTGTTCCCCTCTTTCCGCTGAATTCGAGGCATTTCGTGCTAAGTGGCGGAACTCAACGTGTTTTTGATTTTTACCAGAGCGAAGAAATAATAACATATAATATTAAAATTTAAATATTTCACTTATTCGAGTGGGAATCGAACTCACAACCCGTCGGTAACAGTCACACCTTGTGCCGCAGCGCCACGTTTATGATTTCCACCACAATTCAAGACAGCATCAAGTGATGGAACTCTACGCAATATTTTGATCCACCTCCGACAAAAACAAAGAGTTGTTATAAGTTTGACCTGTCTGTGTCTGTCTGTCCCTCCCGAATGAATCCAATTGAGTGCGGTTTCTTCAAAATCTAACAGCTTATTCTTAGTCTTTCTTTTCTTGTTTTCATTAAAAAATATATTCATAGCGGTGTTAAATAATAGCTACAAGCACTTTTCTAAAATTACGAACTCATTTTTTGTGTCTGGAGTTCTTTCTTCATTCATCTGAATCATAAGTAACATGTTGTATTTCAAACAAGCTATTGTATTGGCACTGTCAATATAAAATACGTATAGCATATTCTCTCAGCGGGATGTCAATTTATTATAATTGATACTGATGTTGGACGACTGCTGCCAACCCTTCGCTGCCAAAATTCTTCGAAATGGTTCATAAATATTACAATTTCTATTATTAGATGTTGTAATATACGAGGTCGGTGGCGGCGCAGTGGCGCATACGTGTTACTGTACATGTAACAAGTTGTGAGTTCGATCCCTACTCCAGGAATTGAAATATTTAAAATTCTCATTTTTATTCTAAAGTATACAAAAAAGAGTGGATAACGAAACGGAGTGTCTTGACACTAGGTTTCCAATTTCTCTCTGCCTACCTTGCAATGTGCGGGATATAGCGGAAAGTAGAAAAAAAAAAAAAAGATTAGTTGTGGGTTCGATAGTTACTCCAGAAAATTCCTTCGGCCTGGTCACTTAAGACTTATCTTGCTATGGAGAGATTGGAAAATCGTAGGAAATGGAAGTGTCTTAATGGGAACGGAGTGGCAATAGTAGATCCCGAAGTTCCTTCTGAATACATTTCTATTTTGAGTGACAGCGACATAACAAGTAGTAACGGAAGTGTTAAAGTAAATAAATAAAGTAACAAAACAGCTGGTTGATTTAATTAAATTTGCATTACAATAATTTAATTCTAAACATAACTACATAAATAAAATTAACCAAGAAGCTTTTAGCTTTAAGAGGCCTGTCGTGGCGCAGCGGCACAAGCGTGTGACTGTAACCGATAGGTTCTGGGCGATCCCCAGTCGAGGAAATAAAATACTTAATATGTTCAATTTAAATATTTTAAGTTTCATTTCTTCGCTGTGGCAAAGCGCGGCGTCGAGCTTGAGTTATAGCAATGAACAAGGCTTTCGGATAAATATAAATTACAATCAAATCAGCCTATTCATTCAAAAGCTACAGTGCCACCCACAGACTGATGGACAGGTCACACTCATACTACCCCTCTATTAAAAGGGGGATGACACAAATAAAATTAATCGAAAATTATCAAATTAAATTAATCGAAAAAATAATCAAAAACCAGTCAAGTACAAGTTATACTCACCCACCGAGAGCTCCGGTTCCAATATCAGAATTGTAGGTCAACGGGAAGTCTTTTATAAGTTTTAATTATGCGGTACATTTTATACAAATGCAGCAAAATCGATACAAAAATGCTTTAATTTTTTTTGATTACATTGACACAGGCACTTTTTTATTAACTTTAATAGACCAAAGACTATTTATCAATTTTAGCTTGATATTTCCTAGAGATAAGCATTCTTGAAAGAAGGACAGGCGGACAAGCGGACAAAATGGAGTCATCCCCTAAGGGTTCCGTTTGTACCTGTTGAGGCACAGAAACCTCAAAACACCACGATCTATCGCTAAGCATACACAATAAACTTTCATTTTATTTAATATAGAAGATAACACAAATCAATATTATGAAAATATAACTCACTCAGCTTCACGCTGTATCCCGCACATGGCAGAGTAGACAGAGGGAACTTGGGAACCAAGTGATAAGACACTCAGTTCCGTTCCCCACTTATCACCAAATTTGGGGCATTGCGTGTTGTTATATACTTAGTCAGTTAGTTATTATTCTTTTTTGTCTCTACTGCGAATTTTCTCAAACTAGTTTACACTTTACACCGGCGATATAATAATAATTTTAATTCCAACAAAACACGAAGGAAGTCAAGGGCGTGTGCTGGTGAACATTATTTTTGTATTATATGTACATAAGTAAACGTAATCGCAATGCAAGATGTACGGATCGTTTTACGCAAACCGAGAGGTCAACGACCAACCGGCATTTTATACCCCTCGTTTTACTTAATACTTTGACTTTTTATATATATATTACACTTCTATAGGGGCTAATGCCAGTAAAGTTAATTAAGATGATAGTGTCTAGACTCTGCTTTCCAGGCACCCAGGTTCCCGCGTTATACAGTGTGAAACTAAAAAAGTTATATGTAAATATATAACATTTAAAAGTCATTGCACGTAAATGCATTGTTTATTATGTGCATCGAATGCAAAACTAAAGAAACCTTAAGTTGAGAAAGAAGTTTCTAGAAACAGTATTTACGTTGATGTCGTACTTTTTACTAAACACAATAAAAAATACATTTCAATATATTTTTATTATGTACAGTACAAACTTTACAATATTTTATTTTTTATTTGCATAAAAAATAAAATATTGTAAAGTTTTAAAATATATAAAAAAATACTGCTGTAAAATATATTTTTCCAGGCTAAGTAGTTAATTACAGATACTGTTCTCAAAAACCAGGCAATACATTGTCCTCACTGTCCCACGTTGTGTGACGGAACTTAACAACGCGATCTGTCCTCAGGTTAGGTATATCAGTAATAATGAAAAACAAAAAGAAAGAGTGAGCGGCGTTGAGCTTCGCCAGTCAACACGTAATGCCTCCAGAGTACGGCGGAAAGTGAGGAAAAGAATTGTCTTAATGCAAATACGTGGTGGATACATACAAAAATATATGAGATCTGTCGTGACTGTAAACGACAGGTTGTGGGTTCGATCCCCACTCGAGGAAATGAAATATTTTATATTTTCATTTATTCGCTCTGTTAATCAAAGCACGGCGCTGAGCTCCGTTATTTAGCACACAATGCCTCAAACTGAACAGAGTGTCTTAACACTATGTTCCCAAGTTCCCTCTGTCCATCCAGTCACAAAAACAAATTTAAATTTGTATTAACATATCAACTAGATCTTGCACTCTTATACTAAATATTTTTTTTACATTTAAACGTTATAGGTATCTTACAAAGTAAATATCTTACCAAGTACTTATCATTGTTTTATATTTATATTGTGGCTGCAAGAGCTGATGCTTTTTTGTCTTTTTTTCTCTCTTTAACTAGAAAGACGAAAACTTTCAATATAATGTAAAGAAAATTGTTATTTTTTTTAAAGAGACCCGTTACGTTATACCGGATTGTTTACGGCAAGACGGTTTTCATTGGAGGCAATGATTTATTTTCATTCGTACACTCCGGTAATACCGACGAAGCGAGCCGTAATACCTTAAGATTTCGAACTAATTACGGAACTGATATATCATAATGGAACGGAGTGTTTTAACACTAGATTCTCAAGCATTCTTTGACTACCCTGCTGTGGCCAGGTACAGAGTGAAAATTAAAATAAAAAGAATATCTCAGAAATTGTACGGCAAGTGCGGAACGGAGTGTCTTAACTCTCGGTTACATCAGCCTATATTGACAGCTAAGTATACCATAGGACCTCACATTCCGCGGAGCTCTGAAGGCGTTTCGCGTTGAGTAGCGGAACTCAACCCCTCAATTTGCCTTCTTACCGGAGCGAAGAAATGAAAAAATATTCAATTACCCCTGCGGAAATCGAACCTACAACCCTCACGTTAACAGTCTCCCATCCACTACAATAAACTATATAGATAGATAGATTTTCTAGTACAGAGTTAAATGGTTCCAGAAGCGTTGCATTCCGAGCCGCGAGTATGTAAATTAAGTGCATGTATATGAAATGCCTTGGTTGCATAATCATTGTAATGTATTTAGTAACATTTTAGTTAATGTACCATAGAATTTGTTTTAACTAACAATTAAATGATTTATATCAGCAATTGATCTATTTTCACATGGAATCAAATTTAAGGCTGTCGAGGCCCGGTGGCGTAGATACGACTATAAACACGACCATGTGGGTTCAATTCTCACTTGAGGGAATAATATATATTCATTATTTTAAATTTTTCTTATTCTGGTAACAATGGAAAGCGCAATGTTGAATTTCGCCCCTCAACACACAACGCTTCAATAGTTGGGCAGTAAGTGGCGAACGGAAGTATCTTTATGGTATTCAAGTCAACACTAGGTTCCCAAGTTCCCTCTGCCTACCATATGGTATATTCGGGATACAGAGCCTACCTAATTTATAAAATCATATAATTCTTATATAAAACATTGTTAATAAATGGATTCTAAACTTCTAGCCTCTAAGCCGTCGTGTGACAGAAACCGTCAGCAAAAAAAAATATTATCTACAAATTAAACCTTTTTACAATTGTCGCCATTTAAAAACGTAACTCAACGCCAAAATTTACCATAACGTCCCGGAAAGATGATTTCTTTCTTTAATACGCAACACAATTAGTTTACTGGTTGGTTAATATTAATTACGGCAAAGGCATTGACCTTTAATATTCGATACTACAGTTTCAAAAGACAGGTTTTTTTGTAAACATGATATTGTAGAACGAATTTCATGAGTAACCGAAACGCTACTAAGGTAAAAAATAAACAAGTATTAAATTATAATTTGCATTAAAAGAAATATGTATATACATATATTTAATTTTAAATATGTCTGTATGTAATTTTACTGTCTGATTCTTTGAAATTACAAAAATTAAAGTAAAGGACGCCTCTCTCGTTTATTTTTATTAACACGCTTTTATTAGCTTGGGTTGTTGCAGAAGTCGGATCAACTTGAAACTTTATACACCTATCAAGGACCGATGACAGTGCAATAATATGAAAATAGTTTCCCATCATCATTATGAGAACCGTCAGGATTAATAATGTCTCCTACGGAAAGAGTGATAGAGCTAGAGTATCTGTGCATGCTAAAAAAACACCTAAACAAAGTAAAAAGAGTATTTTAAAAAAACTAATATTTTTTTTAGTTTTTAAACTATTTTATAATTATTTGACATGACATTATGAAAAAGATTTTTTAAACGCTTCGCTAAGAAAACATTGATTTTTTTAGTATCACGCTGTATCATTGCGTGTTGAAAGACGTAACTCAGCGCCGCGCTTCGCCTTGTAATGAAAGCGAGGAAATGAAAACATTGATCACTAAAAACACTCAAATTCTCAATAAATACACAATTTAAAATAGTTTTTGTATACACATATAAAACCTAAAATCACTAGATCTTAATAAACACACACACACATAATTATCTAAGAAATTATATCTGAAAGTGGCTAGAAAACTTGGCAGAACATCAAATCCCGCTAAATTGCATATTTTAATTTTAATGACAATTAAAAAAAAACACATGAAAAAGATTTTTTTTAACGTGCTATACAAATTTATTGCTAATTACCTTAGTTCGCCGACTCTAGGCAAAGCACAGAGTGGCGTTAAATTTTGCCATTCAGCGCACAATCAAATTCAGCGGAAAGTCGGTACCGGAAGTGTCTTAATAGGACCAGAATGTGTGAACACTAAGTTCCCAAGTGCTCTCTGCCTTACAGCATAAAGCTAAAAAACCTTAATTCCCGAGCTAATTATATTATTTTTTTGTTATTCTATTAAATGAAATTTCATTTTTTTTTTCAGAAACCGTTTTTAAAAACCGTTTTGAATACACCGTGACTTGAACCCGCACCTCTTGAAAATACCTAACCTATCACTAAGCCACTAAGCCATATCGGCCATCAGGTAAAACTATTTTTGAGGCATAGCATGTTGAGTGGCAGAACTAAACGCCGCGCTTTGCCTACCAGAGCAAGATAAAACTAAAATATTATAAATTTAATTTTCTCGACTGGGGATCGAATCTACAACCTGTCGCTTACTGTCACACGCTTGTGCACCTGCGCCACAAGAGGCCTCCCCTTATCATTAATTTGATATATTACAAACATTAAATCAGATTAACGCGGCGTAATAACTACATAATAATGGGGCAATTAGAAAGAAATAAAGATAGCTTCTGATAATTCACTATAATCTGTTAATAATATAAAGCCAACAAATTCTTTTAAAATAAGCTGTTCGCAGTCAGACGAAATCCAATGTTGAAATACTCTGTCTCCCATTTTTCTGTCCAGTTTTTGTAGCATGTTCAATGAAGGATCACCAAGTAACACTATTTGTACTGGTGCGGCAAAACAAAAAAAAACACATTCTATCGAGCGGCCAATTGGAAACCATAGAAGAAGAAAGAACCAAAAAGTAATAAAAGTTAAATAAAAAGTAATTGATTATTATTTAATCACTAAATGATCAAAATAAGATAGGTTTTTTATTTAATACAAACTAAATATGTATATTTAATTGTGACTTCATGGGTCCGATGTCCGCTGGGGGTAAGGAATTATTTAACTTTCATTTTATTCGGTTTAGCTATCTCTGACAGAAAGTTCGAATCCCTTAGTGTTTTGAGATGTGAGTCCTTTCTCTTTATATCTCTTTCGCCTCGTCCACTGTCATCAACCTCTTCATACTCGACCTTCTTATATGTATATGTAATATATATATATATATATATATATATATATATATATATATATATATATATATATATATATATATATATATATATATATATATATATATATATATGTATATATATATATATATATATATATATATATATATATATATATATATATATATATATATATATATATATATCGCTTTAGAATCGCGAGCATTCGTGCCCCATCCTAACAAACAAGTGGCGCGCTCGTAAACGAATAACTTGTCTCGTCCAACACAATGAGATAATTCGATTGCGACGAGACCTCTCAATTGACACCTAAGGCATTCATTTATATTTTATTTATGACTTCATTAATTACTAGTAACTAGTGATGTTTATACATTACCGAGTGATTGAACACTCCGTTTCTATTGACACTTCATCATTTTCCTCCAAATTCTAGTGGATGACTGTGTACTTTGGAGTGATTGTGTACTTTGTGGCTAATCTTAACGCTTCGCTTCGGTACCAGAGCGAGAGAAAGAAAATATTAAATATTTAATATACCTCAACAGGGTATAGAATCCACAACTTGTCGAGTTTACACTGTCAATATTTCCCCGAACTAAATATTTCAAATTGACGTAACTTTTTTAGTTATTAAATAATTTAAATATAACAAACACTGTATATTGAGGGTATATTGCAAAAATATAATAGCGAAAACTGATACAGATAAACATACTAAGAAATAAAAAAAAAATACAAATCACTATTTAGGAATCTGTTTAACGTTTCCATCAAATATTTTTCAATATATCTTCCATGTAAAGAGTAAAGACAGTGATCTCATTAGTCTGCGTCAACATGACGTTCTCTTACTAGATTGTAATGATTAGAACAGAAAAACAGAAAAGTAGGCTGTTGTCCGAAATACGAGTAATCTGAAAGTAGTTGTACTTCTGGTATGCCTATAACATTTTTTAACCGTATTTGAACTGGCACCTATAGAGAAATGTGTGTAAATGCGTATTTTCTTAATTACCAAATGACATCTATACTGGCATAGGTTTTTTCTTTTCAAATTTTTTATCTATCTAGAATTCTATGTCAATTTACTAAAAAAAAGTAGATGTAGAAAAATATATATAAGTGTTTTAAAATTGATATCAGTATTGAGGACACAATATATAAATGTAAGAATAAATTACTAAACTAAAAAAAAAGGTTGTCCTGGCGCAAGGAAACAAGCGTGTAACTGTAAACACTACAGATTGTGGGTTCGATTACTACTCGAAGAAGTGTAATATTTAACAATTTCGTTTCATCTCTCTTGCGGCGATCGCCGCGGCGTTGAGTTCCGCCACTCAGCAAACTCAAATTTGGCAGAAGGATCCCAAGTTTCCTCTGCCTACTCTGCTTTGTGTGGGATAGAGTGAAAAGCTAAAATAAATCTTGTTTACAATGAATCATCTGATAACTGTTATTTTACTCTACTATATATCATATACATTTAGTATGGAAGTGTTAAAAAACAATAGGCTATTTACATAAAATATTATTATCTATTTAATATCTATATAAGATTTTTAGCTCCTATATTTAGATGTTTAGTGTCGAGGCGCAGTAGTTCAGCACGCGGCTGTAAAAGCGACAGGTTGTGAGTTCGATACCCACTCAAGAAAATTAAATATTTAATATTTTCAAGTTAAGAAACAAGGTAAAGCGCGGCGTTGATTTCCGTTACTCTTTCTTTCTTTCTTAGCTTCACGCTGTATACCGCACGAGGCAGGGTGGTTAGAGGAAACCCGGGAACCTAGTGTTATGACACTCCGTTCCACTTCCGTTCCGCCGAATTTGAGGCATTGCGTGTTGAGTGGCGGAACTCAACGCCGCGCTTTCGCCTTATTACCAGAGCGAACAAATGAAACATTAAATATTTAAATTGAAAATATTAAATGTTTCATTTCCTCGACTGGGGATCGAACCTAGAACCTGTCGGTTACAATCACACGCTTGTGCCGCTGCGCCACTACAGGCCTCACTTAACTAAGGCCGTTACTCAACACGCAAAATTCGGAGGAGAATGGGGAACGGAACGAAGTGCCTTTCAACAAGGTTCCCAAGTTCCCATTGCGTAACCTGCCATGTGCGAACTAATATAAACATAAATTTAATATCTAGATAAGGCTATAGTACCTATGTTTATGTAAGTGTAAAACCGACGCTATAAATAGAACTAACAATATCAGTCGCTCACGTAACATTTGTATGATAATTATTTTAAAACCGTAAACAATAAATGAATGATATATATGTTTATAATTGTTTATTTTATGTTAGTAATATTAGACACGTGTAAAGGAATTCGTTGTGATATCATGGGTTCCAATTCAATGTTCAATTTATTACAAAACTTTGAATATATAGTTTAGTAGATCCAAAAAAGACAGTGAGTTGAATTGAAGCCCTGAACATTATATATTTCAGTAGTCGGCGGTAGTCTGAAAGCGCGGCGTTGAGTTCCGCCAATCAACACGTAATGCTTCAAGAAATTTGCGGGAAATGTCTTAATGGAACTATGAATCTCGTTGAAAACATCATCATCAGAGTTAGCACATTTAGAACAACTTACACCTAATCTATTTAATAATATAACAAATTATAAATATTCATCATAGTTTTAACCACAAATTCAAAGAGGCTTTATAAGTCTGACCTGACCAAATAAACCGCTTTAAATCTTGTTTTTTAGACCATAATCAGTTTTAGCTAATAATAAAAATAATTAACAATTTTGATTAATAATGCTGCGAAATATTAAAAGAAAATTCTTAAATGGAATCAAAGTAACAACCACCGTGTATACGTCGCCCTAAGTATTTTCAACAATTTAGTAACATCACAGTCGATTGCAATATTTAGTATCAAAGTACCTGCACTCGCGATTGCACAACCGCCGTTATGTTTTGGTGCGTGATCACGATTTGTATGACATACAAACTATTATGCCGCGTTTGCTTTGAAACTACATCGAGTTTAAATATAAGTTAAATCAAAAAAGGTTCATCCGTTTGGCAGCTCTGATGTCACAGACAGGCACAAAAACTTGTCAAAATTTGAGAGCTATCTTCTTCCGTGGGAGTTCATGAATTATCAAAAAGCCTTGTCTGTAAATACTCTATTACTATTCTATTTAACTTCTCGCTGTGTCCTGTACATGGCAGGGTAGGCAGAGGGAACTTGGGAACCTAGTGTTAAGACACTCCGTTGCACTTTCCGTTCTCCACTTTTTCTTTCCCTTCTACACACCGCCAAATTTGAGGCATTGCGTGTCGATTGGCGGAACTCAACGCCGCGCTATGTCTTATTACCACAATGGAGAAATGAAAACATATAAACACACACAATATCTATTTATTCTTAACGTTGGATATAAAAATTGACTACTGTAGGTTATAAATACCAACAGATTCAATAAATACAAGAGCCCGTATCGGCGGTCATTAATTTTAATAGAATTTTATAGTTAGTCTTGGTACATCAAAGAGGCCGTCCCATCGCTGTGAAATAGCGTTTGTAAACACGATGGCAACAGGTTCGATTTCGGACCTGTGACATTGCTGTTGCCTTGTAACCAGAGCGAATAAATGAAAAAAATAATCACTACCTTTCCTTTACTTTTAGTCTTTGTGTACAGTAACAAACTTGTGTCCTTGGGCTATAAAATTTTGTCTATAATATTTAAATACAAAGTATGTAAAATATAAATATTACACGTCAAATATTTTAGTATTATTAGAAGTGCTAATCACGTACTAAGGATAGAAAAATATTTACATACGTGTAAAACTTAAAACGAGGCCGCTGTGACGCAATGGAACAGCGTCTGAAAGCGAACACGACAGTTGCAGGTTCATTTCCCACTCGAGAAAACTACCGAGTGGAGGGAGGATTGACTAAAGTATTTCCTCAATTTCCTAATGTAGAAGACAAGCCGCGGGGTTGAGTTCCGCCATCAACGATGGTTCCTTATTCTGTTGACAGAAAAAAACCGCTGCGCACGCGCAAGAGCTATCTGCAATCAAGAGGTCAGTCCCATTTAAAGCTCAAATTTTGAATTTCGTTATCCAATTAAATTAAAGATTATCAAAAATGTAATTTTTTGCAGCATTTAAATTTTTGGAAAACACATTATTAACATGATTTTTAGCTGATCTTTGACAATGATGACTTGTAATGGCCAATCGCCTTATCTTTGCGTCATTTATACAATAAACATACCTATGTACTTTGTACTTACATATATAAAACAAGCTACGCTTGCGATTTTATCTGTATGGAGAAGTAAATATATTTTATTTATGAACCTTAAATTAAATTTAAATAAAATATACACTAAACGTTAAGGAAAGTAACTAAAATACAATAGAGAAAACTGCATTAAAATCGTTTAACCTAGTACTGAGATTGTCGTCCATAAGCGCACAGACAAATACACAATTTGAACAATATATATATTTTAATCTATTATATTTGGAAATATTTCCATCCCAGAAATGGATTTTGATATTAATATAACTGACTACCTTTTATCTGCGACTTCACCTTGGAGGGTAAATGAAAATATCCTGAGTTGCTGGTGCCACAAGCAGCACTCTAAGAACAAAATACAATGTTGCTTAAACAGCCTTCCTTGATAAATGTACTATCCAACATCAAAGTATTTTTTCAATTCAGTTTTTTTAGCTTCTCGCTGTATTCCACACGTAGCGCGGTAGGCAGAGGGAACATGGGAACGTAATGTTAAGACAGTTGCGTTCACCACTGTCTACCTAATTTGAGGCTTTGCATGTTGAGGGCGATACTCAACGCCGCCCTTTGCATTATTGCCAGAGCGAAGAAATGAAAATATTAAATATTTCATTTTATCGAGAGTCTATCAAACCCACAACCTGTCACACATTTACGCCCTGCGTCACAATAGGCAAACATGCAAATATTATAAGTGAGCTTTACACTCATCGTTATCATATGAGTTCGTTAGACACGTATAAATTGCGTGTTGCCATTTTTAAATCGTATAATATAGCTATTAAAGTGGAAGATCAATTATGATTTGATTGTGATTTTGCCCAAATCGTAACTGGGTATTTTACGATTAAGTTTATTGGAATTTTTTTAAAAGCTGACGGAGATCATTTACTTTTTATCACATAAAAAGCAACGAATGATCGATGTTGGCCTGAATGTCTCTGCCTGTTTGTCTGTGGCAACGTAGCTCCTAAATAAATGAACAGATGTAAGCAGGTTCCCAAGTTCCCTCTGCCTACCCTGCCTGTGCGTGGTTACAGCGTGAAGCTGATTATATAAGTGTGTTTTTTAATCGAAAACCTTGTTGATTGCGGAAGTAGTAGTGCTTAGTATGTTTTAATGAAAATCGTATTAGGAAGGGATGAAATTTATTTGACTATAATTATATAATTACTAAATTAAAGTAAGATACCGATTTCAAACACCTCTGTATCATCAAGGTACTTGAGCCAATATCATATAGCTATGTATTTCCTGTTAAAAAAACGTGGACATCTACATATATCTCATAAACTACTGAACTGATTTTGACAAAACTTAAACGGTTTGCTGAGTTGGAATACATATCATTTAAATCGAAAAAAAAATAATATCGTTGTAACGTTTAGTTTCTGTTAGAATTTGTGGACTAATGTACAAATATACATTTACGTAATATTGCGCACGCGATTGTAAGGCTAAATAGATCATCTTACTCAAATATAATTTAATTCCTTCCCTCCACAAAATCAACACAATTTACTTTTTTGACGTCGGTTAATAATATTAATGTGTTATCTGTACAAACAGTATTATTTATTACATATTTCATTTTATTACTCATTCTTAGTCAACTCGTATTTACAAGTTGTTTACTGATACGTACAACATTTACAAAACAGTATAAAAACAAAATGCGAGACCTGGTACGGCGCCAGTTCTTTGTGATCGAGAAAAATAAATGGCTTTCTAGAAAACCGTGTAATTTAACTTTCTAAATTGTCTATTTATAAGGTATCTTTAAGTGTATCGGAAAAAAAATGTTACTCATCCTTCTTGGAATTACTATAATTATAAGGAAAATATGTTGGTATACATTCGTATTGTATGTTTATTATTTATATAATATTATGATTAATTATTTATTGTGTTTAAAAACAAAATATATTAATACTCACATCAACAATATGACTACGCGCAGTCATTTTCAAATTCCAATGCACAAAACACTGCACAATATTTAAAATTTAAACACAACAACTAACACACTGTATCGACAAAGGGCGGCCATAATAGATTATTTAAAAAAAATATCATTTTTCACTTAATAATCTGTATTTTTCATTTATTTTTTATTTTTTTAAATTTTTAATCTACGTTTTAACGCAAAAGACATGCAGCTTCTAATTCGGTCCGACTCCAACTTGGCATCACAAGAGTTTGTAGCTTGAACTCTCCATATGTGCGAGCGAAACGAAAGATCGGCTTTTTTTAGTTACATATGGCAACAGTTGTGAGTGCGAGGGAGACAGCTAATTGTTTGTGTGTTTCGCAATGGTATCCGGTATTCCCGTTTGAGAATTCACTTTGTGCGATAACGTTGGTCAGTGTATGACCTCTATTTTATCTTTAAATGTAAATATTATTTAAATGCATCCCGCAATTTAGAGAAAAATAGAAAAAAAAATATATATTTTGCGAATTTAATAATACTAAAATATGCTTTTTTAATACTAAAATAACTGTTATTAATAGAGGGTAAAGAGACTCGCCAAAGCTTTATGTGCTTATCTACTTTTTATAGTGCCACATGAACCTGGTAATCTAATGTCAAGATACTTCGTCCTCCTTAATATACTTTCTTTCCTAATATTAAATAATTAATCTTCACCGCCCCGGCTATTGTTGACTTTGAACTCACCCCCATGCACAGCGGTTTGAAAATTTAATGTGAATAAAGTGATTTAATAATTTCTGTCTATTTCCATATACGAGAAATAGACAAAATTTTGGAAAAAAAGTCTATAGTTAACTGCGGCGTTGTGTACCGCTAATTAAAATGTGAGTAGTAGTGAAAAATCTAATGTTTTTTTATGAATGCTATCTCGATTAACCTTTTTTGTTTTTTATTTTTAGCTTCACGAGAGAGTTAAGACACTTAATTCTTAACCAAAATACTTCCGATCCACAATTTGCAGCGAATTTCGACACGTTGCGTGTCGAATGTCGGAATTCAACGCCGCGCTTTATCTCGTTACCAGAGAGATTTTCAGAAAGAATGTGCCACTGTACCACAACGAATTAACATTACTATGTAAATAGCATATATTTCAATAAACTAACTACCATTTTTAGCCGTCAAGTCTATTTCATACAAAACCGATAGTAATCAATGACATCATTATAAACGAGGAATGTATAGAACGGGTACTGTTATGTAGTTAATATAGTAATCTTTTTCAGTAATGGATGCTGTATGTCACTTGGGTCGATAGGATTGTCGCTGAGGAATATTTTATTTTCTCGGCTTAGATCTCGAGATATTGCCGGTCCAGCTCTACTTCAGCGTGCTGATCCTTCACGCGTGTTGGTGACCTTGGTTCACTCAATCACTTGATTGCGAAATTTATCTCGCGGAGAGACTTTGAATTTGTAAATCATTTCTTCGGTAGGACTCCACGTTTCGGTTCCGTAGAACAAGATGTGTAGGACGCACTTTATAAAGACTTTTATCTTTAGCTTTACATAGAACTTAAAGGAAGAAGGTCATTATGTGTATTTAAGAACAGGACTTCTCCATAAAAAGAAATGATGTAATCAGTCATAGTGTGACTAAGTCATATATTTACAGATTTAGAATGGACGTGGATATTTGGAACTTGGAAGTAGATAAACAAAATATATTATGTTTAAAAATGAAACAAAAAGAAAATTAGCATACATCATAGTAAAATAAAATAAAAAGAAAATTAGCATACATATAGTGGTAATGCAGAAACGGATCGGCTCATGGAGCACATGCAATCGGCTATTGACGATGCGCTCTCACAGACACCCCACCGCAGAGGTCGTGATACTTGGCGATTTTAATGCGCATAATGCCAGTTGGCTTGGGTCACGCACCACTGACCACGCGGAGAGGGCTGTATTTGACTTTGCTATGGCGAATGGATTGTCCCAATTGGTTGAGTCGCCTACGCGAATCCCGGACGTGGACAACCACAACGCCTCTTTATTGGACCTTCTGCTGACTTCACACCCAGAACAGTACCAGGTTGTCGTCGATCCCCCCCTAGGGTCTGCAGACCACTGCCTGGTACGGAGTGCTGTGCCCATTAACCGCGTCAGTCGCAGAACACCAGCGACTCGTCGCGTCTGGCACTACAAGTCAGCAGATTGGGATGGGATGCGTACGTTTTACTCATCCTATCCCTGGGCCGGTTTGCTTCTCTTCTGATGATCCTAGTGCTAGTGCCGCTGCTGTCGCCGACGTGGTTCTGCAGGGTATGGAACTTTACATTCCTAGCTCTGTAGTGCCAATCGGTGGCAAGGCACAGCCTTGGTTTGATACGTCTTGCAAACTTGCAGCTTCTGGCAAGCGCGAGGCATATCGAATCTGGGCCGAGGCACTTGCCACTAAGGATCCGAAGGTGAAAACCTTAAAAAGAAAGTACAACCGTGCCTCTAGGTACTTTAAGTGGCAAATTGCCAGAGCAAGGTCCGAGCACATCGCTAAAATCGGCGAGAAGTTTGAGAGCTATCCGTCCGGAACTCGACAGTTTTGGGCCCTCTCAAACGCTGCGCTTGGCAACTTTAGCCGGCCATCGCTTCCACCGCTACGCACAGAAAATGACATCCTGGTCCATACGGCGAAAGAGAAAGCCGATCTCCTGGGCGCTCTCTTTACCTCAAACTCGACTATGGATGACCGAGGAACATCGCCGCCTACCATCCCGCGGTGTCAGAGCTCAATGCCTGACATTAAATTTAGTCAGAAAGCTATTAGGCGAGCTCTGTCTTCCTTGGACATCCACAAGTCGAGTGGGCCAGATGGCATTTCTCCTCTTGTGCTCCGTTCATGTGCTCCTCAGCTGACACCGGTGCTAACGCGTCTATTTCGGCACTCTTACTCAGTTGGCGTAGTCCCAGATTCGTGGAAGAGCGCTCTTATCCACCCGATTCCGAAAAAAGGCGATGGTGCCGATCCAACTAACTACAGGCCTATTGCTATTACCTCCCTGCTCTCAAAAATTATGGAGAGCATAATTAATAGCCAGCTCTTGGTTTACCTGGAGGATCACCGATTGATTAACGACAGCCAATATGGCTTAACCAATATGGCTCAACCGGTGATCTTCTGGTTTACCTAACCAACCGCTGGGCTGCGGCTATTGATAGCAAGGGAGAGGGCCTGGCAGTTAGTTTGGACATGGCAAAGGCCTTCGATCGTGTGTGGCACGGGGCGCTCCTTGCGAAACTTCCATCTTACGGGCTTCCCGAGAATTTATGCAAGTGGATTGCTAGCTTTCTCACTGGGCGCAGCATCAAGGTCGCTGTCGACGGTTTTTGCTCCAAATACATGCCCGTGAACGCCGGCGTCCCCCAAGGTTGCGTGCTGTCCCCTACGCTGTTTCTTCTGCATATCAATGATATGTTGGAGGACTCTAACATACATTGTTATGCAGATGATAGCACTGTGGACGCTGTATACTCCGGCCACGCAAAGTCTTTCTCGGGAAAACGTCGACCAGTGCCGAAATCAACTTGTGTCCTGCGTTGAGGCATCCCTTGAGAATGTCTCCGCATGGGGTGAAAAGAACCTTGTTCACTTCAACCCCCAGAAGACACAAGTCTGCGCGTTAACCGCTAAAAAAAACCCCATTTGTCGTATCACCAGTTTTCGGGAACACTCCCCTTAAAGCCGCGCCCTGCATCAGTATATTGGGCCTCAGCTTTTCGAACGACTGCCAGTATCGCGATCATCTGGAAAGCAAGGCCAAGTTGGCCTCGAAGAAACTGGGGGTCATCAGCAGAGCGAGACAGTATTTCACGCCAAAACACCGTTTGGCCCTGTATAGGGCCCAGGTTCGGCCCCATATGGAATACTGTTCTCACCTTTGGGCTGGTGCACCCCAGTATCAGCTTGAACCATTTGATCGCATACAACGTAGAGCCGTTCGAATCGTTGGGAACCCAGTGATCTGTGTGGGGCTTGATACTTTGGCTTTGCGTAGAGACGCATCTTCACTGTGCGTTCTCTACCGCATTTATCACGGGGAGTGTTCTGGAGAACTGTTTGACTTGATACCTGCCGCCGAATTTTCCAACCGCACAGTACGTCACAAACTAAAGTACCATCCACATCATCTGGACACGAGGCATTCGACTACTGTGCGGTTTCGTAGGAATTTCCTTCCACGCACCACACATCTCTGGAACGACCTACCCGCGGCAGTATTTCCAGGTCGATACGACATGGGTACCTTCAAAAAGCGCGTCTACGTACACCTCAAAGGCCGGCAACGCACCTGTAGCTCCCCTGGTGTTACACGGGGCCGTGGGCGACGGTGATCACTCACCATCAGGTGACCCGTACGCTCGTTTGCCTTGTCTTTTCCATAAAATTAGCATACATCATAACATAAGTAATACCTGATTAATCCGTTTAAAATAGTTTCATGTAGGTACCAAATCGTGAATATCAAATATCTTATTTTATTTCATACTCGGCTTCACACTGTATCCCACACATGGCAAGGTAGGCAGAGGGAAGTTGGGAACTTAGTGTTAAGACACTCCACTTCCATTACCCACTTTCTGCCAAATTTGAGACATTGCGTGTTGAGTGGCGGAACTCAACGGCGCGCTTTGCCTTTTTACCAGAGCGAAGAAATGAAAACATTAAATATTTAATTTAAAAAATAAAAAATATTTCACTTCCTCGAGTACGGATCGAATCCACAACTTGTCGGTTACAGTCACACGCTTGTACCGCTGCGCGATAGCCCTATTTTATTTCAATAATCTTAGTTATATTAATATTTTTTTATCATAATTGTAGTGATAAGACACTCCATTCCATTTCTAATACTTCCGTTTCTTACTGTCCGTCCGTATTCTGAAGACATTACGTGGGTGAGAACCTGGAATGGGGTCCGGAGACACTACCTGTTCTGTTCATTTCGATACAAAGGCTACATATAAATAAAATTATTTAAAAAAAAACAACACAAACGACCATTACATTTAAAGTATAGTATAGTACAATAAAAAAAATACCTCGTTTATATTTGATTAGATCTGTTTAAGTTATAACCAGTTTATTACAACCGTAACATAGCTTCCACCTGTCACGTTTATAGTAAGCCGTAAAATTATTCCTTATATAACAGGGTACGATTAGGGAACCTAGAGTCAATATATGTTACCATCTTTCCACTCAATTTTCTACATCACATACTAATATCTCTTAATAAGTGGCAGAACTTAACGGGGCATTTGGTCTTGTTGCTTGAGCGCGAAATGAACAAAGGACACCCCCGGATGGGAATTGAATCTACAACCGTTGCGTTTACAATCAGACGAATTCACTGCGCCAAGACATTATTTTTTAACTTCAAGCTATGTCCCTAGCGGGGGAGCCAGGGTCTCAGTTTATCTCTTTCACCTCTTCCACTTTCAGCAACACGTTCATACACGCCGTCCGAAGTGTGGGCCCACTGTGTTGTCGAAAGTCAACTGAGGTTCTCCTCCTACGTCTTTTCCTGCATAATTTTGTTTTTGCCATTCTTTCTTCACTCATTCACTCGACGTGCCCAGACTAACTAAACACGTTCTTATTTCTCACTAGAACATTCCAATCTGTATATCTCTTCATTGAGTATGCGGTTAGTTAACCTGACTCCACAAGGCAATTACAAACACTTTTGAATCATCAAGTTCCATAGAAATGTGTGTAGTGTCAATCCTACAGGAAGCTACTACCGGCTCGGGTGGCGGGTCTGCTGAGAAGAGCAGACAAGAAACTCAACAGTTGATCTTTTCAAAATATCAATTAAAGTAAATATATAATAACACAATTACTTCCCTGAGTTAGTACCAACAGCATTTAATGCCACGCACTTTTATCATAACAATTGTCTTGAATTAAATACTAGGCTTTGCCTAATAATATATTTTTAACTTTCACTTTAAATTATTGAAGTGGCAAATCTAAAATCATTTTTTTTATGATATACAAGTGTACCATAAAATATTCACTAACTTTTTGAAGAAAAAAAAAACCAGTAGTGATCAGCTTGTTTTACTTTTTTTCCTATCGGTAAGTCTTGTCATATTTATCACTGGTCTTTATATATGGTTCATCAGAGTACATATATATAATTATATATGTACTCTGATGAACTGTAAAAATATGCGGTATTTTCAAATTCTCTCAGATATTCCCGAGCTCCCATTCTGTAATTAGCCTAAACTGCACTTTTTTAATTAACGAATATAGATTCGATATCTGTAGCATTGCCCCAAAGTAATATTCCATAGACAATATGCTATGAAAATAACCAAAGCTAGTGGAAACTGCTCGGCTAGTGTAGCCGAGCAATATCAACATCCATAAGCTGCTCACTTTGACTACCGCCAGACTGGTAAGTTCTAGCGGTAACTTTACCGTCTTTACGGTTCACGTAAACGTGCGAATTCACTATACCTCTTGGTACGACAACGTAGGACCTCCAACGTGGTGATACGTTGTCATATCTTGACCAGAGATTGAAAGCCTAATAGTAGGAACCAAAATGGGTACATTTTTGTTTCAAGTATGCAGGAGTTAAATGCATTAAGCAAGATAAAGTACAACAGGAAAAGAGTATGGTAATTGCGTCGATTTTCCATGGTCAGCGTGGCCATCTAAGTCGAATTAGATATTAAGTAATATGATCATATTTATTCAAAGATAAATCTAATTACCAAGTTTTGAAAACGTTTGAGGTTAGAACCACTCTATCTAACTCCAAATCCAAGTAACAGTAATCTGTATAGTCAAGTACAAGATAGAGAAGAGATTGAACTAAGATTGAGCTAAGGTATGGTCTTTTTATGTAAGAGACAAGATGGCAAATCTTTGTTTCAGAAAAACTTCCACCTCTGCAACGCTAAAGATCTATAATAGATGAGCTTCGACAGGTGAACCCTTCATGAGAACAATACCAGTTCCCCGCCAGCGTTGTCAGAAGACTAACAAGCCATCCACAGTGGCAGTGGCAGTACACATAAGCGTTGAATCCGGTAAAATTTGTTTCATTTCATATCAAATGAAAAAACTATGTTAGCAAGGCAGTTACAGAGTTTATAAAGATTGAGAAAAGTAAAGGAGAAATTACACTACCCTGAGGTATCCAGGACTGAGTCGATAGTAAAAGGAACGTTTCTCATTAGCTCGTATTCCGTATTCATTATTGGCGGTCGGTCCAGGTAAGGATAAGATTACTTAATAGCGTTTGGTGATATGTTGTTAGATTTAAATACGATCATTTACGGTTATGATCGTATACTTTATTAGGTGCTGTAACAGTGCTATGTCCCGAGTAACAAAATTGGAGAGCTAATAAAATATTAGTTTTCGCTAGGTTTTGAAGAAAGTTGTTGGTGTACAATTCGTTCTTTGGACGGAAAAGGAACAATAGAAATTGGTCTATAAATTGGTAAACGAGCAGGCACAAGTAAAGGGAAAACTATGAAAAGTGGAAATGACCATTTGGGGATAATTTCATACAAAATTAATGAAATTGCGTTTGTCGCGTAATCAAAATATATAGAGTACTAGTCACTGTACCTACTAATTTCATAATAGTAGATCTAAAATTATGAAATTTGGCTAGGAGTAAAGATAAAGATACTAATAACGATAACATACTTATACGAATATTTGTACGTTATTTCATACAAAATGATATGCAATGCCTACAAACTTAAGTGCGTCAATTCGTAGTGGAAAAAATACAATCCTGAAATTGGTATGGAAGCCTCGGTAGGTGAGTCCGACTTACACTTGACCGTCCATAAAAAGTTTGCTGAGAAAACTGCACGGCAATAGACAGCTTTGGATGGATTTTTGTTTATTTTAGTATGAATAACAAAATAAAAAAATTCCAATGACACAATCCAACTCTGAAGAAACACCAATCGTTAATGGCGGTGAAATAGGCTAATTTTTAAGTCATTAACATGCAACTTTCATCAGTTGAATACGAATCATATAAAAATTGTTGTGGAGTCGTAACATAGCTCCAAAGTATTCTATTCTATTGGGCGTAGCCAAATAGCAACGGTTGAATCGATATGTCTCTAATCCTGAAGGAGATACAGAACGTTTGTAATAAATGAAAACACTGGTGGACAACTTGGGTAAAACTCCAGAGCCAAGTTTACTCCAGAGCCAAGTTTACTGTCAAAATCATGGTGAGAAGATGAGGTAGTTCTATTTCCCCAAAAGTGTGATAAAATACGCTCAAAAATTTATCTCACTTTTGAACCAATCTTTTAAACTCATTTCAAAAGTCATTACAATTCGTCTCGTCCTATCAAATTGTTTGATGACATTAAACGTCTCAAACAAATCGGTTTTCAAAAAGGTTTTAGAACAATAGGCCACATTTATACAGCGCGCCAAATCATACATAAGTCTGAAGAGTGTAATTTGCCACTGATTGGCCTTTAAAAAAGGTTCGAAACGGTTGGAGCTGCAGTATCTGAGAAGGTGCTAAGCTAGGAATAAGCTATTAAGCATGAAGTAGTCCATTGAAATTACTAAAGTTAAATTTAAAAAGCGTATAAAAATTTTGAACGAAGCAGGATTTGAAACCGCGCCCTTGGAAAACCGCCTCTGCTAACAACATAAATAAGTTATAACAAGCGTATAAGAATTTCGACTGAGCTTGGTTCCCTAGGGTCTGTTAAGCTTATGTAGCAGGTGTGAGGAGAAACTGTGGCCGTTGGGGTGGATACTTTTCAACTTTTCAATTTTCGAGTTTACGGATAGATGGCCCCCGATCAGGTGCAGGAATACAATGAATGCGGACGGTCCAATGTGCGCAGAAAAATATTTAATTTATAAAATAATACGAAAATAAATGCTGCTGCGATGGTGGTTTGATATTTATTGTGAAATTAAATTATATTAAATTACAGAGGCGTCGCGGATTTTTTTACTGGTGGTCCTAAAATTGGCACTGAATGTCCAGCAACCTCACACGCTCTGTCTCCAAAATTGAACATAAAGTTGGAAACGGAGTGCATTAACCAGTTTCACATTGTTTGTTAAACAATTTACATTGAGTTTCTCTGTTCTTTACACAATATCTGATTATAAAAAATATTATAAACATATAATAGTTACAAAAGTACTAAAACATGTAAATTATTTAAAAAAATGTATACAATTTTGTATTTTGAAGATATTGCTTTTAAACATATTCAGGCGTAACAAAGACATGCCGGTATGTTTATGAGTTTTATTAAAAATCTTGAGGACTGTCGTGCGACTGTAAAGGCAGGTTGTGGGTTTGATGCCACTCGAGCCTATCTAACATTTTCATTTCTTCGATGTCGTCACCAGGCAAAGTAAGGCGTTGAGCACCGCTTTATATTCATTTTTAATATTGAATATTTTCTTAACTGGGTATCGAACTACACTCTGCTGCGTTTACAGTCACATGTTTCTGCCACGACAGGCCTCGCAAGAAAGTAATAATGCACATCGTACAGATTTCACGGCGCTCACTCTTGCCTTTGGTAGTTAACTTTATCAATATCGATAAAGCCTACGAGCGCGCTATGTGGGTCGACGCACACTTGTATTTGCTTGAAACAGTTTAATTGAATTTTCAAATCATTGGAAAAATGTATAGAAACTATTTATGACTGCGACGACTTCGGAATTGTATAATATTTTTTTAATTTTAAGTATTATCCGTAAAATGTTAGAGCCAGTAGTAGCAGTGGGGTTGTGAGTTCGATTCCCACTCGAGGGAATTTATTATTATATATTAATATTATAATTTTAGCTTGTTGTGTGGAAAAAAGTTGACTTGAGTTGAATCCTCAATACACATTGCCTTGAAAATTTGTCTCGTAAAGTGGGGAACGGAGTATCTAGATAGGGACATAGTATTTATACACTCCGTTCTCTACTTTCCGATTTAAAATTTTCAATTTCGACAGTAAAATATTTTGCAAAGTAGGCCCCTGTCTACAAATATTTATTACTAAAATTAAAACCGAATTGGTATCAGCTAAAATTGTCACTGACGTAACTGTAGACGACGGTTTTTGGTTCCTTTCCTATGTCCAATGAAGTCTTTGCCATTTGCAACATTTTATTTGAATGTCTAGATCTCAGCAATTATTGAATTTTATGGAAAGAATATTTTATATTCTTTGGAAAGAATTTTTTTATGTAGCCCATTTATCGAGAGAGAGGACTAGAGCACTATTTTAATTACCACCAAGTTAATCCGTCCTTTATATGATAATGTCTTCCTCACAAATATTGGTTAATGGTTGCGTTTAGTCCTCTATATACATTTCAAAGCCCCTATGTTTATTTTTTTCACTCCTTCACGCTGTATCCCGCACGAGGTAATGTAGCATAATAAACTTGGGAATGTAGTGTTGGGACACTCTGTTTCCATGTAGACACTTCTGTCCTTCACTTTGCACCGAATTCGAGGCATTACGAACTGAATGGTGAAACTCATTCGCTTTGTTGTTAACAGAGTTCAAAGAGAAAACTAATAAATATTTCATTTCATCGAATGAAAATCGAACCCACAACCATTTACAGTCACATGTTTACTGCGCCACGACATTCCTAAAATTCATTGATTATCTGCTAACTTAAAACCATATATTACAAAACTTGCTACACAATTTCTTTTAAACTCAGAACTGCATAAATAATATGGACGTTTACGTAAGAAACGATATATCGTTATCACAGTGGCGTTATAGTAGGAAAGTTGAGTATTGTTTCTGAAAAACACTTGTTCAAACAGTGTTAAGATTGAGGCAGTGCTGCCTGCGCGCGCGCAGCCCACACTTGTCGAACTGAAACGTGTACGAATTATATTAGCAGATGTTTTAAAAAACGACACTGAATTTTAATTTACCATCAATTAACACAATTTTAGCCATTTTTTTTTTTTAATTTTAAAGCAAATTTTGATATAGTTTATAATATTTTAACGTATTTATTAACAAACGTATTTAAATTAAAAAAAACGTTAATGTATGGGTGATTTTTTTTGGAGACATTGACTTCGGCAAGTGGCTTAGATGACCCGACCGGATGACCAAACTGTTCTAGACTAGTTTGTTCGCCCCGGATCGTGTCGTCCAGGTCGCTGTATCAGCGTGGCGAATACAACACGTGATTTCTACCAACGGTGGCCGTAAACGGAATAATTCTTTAGATATACTGGCTTATGTACAATTATGTTTTATGTGTATATGTTTTAATTAATGTTGGTAAGTGTTTTGAAATATATTTCTGAGACCTAAGTTTTTAATATTTTAACATTTTATTTAAGAGGTCTACGTGGCACAGTGGCTCAGCGAATGATTGTAAACGCAATGAATGTGGATTCCATTCCCAACTGTCGGACAGATTTATTTGCTTTTCCTCTCTCCGGTAATAAGACGAAAAGGGGCTTTGAACTCAGCAGCATCTGAACACACAATATTTCTTAAATTGGGCGGTGCATGGGGGAAATATCTCAAAATTATGTTCCTTGATATATATGGACCACAGCATGAAGTTATTTTAGGGTTCCTCACCTCGAAAGAAAAACAAACGGAATCCTTATAGAGAGAAACATTCTAGTCTGTCTTTGTATAATGTTCTTTAAGACCGTTTTTAGTCCTACTTTCTTCTGTAAATCACAGATAAATTAAGCATCATGTCAAAGCAACTAAAGATTTAGAGTATTTATGCGTCGTTCTTGCTGCATTTTGTATAGAAATTGCCTAATTTAATTAACCTATGTTAACCTTTTAAGTCCAACTTCCACTTGACCAGTTTTTCTTAAAGTTTCTTACTAACAAGGAAAAAGGGGAATCTTATAGGGTCAGTTTCTTGTCCACCTGTCAAAATAATTTATCTTGAGATCTCTTCGAAGTATGAACAAGAAATTAATACTTAACAAATATTCACGTCTCTTGGAGCGCAGAAAGATTTAAATTAATAAACAATTGAACCGTGTGATTCCGGCTTAGAATAGGATCACCCTGGTACTGATGGTGCAGTAAGAGGCGACTAAAGTGCGTGTGGTAGAGTCAGGTTGCCAGTAATGGCAACACGCATGGGCAGACTCGACCGGATTATTACCACCCCCGGCATTTAAGACCGGCGTTAAGTAGTGGCTTTGGCCACTGCGTTTCGCATTAGGTAATGCCGGGCCCCGGTGCCCTTCCACCTTAAAGAACGGCAACGCTCCTGTAGCTCCTCTGGAGTTACTCGGGGCCGTGGGCGATGGTGATCACTTACCATCAGGTGACCCGTACGCTCGTTTGCCGTCTTTTCCATAAAAAAAAAAAAAAAAAAACAAGTTGAGTAATTTGGCACGAATCTGAAACATTACTACATAAGAAAATTTAAAATATATGTATTTGTAGTTCATTGTATACTTTTCCAACTGACCTACAATTCTGAAATTGTTACGGAACCCTCGATGGGAGAGTATAACTCGCGCTTGATCATTTTTTTAGCTGTATCCCGCATATAGCAGGATAGGTAGAGGGAACCTGACAACAAAGTGTCAAGATAATCGGTTCCTCATTTTCCATCTAATTCTGGAGACACCTCGTGCTGAGTGGCGAAACTCAACACCGCACATTGCTTCGTTACCAGAGTTGTTTTGTCTAAAATGAAATTGTAACTATATTACACTAATATCTTGTTGTATCTTAGACACTAACGAGTATCAACGTCGAAATAAAGCTTTTTATACAAATTAAATTCAGATAGTAATATTCAAAATTAATCAGAATAGCTTATACTTTTTACTATTTTGAAAATGCTATCCACACTTTGAAAAGAAAAATATTTACTTGGAAAATGTATTAAACTTTTAACGCATGTGATATGAACCTGCGATAATTCTAATAAGGAATTATTTCTGGATAGCGGAAATTTGCAAAAGTGGGATTTTACAGAGATGCTTACAACGTTAGTAGGTTGTAACAAGCGTTTAAGAACTTCGACGTAGCTTGATGAGAACGTATGACTTAGTAGCGATCAGGGCGCTTGGATTGATTCCGTAAGGCGCGGGTATATTCTGCTTCGGTCCCCACTCAAGTAGTCTTTGTCCAGTTGAGGCCTGTCGTAGCGCAGGTCACACGCAATGAAATGCTTAATATTTTGAATATAAATATTTTCTATTTTCATTTCTTCGCTCTGGAACAAGACAGAGCGCGGCGTTAGGTCCCGCCACTTAAATTCAGCGAAAACTGGGGATCGAAATAGAGAGTCCTAAGTTCCGTCTGCCCGGCCACGAGTCCCCTTTGATCCTCTCACAAAAACGAGTAAATGAGAGAGCGAGTCAAACAAAATATTAGATATTTCATTTCAACGAAATGGGATCGAACACACTACCTATTCTGTTTACAGTCACACCCTTGAGCCTCTGCAACACTATAGGCCTTATTTTTACTATGTTTTAAAGTGTTATTCCACACTAGGACAGAAAATACTAAACTTAAATTTTAAAATTTTAAAAAGCGCATAAAAAAAAAATTATACAAAATTTTTATACGCTTTTTAAAATTTTAAAATTTAAGTTTAGTATTTTCTGTCCTAAGTGTGGAATAACACTTTAAAACATAGTAAATATATTAAAATAAATAGTATTCTCTCTTGCCAAACGATAATTCTTACGAGTTGTCTTTGGGTAGCGGAAATTTGTAAAAATCTCCCTACAGAGATGCTAACAACATAAATAAGTTGTAACAAGCGTATAAGAATTTCGACGGAGCTCGGTGAGAACGAAAGGCTTAGTTGGTCAGAACGCTGGAACGGTATTCCAGAGGCGCGGGTTCAAATCCTGCTTCGTTCAAAATTTTTATACGCTTTTATAATTTTAAAATTTAAGTTTAGTACTATAGGCCTTATTAGCTAAAATAAAAACTAATAGAAAAAAAAAACCAATAAATGAAAGTGACACCAGTCGTCGGCACAAGCGTGTGTCTGCAAACGCGACAGGCTGTGGGTACGAAACCCGTTTAAGGAAATAAAAAATCTAATATTTAATAATTAAACGCCGCGCTTTGCTTTGTTATTAATTAATTAAATATCTAATATTTAATTAATTAATAACTAGGCAATGCGTGGTGTTGAGTTCTGCTAATAACCACACAATGCCTTAAATTCAGCGGAAAATGGCGACCGGAAGTGGCTTAATGAGAACAGCATGACTAAAGACTAGGTTCCCACTTCCCCCTGCGTTCATATCGTACACCGCACTTGGTAGGCTTACCACGTGCGCGTACGTACGTACGCGTAGAAAAAAAAACAACTTGTACATTTATAAGCTGATTAATTCTTATATACCCGCTTTAGTAACTAAAAGAAAGGGCGGCGAGGCATTCCGCCACGTCAACACGTAATGCCTCCAATTGGACAAGTGTTTAATAATAAATTGTTCAATATGTACATACACTTACATTTATGACATTTTCAATTTAGTTACCCGATTAATTACCCGATACATATTAATCCGAGCGCTCCACACGACAAGTGTTATCGGTTCGTTATTTCGAAAATTCCGCCTGGAAACAATGCGCTCGTAAATATTGTACTAACTAGGGCGTTATATATCGAAAAAAAAATACTACTTCGACCTTATTTCATACAAATATGACATATTTATAACACAACAGCGTTCGTTTTAAATAGTTATTTCTTTAGTATTTATCACTTAGTGGTGATAACAGTTTTTATTAAGTACTTTTTTAGTTTATCCCTGAATTCTGCACATAGCGCACATACCGGGAAACGTGGTGGGAACCTGCGAGTTACGACCTCGTGTTACGACACTCCCATTGCCCACTTTCCGTATTTTTGAAACAGCTATAATTGAATGGCTGGTATCACAAACACACTGCAATAGTTTTGTTGTCAATAATTTAGCATTTGGATATGTGTTTGCAAATTAATACATTTTGTTATGGTTTTAAGGGGCCTTTTTATTTGGAGGGTTGTCTTCTTCATGGAGTATCTGTGGGGGCCTGTTTTGTGGTAGGTTTTATTTGTGGGGCCTTAAATCCGACTCTACCGCAATTAAAGCTGTACATTCAGCCTCACGATAAATAAAATAGGACTCCCCGACCAAAAAAGATGAAGAGTTTGATCAAATTGCTTGTAGCTCATAAACTACGAATAAGATTTTCTTGAAACATAGTTAAGATCTTAAGGCCTTTAGTGGTGTAGGGAGAGACTGTTATAGTGACAGATTGTTTCCCACTCCAAATATGAAATATTTAATATTTTCAAATAAATATTTTCACTTCTTCACTTTAAGCAAAGCTCGGCGTTGAGTTCCGCCACTCAATACACAATGTCTCAAATTCGGAGGAAAGGGGGAAAAGGAACGGAGTATCCTAAAACTAGGTTCCCAGAATCCCTCTGCCTACCCTGCCATGTGCAGAATACAGCTAAATAAAAAATAGGTAAGAACAGCCGCGATGAACAAAGCTTTTGTATATAAGACCCGCACTTAAACAGGTCCATTAATTTAGAAGCTACGGCGCCACAGACAGACAAACATGTCAAACCTTTAACATCCCTCTTTTTACATCAGGGGATAAACACAAAGAATCGTTCCAACAGCGACATGGTAACTCAATTCAACGTTTAATCTTGCAACATACATATAACATTATTCCAAAGCGTAAAATTATCGCTCTTATCGTGACCATAAAGGCTTGAAAAATATACGATAGCCATAAACTGGGTAGGTATTGTGTTAGTTAGCTAGTACCTACCTGTATAGGTATAATACGGTTAACGAATCGTGGCCGTTTCAAAAATAGCTGCATGAATTTGCTTCTGCATTTTGTCCTTTTTGTGATTACTTTCTTTGTAAGTGAACAATGCGTGAAACTACATAAGTTTGATTTCATGCCAAAACTCCTCGACCGTACTGTACTTAAGTTTTGTATCGGCGACGCTATCGGCTTTCGGTTTATATTACGCGATCCGTTACGGATCGTTATGTTGGGATAGAAATTCATTTTCTTTTATCATCTTTCCTTTGAATTATGTTTTTTTTTAATTACAAGTAAAGGGGTTATAGGTTTTTAATAAAGTGCCTTCATAGTTTTAAGATTTTGTGATAACGTTGCTATGGTAACTAGGGTTAACTTTGAGCGTTTATCAATTAAGTTAAGTTTATTAGTTGTCAGATTATCAATGAACGAATGTGATTGGCTAGTTCAGTGATAGATCCATGGGATTTTTTTTAATTCATGCTTTATCTCGTATAGGGAAATTAGCGTTAATACACTGCATTCCCCATGCAACGTCCAATTTTCGAAACATGGTTTTGCTTTATAAGTTTAGAAATAAAAAAATAAAAAACAATTTATAATATATTTATTATTCGAAATAATTACACTACATTCAAAGACTGTAATGTTTATATATTTTTTACAAATGATAAACATAGACCGGAGTTATTTAATCCAATAACGCCATGACCTTATGCTGTACAGCCAAAACATATTGTAGGCTTTTCAGCCAAAAGTCCATAAATTTCAGTTGTTTCTTTCAACTTAATATTAAAAATCGCTAAATTCCGTTTTGATTATTAAAGCAATCTTTTAAAGCAGTGTGAAATTTGTGCAATTTGTTCTATATATATCTTATTGCATAAAACTATTAACTCCAAACAAAAACACACATAAAAGCTGTAAATTCTGGGGGTTGCCATAAAGAAAAAACAAATATAATATGCGAGCATGAATCAAAACATTTCATTGAAATTCAAAATAATCACTTATAATCTAGGAACTATACTTAGATTGCATTTTTTATATCCACTTAAAAACTACCATAAAAATAAACTTATTACTAACGATTCAATAAAATCCTTACAATTCCCTCGTTACAACGTGAGCGATGCACAAACATTATTTTAACAAATAATTCTTATTTTATAATGTGTATTTATCATCTATATTTCTTTCATCAAAATAGGATCTTTTATCTGTATTATAGATTCAATACTATTTTAATCTTCGTAATTTGTATAATAAACAGCAAATGGCCAATATAATTGAGATTTAATTTATTATTTATAATATATAATTTCAAAATTATTTCCTTTTGTAATAAAAATAAAATGATTGAGCATTGGCATCTAGCTGAGCAGCCAAAATTACGCGGCGTAGAACTCTGAAAATTGACCTACAGAGTGTAGTGAGATATTAACATTACAGATTATATATGGCGGTTCGGTTTTTAATAGAAAAAATAGTTTAATTTTTTCAGTAATTGTAAAAGCAGGATGAGGTTATTTTTAGTTTTTTCTTAAAATTGATAATATTGATAAATTGTAGTTTATTTTAGACATATTTATAATCTAACAACACTTATAGAGCTAAATACATTATAACTCTTTTTTTTTTTTTTTCAAAAATATTTCTATTCAATTCCACACTAATATTACTAATCGTAGTATCTGTTGTTTTTTTTTAAATAAATTAAAAATAAACAACTTAAATATACTTTATAATGACATTATTTAAAATTATCTTTTATTTAATTTTTAATAAAACTGGAGGCCGTTTAAAAATTTAATTATGTTGAAATAACTACTTGCCATTAATTATTGATCATTTACCAATATTTTGGTTTTGTTTTATGACAATTATTTTCTTTACAGATAATTTATTTAGTCCATAGTACTTTTATTTATATAAAGAAATAGCTATAATCTTTTTTCAGCAGTTTTTTTTTTATTTAATAATATAACACTTCATGTATACCCTTAAATAGATATATGTATATATATATTTAAGCATAGAACCTTTACGAAACAGACATTTTAAATTCAACCACAATTCCATATATGATATACTTTTTTGGCGTAAGTTATTAAAAGTCCTTACTCCTTATTATAATGAGGTTTTAGTTTGAAAAAGGAAATTTCGAAAAAAAATTAACAAAACATGAATATATTAATTGACGATTTTCTACAAAAAAGAAATCATAACCTTTAATTTTATCATCAAAAATAGATTTTTATCACTAGATTATTGAATTTTATATAAGTTTAGTTAACACTGTGTTACTTTCTCTTGTGAGTCGCACATGCTTATACATCTTTCTTTTCCATCTCTATTTTCAACTACCTTAATGATGTTTAGGAAAATAATTGTTTTATAATATTTCATATATTATTCAACGTAAATGTTATTAACAGATATGGAATTAATATTGGAACGGCTACGATTGACACGGTCTACTTCATGATAGACTTGGTTTTTAAGCCCGTACCCAATAAGAAGGGTCTTACAAGTATGCTTGCCTGTGTGTCTGTCTGTATGTGGCACCGTACCTCCTGAATGAATGATCTGATTTGAGTACGGCTTTTTCTTCATCAAAAGCCTTATTTATGACGCTGCTGCATAAATGTATTTTGAAAATCGTATCAGTAGTTTTAAAGTTACCAGCGCTTAGTCAAAGTGAGGTAATGATGTTTTATTTTTTTATTTTTTTTCTTTTCAGATTCACGCTGTATCCCGCACTAGGTAGGGTAGGCAGAGGGAACGGAAGTGAAACCGAAACCTAGTGTTATGACAATCCGTTCCACTTCCGTTCCCCACTTTGCCTTATTACCAGAGCGAAGAAATGAAACATTAAATATTTAAATTGAAAATATTAAATATTTATTTCCTCGACTGGGGATCGAACCCAGAACCTATCGGTTACAGTCACACTCTTGTGCCGCTGCGCCACGACAGGCCTCATGATGTTTACTATTTTTTTTAATGCCAATAGTTAATATTTTCTGCCAATCACAAGCAAATGTATCACAGCGATTGATGGCCGCGTCACACTTACACGATAACATTCCTTAGAATCCACTTTGTACGGACACACATAAATGGCATAGTTTAAATATATTTATATACAAAAAGTTAGTATTTCTTTTTTTAACGATATGTACGCAAATTGTAGATTTTATTGTGTTTTCAGGCAATTTAGGAGTGTTTTTACGTTTTAGATATAGAATACGAATATTTCCCCGAACTAGCTTTGAACCCAAAGTCATCGCTAATATTTAGCTTCACGCTTCACGCGGCAAAGATAACATCCGCTCTGAGTCACTTAGCGCAACTCAACGCCGCATTTTTTCTACTTAGCATTGCAAATGGTCTTTGCAATATTTATAATAGACGTAGGTATCTGGTGTAAGGAGACTGTTTTCTAACGCACTGCCCAATTATCAGATCAAGTAAAAAAAAAATATTCCCTCGAATGGGAATAGAACTTAGGACCATAAACAACGAATCTCAGTTCTAGTTCATGCTAACAATGATCAAATGATCGAATACACAATGTATTTTGTTAATATATTGTCGGCTTAGAGTGTAAACCAGCTAAATCCGTTTATGGCGTTATATACGTATATATATTCGATCTTTATTTTATTTACATATAATTAAGACGCAAATCAGTAGTACATTTGTAGTCCCGTCTATACATTTCTACATGAAGTGCCCCAGAAATAATCAATATAATAATTTTAACAGCCCACGTCATTTCACGTAATAACATTGACAACTTTTATATCATATGTAAAATAACAACTATTTATTTCGTTTTCAATTGAGCAAGTGCTCTAATATTACTAGAATATCTAAATAGTTCTAGATTTTAATTTTAAAAAGTTTAATTTCACTAAGAAAAAGTTTATATATATTTCAAAACACTTTATACAACCTAAAAGTCTATTGACAATTATATAAATAGTTAAGATGTTAGGATTATTTATAATTTATTTTTAGTTTTTTTAGTATCCCGTAGACGGCGAGTCAGAATTAGGAAAACGGGAACCTAATGTTACCCTTTTTTGGTTGTGTTCCGTATTCAATCTTGAATTCAACATGAGCTGCCTCAAAGTACATATTTGCCCCAAACTGTGTTTGACATGTTATATATAAATTTAGTACATCCAATATGGCTGTCTATTCTATATGAAATTAAAATTTCACTAAACACTAATTATCATCACATTCCAAGTTATCTATTTTATCATTACTATTAATATATAATAATCATTATTTAATGATATTTCGATCATTGATTTCATTCTACATCATTTAATATTCTATTTATAGAACCAACACCATACATGTTTCCATACTTCGGTAAACGTTTGTTGGGACAGAATCGATTAGAAATTATATTCTTATCATTAATAGTTAAAATTTGTCCCTTTATGTTATGTACAGTGAAATTTTGAAATTCAACATTAAATTCACGTCAACATTCTTATATAATATAATATATTTAGCCGTAAGTCGAAATTTCTATAGAACTTATCAGCCCCACAGTTCCACATTTAGTGCCCCGAGTACAGTTTGTACTGAATAGTTCAAATACTTCAAAAGCTCCATACAAAATACGTATTTGCCCCTTCTTTCACAAAAATTTTGATAAAACATATGGAAATTTCTTGTAAATTCCCCACATTTCACGTAAAATGCCCCTTTTTTCAAGAAAATGGCCTACAATATCCGTTATATCTCCAAAATTACCCCTTTTCTCACAATAATGGGGGTGATGGTACTGGTGAGAGAGGTTCTGGGGTTTTTAGGGGTTGGGTTGTTAAGGGTAATAACGATTGGGTTGTAAAGGATTCTGTGGGGGTTGTGAGGGGTTGTAGGGCATGTGGGGGGTTGAACGGGTGGCATCACCGAGAGGGGCACGAGCTTGTGGCAGATTTGCTGCTCAGACATGAAAATCCACTGGTAGCAGATTGGAGGCTCGACATAGAGCCGCTGGAACAAGGTACAAAAAATTATATACATTCTTTTAAAAGTCTTTTGCGAATGCATGAAAAAGTTGTAGGTGATGTCGATTTATTAAAATACATTTTTTGAAAATAAGTGTATGATTTGTATAATTTTTCAAAAAAGAGCTATATATAGATTTTTAACAATAAATCTTTAAATTCTCTATTCTTTGGCTTGTTACCAGTGCGAACAAATGAAGATATAAAATATTTCATTTCCTCGAACGGGGATCGAACCCACAACTTTACAGTGGCATGCTTGTGCCCAAGTGTCATGATGACAGGCCTCTCAAAATTCTATAAATATAAAATTTAGTCATGTACAATTAAATTACAGACCGGTAATGATGACTGGCGAGTGTCTCGTGGAAGTACATCAGTTGCGCGCGTTCCGCCGCCTCGCACCGCCACTGCAGGACGTAGCTTCCACACTCTGCCATCACGTGGGAGCCCTGGAATAATATGTATTTATATATTAACTAGCGATCCGGCCGCGGTTTTACCTGCTTTATTTTATAAATAAAACAAATTTAACCGGATTAATCGCATATATTTATAATCATACATTTTTATGTCAGGTACAGGGTTTATGTCAGTTACAGTTATAGTTTTTTTTTTAGCTTCACGCTGTATCCCGCACGAGGCAGGGTGTAGGCAGAGGGAACCCGGGAACCTAGTGTTAAGACACTCCGTTCCACTTCCGTTCCCCACTTTGCGCCGAATTTGACGCATTGCGTGTTGAGTGGCGGAACTCAACGCCGCGCTTCTGCCTTATTACCAGAGCGAAGAAATGAAACATTAAATATTTAAATTGAAAATATTAAATATTTCATTTCCTCGACTGGGGATCGAACCCAGAACCTGTCGGTTACAGTCACACGCTTGTGCCGCTGCGCCACGACAGGCCTCGACTACAGTTATAGTTTATATATAGAAAGAGTGCACGTTGCTAATATTCATATTAATGCAATAAAAATACATCAATTTAATAAAAATAAATGTTAGTGGGACGAAGTGTTTTAGGGTTAGGTTCCCAGGTTCCCTCTACCTACTTACTATGTGAGAAATATATTATGAAGTTAAAGAAAAATGTATTAAATAATTATAATTATATAGAATAATAATTGAGGCCTGTCGTGGCGGCACAAGCGTGTGACTGTAACCAACAGGTTCAATCCCCACTCGAGGAAATGAAACATTTATTTTTTTTTTTCAAATAAATATTTAATGTTTTCATTTTCTTCGATCTGGTACTAGACAAAACGAGGCGTCGAGTTCCACCACTGAATACACAATGCCTCAAATTCGGCGGGAAAGTTGGGAACGGAAGTGAAACGGAGTTTCTTAAACAAGATTACCGAGTTCCCTCCGCCTATCCTGCCATGTGCGGGATACAGTGTGAAGCTGAGTGAGTAATGATATTACCGTATTTCAGACAACATATACTTTTGTATAAAATGTTTTGGCTTTGAAGAAAATTACTTTTAGTTAGCTTCACGCTGTATCCCGCACATCTGATATGTGATCGGAAGAGAGAACCTGGTCAACTAGTGATTAGACACTCTCCGCTCTCTACGTTCCCTTGAAGACACTCTCGATCCCTACTTTCCGCCAATTCTGAAGGTATTGCATGTTGATAGGCGGAACTCAATACCGCGCATTGCCTCGTTACCAGAGCGAGGTAATGAAAATATTAAATATTTCATGTCAGAGCCGCCATTGGTCTTAAGCGAATAACCGATACAAAAATAAAAAAATTGAACAAAAGACGTTCTAAATACAATAAAAAAAATACCTATTCTTATATATAACTAAATATAGTACAAGTTCAACTATATACATAAAATTAGAAGAAAAAAATTCAAAATGACATCTTTAAAGTAGAAACGAACCTGTATACTCTCCCCGTCGTGGCAGACCAGCGTGGGCTCGACGCGGTGGTAGTGCTCGCCCTCGCGCCCGCTGTCCAACACAGAGCGGGACTCCTCCGCCATCACACCGCCTACGCACATTGCTGGAAAAAAATAGAAGGAAATAATAATTATTACTATAATAATTAGCTTCACGCTGTATCACGCACATGGAACGATAGATAGGGGAAACTTGGGAACCTAGTGTTACCTCACTCTGTTCCTAAGATAGTTTAGCTCCCCACTTTCTGTCATACACGTTCAGCGAAACTCAACGCTGCGCTTAATTTTGATATATGAGTGAGAGAAGAGATTCCGTCGAGATTAGATCGGACCCTCAACCTTTACAGTGGAACGCTTCTGCCACAACAGGCCTCAATTCAGCAGGTATTTTACATAATTAGTGTAACTATTAAGTGACATATAGTGAGGCCAGATAAATTAAATATTTAATAATTCCGTTCCTACGCCTTGGTAATATGGCAAAGCGCGGCGTTCAATTCCGCCAATCAACACTCAACACCTCAAACTAGGCGGAAAGTGATGAACAGAGCGGAAATTAGGTTCGCAAGGTGTCTCTGCCAACAAAAAAGCGAACTATTCAATACAAACCAGCAGCGTGGTCAGGATGGTCCAGCTCGTGGTCGCTCCGGTACACCGTGAACGAGATGTCGTGGCGGATGACGTCGAAGTCCCACGTCAACACACTTTGCGGGTCTCGGTTCTGAACTATTATCTCGTGGACCTGTGGTTGTGGACAGTAACAGTAGTTTAAAGTTATTTAAATAAGTAAGTGACGCATGGGCATAGGCGTGCGGCTATAGATTTGAGGCCTGTCGTGGCGCAGCGGCACAAGAGTGTGACTGTAAACGACAGGTTCTGGGTTCGATCCCCAGTCGAGGAAATGAAATATTTAATATTTTCAATTTAAATATTTAATGTTTCAATTCTTTGCTCTGGTAATAAGGCAAAAGCGCGACGTTGAGTTCGGCCACTCAACACGCAATTCCTCAAATTCGGCGGAAAGTGGGTAACGGAAGTGGAACGGAGTGTCTTAACACTAGGTTTCCGGGATCCCTCTGCCAACCCTGCCTCGTGCGGAATACAGCGTGAAGCTATAGAGTCGTTACAGACAATACGTAATTGTTATGAGTTTGATTCTCGCTCGGGGATGTGATTATATTTATCAGGTTCACGCTGTATCCCGCACATGGCGGGCTAGGTAGAGGGAACAGAACAGAGTATCTTAGCACTAGGTTTGCAATGTTTCATATCATGTTTTGTCGAAATTAATTATTATTAAGATACAATTTTAAACTGTTTTACGACCTCAGTTTAAAGTAAGTAAAATATTGTATATTCTTCTATTCATCGTAACGGTTGTCTCTAGGTTTTAAAAGACACTAAAGAAGCAGGGACTTGCGGAGGCAGCAACATATTTAACCATTCAAAATTTTAATTTCCTTTAAATTTAACTGTAAAGTTTAAATAATATTATTATTAATGTGACTGAAGAACTTCACACTGTACACCATACGTAGCAGGGTAGGCAGAGGAAATTTGATAACCTAGTGTTAAGATAGTCCGGTTTCAATTTCAATTAGACACTTTTGTTCCGGACTTTATGCTAAATGAGATATTGCGTGTTCTACTTCCTTAGCGAAGGAATAAAAATATTTAATATTTCATTTCCTTGATTGGGGATCAAGCCCACAATCTGTAGCGTTCAGCATTTACATGCACACGCTCCTGCTTCACAACAGGTCTCAAATATCTTCTATGGAATTATTATGGAAATGTCTATTTGAATTAATTTAGTATGGAAATATGTATTTGTTGCATTTTATCTCATTTTTATGTATAAGAAATTTGTATTGTTGTATCTCACCTGCCCTTTTCCTAAACTAACAGATCTGTAAATGCTGTCTTCGCTTAAAGGATCTCCATCCCGCTCCGTAAACGCACCGCTCACGTACAAGCTCTTTGGTACCAAGCCGCCTTCGTGGACGAAGCTCTGTAAAACATAACGAAAATAGTTACATTTTAGCTAATTATATTAAAAATATTCAGACAATAATATTGCGATCATGAATGTGTTAATATGTGGAATTTTTTATTATGATTTTCTTTAATATATTTTTAAAAATACAAGTCAAAATAACAATTAAGTGCTTTTTAAATTCAATATATAAGATGAACATTTCATAGCTTATTTTTTTCAATACGATAAATCAAGTCAATAAATAATTAATAATTACATCGAAAAGTGAAATAAAACCACAATAGAGTGACCATCTTCTAATTGATATAATCTGTGCAGTTTATCTATTCTAGCTGTCATAACGACATTAAGTGTCATGGTAGTGACGTAATGATAGTGACGTAGCTGTTTATATGTAATACGACGTGAGACAAAGCTAATGTACGATGAGACACGGAATAGACGAGTTACATTTTACTTTACACAATAGTGCTATTTGATCGAAATTGCAAGAACTTTTCTTTTATATCTTATTTACTTTCTGTAGACTTCATTTTTAGTGTATTAAAAAAAGTTACAATGTAGAGATATTTAACCACACGCAGGTTTTGGAGACCTCCCTTCCAGTCTTCTAGAATTGTCTTTGGCCAAACGATAATTGTATGTAATTGTTTTTGGTTAGCGAAAATTTGAAAATACCTTCCTTCAGAGATGCTAACACATAAATAAAATGTAACAAGCATATAAGAATTTTGACGCAGCTAGATGATAACGTATGGCTTGTTGGTTGGAACATTTGGACGGTAGTCAAAAAGGCGCTACGTTTAAGTATTGATGCGTTATTTAAAAAGTAGTTTTTTTATTACATAACTTGGCCAACTTAATTGAATTAATTATATAATATGTGTATTTATTTAAATAATAAACTACATAAAACATTACTTTCATGGGGGGAAGACTATGTTATGTAATGATTATATTTATACAATTTTACTATCATAAAATTGTAATATGGATCATGATAAAATATTATAAATTTGACGCCATAATGGTAAAGTTCAGAGCCAGTCGTGGTGCAGGGGCGGCCTGCGAATCTAAACGCGACAGGTTGTAAGTTCAATTGCCACTTGAGGCAATGAAATATTTAACATCACCATTTCCTTGTTGTAGTAAACATACAGTCGCACGCTTGTTTCCCCACGACAGACCCCTAGTATTAAAAGTTTATCCCGCATATTACAAGGTTAACAAAGGCAACATCATCTTAAGCCCAAGCCCCAGGCACCGTCCAACACTCTGTAAATAGCAAGATTTCAACGCCGCGTTATGTCTGGTCACGAGAGCGACGAAACGAAAATGGTATCATACTTATATAAACATTTAATCCTATAAGAAAGAAAAGTGGTATACGCAAGAAATATCGATAAATCAGAATTATTCTCGTTAAAGCATAAAAGTCGTTGCCGATGTTATACAACATTATTGAGTGAGAGGCTAGACCTAAAGTTAACTTTTATTCAAATCTATTATATAAATACCTAAATATTAAAACCAATAACGTATTATTACGTAATATTGAACTATCTGTCTGTCTGTAGCAGCGTAGCTCCTGAGTAAATGAACTGAAAAACTCCTGAGTAAACGAACTGAAAACTGAAAAGTTCCTAAGAACAAAGCTAAGTATGTTATATGGAAATCGGACTAGCAATTTAGGGAGGTAAAAGCACTTTCAGCCAAGATGAGGTATGTTTCTGGGTCAGGAGATTTTAAAATAATAAATTTTGGAACAATTTTATAGGAAATCACTTATGAATTGGCAAAAAATTAAACGACGGTACTGAAATCTACTTCGCAGACTCTTGAGACGAGACGTCTGAGTGGTTTTGCTAAATGAAAGATCAATAATATTACGCTTCTTATAATCTTTACGGGCGTTGTGGGTTCGTTTCCTTCTTTGGTTAATCAATAACTTTCATTTCCCCTTTACAGTAGCAATAAAATGCGGCGTTAAGTTCCGCTATTGAACATTGGGCGGTACATAAGAAAAAAAAAACTAAAGAGGAGAAGAGGAGAAGAAGAGGAGGAGAAGAGGAGAGCCTAGAGCTTTATTCCTTTGTAGACTATACATTTCGGCTGACCTCGATGTTTTCATATTTTATTAGAGGCACCAGCGTGCGACGGTATTAGAGGTTGTGAGTTCGATCCGCACTCGGCAAAAAAAAAATAATAATATTTTAAATGAAACACTTTTAAACGGATTAATCGCGTATATTGAATGGTAAACATTTTTGGGAAACCCGACGTTTCGAACACTTTACAGTAGTCCGTGGTCGCGGGTAGACTGAGGTGGCATTTGTCTGTCATTTGATATAATTATTATATCAAACTACCGTCAACGATTCCTTAATTGCCTCGCGTACTGCCCTGGATTCTTGCAGAATGAGATAACTGTATCTGGTCCTCTAGTGTGGTGTGCTGGGGATTTTAAATTTTTTAAGAGTGGGTCCCAGGTGGTGGAAAGTTTCCAACCATCTTCTCTAATATGCGTGTCATTGGCAATATAATAATATTGCCAATGACACGCTCTGGTAACGAGGCAAAGCGCGGCGTCAATCAAATATAGTTTCTTAATAAATATTTAACCTATTAAATATATTATATTAATGATGACATAATAATACAATATTATAAATATATAACAATTAATATATCATCCGTCTGGCGGTTTTATTGGTATCCTTTGATAGAGGCACATTATCACGGCCTTTGACTTGTACATTCCACAGATAATTCTCTTGATATAAATTAATAGCGAAAATTTCGCCTCAAACTTGGTTATATTGTTTTGTATTAACTTATTTTTCTTTCAATGTATGGATTGTTCAATGAAAGCAAAAAAAAATCTCATTTTTTGCAGAATTTGAGGTATAGCGTGTTGAGTGGCGGAACTAAACACCGCGGTTTGCCTAGTTATCAGTGCGAACAAACGAAAATATTAAATGTTTCATTATCTCAAATGGGTATCGAACCCACTACCAGTCGTGTTTACAGTCGGACGCTTGTGTCTCTGCCTTAAAATATTTAACCAGATTTTACCAAAATATTTTTAGTAAACTATTGAGTAAGATCGAGAAGATAATATCCATTTTTTCTAAACGTAGCCAACGTAATAATTAATTAAATAATCGTAAATATAGAAAATGAACGAAAATCTTTGACATGAGAAGATGGACTTTAGTTCATTTTTTTTTATTTTTTCTCTCTCAGCTTCACACTGTATCTCGCACATGGCAGGGTAGGCAGAGGAAACTTGGACACCTAGTGTTAAGACACTCCGTTCCACTTCCGTTCCCCACTTTCTGCCGAATTTTAAGGCAGTACGTGTTGAGTGGCGGAACTCAACGCCGCGCTTGCCTTGTGACCAGAGCAAAGAAATGTAAACAATAAATATTTAGTTATAAAATATTAAATATTTCATTCTCTTGAGTGGAGATCGTACTCACAACCTGTCGATTACAGTCAGTTGTGCCGCTGCGCCACGACAGGCCCCAAAATTTTTCCATTATAGAAGACAAAAGCCATAATTTCTAGCTTATCACTAAAATGTGTTTTCAGAACCTTAGCATATTGCAATATCAATACAAAAATAATCATAAGTAACAAAACGTCCAAGACTCATCAGTCCCACTGTAAAAATGCTGAAATTATGACACTGAACTGATTTAAATTAATAAAATGGCGAACGTAAACACATTGATAACGTATAAGAGGAAAAATGTAATAAATGGTACACAAAAACATATAATTCCATCGTTCGGGAATCCCGTAAGCTTGCATGTATTTTTTTTTATCTTCACACTGTATCCGGTATATATAGATAGCAGTGGAGACAAAAAGTGTGAATCCTGTTCGAATTCAAGATATTGGGCTTGGTATGGCGCTCAACGCCGCAGTTTGTCAAACATCAACGTTTGACACGCTAAATAAACTATAGCGTGAAGCTATTTATTAAGGAAAATCAAAATTCCTATACCATATTAATTCAACTTCCTGGATTCTTGCAAAAATGATCAATATATAAAGACAATAGCACATTTTCTACACGCATAGCTTTAGTTATATATACAGGGTCTGTCGTAATTAGTGGGTGGCCCGTCAACTCTTTCTTCTCCGTCCACTACTTTTTATATCAGGTTTACCAACACCATGGATATTGTTAATATTTATGTTTTCTCCAACATTTTCCATCGCGTCTAATATGTCTTAAATAATACTTATGATAAATGTACATTATTATATTTTACTCAAAAACACTTGTAATATTTGATATGAAATACTATTTGAAGCATAATTTGTTTCCAAATTGTAAAAATTGGCGTAAGAAGTTATTTTATTTGTTATTTTTTCGTAGATGTGATAACCAGGGCTACTCTCACTTTAACAGATTATCCACTATTTACTACAGAGTCTGTATGTATTTATATATATATATATATATATATATATATATATATATATATATATATATATATAAATATAAATATATATATATATATATATATATATATATATATATATATATATATATATATATATATATATATATATATATATATATATATATATATATATAAATATAAATATATATATATATAAATATAAATATATATATATACATATATATATATATATATATAAATATATATATATATATATATAAATATAATATATATATATATATATATATATATATATATATATATATATATATATAATATATATATATATATATATATATATATATATATATATATATATATATATATATATATATATATATATATATATATATATATATATATATACTATATATATATATATATATATATATATATATATATATATATATATATATATATATATATATATATATATATATATATATATATATATATATATATATATATATATATATATATATATATATATATATATATATATATATATATATATATATATATATATAAACAGGTAGGTAACTGTTTCTGTCTCACGCGTACATAGTCGTAATAGTGGTACGGCACGTTCAGCGACGCATCAACTATATCCGACTGTCGTTACAAACAAAATATCATAAAATTTTAATTAGGAATCAAATAATTGTGTATGTAGAAGCCTATCATGACATAGAGAGGTTGTGAGTTCGATGCCCATTAAAGAAAATGAAATATTTAATATTTTCATTTCATCGTTCTGATAACAAAACAAAGCACAGTGTTAAATTCTGCAACTCAACACGCATTATCTGAGGTATCCGGTGGCAAATGGGAAACAGAAGGTTAACACTAGGTTCCCAAGTTCCCTGCACCTGTCGTGTGCGGGATACAACGTAAAGTAAACGTGAACAAACACTATAAATTTAAATTGGTTATCATGAATTTCTTCTATATATGCACACTATATATAAATACGACGTGTAAACACTTCATATCATATTTACTTATAATTAACTCGTTTACAAGTTATCAGATTAATAAATATTTTTAATATTCTTGCCAAACAAAATTAAGTAAAACATTAATTGGCGAGGCTAGTCATGGCACAAGCTCGCTATCGTAACCCGACAAGTTATAGGTTTCCAATCCCACTGGAAGAAATTAAATACAGTGTAAACTCTTTATAACGATAAACTCCCTATAAAGTAGAAGTGAGCACAACTTGTTTGGTTTGTGTTAAAACCCACATAGTGATTGTTCACTCCGTATAGCGATAACTCTATATAACGACTAAAAATGCTCAGTCCCTTGAGTTTGGTTATAGAGTTTATACTGTTTTGTTATTTTCATTCCATCCCTTTGGTAACGAGAGAAAAGCTGAGCTGGAGCTGAGTTTCGCCACATAAAATACAATGTCTCAATCCGGCGGAAATTGGAAAAAATATGTGCCTTTTCGGGAACGATGAGTGATCGAAGCTAACATTAGGTTCCCAAGTTCCCTTTGCCTACCCTGCTCTGTGCGGGTTGCAGTGTGAAGTGAATGTCACAAATTGTTGGTATACTCACATTTTCTTTTATTATTAAAATGTATATCAATAAATAAAGACTTTTTTGTGTTTTTTACGACTGTAGTATATCTTACGATTCGTTAGTCATGGCGTCTGATTTTGAAAGAGCCGGTTGCGCGGCGGAACTCAACGCCGCGCTTTGAATTGTCACCAGAGCAAAAAAAAATAAAATATTAAATATTTCCCTCGAGTGTGTGGGATCGAACCCACAACCTATCACGCAAGCAGTCTCACGCTTGTGGTCCAGTGCCACAACAGGCCTCAACGATATTATTTAACATATATATAATTGAATATATTATATATTTATTAATACTCTCAATATCGTACCTTGCAGGGCCCTCCCAAGAAGTCTGGGATGAGATCTTTAGGAATGTAATCGAGTAAGCCTCCAGGCTGTAGGTAGTCCTTGCCGCCGTAGAATAAGAACTTGCTTCGAGTGTTTTCATCTAAAGAAATGATAATAATTTTATAAATTATCTTAAAATAGATATTCCTTCGCTCCGAAAACGAGGTTAATGCAATGTCTCAAATTTGGAAGTGAGAAGCGGAAGTGTCTTTATGGGAACGTTTACACTAGATTTCCACATTTTTCCCTTCTGCCTACTCCGCCATGTGCGAGATGTGCCTGAAGTTAACAAAAAGGTCTTAGATTGTCAGTCAAACTGACTGAAGGATTTAAGACGTGTCAGTCAAAGAAAACTGACATTAAGCTGTTTAATGTTTTCAACAAGCAGAGTTTGAAATACAAGTGTATATTACATAAACTACGTATTTTGTTGAGTAAATGATAATTTATGTAGGTTTTATTTACATTGACATTTCAATGTTAAATTGAATTAAAAGTTATCTAGAAAATTTGTTTTTAATATCATTTTGATTAAAATTATTGTAGTCATATAGAAAATAGAATTTGTATTTGTTTTAGCTTCTCGCTGTATTCCGCTTATAGCAAGGTAAGCAAAAGGAACTTAGAACCCTAGTGTAGCGGGAACACACTTTGTTCCCATGGAGACACTTCCATTCACTACTTTCCACTGAATTCTTAAAGTATTACGTGTTGAATGGCGGAACTCAACGCATAACGATAAAAGATACATATTACCAATGAACGCTTTTTCTGTTTTTTTTTGTAAAATTAAGGCAAAAGATATGAAGGAACAGCAATATAAACATAAATCTCACCTATGAACGTGCTGACAATGGTCCACAAAATCGGGAACACCCTCGGAGCTCGCACAATCAGCACTCTACCCATTGTTTCTGGGTAGTTAGCTTCCACTATCTGTATGATGCGCAACAAGGCCCTGACTCCAGGTCTCCAGAGGTGCCGCATGTTGAGGCCGTCGAGGTCCACCAGCAGGCACCAGGATTGGATCGCGTGTTCGGACGATCTGGTCGCTTCTTCTAACAGTTTTAAACCTTCTTCACATACGTGAAGCGTCTGAAAAGTATAGCTTGGGCTGTAGAGGCTATCGTGAAGTAACAGTTATGTGTTCAATGCCTTCACTTGAGGAAATTAGGTATTTTTTTAATTTTGTCTGTCGTAAAAATAACTCCAAGAGATGTTTGTGGGACGAAGAAACTAAACAAAGAATGGTAACCACTTAAATGACGTGATATACCAGTAAATGGCAGACTCTACAAAGCGATGGTTGGGAGGTCGATTCCCAATCCGGGAAAATATAATTTATTCACATTTTCCGCTCTAGGAACAAGTGAGAGTCAGCCAGTTAAATTCTATTAGTCAAAATAAAATGTATAGGAACGGAACGTCTTAACACTAGGTTCCCAGGTTCCTTTTGACTATTAAAGGAAAAAAAAAGCATGATAATCAAAAAAATGTCCGATGATTTTGTACCGCAGTATACAACGACAAAGTTGACAAACGACGCTTTATATTTAAAGACTGCATAATCTAAAATACATAATTTATTATTATATTCTTTATCGGGTGAATGTATTCATTTCCTGATAGATTTCCATAATAATTTATTTTAATGTGGTTAGAATAAATCTAACTGAATAAGCTTCGTTGTCGTAACGTTGTCAGAAAAAAAGTTACTATTGACAAACTTCTTTGCCCAATTTTTGAAGTATTGCGTTTTGAGTGGTAAAGTCCTAGCCGCGCTATGATGTATAACTAAAGCCAATTTCCATCTTTATAGAAGCTAATATGTATATATTTTTTTATATATATATATATATATATATATATATATATATATATATATATATATATATATATATATATATATATATATATATATATATATATATATATATATATATATATATATATATATATATATGTATATATTTTTTACAAAATAGAAGGGTAACAATAAAACATATATTAAGCCCCTAATTTTAAAAATGAAAGCATTTTGCCAAAAGAAGACATTCTTTTAGCAAAGAGCTTTAGAGCTGAATGGAGGTACGGTGCCATCGACAGATACACAGCCCAAGCATAACACATTTCTTTTCGCGTTTGAGGTTAAAAATTATTCACGTGAATAAACCTACCAACTTCAACAGTCCATCTTCACCAATAGATTTCAATAGCCCCTTAACATCCATTTGTCCAAGTCGCAGTATGTATAGAGGACGTCCGTCTGTCACAACAAACATAAAAAATAAAATATTTTTGTTTGATATAATGCAATGGTAAGCATATGGCGATAAAATTAAATATTTAACAAACAAGTGAGACATGTCGAGGCGCATGCGCATAAACACGTGACACTAAAGCGCTGCGCTGTTACAATGCAAAGCGCAGCGTTGAGTTCTGCCACTCACGCAATACCTCAAATTTAGCGGAAAGTAGGGGAACTGAACTGAGTGTTTTTTTTTTAACATTGGGTTCCCGAGTTCTCCCTGCTTACCCTGCCAAGTGGAGTGGAGATCGAACTCATAATTTGTTGCGTTTACAGCTGCACTCTTGTGCCCCTGCGACAGGCGGCTTTTTATAAAAAAAAACACTAATTATTCATTATAAAATATTAAAATTTTGAAAAGAAAATGAATGAAGAGAAAGTAAAGAAGTAAAGAGAATAAGAACATCAGAATATAGATGATACTGTAAAAAGTATGAAATTTATGAAGAAGTTTATGAAAGTGGACAAGGCGAAAGAGGTACGAAGTGTCTCGCGAGATGCTCAATGATCTGAGCCAGAGACCTCAGGCTACCCCGCTAGGTATAAAGCGTGAAGCTAAACCATAACATACCCTTGTCATGATGATGCCAGCCACCGGGAAAATATTTCTTAACCACATCAGGTGTTTCGTACTCGGACAGTATCCTGTCCACCTGGTGTTTCTTACGCCACAGCAGTGACTGTGACAGCATCTCTCTCGCCTTCTCCACGCTGAAATCGCGAGCACGGAGGAAACGGAGGAGGGTAGTGTCACTCGGTACCTGATAATAATGTAATTTGTCATTAATAATTAAAGTTAACAGTATAAAGGGGATGAAAGCGTCCAAAGGGTCTTTAAATGTTAAGACAGTCAGTTCTCAGGATCTCTCTGCCTAACCCGCTATATGCGGAATACAGCGTGAAGTAAAAAAATTAGTAAAAAAATTAAGAAGTTAGTCCTAGCGCAAGAACATAAGCATAGAACACTGTATCATTTCACTCGAGGACATGATGTTTTTTATTTTAATATCCTCGCTCTGGTAATATGGGAAAGCGCGGCGTTGAGTTCCGCTACTCAACAACCGCTAAAATCACAACCTCTTGCGTTTACAGTCTCCTACTTGTGCTTGTGCACCACGACAGGTTAATTTTCAATAAAAAAGTGTATTTCAATTGTCGGTGACTATTTCTACACCCATGAATGTTTTAACACGAGGCTATACTTTCCTTTACGTAGCTAAAAGAAAAGCTTTATTTATTCTAACCTTAATTTAAAAAACTAAGACAGATTATAAAACGACAAATACTGCAACTTGCATATACATCTACCCACACATTTACTACGCTATAAGATCTGTGGCCATAAATCGTGAGTTTCAATTACAACGCCTGAATTTATGTTTTACGCTAATCTTACATAATTGTGTTTACTATCATCACTTTTCGTTCGAATTCGAAACATTATGTGTTGAGTGGGGGAACTATACATAACACCTGATAGTTCATAACACCTGATAATGAGGCCTGTCGTGGCGCAGCGGCACAAGAGTGTGACTGTAACCGATAGGTTCTGGGTTCGATCCCCGGTCGAGGAAATGAAATATTTAATATTTTCAATTTAAATATTTAATGTTTCATTTCTTCGCTCTGGTAATAAGGCAAAGCGCGGCGTTGAGCTCCGCCACTCCACACGCAATGTCTCAAATTCGGCGGAAAGTGGGGAACGGAAGTGGAACGGAGTGTCATAACACTAGGTTTCGGTTTCACTTCCGTTCCCTCTGCCTACCCTGCCTAGTGCGGGATACAGCGTGAAGCTGAGAAAGGAAGAAAAAAAAAAAAAAAAAAAAAAACCTGATAGTTTATTGATAGCGAAAATCTGTAAAATCTTGTTGAGTTTAAACCTCTTAAGCTTTTTTTGTATAACGTGTTGCTTAAAAACTTGTTTTTGTATATATATTATACTAGTACTTTATTAAAACAAGTATTAACATTTTATTTTGTCGTAAAAACACCCTATAATATATCATGTGCCGAAAAATATAATGTGCTCGGTACCAAAAAGTAAAAAAGTCTAAACGAGAGTATCCTCTGAGGAGACGTAATAAAAGCGAAAAATTAAAGGAAAACCTAATAAAAACGACAACATTACAAGGAGACCTAATAAAGGCGATAAAATTTCAAGGATACCAAATACAAGCGACAAAATTACAGGGAGACATAATAATGTCTTTGATTTTCGCGATTGTTACACATTTTAAATGAAACACTTTTAAACGGATTAATCGCGTATATTGTTTGTTAAACATGATTTTGGGAAACTTGACGTCTCGAACACTTTACAGTAGTCCGTGGTCACGGGTAGACTGAGGTGGCATTTGTCTCTCAGTTGATAAAATTATTATATCAAACTACCGTCAACGATTCCTTAATTGCCTCGCCGTACTGCCCTGGATTCTTGCAGAATGAGCTAAGTGTATCTGGTCCTCTAGTGTGGTGTGCTGGGGACTTTAAATTTTTTAAGGTAGTTTGATATAATAATTATATCAAATGACAGACAAATGCCACCTCAGTCTACCCGTGACCACGGACTACTGCAAAGTGTTCAAAACGTCGGATTTCCCAAAAAATGTTTACCATTCAATATACGCAATTAATCAGGTTAAAAGTGTTTCATTTCAAATTACAGGGAGACCTTTAAAAAGTGACATAAGGCCACCTAATAAAAGCTACATAATTACAAATACATAGACTTAATAAAAGCGAAAAAACTACAAAAAAATATAGTAAAAGCGACAAAATTATAAAAAGAAAAAAATATGCGACAAAATTACAAGAAGACCTAATAAAAGTAAGAAAATTATATATACCTAATAAAAGCGACATTAAAAGGACATCAAATACAACCAACAAAACTACAAGAAGATCTATTAAAAGCAAAAAAAAAATACAAGGGGACCTAAGGCAACCTAAAAAAACGCCATAATTACAAATAGACAGAATAAAAACAACTAAAATTACTCATAATACCTAATAAAAGACACAAAATTTACACAGATTACTAAGATAAGCGACAAAATTTCAAGACCACCTAATAAAAGCGACAAAACTACAAGAACTAATAGTAAGCAGTATAGGCTAAAAATATAATCTAGACGTTAAGTATGCAGGAAATACAGAATACATTTAAAATAATAATCAGTCAGCCTTGCTCAGTCCCTGGACTGCGGAAACGGTGACTGTCGACGCGCTAAAAGATACGTCGAGGAATAAAATTAACAAGTATTTTATATTTATCGTATTTTAGAGGTTGTCACGATGGTTGTATTTACGTTTTCTAATCGGAGAAATGAAATGTTTTCATTTTTTCTCGAGTAATAAGATAAATGGCGGCGTTGAGTTCCGCCACTGAAAACGCTATGTCTTGAAAAATTAGTCAATGTGTGGGAAATGAATATTAACACTAGATTCTCTTGCTATATTTGTAATACTGTAGAAGTTAAAATAAATTGATGTTGTTTACCATAAATTAGTAACAAGTAACTATACTATTAAAAGTCATTTTTAGATTCTTCCCGTAAATAGCAGAGTAGGCAGAGGGAACCCGGGAACCTAGTGTAAAGAACAAGCTTCTGGTTAAATATTAAATATGTAATTTCCTCGAGTAGAAATCGAACTGGCGAGTGCCCCTATGTCGCAACAGGCCTCTAAAGTTATTGGGCGGCATAAATTACATATAAATTACATATCAATTAAGTTAATCTACATTCTATTTTTATCACAAATAGGTATATTATAGGAGACAGAAAAAAAGTCCATTTTCCATCATGAAATACGTAAACAAAGTACCGAACGTCAACTAGGGATATTATACAACAGACTTATCCAGCCAAAGTAAAAATATTTTGTCTTCATTTGCGGTTTTTCTCCAAACAACTCAAGTACCTCGAGCACACCCACGCTGGCACTCCAGCCTCGGGGATAAATTCACTGAATGCCGGTAAGGGTCGAGTATTTTAAAACATGTGTTGAAGGCCAAACAGACGCTCGATATTAAATGACAAAGCGAGTTTAATCAACGCAAAGGCCTTTTATAGTTTCATATAATTTCGGAATGTAATTTATTTTTTTCAGTTTCACGCTGAATCCCGCATCCCATATGCGGGACTCTGCCATGTGCGGGACGCAGTGCACGGAAACAGAGTGTCCTAACATTAGGTTCCCAAATACCCTTTGTATTAAGACACTCCGTGTGTACCCTCTATATTAATTGTATTGTATTTGACGTAATGTTAAGAGGAAATGAAATATTTAATGTTTTCATTTCTTCGCTCTGGTACAAGGCAAAACGCGGCGTTCGGTTCCGCCACTTAACACGCAATGCCTCAAATTCGGCGGAAAGTGGGGAACGTTAGACGAGCGGAGTGTCTTAACAATAGGTACCCAAGATCCCTCTGCCTACCCTGCAATGTGCAGGATATAGCGGGAAGGTGAGTAGAGTGTTAAGACACTCCGTTCCATTTCCCACTTACCGCCCGATTTAAGGCATTGCATGTTGAGTGGCGCAATTCCTTATTTTATTTCTTTCTTTTTATTAAATCGTTTAATTAATTGTCATTGTCTTGGAGTTTTTATTATTTATTAAAGTGTTTTTGCACACTTAGGACAGAAAATACTAAACTTAAATTTAAAAAGCGTATAAAAATCTCGAACGAAGCGGGATTTGAACCCGCGCCTCTTGAAAACCTTTCAAGTGCTCTGACCAACTAAGCAATTCGTTCAATAAAAATGTTTTTAAAATTAATTTTAGTATTGTCCTTGGAGCTTTTGATTTTTGGCATGGATAGCTAAAAGTGATTTTAATAGCCCTTTTAAATTAGTGTATGTACCTGTCGTAAAGTCAATACCTAAGTACTGTCTTTACGACAGCTACAAGCCTATTTATTTATTTTAATAATCACTCCAATTTCTAAACAAAAACTTTAAAAGTATCTCGTGTAAGTGAACAGCTGCTGCCAAGTCCACGTATCGAAATAAACACGAAGAGGAATTGGTAAGAGGATTAGTTCAGGAAGTAATATATTTAAATAATTTGATTAAATCAAGGCTGTTGCTTTCGAAAACTTACCGCATATACAAAGTTTGATATGTATTGACAAAATTGTGTTTAAGACGAACGAAAACAATTAAAAATATATAATTATTTCAGGAAAACTTGTCGTCGTGGCGCGGAGGCACAAGTATGACTACAAGTACGTTATGGGTTCAATCTGCAGTTTAGGATACTAAATATTGAATATTTTCATTTCCTCACTCTGGTAACAAGGCAATAAGCGGCGTTGAGTTACTCCTCCTTATACACAATACCACCAAAAATAAGCTAAGTGTGGAGATCCGAAGAGTTCTAATAAAAATGTAGTGACGCTAGGATCCCTGGTTCCCTCTGCCTACCGAGCTTTATGCGGGATAATACAGCAATCCCAATTAAGCTATACGCTATTATTACGCACTACATATTATATATTTAAAATTATTTGCACTGGTAACGAGGTCGCACGGCGTTGAGCTACGTCACTCAATACACAATGTCTCAAATACGAACGTACCGGAGTGTCTTAGTACTAGGTACCTAAGTTCCCTCTAAGCCTGACCTGTGCAGGATACAACGTAAAGCTGTACAAAAATATTAAGCATGTATTACTTACTTTTCCTTTTTGGAGATCGGCGATCCATTTCCTTAATTGCAGCAGCCGAGACTCTTGAATCGGCGTCAGCTCGCCCAAATAACGTTTTATATATTCACTGTCCAGTGTATATTGATCTGCAAAGAAGAAAACGATATATAAGTAAATATTATTATATTTATTTAATTTAGAAAACGTATAAAAATTATAACGTAGCAGGATTTTTATACGCTTTTAAATTAAGTATTTTCTTTCCTAAGGGTGGAAAAACACTTTAAAAATAGTAAAAAAATATTATATATATTAAACTTTGACTGACATTGTAATAGATCTAAAATTAGTAGTAGGGAACCTAGTGTTAAGACACTCCGTTCCCCACTTTCCGCCGAATTTGAAGCATTGCGTGTTGAGTGGCGGAACTCAACGCCGCGCTTTGCCTTATTACCAGAGCGAAGAAATATTTAAATATTTAAATTGAAAATATTAAATATTTCATTTCCTCGACTGGGGATCGAACCCAGAACCTGGCGGTTACAGTCACACGCTTGTGCCACTGCGCCACTACAGGCCTATATACGTAATGTTTATATATAATCAAATTTTAATGTATTGTATGTATTGAAGCCAGTCGTCGCTGAGAGGAGAACGGGGAGTTTCAAAAATGTGCCTTAATATATGCGGGATATGACGTGAAATTAAAGACATTTTGTTTTGCTTCACGCTGTATCCCGCCATTGGAAGTGTAGGCAGGGAATTCCCAATGAAATACTTCAGTTGCCAATTTTCCGCTTTGTTCTCAAGGCATTACGAGCTGAGTAGCGGAACTCAACGCCGGGCTTTGCCTCTTAACTAGAGCGAGGAAATGAAAATATCAAATATTTCATTTCCCCGAGTGGGCACAGAACCCACGACCTGTCACGTTTTGCATTTACATGTTATCCTTGCGTCACAGCAGGCTTCATAATCTAAATAAGGTTTTTAATTTAATAAATCAAGTTGAAGTCTTGACAAAAATCCGAGCAGACCTCTAGAGTTTCGTAAGCTCGAGTCTCATCTGTAATTTATTATCGCTATCGCTCAGAGAACTTTGAAGACAAATTTATTATTTTTCTTAAAGTAAAAGTAAGATATTATAAGGGATTTAATTTTATTTTTAGGCACCTACTAAAAACAACAAAATGTTTACTGCATAGACTCATTTATTAGGCGAAACACTATTAAATAAGAGACTGAAAATATATATACTTAAAGCGATTGAGGCGGAGAGCACTCACATATAACTTGACAAAATTCATAAAAAAACGGGAGATTTAACGGGAAAAACGGGAGATTTAACGGGAGATCATAGTTCTCCAGAATCAGGGTGAAACTATGGTTGACCTTCAAAGACAAAAGCAACACGGAAATGTATGAAGAGGTGATGAGTGCACGAGGCGAAGCGACATATCTATGAATAGATGTAAAGCTAAAAGACAGTTGACCTTATCATTATCCCACAAAATATATTTTTATTCCAAGTATCAAATGTTCATAAATATGTAATAACATTATCTATACAGCACGACTTCAGATTAGTTTGAATTGTCTTGTACGTGTGACCTGATTTGGGGCGTATTCGTCGAGATACCAACATCTGCTAAAATTTTCATATTTGGATTTTGTTTTGATCAAATAAACATAAACTTTAAGATTTAATTAATTTAATTATTCACACTGTGAGACGCACGTTCGCTTAATACACAACTGGAATCTTAACACGGAACGTTGTTGTTGTCTTGTTGTTAAAGTGATATATTTTTGCTTCATGTATCCTGCAGAGGGAACCTAATGTTCCCATTAGGACAGTTCCGTTCTCCACTTTGGACTGAATTTTTAAGACGTGGTTAATGTAGAAACTCAATGTTGCGCGTTACCTCCTTATTAAAGCTGAGAAAGAAAATATTTCATTTCCTTGGGGAATTGAAACTACAACCATTGCATTTTCAGCCGTACTCTGTTTATATTTAAAAAAACTTAGTACTCTTTAAAAAAGTTTTTTCTGCCTGTAGTGGAGCAGCGGCACACACGTGTCACGGTAACCAAAAGGTTGTGGGTTCGATACCCACTCGAGGAAATGAAATATTTAATATTATAAATTTAAATATTTAAGCTTTTCATTTCTTTGCTCTGGTACAAAACAAAACGCGGCGTTGAGTTCAACCACTCAATACGCAATGCCTCAAATTCTGCAGACAGAGGGAACGGAAGTGAAATGGAATGTCTTAGCACTAGGTTCCCACGTTCCCTCTGCCTACCCTGCCATGTGCGGATACAGCGTGAAGCTGAGTGAGTGAATGAGTAAAAGTTTATGTTGAAAAAATACAGTTATGTCGTACAGAAAATAGTATTTGCCCTTTTGGTAATAAGTCGCTAGAAATGTTATTAGAAGAGATAGGACGTGATAAATTATCCTCAATGTGATTTAGGTCAGATTCAAATTCACGCCCGAAGAAGGATTGGGGTCACTAAGGTACGTACGTATATTTTTTTCTTCACGCTGTAACCCGCACGAAAGGCAGAAGATAAAGGACCATCGTTTACAGTCACGTGTTATGCCAATGCCCCACAATTTGAATAAGATAAAGAGTTTATTGTAAAAATATATTATATTTTTCGTGATTTATTCATAGAATATATGTAATACTATAACTTAATTTTCTCCAATAAAAAAAATAAAAAAGTGTTTATAAATGTTTTAGAACTTCCCACTGACCCACTAGAGGAAATAAAATATTTCATATTTTTAATATAATATTCTCATTTTCTTAGCTGTGGTAACAAGGTAAAGCGCGGCGTTGAGTTCCGCCACTCAACAATGCGCCACGCAATGCCTTAAATTTGACGGAAAGTGGGGAACAAAAGTGAAACGGAGTGTCTTAACACTAGGTTTCCAAGTTCCCTCTGCCTACCCTGCCACGTATGGGATACTGCGTGAAGCTGAGAAAATGTTTTATCCGGTTTGATTACTTTCTAGCTTCTTTACATTTTTAAAACTATATTGATGACTATTTTAAAAACTACTAAATCAATTTTGATGAAACTAAATACAGTGTAAACTCTTTATAACGTTATCCTTTATAACGATAAAATCCCTATAAAGTAGATGTGAGCACAACTTGTTTGGTTTGCGTTAAAACCCACATAGTGATTGTTCACTCCATATAACGATAACTCTGTCCCATGAGTTTCGTTTTAGAGTTAATACTGTATGTGCTTTAAGTTGGAAAGTGCCGCATTAGTATCGAAAATGATCATCTCGATATCACTTGTAATTTCCGAGATATTTTTGACAAAAGTTGCACTTAAGAAATTAACGATGCGTACATCGAATCCTAAGTATAGGAGGTAGGTAGTTTGATGTTCATTTGAAGATTCAAAAGTGCTTGCAAAAGTCTATTTGAATAAAGAATAATTTGGATTTGAATTTGAATTAAAATTATATATTTTTTCAGGTTCACACTGTATCCCGGACATGGTAGTGTACGCACAGGGTAGTTGGGAACCTAGTGTTAAGACACTCCGTTCTGTTCCCCACTTTACGCCGAAATTGAGGCATTGTTTGCTTTGTTACCAGAGCGAATAAATGAAAATATTAAATATTTAATTTCCTCGAGTTGGGATCGAGCCCATAACCTCTCGCGTTTAGAGTTGGGCACTTTTACCCTTGCGCCACAGTAGACCTTTAGATCATGATAGCATTGTATTAAATGCAATGGCTTTTATCTTACAGGATGTCGATAACCAAGGATCTAGTGCACTGTTAGCTCGACAAGGCTCTATTTATCACCAGCAGCGGGGATTAAGTAGAACTTTGCGCATGCAGGAGGTCAAGGGCGGCCCGGGATCGGGGTCACTGGTAGCGACCTCAAACTTTGAAACTTAGCCTTTGTATTGTTCTTGGGCAATAAATAATAATATTATGCTTTTTGTTATTTAAATTACTACTATTAGTAATATAAAATATGGCTTGTCGTAGCAGAGGCAAAAGCGTCCAATTATATACGTGATAGATTGAGGATTCAATCTCAACTCAAGGATTTTGAGACATTGCACGGCTTTCAATTCCGCCATTCAATAGGTAATGCCTCAATAATTTGACAGAAAATGGATAACGTGTTAATGATAAAAGTAAGTGTTAGCTGCCATCGTGGCGTAGCGAAAACAACGATCGTGGAATCGATTCTCGCTCGTAAGAAGTCGGTACACGGAGATAGGATCTACCTTATTGCGTTTAGTATATAGCGCGGGTAAGATAGCAGCTGTTCCTGTCTCTTATTGGTATCGTAGCTCCTAAATAACTGATCGATTTGAGCGTGATTCTTTTTAATGGAAAATCTTGATTATTCCGGTTGTTCTAAGCTATGTTTTACGAGAATCAGATAAAAAATTAAAGAACTACAAACACTTTTTTGAGTCGGGAAGTATATAATATTTTAAATTTATAATATTTTTAATATTATTTAACATTTAATTTATTATCGATCTCGACGACATCGCTGCATAGCACTAACGAAGCAAACGAAACAATCAACGTATCAAGTTTACATAAGGCACATGTAACGTGTAATAACTATACGCGGTTTTTATAATATCACATACATAACTAGCTAAGCTATTACGTGCTACACAAGTTATCGCTGAATTTCAGTCAGGAATTCGAATAATTGGAGAGAAGTTAATTGTTAGATTAATATTAGATAGTGTTAAAGCATTACTTTTATGGATTATTGTGCCGCAGGGGCACAAGCGTACGACTTACGTAATAAACTTGATAGATCGTGGGTTCGATAGCCGCTTGAGAAAATGAAATATTAAATATTTTCTTTTCCTCGCTCTATTTACTAGGAAAACTGCGGCGTTGATTTCCGTCGTGCAACACGCATTGCGTCTAGTTCGGCGGAAACTATGAAACGGAAGTAGCTTAACACTAGGTTCCCAAGACCCCTCTTCGTACCCATCCATAGCCGGAATATAGTGTAGAGCTAAAAATATCGTTTATCATAATAATAACCAGTCAAATATTGATTGGACTTTTAGTCCTATGACGTCAATGTCAAGAGCAAGTGTCCGCGTGACGTCACACGTGCTCACGTCGAGCGTGGGAACGTTTACAGAGTGTAACAATTAACTAAGTAGAAATATGCTAATATTTCTATAATAGCTTTTATTATTTTTTTCAGTACTGTCAGTACTCAGCTCCACGCTGTATCCCGTATAGGCAGAGGGAACTTGGGAACCTAGTGTTAAGACTTTCCGTTCCACTTCCGCTTTGAGGCATTGAGTGTTAAGTGGTAGGACTTACAACGAAGAAATGAAAACATTAAATATTTAATTTGAAAATATTAAATATTTCATTCGTTCGAGTGATCGAACCAATAACCTGTCGATAGCAGTCACATGCTTATGCCACTGCGCCACGACAGGCCTCAAAGTTCCAGTTTTTTGTTAAATATAATTTTGTAAATCTTCCTTAAAAAATATATATTTAACGAAAAACTGACTGTCTAGAAGAGAAGATGCCTGTAAACGAGATAGTTAGTGGCTTCGACGTTAGGTATTTAATATTTTCATTTCTTTGCTCTGGTAACGAGGTGAAGCACGACGTTGAGCTGTCGGTGTCGGTTTGGTGGTGTATTGGTAGTGATTTTATGAAGACGGAGTGTCCTAACACTAGCTTTTGAAGTTCCCTCCACCCACTCTTGTATATGCGCGATTCAGCTTTCTGAAAATTTAGGATTAAGGGTCAGAAGGGTAACCATATGGAACCCAGTATTAAATTTTCTTCTATTTCCGTCCTTTGTTTTGAGATTTTTTATATGATAAGTGGCAGATAAATAAACAAAAACTGAATTAAAATTCTTAAGGTAATTCAAAAAATATATTAACTTGAATTGGCATAAACGGGACAAACAGAGTGTTTTATCACTATGTACCTTGTGGGAGACAAGGCGGGAAGATCTCGATACATATGCAGGGCACATTCCGAAGCTGAATTTTCTAATGTAGAAAAATCGATACAAACATTTCATAGTTAAGTAGGTACTACTGTTACAATATAAATGAAATATATAATCTATGTTTACTTACTGTAATTAACATTTCTTTAGTCTCGAAAATAATTACTAAGTCTTTTGACCTCACCTACAGCAATATTTCACTGCTAATGTCTCCCAGGACAGTTACTAGTTAGTTATAGTACACGGACTCTTATATAACGAAACGTAATGGAATTTGTAGCCTTCTTTTTTATATAAATACTTAATAAACGAGGCCCACGCCTGACGATCGCATATTCCGCCTATTTTTCCTAGATATTGCGTGTTGACTAGCGGAACTCAACACCGTGCTTTGTCTTGTTACCAGAGCAAGAAAATGAAACTAACTCATTCCCTCTAGTGGAAATCGAATTCATAGCCATAACGTTTATAGTCACACGCTGTACTGAGCCAAGAGGGACATTCTAAGTTTGTTATACAATATTCCCCATTCGAGGAAATTAAATATTTAATATTCTCATATAAATATTTTGTCTTCATTTCTTTATACTGGTAACAAGTTAAAACGTGGCGTTTACTCCCGCCATTCACCACAAAATGTCTGAAATTGTGGGAAACGGCACGGAGTGTCTTAACACTAGGTCCCAAGTTCCCTCGACCTACGCTGCCATGTGCGGGATACAGCGTGAAGCTGAGTAGAGTATAAAATATAATCAGAATTGTAAAATTCAAAATCACAATTTGTAGAATGATAGTATTTTTAAAATGATTCCTTGTCGGTTAATTCTCCACTTAACGGAGATCAAACCCACAAGTCGTATTTCTCTTGGGTAACATAGCAATGGTGGCGTTGAGCTCCGCCACTCAACATGCAATCTTACGTCAAACGTCCTAAAATTCAGGGGATAGTGAAGAACGGTTGTCGTTGTCGTATGTCGTATGTCGTTTATTAGTGGGAATAACGAGACATTATTGTGTGCCGTAATTTAACGCCGTGTGCCCTCCTAGTACAGGAGCGAGGAAATAAGATAAAATTATAAAATTAAATCAACTAATCTAAACGCTCGCCTGAAGCTCTAAATATGGGGGCATGCCCTCTTAAACAAGTTTCCAGGGCCCGTCTCCATGACTACCTCTACCGTCTACACCCAGGCAGGTACACTAATCGCCAAGGGCACAAGATTAAGTAAAATTAGATAGAAACGAGCGGAGATTACACTGAAGTTATTTAAGAGAAATCTTAGATATTCATTGTAATTAGAACAGAAGTCCTTCTTGTGAACGTGAATCTTAAGTTGTTTTCGGAAGTGAACGTTAAAAATGTGCTTTAGCTTCACGCTGTATCACGCAAAAAGCGAATTAGGCAACGGGAACAATCTAGTGTCAAGACACTCTTGACGTTTCCATTTATCTTTTTGGATATTATGGGATTCCGTGTAGTAACGGAAAATGGTTAAGAGTACAAGCGAAATATAATTTGAAACTTAAAACAAACAGTAAATATCTATTAGTTTGTTGTCCCACGTATTTTAAACGATGTTCATTATAATATCGTATGACAGGGTGAGCAGAGAGAAGTTGGGAACCTAGTGTTAAGTACACTCCGTCCTCCATTTACCGCGAAATTTAGGGGAATTACATAAAGTGTTTGATATAAGATGGGACACAAAGAAATGAAATATTTAATATGTTCATTTCTTCGCTGTGGTGAAAGTGAGGAACGGAAGGGAGTGTTTTAACACTATGTTCCCAAGTTGCTTCTGCCTATCACACTATGTGTGTATGATAGGCAGAGGCAACTGATAATTAATGAAATTTTCGATACATTTTGTTAAATGAATTATGAATAAATTTATATTTACACCGCTTAAGTTGATGAGGATGAAATTAAAAACTTTGAACGCCGATTTCCAAAAATAAATGTGCTAATTCTCTTTTGCATTAAGCGTGTGACGTATAGATAATAAACATAAGTAAACACTTCAATAATTACTTGCCAAGCATAAAAATAAATATAAAACATGAACAACAGCTAAAAAAACCAGTCATTTTCTCATATCTTATCAGATATAAGGAAAACTACTGTGTATATAACGTTACTGTATTTATAATACATCTGTAACCGACCACTGTCTGAACATGGAAGATATATTGAAGATATCTTTGTTGAAAAAAAATCTTTGTTGACTGCTTGTCTGTGCGTTTGTACGCGCTAAACTCAAAAAGGGCCAACCAGATTTAAATGTAGTTTTCACTATCATACTTTGACAAACCTCTCCTCAAGATTAGTTTATTAAAATCAGTTAAAAAATAAAACGTTACGTCAAGTTAAAATATTAAGTTTGAAAAAATTGCTGCAAAAATTTTATTCATTGAACTGAAATTGTAGTTTTCAATGTAACATTAAATCTTAAATGTCTTAAAATTGATAATGTAATTAGAACAAGAAAATTACTGAAATTAGTAAATAAATTCAAGCTGGCGAAGCCGCGGGCTCGCCGCTAAGTAAAGAATAATTAGAGTCACTCTGTTCATTCTTCTCATTCACTTCGAATGTTATATAATATTCGCTACACGTGTATTGAATACCTACAGTTATATTTGTTAAATCATGACGAAGCGTACAGTGTACGACTTCAGTCGAGATGGTTTTGAGCTCAGTTCCCACTTGGGACAACAATTTAAATTCATTATGGAAATAAATCCCGAATTAATGTTGAGTGACATAAGCCGCTCAATACGTAATGCTACAACATCTTAGTGGCAAGCGTAGCTGTAATAGCAGTAACAGACGAACGAACCGAACCTCGCTTTTGGTTCGCCATCGAACCATGTTGGATCATGTGGAGCATGGTTCGCCTAGAAAACAAGGTTCGATGGCGAACCAAGGTCGAGGTTCGGTCGAGATTCAGTTCGGTCGTCTGTTACGACTATAAGCACGACAGCTTATTTGTTAGATTTTCACTCAAGGAGATAGAATATTTAATATTTTCGTTTTGCTCGCTTTGGTAACGAGGCAAAGCTCGATATTAACTTACGCATTTCAATAAGTAATACCTCTAAAATTTGGCTGAAAGTGGGACGCTGGGTTCCCAAGGTCATTATATCTACTCTACCATATGAGGCATATAGTGTAAAACTAAAAACAACGTGGTGATAAATGCATTTTGGCATGGAAAGTAGAGGGGCCTTTTTGATTTGTAAAAGTATGGGATACAGCTCAAAGTTAACCATATTACGGGCAACCTCATGAATACAATCCTGGAGATCAGATAATACTTATTTCTATTGAACATGACTACCAGCTATGACGGCTGAGTTTTTAGTATACGTACAATTTTAGTAAAATTATATATAAATTTCCATAGAAAATCAAAAATCAACTTGGCAAACAATTCTAATAAAGGAAGTAATAGCTCCAGCACGTCACTCAAAGCCGAAACGCCCACACACAGAGCTACAGTACGTTCCATAAAAAGTAATCACAATATATTTTATATTATTTATTTTAGCTTCACGTTGAATTCCAACTTCTACTGGTAAGATAGGCAAAGGCAACCTGGAAATCTAGTGTAAAGTCTACGTTTTCAACACTTCTGATACCCCACTTTCTGTAGTAGTCTTGTTGCATAGCGTGTTTAGCGTTCAAACTCAACGTCCCGCTTTGAACAGTTTCCAGAAAAAAAAAACAATATATATTTTTTGTTCTGTACCTCTCATAAAATTCCGAAATAATCTGACTCAACTTGGGCGCTTTATCAATTTTAAGCATTTTTTTTTTGTATACTAGCGCAGTACTACGTTGATTTAGTTATTCTTATTTATAAAACGTAACAAAACTAAAAGAACGTAGCGAGATTTGAACCCGCTCCTCTAGGAACCCATCGAGGGAATAATACATTTAGTATTAATAACATAAATAAACATAATAAAAAATAAAACATAACACAAAAACAATAAACAAAAAATATATTAATCATCCAAGTTACCCTTAAATACGTCTAATGCCTCCGGAAGAGTACCGACAGCGGCGTGGACAGGAGAAACGCGAGAACGATCGCACAAACCAACATAACTACCAAATGGTCCCACCTCGTCACAAAATCAGCCACACTCGACCTCGAACTGCATATACAAGATTTAAAGTTCTCGTTGTCTTTATTATCATTATTTTCTCTCATGCTCAAGTCCATTTTACTGAGCACCACTTTCTTCTTCTTATCGTCCTTCATTTTGTGCCAAATACTGCTTTTACTTTGCATTTCGTTATGAAATTTCGTTGCAGATTTACTGCCGAAAAGAAAATTACTGTCTTTGCTGTCATTCAGCTTTCTTTTCGAAGATGAATCGTGCAATTGCTGTTTACTCTTCTGGATGTTGAGGCCCCACTTATTTTTATCGCTGGGTCCCGTTGAGCCTGACCTTTTTTGGTCAAAAAGCCGGCTAGAATCCATTTCTCTATGCGACAGGGCTGATTTACTACGACTTTTAAGCAGCTTTTGGGAAGAGTGTCGACTTAAAGTAAGATTACTGGAGCCACCGCTTTTGGAAGTACCTGAAAGGAGGGCAGGATTAGGATAGGAAAGGACAGAAATAATAAGTAGGAAAAGAGAGAGGATGAGGACTAAGTTGATGAAGGATGATTTTTTGTACTGTAAAACAAAACAGGAGTGAAGCTCGCTTTTCGAATCTCCAGCTAGTACAAAAAAATAAAAAAAATCTTTTATATACCTATTTTTACGATATTAAAAAGGATAATTCACACTCAGGAAAAAAATACCTTTCTAGGAAACAAAAAAATCAAGAAAGTAACGTTCTAAAAAACTATATGATATACTTTTCAAAAGCTATTATCTAACTATATCAAACACATATAATAATTTTCATTTTACTGTTATTAATAGAAAGGGTTCACTGTAATTATTAGAAAGGTTTTACATATCTTTACTAATCAAACTACAGCAAGTCAATATTGTTTTAGTATATAACTTCTATAGTAATATGATAATTAACTACGAGCTACGAGCTAATAATGTGAAAATAAAATATATATATAAAGCCTAAAAGAATGCCCTACAGCTCTGTCTTGGTAAAAGGGCACAAGCGTGCGTCTCTAAACACGACAGGGTGTGTGTTCGATTCCTACTTCCCGCTCTGGTAATAAAGCAAAATGCGGAGTAAAGTGCCAACACTTCACCCTCTATATCCTCAGATTTGGCGGAAAGTGAAGACAAGATGTGCTACGTTCAAAAATGTTATTGAGTTAATTTATTACAGGAACGTGGCGTACTTAATATAGCTTACTGTAATATATAATGTATATTGAAAAAAAAATTCTACCTAGAAGTTCCCGAGATTAGAGCGTTGAATCGTATAAACTTGTTAGTATATTTTACAGGGTACAATGCGAAATCTAATGTTTAGAAACATTGTTCCCATTAGGATAACTTCGTTTCTTACATCTGGAGGCATTGCGTGTTGAATGTCTGAAATCAGCGCCGCGTTTTGCCTTTTACTGTTGTTATTGTCTGTTACCAGAGCCAGAAAATAAAGTTTTTTTTTTTAATAATGGAACCCATAACTTGTAGAGTTTACAGCAGCATCCTTGTATTTCTGTTCCTTGTATAGAGCTTTCAGTTTGATAATAGTATAGGCCAGTATAGATATATACCTACCTATAGTTTATAAAACAAAATAATTACGTAACAAACAGACTAACAAAAGTAGAAAATAAAAAAGTCGCGTTAAACACCCGTTGGCACACATAAGGGGATTAGACCGGGGGCGGCAGCGGTTGAATAATGTACGCCCTGACTGAATATTACGTTTCGTACTCGTGGTAATTACAATTTCAGGTTAATTTCGTGAATATTTTTATATTGTCTTTACAAATCCAAAATGGCCGCCGCTATTTGTATTAAATAAAAGGTCTTCGTCAGTAGCATACAGCACAGTATAAAAAATGCACATTCAAAATGGCGGCTATTACAAAATGGCGACTCCGTACAGAAGTCTCGCAACTAACTGTAATCCAGACTTTATATATTATATATTTATAACATGCTTAAGACATAATAGATATATATGGAGTAATTTCGGCAGCACATATACAATTGCGATATTTGCAGTATAAATCTTCGTCCCTGTAATCAGCCTCCGCTGGCTGTGATCCAGCGAGATAAACAAAATGAGGCAATTTTTGAGCTCAGATCGCAAAATGCTGGCACTGAGACCTAGCGTGTATGAATATTTATATCATGATATCTTTGCGTAACTACATTGGATACTTATATAAAAAAAATGGAGGCAAAATGATGAAAATAAATCTTTGTTTTTCTTATGTTTATTTAACGTAGCTTCACGCTGTAACCCTAGCGGGATAGGCAAAGGGAACGGAGCGACAAAAGCTACAGTCTTGTCTAATAAAGGATTTTTTTAAAATAGTAATAAATTGAATGCTAAATTCAAGTGATAATAGGTATTTGTTTGTATATTAAGTAAAAATTAAAGTTAATGTTAAATTTCAATTTGATTAATAAAGGGTACGGTTTTAAATTGGTGACATTGTGTCTGATCGTAAATTTAACGGTTGTGAGTTCCATTCCTAATGGAAAAAATGGTTTATTGCCGTGGGATTCCGGATTAGAATAGGATCACTCAGGTACTGATGGCGTCGTAAGAGGCGACTAAAATAGCAATGGCAACACGCATAAGCAGGCACGACTGGATCATTAACAACCCCGGCATTTAAAACAGGCGTTAAGTAGTGTACCCATCCACTTTAAAGAATGGCAACGCTCATGTAGCTCCTCTGGAGTTACATGGAGTCGTGGGCGGCGGTGATCACTACCATCAGGTGACCCGTACGCTCGTTTACTGTCTTTTCCATAAAAACCCATACATTTTCTTGCTTGCTAAAGTGCGCACTAAATTCCGACGTTAACAACACAATATTTAGAAAATGAAGTGAAAAAGATGGGATCATAAATGATATTTTTTTGAAATTGTAGCGTATCTTTATAAATGTATAAAAAATAGTATATCTTTTAAATTCGATGTTTCCTTTTTAAATTGTACATTGCGGTGAAGGCATTCAAGCTCTAGAGACACATAAATCCTGCTTCCGTACATTTTAAACTCAAATGCTACGTTTTCATCAAACTTGGCAGTAACGCACGTGGCAGTAACTTGGGAACTTAGTGTAAGGACACTCGGCTCCCCACTTTTGCTTTAATTTGAGACAATGCTTGTTGAGTGGCGGAAATCAACGCCGCGTTTCGCCTTATGAAACCATGTCGAATAAAACGAGAAATTTTAATATTTATTCCTCGAACGGGAACAGAACTCACAAACTATGACATAAACCACCGCACGCGGGTTCCCCTACGCCACCACAGGCCTAGAATTTCCTAAAAGCATAACGACACATTTAACAAAAGTAAATATTTGTCTCGGAGCTCACAAAGGCGCGTGGCGACGAGAACAAAACCGCCACCGCTTTATTCAATTATGATAAAGACGGTCCTGAATTCGGGGAATAAATTCACTTTTCTCTATTATATGTTTTCAGAGTTTCGTAAAGTAATTTGTGCGAAAAATCCGGCCCAAACGACTTTTGTCAGGGTCAGATTTTAGTTAAACAAAAAAATAAACATAAATGTAAGTGAACCATAAGTATATTACCTTTTTTGTACATTTTGACAGCTTAACTTTGAGACCTATTGTTGTTCAGAGACACAAGCGTTCAACTGTAAACGCGACTGGTTGTGGGTTTGATGATCCCCATCCCCATCTTCCATCGAGGAAATGAAATGTTTATTATTTTCGCTTTTAATATTGGATGTTTTAATTTTTTCTCTACTCTAATAACAACGCAAGATGTGGCGTTGAGTACCGCCACTCAACACGCAAAGCCACAAATACGGCGGAGAGTCTTAATACTAGGTCCTAAGTTCCCTCTGCCTATCCTGTTGCTCACTTCACGGTGTATCACCTGCTACGTGCGGGATAAAAAGCGTAAAGCTGATCTATATCTATTATCAAATCCTAAAGTACATCAATCAATCCAACAACTTTATATGGAGCCAAGTTCTATAGACACTTGGGATATAAGCCAGTTGTGTGTCATATAAGAAGAATATTAGAAGATTTTTCAAAATTTTATAACTTTGATTACAAGTCTGAGACAATACTAAATATTTAAGTGAAACAATTCGACCCGACGCGACTTTTCGAACACTTTGACTTTTGACGTTTCTAACAGCGTGAATAGTTTAAAAATAGGTATTATCTTACAAAATTTCATTAGGTCAGAAATCGCATAAGACTCTATAAAAATATTAAATATATTAGTGAGGCGGAAAGCAACAGCTTCTATTATATGACCAATCAACTTGACTGAAATATCCCATAGAGCTAATGTTTTCTAAATTTCTAAGGACTATATTGAATTCTCATGTAAAGTCAACAACTAAATAAAATTCGACATAAAACTTGGCTCGCACTTCTTATACACACATAATAAAATACAGTCAACAATTTACTAACAAAACAAAACTAAAACGGTGAGTCCAAGAACAAAAGTGAAACTTCAGAAAGCTACGCAAAGATAAATATTAATTCAGCTCGCCCTGACAAGTTTCTGGGGCTACTTTGGAGATCCTTTGTATTCATTGCAGTGGATACCTTAAATGTTTAAACTACCCTCGAAAGTTAGCGAAGGGACTGAATCGAAATAAGTATAAATTGTAAACACTATTAATGTTGTGTCCTGTCTTGGACTGTACACGCAAAAAATTGTTGGTTCGATTCACGGTATATAAAAGAAATATTTAATAAATTTCATTTCTTTGCTCTGGTGAATAAGTTTCGCCATTCAACACGAAATGCTTCGAAACTCGGCGGAAAGTGGCAATCGAAAGTGTCTTAATGAGAACGGAGTGTCTTAACACTAGGTCCTCAGGTTCTCTCTGCTTACTCTGCTAAGTGCAGGATACAGAATGAAGTTAAAAAAAATAAAATAATCTAATTTGTTAGCCATAAAATATACTTGATCTTGACATGTATGTATCTGAAGTAGTTGGTCTTTTGTGTAAAATTTATAACACGCAATGTAGTGTGACGTTATCAACAAACACTTTGTTGAACTGACATATACATTTCTGATTAAACTTCAATAAAAAGTAAACGTACAGTAAACTTAAGTAAATAGTAACAACTGTAAACGTGTCGATTTCCATTTGAGGACTTCGTCGCTGTGGTAACGAGGCAAAGAGCGGCGTTAAGCTCCGTCGCTCAACACGCAATGCTTCTGGTAGTCGGCAGAACAGAGTGGAGAACGGAAGTGTGACTGATAAGTGCGGGATAAGGCGTGAAACTAAGAAACGTTTCGAACACTTTACAGTAGTCCGGGGTGACAGAAAGATGTCCTTGGAACAGCTTTAATTTATAGTCGTTCGTATTTTATAGATTCAATTAAATCATTAGTTTTGTTATGACGTTTTTACGTATGGTTAAGGTGGTCAGTGTAGGTTCCCTTCCATTTCCGAGGTAATGTTCAAATCTTCCATCACGTTAGATAGCTTTAAGTATTAACTTTGTCTCTAGTGAATCTGAGAACTTAGTGATAAGACATCCTACTACGTTCCCATCAATACCAATTCGTTGTCCAATTTCCGGAATTCATAAAGCATTGCGTGATAAGTGGTGGAACTCAACGCAGCAGTTTGCCACATCACTAGAGCGAAGAAATATAATTATTAAATATATATACAATTTAAACTGTTCATTCCCTAAAATGGGAATTGAAGCCTTTGACACGTGTTTACAATCACACGCTTCCACATTTAACAAGCTAACAAAAACCATGTAGAAAGCATCTTAACGATCGAATTTCATATATAACGAAATTCTTAGTCATCAGTATAGAAGCTAACGTGTGTTTCTGTTGAATCAGTTAATGCTCTAAATATAAATGCATACATTCGTAAAACCAGAAACATTTTCGTATACAAAATTCTGTTCACTTTTGATTTAGTGATGTTAATTTTTACAAATCACAATTTTAGTACAGCCTAGTGTGTATAAGCTATAGTTAGTAGTTCGATGCCCACTGGAGGGAAAAAACAATATATGAGTATATATAAATTGTATTCCTGTTCATGTTTCTAGTAGACAAATGGCGTAATTGAGTTCCGCAATTTAACACGCAATCTAACACCGAGTGAAAATTTATGTTCCCTGAAGGAAATGTAAACACTTTGCTATGCGGGAAAAAAACGAAGATACTACTTTCTTTACTATTAATGGAAATTAACCGTATCGACCGTCTTGTTTCCAGAAATATAGTCTCAAAATATGTAAGTACGTCTGTTTTGAAAAAAAAAATGATTAAACTTATCTATTTCAAAAGTAATATCTACCTACATTACAATATAAAAAATAAAACAAAACATTAACAAAAGAAACCAATAATGACTACAGTATTAATCAACAATATCTAAAAAACATAAAAGAAATAGAAATCACAACACAAGCACATACCTGGTTGAGAATGCTTCTTGGGTTCCGCAACAGGTCTGGGCGACAGAGGTTCAGTTCCCCTGGACACCACTCTTCGTAGCTCACGATTGTGCCCAGGGTCTGATGAGGACCAGGGACGAAGATCCTTTACACCGTCCGTGTGGACCTCCTTCATGAACACTTCGATCAGTTCTTTACCTGTGGAAAAAGTATTAAATAAGTCCTGTATATTAACTTTTTTTTTCTTTTTTTTCCAGATTCACGCTGTATCCCGCACTAGGCAGGGTAGCAGGTAGGGTAGGGTAGGTAGAGGGAACGGAAGTGAATGACTTGACTTGACCATGACTTTTGTTATCAGAACTTGTATTTTCGATTCACGCTATATTCAGCATTTGGGAGAGAGATTTTGAGGAGTTAACGTTAAGATATTTCGTTCTATTTCCGACTTTCTGCCGAATTTGACGCATTGGCCGTTGAGTAGTGGAACTCAATAACGGATGCGTAATAGTAAATGAAAAATGTTATACAATAGTTTCTTGTCTGTAAAGAAAGAAAAATTGTTTACACATATAATAAACATATTATAATGGAGTCATAGCGCGCAGAAACAGCTGACGCTAAGCGCAGCACTTGTGAATTTAATGCCTAAATCGATAAAATAATTTCTTTTCACGATTTCGCTCTTGTAAGAAGGCAAACCGCGTCGTTGAGTTCTAAATGGCGGAACTCAACGCCGCGGTTGAACTCAACACGGAATGTTCTCAAGCAATTCAATATATAATTAAGCGGTGCGTTGAACGGACTCTTATTAGTAAGATTTCTACCTTATTATTTACAGGATATTTTATTTTTAATACATTTTTTAGATATATATGTATGTACTTAACCTTTAGCAATATTAGCAGCATATTGTTTCATGGCTATTTTCTCCACAGTACTCTCGAGACCGAAGAAGTTCTTGACATCGAGCAGAGCGCTTTGCTCGAAGCACGTCCATTCCGGATTCTCGGGATGCACCTTCACAAACAATTTACATTCTTGAGAAGAGGAAATTTAGTATTTATTATAATTATGTATAATGTCCAAATATGTATAGGTATATTCACTTTATATTATTTTTATTAAAGTTTTTCATATTTTTCCATACAGTCAAAATAAATATTTACAAGACTAATTTTTGTACATATTTTTCAATATACATACTCGTACTTATATTTAAAATCCAATAAGAATCTGTAGTAGTAGTTTAGTTGGATTTGAAGAAATCGTTTTGTGTTCGATATTCTATCCACCGAAGAAAGGATACATTACAATATATGATTGTTTTCAATAAAACCAGCCAAAATTTATCATTGGACACATGGGTATGCGCAACGGTTGTGGATTCAACTCCCATGGTATTTCTTAGATCTGTAAACGCGGCAAAGCGCGGCGTTAATTTCCGCCACTAAATACGCAATGCCTCAAGAATTCACAACGAAAGTGGAACGGAGTGATTTAACACTAAGTACCCAAGTTTCCTCTATCTACCCTGCCATGTGCGGGATACAGCGTGAAGCTGATTAAAAAGAAAGTACCCTAGAAGCAATGTTGAAAACTCGTTTAAGCTTTATTAGATTCGGTCAGCAGAATTCGGACAGAATTTAACGGGCCACTGGTCACTGTCTTCGCGTAAACGAGCAATCCGTTGAACAAGTAGGACAAAAGAGAAAATTTTATCTATATATTTGTTCTCTATAATACCATTAGGAAAGTATAGTTATAGTGTTAATTACTAAAATTGTGCGTTAAGTAATTATTTCTTGTCATTTTCTTGATATAATGTTACAAATGAGGCTTAGATTATAGATTTCCACCTCTCCAGATAATCAAGCGAAAACACTGTAAACTAGAATTGTTGTCTGGTCTGCTAAATGTTACAAAAAGCTACGTTTAGCAGACTGGACAACAACTCGTTATTACAGGGAGGAAATGAAATTATTAAATATTTCTTTAGTAATCCAGCGTTTCGCACGCTTTTATGCCTACGACAAGCCTCAATTCTTTCATAATCATAATCCAAATTAAATTTTATCTTTACCGTGGCGACAACCTAAGCCTTTGTTAGCAAGGATGTTTAAGTATGTCCGATTATTTCTTCTGTCCGGTTTTTTATTTAGTCAAAGAGCGGCGTTGAATTCCGTTACTCAATAAACAATAATTGAAGAGCGATCGACTGATGACTCAGTCGTATGTGGAGTCCTGCGTAAAGCAACAAAAAAGAATAGAACCACCAGTAATATTAAAATATCTATTCAACAATTTCTGGCACATCACCTAATATATGGCTTACTTCCCATTTACAGTATAACAATAATCCAACTAACTCCTATAGAAATCAACAACGATAACCTGCTGATAAGTTCTACATATATTTATCGATTAGGCTTAATTAGCATTAGCATGTCAGTCGTGAGTATCGACATATGATGGAGGATTATTTTCAATAATCAGCTCTAATGTAGAGTAAGAGGGTCTAAAATTGTTTGCATGCTATGTGTATAGTTGAATTCAATAATATTGTTTCCTTTGGAATATAATTGGTTTGTTCGTGGCTGGTACAAGGGCGTACGTCCTGGAGTGGTCTACACATAAGGATGCTTAGTTTCTCTTACATATATTTCAACTTTAACAGTAAAAATTATATTTCCAGTTACAGGCACATGGTTGAGGCAGAGGCAATTTGGGAACCTAGTGTACACTCCGTTCCATTCCTTACTTTCAGATTTAAGTGGTGGAACTCTACTCTATTTTTTGTTACCAGAGCGTTGAAAATGGAAATATTAAATAGCGACCCACCCGCGGCTTCGTCCGATTAAAATACACTATTTTTTTAACAAAAAAATAAGCTAAGTAAATAAAAATGCTGTAGAAATTTTGTCGAATTGACTTATTTTATTTATTTAATAACCGATCAAACACAAAATGTTAATGCAAGGTTACCAAAATATAAAAATGAAAACTGTATTTAAATCTATTTCGCCGTTTCTGTAGCCACCGCATACAAACACACTGACAAAAAGACAAAAATATTAAAAATATCAGCTCACTTATTACTACCATAAAATTTATTAGCAGTATTGATTTCACTAGAGTGGAGATCGAACCCACAACAACCTGTTAACCTTAAAATTTTCACAATCGTCCTTCTACACCACGAGGCCTCAATAATTATCAAAGAGTTAACATCGTACGCGAGTTCATTTTCACTCCAGGATGTTTAAATTAACACTATTGAATAAATTTTGAAGCAACTATACTCTATTCCTTGTACACCTGGTGGCATCTTAGTCAGAGTGCACTTTGTGTCGAGACACTCCATTCTCTGTTTTCCTCTTAAATTCTAGATATCACCTGTTAAGTAACAGAGCAACAGATCATTGCAGACAAAATCATTGTAAGATCTTGTGCAGGGGCCAGATTGCATCTTTCTAGAACACGTAATGTAGAAGATACTGTATGGTTGGAATAAATCATATATACCTATACAAATTGTACATTACACAATATATGATTGCGTCAAAGAGTAGAATTAAATATAAACAATTGTAACCAATTGACTCACAAAAGCTATTCAAGATAAATATATGTATAAACATTATATTTTTCTCAGCTTCACGCTGTATCCCATACACGGCAGAGTAGGCAGAGGGAACATGGGGACTCCGAACTCCGTTCCACTACCGTTCTCCACGTTCCGCCAAGATACATTGCGCGTTGAGTGGCGGAACTCAACGCCGCGCTTTGTCTTGTTACCAGAGCGAAGAAACGAAAATATTAAATATTGAAATTGAAAATATTATATACTCCACTGAGGATCGAACTGACAACCTGTCGTTTAGAGCCACACGATTGACGCACACATTATATTATTATATTAATCGTAAGAAAAGTATGACTAACCATTTTAATAAAACTAAGCTTACGTAATATAGGGTACCTGCCTTTACCTAATCAAAGTCTGTTATGCAATTGGTACTGCAGAGAGTTTTCGAGAACCAACATTAATTTTACAATAGGATCCCAGAAAACGACAGAGAATTTTCTGTTTTACAATTTAAAAAAGTTGTGACAAGACTTTTGTGTGTTAAAGGTTATTACCAAATTAACGATTTTATAAATGATAACACGCCTTGGGAATAAAATGCTCGCTCCAGGCTGTTTCAAATGTATCATTGTCACAATTGATTATATGATGTAAAATTTGATTAAAAAAAAAGACATGTCCCGCTGAGTTTCTTTCGCCGGTTCTTCTCAGGTCTGAGGCAGCAACTTTAGTGAACTGGTGGTAAATTGTTTGACGTTCAAAAAACGAAGCTTGTAACTTCTCATTTTGAATAAAAATATTTAAATTTTGAATAACACACTCCGTTCAGTTCCCCGCCTTCCACCGAATTTCTAGTACAGTTCGAGTTTTGTTTCAGAGCAGAGAAACGAAAATATTAAATATTTCAATTCATTGAGTGGAGATCAAACCTATAACCCGTGGTGTGTCCTTGCACCACTACTAGCCTTTATTTCTTGTTTTATAATGTCGATCTAAGTTTTACATTGTATGTCAAAATTAGCAGCCTCTCTCTCTAATTCTCTCCGCCTACAGGCAGAGATAATTTTATAACTGACTGAGTAAAATATATATCTCTACATTCCACTATTGATCGCGTTAGCTACTAAATTCTTGTTGAATTTATTGTTGAGCAATATTGCATTTAGAGTTGTCGAGAGCGCTGGAGAAGGGAGACCTCTTTAGTAGAGCTGCTCAAGTTACAAAGTAAAAAGTAATAAAAACGATTACTAATAATCTAAACGCTTTTCAGTAAATCGCTCTGCAGTTTTTTAGGTACAAATATAAAGGAAATACATAAAATAAACAAGCACCATCTTCCACCCAAAATCACCGTGACCGTGGCTTAGAAAGTGGCAGAAACGAAAACACTGATAACGCCGTATCAACACTTCCGCTACTAAATCGTGTCAGGGTTACGTTTACGAGCTACGACGCATCTTACGAACATACAGTTTACTATCGGATGAAAGATAAACACACGATAAGGACAAATGTGCCAAATATTTACATCATTAAACGTGAATATATTATGTTTGCTGGCATATCTGTACATTTTTTTTATCTTGGACACATTAATGCTAATTTATTGACACATTTGAAGCGGTCGTGGCCCGGTGTCACGAGCGACTGTAAATACGTCGGTTTTGTGTTGGATTGTAGTTTTGGGACAAAAAATCTCTTATAAACATATTTAACGAATATTTTAGAAAGGATTATCTGACACGTAAAAAGCATGAGGACCCCCTGCAGGGCATGTATGAAGAGGTTGATGACAGTGGACGAAGCGAAAGAAGTATGCCGAGACCGTAGTGTTTGGCGCTCCGTTCTCTCTGCCTACCCCGCTAGGGATATAGCGTGAAGCTAAGTAAGTAGGAAGTATTATGTGACACCAGAACGTGAAGATTGTCTTACTTAGCATCCAGCATAGTCCTTCCAAACGGTTTGCCACAGTTCCAGATATTTTATGGATAATGTATATAATAATGTACGTATTTGTTGGAACATATCGCCCAAGTGCGACGGTGGTGTGAACGGCACTAGTTTGCGTCATAAGTCACGGATTTGACGAAATTCGATCTAGATAATCTGTTCAAACGGCTCCCTAGGCGAAGTACCTTAAATTAGAAGCCTTAGAATGTAAGGTACTATTACATTTGGAGATTATTCAACGTTAATTGTGTTGTTTAATATATTAGTTGAGGTCTGTCGTAGCGCAGGGGCTGTAAACTCGACACGGTTGTGGGTTCGATTGTCATTTGTACAAATGAAATTTCAACGCTCTGATAACAAGGCAAAGCTTGAAATTTGCAACGCAACACGCAATGGCCAAAATTCGACAGATAGTGGAGAACGGAGAGTCTCAGTTTTTCAAGTTCGCTCTGCCTACCCTGCCGTGTGCGAGATAGTTAGGTATTCATAATAAATGTCCACAATGCTCATGAAAGCTGAAGAAAAAACATAATTCAGGGTAATAAATCTTATGTGGGAAATTTAAGAGTGTGAACGAAATTTTTAAGCAACGATATTTTATATAACTTACTTATATAGAAAAGAATATTCCGTTTAAAAATCATCATAACATCGTAAACAAAGGGAACCTCTCGTTTAGCAGAGCAGAACGAAAAAATTAAAATATGAAATATTTCAATCCCTCGAGTGGGAATTGAACCGACAACCTTTACATATATTTTATATATGAAAACCAAAAAGGCTATTATGGAGGAAATTTTATAAACTTGAAGACCTATATAACATCTATAATATATTATATATTAATATAAAATGTATTCTGTTTGAACGAGCCTTCAGATGTTTTTTAACCGTAGGAACCAGAGTAGGATGTAGTGAGTCACTTCATAGCTGACAAACATTGTAGATCGATTTGGGTATTGTAGGGGGACCTCATGAGTTCCCGACAGTTCACCGGATGATTCATAAACACCAAAATTGATTCCAATTCACATCCACGACAACGAAGCTTCATTTGTTAAATATATACATATTATTGATTGTGTATAGCTTCAGTCTGTACCCCACACATGGCAGGGTAGGAAGGGGAACTAGGGAACCTAGTGTTAAGACACTCCGTTCCCATTAAAAAATGTAAACATTTTGTTATTTTTATGTTTGTAACAATTAAATAAAGAACTTAGCTTGTCTATATGTATATTTACTGATAACAAAGGACTTATTCACCCAATTACCACGTTAAATCCGAAATGACAGCCAGCTTAATGTGAGATACATCTTAAGAAATATTATATAAAACATTCTTATTTCTATGACTACCCCTCTAGGCATACAGATAAAAACTAAAAAAAATGTAGATACGGATCATTTTAGATAGACTCAAGTGTCGATAAATCTTTGAAGCAGGGTAAAGTAACCTTTTGCTTTTTCAATAAAGCAAAAATAGATGGTACAAGATCGATCGACCGGTATTCAATAATAGAGTAGCATGAAGACATTATTAGATACGTTTTTTTCATAGTTCCGGGTGCGCAAAGGAACTCTGCCGGGATTCAAAGTACCAGCACTTGTAGTCCCGGCAAGTTGGAGAGAACTACCACGAACTTTCATAATATATATAATATTACCTACATCTGCCTATCCATGTGTCCTGAGTAACCTGGCCAATTTGTCACTGGACCAGAGTATTCGAAAGATAAACTACATTTTTTTTTCACATTATTTGAACTACATTTTACGCATATGGTCCAATTTTCACAATAGTCCATTTCCGGGATTACCAGCAGAAACCAAGCCGTTGCGAGACCTCTATGAGTAAATATACTTACTGTGTACAAAAATCGTTGTTACTAACAAAATTAGTAACGAAACTAAATTAAATATAAAGTGCCTTTCAATTATAGATTTTTCTTGGCAAAAATAGCATAACTTTATTTATAGACATATCACGTATCTAAATTTATTTTAAATCCGTCAACTTATTTAACTCTAAAAATACATTTGCCAAATGTATATTTATATCTAAGTAAGTAAGCGGATTAAGAAACATTTAAACGATATTATTAACAATAAGATAGGTCAATCGTAGCGCGGTGATACTTCGTCTGGCTAAGCTAGGGTTGTGGGGCCCATAATAATTCATAGAACGGTACAATATCTGATTGTAGGAATACGGGAGAGTTGAGGTTGAGTATCGTCTTAATAAAAATAAAAAAAAACAACAGCAACAGAAACGAGGGAAAGTGTCTTAATGGAGTGACTTAGCAATAGGTTTTCAGGTTCACTATGCTCAGCCTGCTCTTTGCAGGATGCAGCTTAAACCAAAAAAAAAATATATATATACAATAAAAAAATATATATTTTAAAAACCTTTACAAAAACAAGTTTCTATTTAAACGACAAGTTGTACTGAAATCAAAATAATACTTTTATAAAATTTTAAAAGCCTCTATCGCGGAAGAAATTTACATTACATTTTGTTTATACACCATATAAAATAATGCGCTCTCAGAAAATTATTACTATCGAGTTTTTAAAAATACCATTTTCAATAAGAGATCTTCTTAAAAGATGTTTTGGATTAATATTTATTTATTGTATTTATTTTCATGATGTACTGTATTTTACAAAACAAAAATTTTTGATAATCCAAAATGGCCGTCGCCTGCAAAATTTTTTGAAGGCGACGGCCATTTTGGATTATCAAAAAAGTTATATATATTGAGTTTGCCAATACAATTTATAACAAATTATAACAACTGTGAACTAACAAAGTAAAGCTTACCTGTTACTGTTTAAGAATATTTAGAGAATAAAAAATATTACAATTAATATCTATAGAATGTAATTAAATTGTACCATAAACAATAAAAAAAGCAACTCTAGAATTAGTTGCCAGCTCCTCTCGACAGAACTGCCTTCCGAGCCATGGATAACTTTTGTTATTGTTCATTTATCGATTCAAAAGATTTTATAATATTCTATTTAAAAAAAAATGTTTAAAATTTTAAATTTTTTAAATAACATTTGAAAATTTCAAATTTTAAATATTCTTTTTTTTTGAAATATTTCAAACTTTAATTTTAAATTTTAATTATACGCCGTTTGATTCCGGCTTATATTCTAAGCTAGGATCACCCTGATACTGATGGTGTTGGAAACCTAGTAGACACTCCGTTCCACTTCCGTTGTCCAATTACCGCCGAATTTGAGGCATTGTGTATTGAGTGGCGGAACTCAACGCCGCGTTATGCCTTGTTACCAGATTGACGAAATGAAAACATTAAATCTTTAATTTAAAAATATTAAATATTTCATTTCTTCGACTGAGGATCGAACCCACAGCCTGACGTTTACAGTGACATATTTTATTATCATCAGAACTAAATTCGTAATTCAAACGGGGAAATGGGCCAAATTGGATTTGCAAGACTTTCTCGTTAGACATTAATAAGACAAGTTAAAGAAAAGCTTGTAATGTTATGTTTTTAGCTTAACCCTACCTATATCCCTATAAAGCACGGTTGGGGAAACTTGGGAACCTAGTGAGGCACGTCCCCACTTTCCCAATTTCCGCCAAATTTAAGGAATTGCTTGGCGGAACTCAACGCAACTGTAATACATTATATAGTATAATAAAACAATTCTATACTTTAACATAAAACTTTGTATAATACAGCTATTCCAGACAACAAGGTATAATATATTTTCCAGATGTACAAGAAGTGAGATTATCCCGAATGTTCCAAGTATTTCCTAGAATAAACTTATTTGAAAGCTTTCCAGACCTAGATGTTTGCGTCATGATCATTAGTCGTTTGTTGGTAGAAGCGAATATTTGTTTAATAATAGATGTTGTTTTGGTTTACCACATCGCTTATGTTTCATTCAAGCAGATTGCCTGCATGTGGGTTTAATTTATTATAGTTTTAATACTTGATTCAATGCCATTTTTGGCACAGAAGCAGAGCCAGATTGTGAGTTGTATCCCCATTGGAGGAAATAAAATATTTATTATTTATTTTCATTTCCTTGCTCTGGTAGCTACGCAAAGCGTGTTTTATTGCCTACTAAACTTTCCGCCCTATTCTGTAGGATTGCCTACAGAATAGGGTGGAAAGTTTGGAATGAAAGTTATTGGGAGCAGAGTATCTTAACACTAGGTTCCCAGGTTCTCTCTGCCTACCCTTCTATATGCGGGATACAGCGTGAAGCAAAACAAAATAGATTTTGTTTAAAAAGATATACTATGGTAGCCCCCTCCATAGGATGTCCACATAAATATCAATTATCTGGAAAAGGGATATATCTGGTCGATACTTGTCCCAGAGTATACTCATAAGAGAACGCGACCCAAAGCCTTCAACTACTTTCTTCTCCCTATTACTACATAGATTTCACTAAATATAATATCTACCCCTGTTCTCAGCTAAGATAAAAAAAACTGAAATTCTCTGCTCGCCAGATTTGGGGTTTTGTTTAATAAGTAGACTAACTCTACGCTGTAGTTTGCCTGGATAACTAAAGCAAAGAAATGAAAACATTCAATATTTCGTTTCACGGCACGCCTCGTAGCTATGCAAATCTGAAAATGGCTCTAAAGATAAACAAGAAATATACTCACATAATATCTACATTTCTCGACCACAGACACTCTTGCAGCGAAGGTTTCGTTGGTCGCTTCAATTTCCAGCACTCTGTTCTTGAGGTCCAAGTGGTTCTTCTGGATGAAGTAAATATAATCGACTCCGATCATCTGTGCCAATAGAAATTGACATTAAAAATAACTATCTTGGGGTTTTGGATTTATATATCTAATATTTGAAATATATATCCTATACCATACAGGTTGTTCTCATTTTCCAATAGGCCGAAATTAATTGTTCCCTTTTTCACTCTGGCAACTAGACAAAAGGCTAACGATATAGACTTCCGGCTACCCTGCTATATAACGGATATAGCTAAAAATTTGTGTAATTTTCTAATTTTATTAAAAGAATAATAATAAAGAAAGATGCCACCTCAGTCTACCCATGACCATGGACTACTGCACCGTGTTCGAAACGTCGGGTTTTCAAAAATGTTTACCATTCAATATACGCGATTAATCCGGTTAAAAGTGATTCGTTTATAATGATAAAAGACCTTTATTGTTAACTATAATCATCTCTACCTTGTCAATAAGGAAAATCTAATGAGTCACAAGTATCATATGCCTACATGACAATTCTAATTGGTTTGTCTAGCATTACTGTACGCGTGTCGATTGGAGCTCGAGGGCAACTCACACGGTGTGCGTATTTACATTATGTTATATAAAAAATAAGGATTTATATATACTAAAACGTCTCTCACTGTCTTTTAGAAAGAAATAAAGGAAAATAATATGAATCTGTAAGGGTTATAGGTTCTATTCTCTCCAAAACTGAATTTAGTGGGCATGGGGTGGCGCTCAACGCCGCGTTTTACCTCGTTAGGAAATAAAAATATTATTTGTATTCCATTTGTTCGAGTTCTAATTAAAACCCACAACGCACGCTCATGCCCCTGTATCATGTCAAACCTCTAGAAATATTTTATATTAATCTATGAATTTTACTTTTTTTATTATTATTTTGTTTTAACAAATTACATATACATATATATACAAATGTATATCCTTCAAAACAACAATGAGTTAACAAAACAATTGGCCATTTGCTTTTTCTTCAATACATTAAAACGTAAACGACATAATTACAAATATAATTTGTAATTGTAATATTTGCTAATTTAAAAAAAATATTTTAATTATTTTAGCTTAACGCTTAAACAAGGGAAACGGAGTGTCTTGACACTAGTCAAGACACTCCGTTTCCATCAAGACACTACCATTCTTTACTTTACGCCGAACTCTTTAGGTATTGCAAAGGCGGAGCTAAACGCCGTGGTTTATCATGTTACTAGAGCAAGGAAATTAAAATTGTTGTATCTCCATCTGTGACCATGTTATGTCTATGGTAAATACATAGTAATTTTATTTCTAAAGTGCCTATAAATTAACCATAGACTAGAAGTAGTTCTAAAAACAAGTTAACCTTGAGTTCAACAAGGAAATAACAAGACCAATTAGAACCAATAATATCAGTTAAAAAATATTTAATATCAACATAAAATATTATGCTTGTCGTGGCACAGTGGCACAAGCGTGTGGTTGAAAACGGGACCAGTTATGGGATCAATCCCACCCAAATAAGTAATTTAATATATTCAAATCAAATATTAATTAGTTTCATTTCTTCGTCCACCGTTCTCGGCGTTGAATTCCGCCACTCAACACACAATGCCTCAAATTCTGCACGTTAGTGTCTTAACGCTAGGTTTCCCTCTGCCTACCCTGCCGTGTGCGGGATACAGCGTGAAGCTGAAGAAAAACGATATTTCTTTTTTGGACTTTTTCCGGCATTTCAAACAAACAGCAATGGTACGAGTCTATGCGTGACCACGGAAAATACGTGAACAACAATATGAAGGTAGAAAATAAACGCGATCAATCAATCCGGTTTAAGAACTAAAAATCAAAGATCGATCGATCGAACCGTTTACGCAACGCACACAGCGGAAACTCTCAATTAGGAAAAAAAAACCCCGATTTTGAAACATACTTAACTGGTGCTCCGGTCCTATTGGTCTTAGTGTGAGGAACAAGCTTTTCAGCTTTATAATATTAGTATAGATCTGTAACCTATCAGTCTGTACATGGAGGATATATTTTAAGAAATCTTTTTCTCTTCAAAAAAATGAGGGACATCTATTACAGTAACTCTTCTTGGGCCATTTTATTGAAGTTATTGTTTTTTTTTTTTTAATTTTTGTCTTTTTTACTGTGCGTTTGTACGTTAAATGCAGTTTTCACAATGATATTATAGCAACCTCCACGTAACATTTAGCGTTCCTTTTACTAAAATAAAAGAAATATAAAAAAATATTACCCTAATTAAACAAAAAATATTTAAGTCGACAAAATTGCTACAAGAATATTATTCATTTAACTAAAATTTTACTTTTTAATGTATAGATATTGTCTGAAAAGTGATAATGTTATTTGATGAAAATAGTTGAAATTAGTAAATAAATTAGTTGAAATTAGTAAATAAATTAGTTGAAATTAGTAAATAAAATAGTTGAAATTCGTTAATAAAATAGTTTATAACAAGTTTAGTAGGATTATAAAATTTTACCTTTTTCAGCAAATAAGGCGCGTCTACATTGAGCTGGCAGCGTCTAGTGGTGTGCCGCTGGGAGTCATCTGCTGACCAACTATCTTCAGTTATCACGCACTCTATCACCACCGGTATCTGGGGGCAGTTTGGGAACCGCCTTTCGTACGCCTGATAACAGAAAAAGAAATGGTATATTCATTTGTTTTCAGCTTTATGCTGTATCCCGCATATGGAAGGGCAAGCAGAGGGAATCCGGATATCTAGTGTCACGCCACATTCGCCGAATTTGAGGCATTGCGTGTTGAGTGGCGGAACTCAACGCCGCGCTTTGCCTTATAACCAGAGCGAAGAAATGAAACATTAAATATTTAAATTGAAAATATTAAATATTTCATTTCCTATAGTAGAAATTTGTCGAGTTCACAGACCACGTTGGCCTCACAATCAAGATCATACGATATTATAAGAAAAAAGAGCATCAAATATGTACGTAAACACGTACGTACATCGCATACCGCACATCATAAACACGTCTTTCGCAAAACTATTTCAAAGCACAAAGCTTCTAACCGCAACATGAATACTTTACCGAAACAATGTTTATTGACACGCCGCTCGTTGATGTAGCAACATTGCTCGCATCGCATACTTGTACTGAAGATATATATTTTTCACGGTTTATCTCGCACATTGCAAGGGCCTACCTTGCAATGTGCGAAAAGGGAACCTTCCCAGGTTCCCCTTCCTGGTTTCTTTTAGACATAGTGCTAAGACACTCCGTTCCACCGGAGTGAGTATAATGGGTCGATGTGAAGTGGTGGGACTCAACACTGACCTTTGCTTTATTACCGAAGGAAAAGAAATAAAAATATTAATTATTTCGTTTCATTAAGTGGGAATCAAACCTAGAACTAATTGCGTTTACAGTCGCACGCTAATGCCCCTGTGTCGAGACAAGTCTTGAATATTTTCTGATATTATTTCACACTGTTTATACTTTACATAATTGTGAGAAATTTAGAGAAGACTTAGAATGAATAATAATTAAACTTTACCAACTCATTTAAATAAGTCTATAAAATCCGGATTCCAGTTAGACTGCTGTCAAATATTTGTACAATATTTTTAAAATAATATTGTTTATTATTTTTCAAAGCATATCGTGACTACACTAGGTCCTCAGTTTCCCTCTGCCTACCCCGCCGTGTGCGATACAGCGTAAAACTTTAGAAAAATATATATTTAAAGTAATCTTAATTGTTGTTACAACAACGATCATTATGCTAAGCTGGTTAAGAAAAACCTATATAAAAGTAATTGGGCAAATTAGAAAGCTTATGGTCTTTATTGTGAACAAAATTCTTTGAACTTTTTTAATAGAAATTGAAACAAGTATATTTACATACAAATTGAGGATCAATAAATCATTTTCTTTATATAAAATACTTTCTCTAATAAATAATTTTAATAGAATTTCTCTTATCTTTTACTGTAAACATAACGTTTGTGATTCAATTTTCACTCAAAGGAATTAATTATTTGTCTTCCATCGTTCTGGTTACAGGACAAATCGCAGATTTGAGTACTGTCACTCACTCAGCTTCACGCTGTATCCCGCACATGGCAGGGTAGGCAGAGGGAACTTGGGAACCTAGTGTTAAGACACTCCGTTCCACTTCAGTTCCCCACTTTCCGTCGAATTTAAGGCATTGCGTGTTGAGTGGCGGGACTCAACGCCGCGCTTTGCTTTGTTACCAGAGCGAAGAAACGAAAACATTAAATATTTAATTTGAAAATATTAAATGTTTCATTTCCTTGTGTGGGGATCGAACCCACAACCAGTCGTTTACAGTCTCCACCTGTGACCATGACTGCCACTCAATACACAATAATTCGAACATCGAGCGATATGTCGGAAACAAGGGTATAACACTTAACCAAAAGGAACCTTCCGTTTGCTAACAAGGCTATTCACCATTCCCACCATTTTAACATAACCTAGTAATATATATTTATATATATACGTAAAGGCTTAAAAAAACTATAGAATATTGACATACATATATACGTCAAGATTCATCAATCCTTAGCTTTTTTTATCCAATTCACTTCTATTGTACATGTTCTATGAACATTTTAAACTAAGGTAAGCTAGGTTACGGTAAATGCCTACACGTATTTTTAGCCACAACACTCTCCCTTGCAGCCTTCTACCGCTATTTGGCAAACGACCTCGTCAGCGCGGATATGAAATCCGATATTGGGCAATCTTAGCAAACCACATCAACGTTAACGCTTGTTAAGCATTCCAATACTTTATCGATCTTATATATTCTTTTTTAATTTAAAACCTTACAGGCCTCGTGGCCCGTCGTGGCGCAGAGGTACAAGCGTGTGACTGTAAAAGCGACTGGGGGTTCAATCCTACTCAAAGAACTAAAATATTTAACGTTTTCAAATGAAATAATTAACATTTTCATTTCTTCGCTCCGGTAGGAAGGCAAAGCACGGTGCTGAGTTCCATCACTCCACACGCAACACCTCAAATACGGCAGAAATTTCAGAGTGTTAAACACTTAACACTAGGTTCCCACGTTCCCTCTGCCTAGGGATGATAAGGCAGATGTAGCCGTGATTGTTGTGGTTCGATTCGCATTCAAGGTAATAAACTATTTTTAACTATTTTTGTCATTAAAACAAAACACAGACAAGCATGTTCAAGCAAGTCCAATCGTACAAAGCTTGGTTGGAAAAAAAGGAAACAAGGAAAAACATATTAAGTAAGTACATACTATTTTTGGTACTCAATTTAATAACAACATAAAATATCAAGGAACTGGATATTGAACCCGGACATAGTCCAAGTAACACAGCCTTCATTAACTACTTAACAAAACAGACGTAAACTCAAAAAAGAAAAGCACAAAATCACAAAATTTATAGACAATAAAAAGAAATCGATCGATTCGTTGCCTTATTAAACTTAAATATGCCCGCCCGCCTCTAAAATATAGATATAATCCGGAGGCCACAAACACATAGCCATAAGTTATCTCTTGAAATTCAAATTTCACGTTTAAAAATATCTAGAGGAGACTACTGATGATTCCATGGAGTTCAGACCAGGAGTTGCGACCCAAGAGTAGTATTAACCCTCTTTTGCTTTAAAATAATTTCAATTCATTAACTTTCTACCTTCACTGCCCCTTTAAGTACAAAACAATAAATTCGAAGCCGCTGTATTCGATAATTTATTAAGATAATTGCTCTGTACGGCGTTGAGTTGGGCCTCTTAACACGCAATGCCTCAAAACCAGCGGAAAGTAACGTACGGAAGTGGAACGCAGTGTCTTAACACTAAGTGCCCAAGTTCTCTCTGTCTACCCTGCCATTGTTATTTTCCCTACTTTCTGCCGAATTAAGGCAATATGTGTTAAATGGCGGAACTTAACGCCGAGTTTTACCTTGTTTTGAAGAAATTAAAATATTAAATATGTCGAGTGGGGATCGGACTCATCCTGTTACAGTCACAGGCTTGTGCTCCTACGCCACGATATACCTCCAGTCTATACACTAAACATATATCAAAAACCTTTAATTAGATATTTAATGATGTAATAGAATCCAAAACAAAGATTTTAGTTTTTTCATCTGTCAGACTATGATTAGGCTTAGTTGATTTAAATATAAATTTTACTATGCAATTCTTGTAAGCTTCCCTTAACATTAAGCGTTGATTTTATTAAAATAAATTTATAAATAAAACAATAAAGTATACTAAAATAAGCTTTTTGTTTCAAAAAAAATTCTACAGAATAACTTAGCTTCACGCTATATCCCGCACTTTAAGGGAGTAGGCAAAGGATATTTGTCAAATCTAGTGTTGAGACTGTCCGTTGAATTTTCAAGGCGTTGTGTTCAATCGCAGTGCCTAAAGTCGCACTTTGCCTCGTAACTAAAGCAAAAAAAATTGAATTAAATATTACATTCCCCCGAGCGAGAACCGAACTCACAATCACCGCGAAGACAAATCCTTGTGCCACCGAGCCAGTACGGCCTCAATAACCCGTTAAACTATAATTCAAGAACACTATAGTAGTGGAATGTGCTAAACATTGAGAGCTACGCCAGATCCGACCTTGGCAATGGCAGGCCATCGAGCCGGTTTTAAACGGACAAACGATTTGTTGATGTTTACTTTACAAAACGATCAGCTCTTCCAGTATTTTTAAACATATTGTATAAATATTTAGTTAAGGCAGTTACTACTATGCATTTTGCTCTATTTATAAAACTTATGTAAGCAAACAGCATGTAGCGATATAGGGTGGCACAGCGGTTGACCTTCCAGGTTATAGCATCGATGCTACCGAAACGAGTTCACGTATAAACAAGGAGACCCCCCGGGAGGGCTTGTATGAAGAGATTGATGACAGTGAACGAAGTGAAAAAAGGCTTTTCCGATAAGTATATAGCGTGAAGCTTGAAAAATTTGCTAATACATGCTACTGCTCACTATTTTCTATGTATTTCAAAGAAGTGATCGTCGGCTGAGTGTATATATATACCTGCTAAATCCATTTTTGTGTATACTTTATATATTTTTTACAACATTTGAAAGTGTCAAAAAATATAAAAATGACTTTTTCTTATTTAATTTCAAATATTAGAAAATTAGTTTGTTAATTTTTAGAATTATAAATACATTTTGATAACACATACATATATTCATAAATTTTTTAAAAAGGTTTTTCGACTTTCCTGAAAAGTTGCTTGGGATGCAGTTAGCAGTAGACCTGCTAACTGCAACCCAAGCATCTTTAACGACGACGTCATAAGAGACCAATAAATTGAAAAAAATAAATAAATAAATATGGTCAGGTCTATATGACAAAAAAATCGTAATTTAGTACTCAATATAATATTTATTATTTCTTTTTTTTTCAGCTTCACGCTGTTTCCCGCACGAGGCAGGGTAGGCAGAGAGAACCCGGGAACCTAGTGTTAAGACACTCCGTTCCACTTCCGTTCCCCACTTTCCGCCGAATTTGAGGCATTGCGTGTTAAGTGGCGGAACTCAACGCCGCGCTTTTGCCTTATTACCTCAATATAAATCTTAAATAAAAAATGCTCGTCACGCACGAAACGACACAATAATACAGTAGTGTTGGTATAGTTCAAAATGGGGGAGAAAGTAACAGGAAGTGCGTCATTGTTTACGTGAGAGGAAATTTAAATTGCTCTTAATTTTGGCTCTACAAATTTTTAGCCTTTATATACTTGCCGCGCGGCTTTGCCCGCTTTGACAATGTAATTATTTAACTGAACCGTACTTGAACTACATATTCCATTAACTCAACCAGTTTAAATACAGTATCTATATAACATAACTGTAGTTTCAGCCGTGTCATAAAATTATTTGTCATACAAAATACTTTATGATTATATTACTTTTATTTATTAAGCCTATAACAATCCAGTACTGAAAACTGCATTAAAATCAGTAAATCATTAAAATTTGAGCATGAACGTAATCAATTCTCAAAAGGAACCCTTCTAATAAAGTTGTTCCATTGAAAATCGATATCACAAAATCGCCGTGATATTTGGTTTGTACTCAGCTTCACGCTGTATCCTGCATATGGCAGGGTTGGCAGAGGGAACTTGGGAACCTAGTGTAAAGACACTACGTTCCACTATCGTTCCCCACTATCCACCAAATTTGAGGAATTGCATGTTGAGTGACGGAACTCAACGTCGCGTTCTGCCTTACTACCAGAGCGAAGAAATTAAAATATTAAATATTTAACTAGAAAATACTAAATATTCCATTTTCTCGAATGTGGATCGAACCCACAATCTATTGTTTACAGTCACACTCTTTTGGCTTCATGGCCTCTTTGCCATTTGGTTTGCAATAGTAGCATTTAGGCTAAGTAAATTGAAAAGTAATAAAACACAACAATTTCGCGTATAATAGGTAAAGCTTCAAATAGACATCGACATCCCATACAGGACACCCAGTATATTAAAATTCAATTATTTTTATTCAAAATAAGTAGTTACAAGTTTCGTTTTTTGAAAGTCAAACAATTTACCACCGGTTCACTAAAGTTACTGCCTCAGACCTGAGAAGAGCCGGCGAAAGAAACTCAGCGGGACATTTCTTTTAACCAAAGCTTTACATCATATTATAATAATTGACATTGATACATTTGAAATAGCCTGGAGCGAGCATTTCATTAATAATCGATCGAAAATTAAAATTTATAAAATCGTTAGTTTGGTAATAACCTCAAACACACTAACGTATTTTCACATTTTTTTAAATTGTGAAATAGATTTTTTTTCGGACGGATCAAATATAGTGGGGAGTGTCTTTGTTTGAAAATTGTAAAATTAATTGCGTCACGATAATAAGTGTTAAAGTGTTGGTTTATCAAACCAGTTAAGTGAGTTCGAGAAAGTTGCTACATTTTTTTTTTTTTTGCTTTTAAAGTAAAAAACATGTTTTCAATGTATAGATATTGTCTTAAAAGTGACAATGTTATTAGAAAAAGAAAGTAGTAGAAATTAGTACAAAAAATAGTGCAATTCATGCGGGCGAAGCCGCGGGCACCGCTCAATCAAATTCATTTAACATATATGTTTAAATTTACAAAGCCACTTCTGAATTTTAAATGTACGTATATAAATATATAGCATTTTAAATTTAAAACTCTACTTACAATTTAAAATATAATTTCTAATATCTTTAGGAAATGTTCTTTGGCGTGAAGGGCAAACTTGTTATGTTTTTAACATACAACTATATGAATATTATTATCATATTAAGTATGTTAATTTACATTTATATGGTATGTTCAGATTAAAAGTAGAGTTTAAAAAACAATACACGTTTTTTTATGTGCGTGTGCAAGGGTGTGTCTGTCTGTGTTCTGTGTCTGTCATTCAGTTTCTTAGGTTGAAAGAAGTAAACTCAGAAATCACTGTTTCGAATTGTTTTTATTGATTGTCCATTTATAAAAGAAAGCTACAATATTTTAAGCTTTTACTAAGAGACAGAATTATTTCATCTACAATTTCTATGAATTTATATAACTGGCACACCTGTCAAAAAAACTCGGTAATCATTTGTCAATGAACCATAAAAAATGTTGCAAATTTAAATTTTAAATGCCTGTGACCTGTCGTAGCGCAGGTTCACAAGCGTGCTACTACTTGAAGTTATGAAATTTTTCATACTTTCATTTCCTTTAATAACAAAGCAAAGCCCAGCGTTGAGATTCAATACCATAATGCCTAAACACTAAAATACACGCAACGCCTCGAATTCGACAGAAGTAGGAAACATAAGTCTTAAACTCTTAACGAACACAGAGTGTCTTCATATTAGGTTCCCAGGTTCCCTTTAATATGTCCACAAGATACTAAAATAAAGATATAATTATCATATTTTCTTAAAATGAATTACTAAAAGCTGTATAATGCATATGGTAGGAAAACCTAGTGATAACACACTCTGCCTTTTTGTTTTGTTTCTCATACATAGAAACTTATAGAAAAAAATGCAAAACAAGACAACGTAACCTTGGACTGACTAAATCTATCATCTATCAATTGAACCACCCAAGTAAATCAATGAGTTCGTACAAAATTAAAATCCAATTTCTCTAATATCTCTTTATTAGATAACAAAAGCACCTCCCCACTGACGACTAACACGATTGAATACAAACAACGTAAAACGCTTAGCTGTGAGGCTTCTTTACCGGCGGCAATGTCCGCCCGATGTCCTTCATTTTAGCCATAAAATGCTTTATTGTTTCTGACAAGGTCGTTGTTGGTTCGATTCTCACACAGTTACAATTTAAACATTCTTTACTTTGTTAACGAGGCATGGCGCAGCGTTGAGTTACGCCACTCAACTCACACTGCTACGAATTCGGTGGAAAGTGAAGAAGGAGAGAGAGGCTCCATCTACTTATCCTGCTATGAATGAATATTAGTAAATTATAAATGAGGAAACATCTAGATTCGTTTAAAAAAAATAACCTAATGTCTTAATGGTAATAAGGCAAAGTGCGGCGTTGAGTTCCGCCACTCAACACGCAATGTCTCAAATTCGGCGGAAAGTGGGCAACGGAAGTGGAACGGAGTGTCTTAACACTAGGTTCCCGGGTTCCGGTTTCCGGGTTGGAAACCTAGTGTTAGACACAACACTCCGTCCCGTTTCCTACTTTCTGCTGAACTTATGGCATTGCATTGCATTAAATTTATCGATCGGATCCACAACCTGCCGATCCATCTATTAAACTACTGAAGACTTACTGAGGACTACAGAAGAAAAAAAAATGTATAAAAACGTTTAGATGAAGGAAGTAATAATACGGCTATTTAAACAAGCACATTTTTTTATCATAAAGAATATACAATCAAAAGGTTAAATAACAACTGGTATATGAAGTCCGTACGATTGGTTATTATAAAAAAAATAAAAAAAGTGGTCAAGTGTGAGTCGACTCGACTCGATTGACTCAATAGCAAGCTAAATTTATTTTGTTGTTATTGAACTATTCACCATGTACTAAAATGGGCGGCATAGTAATTAAATGGGAATACTAGTTATATTTCAATCACGTATTTTTTTCACGCTGTATCCCGCATATAGCTCACTTTAGTGTGGGTGTAGTGTTAAGGTTTTCCGTTCTCCACTTTCCACCAGTATATCAGACATTGCTTGTCAAGTGGTGACATAACTTAAGACGACGTTTAATAATGAAAATAGTTGACTAGAAAATACGTGGTCTGTCCTCTCGCTACCAAACCGAAGAAATGAAAATATTAAACATTACATTTCTCTCAGCAGAATCGAACCTGTCAAATTAACTGGTACACGCCTGTACCTTTGCGCCTTGACAGGCCTCATAGACTAGTAAAAGCTTAAAACATTAAAAACCTATTGATTTTCTCATATGTATATCTCCCATATAAATATATAAACCACAATAAAACAATGTCAATGTAACAGCTTGGTAATAATATACCCAAGGTCTGTGACAAACAATATATCATTATGATGTACATAATAAAACGCCTATCGTGGAGCAGGAAAGTAAGGGCAGGCAAGTTGTGGGTTCAGTTCTCAATTAAGAATATGTAATCTTTTCATTTTTCTAGCTCTGGTTATGAGGCGAAGCTCGACGCTGAGTTCCGCCACTCAACATGCAAAGCCTCGATGGTGGTGGCAAATGAGGAGGAAAGCTCTTAAGACTAGGTTCCCTAAGCTCCCTCTCTTGCTACATGCTAGATATAGCGTAAAGTTGAAAAAAAAAAAGAAAATATATAAACCAATATGTCTATCCATCTACATACTTGTCAATACATCATCGATCATTTTCAACATTTCCCGTAAAGAGTCGCCCCATAGTCGTTTAGTTGCTTGTTTATTTTGATTGATGTAAGATAATAAATTTGAACTCCCGACGCATAAAAGAAGAGTGTTATAAGTTTTACTTGTCTGTGTGTCTGTCTGTGGCACCGTAGCTACGGAATGAACCGATTGATTTGAGAGTTGAACGGTTTTTTAACCGAAAACCTTGGTCGTCACGCTGATGTTAGCTATGTTTTATGAAAATGCGATTAACAGTTTGGCTACAAGCACATTGATGCCAAGATGAGTTTATGAGAACTGTCGTGGCGCAGCGGCACAAGCGTGTATCTGTAAACGGCAGGTTGTAGGTTGGATCCCCACTCAAGGAAATGAAATATCTTCGAGTGGGGATTCAACCTGTCTACCCTGCCATGTGTAGGGTACAAAGAGACGTTTAGAGTGAGACTTTATAATTTTATGAGTTTGAAAATTTTACATTTTACAATTAATTTATTTTTAGTGATAATTCTTAAGAGTGTGTTAAACTATAAAAACCCATTTTTTGTAAAAACAACAAAAAAACATAATAATAAAAATACTTTTTTTTTTAATATTCTTGACATTCTAAGATAAAACCATTCACCGTTTGACCTGTTATCAGTTCCTGTTATTTCGGTTTCGGTGTCAAACAGTAATTGTGATAAGATTGAGTGTGCGTGTACCGCGATCGTAAGTATTAAATGAGGCTAAAATTTAGCATGTCCTTTCACAAAAATTACTGAATATATTTTTGTACTTAGGGCAACGACTTTTGCAGCTGTCAAAGTTACTTGGCCTTCTCTTTTTATGTAATTGGACATTATTACAATTAATGTAGGTATACTGATAAGCAAAAGCGAGCGACAGGTTGTGGGTTTGATCTCCGCTCTGGTAAGGCAAAGTGCAGTGTTAAGTTCAGCCACTCAACAAGCTATGCCTCATTGCGGCAGAGAGAAGGGATCGATCGTAAGCGAGACAGCAGCGGGTTCGATATGATTTTCTTTTCCACGCTATGGTACCGTGACAAAAGCGTGGAATCGAATTCCGCCACTTGACACACAAAACTGACACTCAATAAATTGACACAAAGCTGAAAACAGAGTGGTATAATAACTTGAGCTTTCAGGTTCACTCTGCGTACACTCCTGTACTCGATATACAGCGTGAAGAAGCTAAATGAACTAAAGAAGAACGTGCTGACCTAAGAATCTCCCTTTAAGTATCTAAAATTTGATATTTCAAGTACATTAATTTGTACTTCGCCTTCTTTACTTTCCACAGAATCCTAGAGACAATGTGTGTTGCGATAAAATATTAAATATATTATTCCCCCAAGTGGGAATCAAACACCCTACCACAACGACTTAAAACATTTCTAAAACGTACATATATACATATATTGAAGCTCATTTCTTTTTACGTTTCTTTTATATGCATGTAGACTAGGGTCATGGACGTATCGTTTATTAACAATGAATTTACTTACCATTTCAAATTAACATAGTAAAAGAACGGCGTGACCCGCCACTGCTACGAGTCACCTTGTTTAAAATATTGATTAATTACGATATTTTAATATATTTATATTACATATTACATACATAGACTTTCTACATTCCTAAAGCAAACCACAGAAATTCTTTAATTAACACGTATGTATTAACGTTTCAGGATTTCTTTGAAACAAATATTATATTTTATCAATAAGCCAAGATTATTATTAAATTCGGGACAAAAGTGCAAAGCAACAGCGCGGCGTTGAATTCCGCAACTCAACAAGCACAGCCTTAGTTTCAGCGAAAAGTGGGGCACAGAACAAAGTGTCCTAATACTAGGTTCCCAAGTTCCTTCTGGTTACAATGCCATGTGCGGGATACAGCGTGAAGCTAATATTATGAAGATTAAATGTTTATTTGGTTGAACGCACTAACCTCTGGTACTAATGGTTTGAATGATATATTCTTTTTAGATAGTTTCCTACACTTCTCAGGAAGAATTATAAGGCAATATTAAATAGAATTATTATGATGTAGTCTATAATATGACTTCGACCACGTCACGGGGGAGAATAAAAATAATAAAATGCATACCGCATATGCAAAAATTACCATATATATAGACTCTATTGTTGTTCTTACAATCAAACAAAACAGCCTGTCGTGGCGCAACGGCACGAGCATGTGATTGGAAATGTGACAGGTCGTAGCTTCGATCCCGACTCGAAGAAATGAAATATTTAATATTTTCAAATAAATAAATAATCTCTGGTGACAACGCAAAACACGTAGATGAGTTCAGCTACTTAACACGCAATGCCTCAAATTCGGCGGAAAGTGGAGAACGTAAGAGAGTGTCTTATCTTATCACAAGGTTCCCAAGTTCCCCCTCTGCCTTCCCGGGGATACACCGTGTAACTAAAAACAAAATCTAGTAACAGATATACTCCATACATCGGCCCATACATGTACATACATACATTGGCATCACGTCCCGGTCAGGAGCCGGTCGCGTGATATACAACTTATCTATTTTAGTCATGTCTCTTGAACTTAACTTTAGTAGTGGTCATAAGTTTGACAGTTATCGGGTTGTTTGAGGCAAACATACAAACAAAATCAATCATAATCAATATTATTTTTTTTTATTTCCAAAGCTTTTGCATATATTTAAATTGTTGTTACCTAAGCTATAAATCGACTCTGCTGCTATTTTCAGACTACACAGTTACTTATTTCCTGATCAGAATTAACTTATGATGTTTCTGATGATGTGATTCATTATTATAATTAGATTAAAAATGGTTTATTTCTTCGCTCTGGTAATAGGGCAAAAGCGCGGCGTTGAGTTCCGCCACTTAACACAAAATTATATTAATATAAAAATTCAAAATGTTTTATATTAATATAACGTTTTCATTTGAGAACCGATTAAACTAAAACAAACAGTCAATGTTTAGAAAGTTTTTCTAAAATCTATACCAATATGGGGCCGTCCATTAATCACGTGAGGCGAATATCACGAAAAATCACTAGGGGGTAGGTTGGTGCAGTAAGATATCACGTGTCTTAAACCTCACCACGTATCACCAAGGGGGGAGGAGAGGTTAAAAAATGCTACAAAAAACATCGCGTGATTAATGGACGGCCCCTATTATAAACATGAAGACTTGTTAATAATATGTTAAATAATAAGATCTTTGACTATCGCGATTATTACACATTTTAAATGAAACAATATCAACCAGGTAAGGTACATTGTTGTCTATACATTTTTGGTAACGCGACACATCAAACATTTTATAGCCGTAACAGACGACCGAACTGAACATCGACCTTGGTTGGCTCGACTTTCGCCATCGAACCATGTTTTCTAGGCGAACCATGCTCCACACGATCCAACATGGTTCGATGGCGAACCAAAAGCGAGGTTCGGTTCGGTCGTCTGTTACAGCTATAACAGTAATCCATGGTCACGGGTTGACTCCCTTGACACTAATTTCCCAAATTCCATCGGCGTTATTAAAATGGTACATCGCTTATCTGGTGCAACAATGACGTCAATACAATTTAAATAGAAACAAAGTAAGTAAAAATTATGCAAACAAATACGTCATTATTGCATCAAACAATAATTAAAAAAAAAAACATTAATTTGTTATTGTTTCAATAGATGCCAACGCCCCTTCGTTGAGCTGCCGCCTCATGTGATAACATTGATAACGACTGTGTGTGCCGTTAAGATGACATATCGATCCCACGATAGGTTAAAGCCATTCTTTTTGCTCTTTAAAGTATAGTAAGCTTTGATTTTCAATGATAATTATCTTGATAATTATTGTATTATCTATTGTTGTAACAGTTCTGCAACATTTGATTATTCTACACTCAGCACAACATGAAGTTGTATCCCGCACATGGCAGAGTAGGCAGAGGGAACTTGGGAACCTAGTGTTAAGACATTCTGTTCCACTTCCGTTCCCTACTTTCCGCCAAATTTTGAGGCATTGCGTGTTGTGTGGCGGAATTCATCACCGCGTTTTGCGTTTTGAAAATATTAAATATTTCATCTCCTCGAGTGGAGATCGAACCCACAACCTGTCGGTTACAGTCACACGTTTGTGCCGCTGCGCCACGACAGGCCTCGCCTCGACTTAACTATTTTATTATTGCCTATTGCGGATCTGCCTAAAAATATTTAACTTCAAACATTCTTCCTGCATGCTGCAGGTTAAGAAGAAAAAACGTAAGCAATAAGCAATGTAAAGTAGTTTTCTTTCACTAGGACAATATACTACTGCGTAGCCTGAGGATCTCCACGACCATCGAACTTGCGCTTCCCGCATCCAGCGGTATCCTGCGAACTTGACCAGATCGTCAGTGTACCTGAAAAGGCCTGTGTAAGACCCTGCCCGTGTAAATGGGTGCGCATGTAACATAAGTGAACCAATATTCAATTTTCTCCGTTTATCACCAATAATTAGTGTGTACAAAAATATACTGCTGAATTGATATAGTTTTTTATGACACTTTTATATTTATAAGGAGGTCATGGTCTTACAAATATTTGGTTGAACAATATTAAACAGAGGTAAGAGAGGCAAGTTGAAGTTCAAAAGGAAGGAAGAGGCCATATATGAAGAGGTTGTTAACAGTGGTCGAGACGGAAGAGATGTGCAAAGACCGTAGCGTTTATCTCCGTTTCCTCTGGGTAACTCGCACAGAAACAAAGCATATCTACTGTTTACACTTATATCGATTTTTGTATTTGAGAAGTGTTAATTTTATAAGTGTACGGAAATGCAATGCGCTTTTGTAGCCCCAAATGATTAGAACCCGATATTCACCCGAAGCGATTTGGAACTTTGCGAATTAAACAAATTAAAAAAACAATTTAACTTAATAATATCAATAAAACAATTAACGTAAAGATCAATTTAACGAATTCAATTTAACGAACGATCATGGCTACATTTAAAAGCCATCATTTGAAGTAATATTAACATTTTTATTTTCTTAAGAAATCATTAAGAGTTTACCACAAAATATTGGGAGTAACAACTTTATTTCAATATCTAAATAAGTAAAGCTTGGCCCACAATTAATGACAGTAAGCGCAAGCTGTTGAACTTGTTTTGCAACAACCGGTACACAACGCAAAGTACACATAACATGACTTCGCAAGAAAAAATCAACCATATCCTAAAGCGATATACTATAAGACAACCAAAAGCTATCATAGATTATAATTAACTTTGTTTTCCATTCTTAACTGTGTATCCCACACATGGCAGGTTAGGCAAAGGGAACTTGGGAACCTTGTGTTAAGACTCCATTTCAATTAAAACACTTCCGTTTCCCATTTTTCGCTGAATTTGAGTCAATGCGTGTTAAGTGGCGCAGCTCAACGCCGCGATTTGCCATGTTACTAGAATGAAGAAATGAAAATAATACCTAATTATCTCATTTCCTCAAGAGGGGATCAAGCCCACAACCTCTCTTGGCACTCCCGTACCACGACAGGCATATTCAATTTTAAAGAGGTTTAATAAAATGAAAGACATTAATAGTTTATTAACTAGCTAATAGGCTCGGAATAACTCAGTACATTTGCAACGAAACAGGTAACGTGATATGTTATAGCCAATCAATCGCCTTCCTCGATAAATGGACTATCCAATGTAAAATAAAGTTATGAACTGAAATATCAGAATAAAGTCAATATCCAACAAGATTTCAACGAACCAAGTTGGTAATTAACTTAATATATAATAGACTCATCTAGTCCATGTGGTTTTACAAAATTTAGCCCAAATTTTGTAACGAGGGCTATTCCAGTTCACATACAAATGTATTATATAGCTTTTTTTTCAGAGGCAGCCATAATTGTGTAAACGATTTTACCGAATAAAATAAATAAAAAGGCGAAATCACAACAAGAAAACTTGACATAGTAGAAAAGGGCATGGACGTCGTATCCATTGTATGTTATTTCAACAAGAAAAACCTTTTGAAAATTAATATAATTTAATTAAAATTAACCAATCATTCCAAAAAAACGATCAAATTATAACAAAATTACAAAATTTTGGTACAGCCAGGGGCACAAGCTTGTGACTGTCAACGCGACACAGGTTGGGTGTTCGATGTCCACTCGAGAAAAATTGATATTTTATAATTTCATTCATTTATCTTCGCTCTCAAGTCAAATCGCTGCGTTAAGCTCCGCCATTAGACACGCAACGACCCAAATACAGCGAAAAGTGGGGAAGCGGAACGGAGTACCTTAACAATATGTTCCTAGCTTTCCTCTGCCTACCCTTTCATGGACGTGATACAGCAATAATACTCAGTTTCACGCTGTATCCCGCACATGACAAGGTAGGCAGAGGGAACTTGGGAACCTAGTGTTAAAACACTCCGTTACACTTCCGTCCCCCACTTTCCGTCCAGCATTGCATATTGAGTGGCAGAACGCAAAACAATAATAACTATATACATATATTAACTTCAATTTATTTCACACTAACATACGTTTAATATCACAAAATAAAAGACAAGAGTTAGGTAAAAAAAACTATTACACATAGCATATGACAGTTTTTTTTATCATCAAGAGCCGCTTTCATACAAAATGACAGCATGTTGTTGAAATCTGCATTCTCTATGAAACACTTAACCCATATTCTAGCTCACTTCCTGTGAGAGACATTTTGTCATTAGCCGTTAAAGTGTACAGCTAATAAAGTTGTTATATCAACGTTATTATTTGTATAAGCTTATAAGCATTGTTATAGATAAATTTCGAGGCCTGTCGTGGCGCAGCGGCACAAGCGTGTGACCGTAATCGACAGGTTCTGGGTTCGATCCCCAGTCGAGGAAATGAAATATTTAATATTTTCAATTTAAATATTTATTGTTTCATTTCTTCGCTCTGGTAATAAGGCAAAGCGCGGCGTTGAGTTCCGCCACTCAACACGCAATGCCTCAACTTCGGCGGAAGGTGGGGAACGAAAGTGGAACGGAGTGTCTTTACACTAGGTTCCCGGGTTCCCTCTGGCTACCCTGCCTCGTGGGGGATACAGCGTGAAGCTATGTATGTATGCATGTTATAGATAAATTTCGTTCTGCTTCGTCCGCTTGAATTACACTATTTTATTTACTTATCTCAGTTACTTTCTTGTTCTAATAACATTATTAGATTTAAAACGATATCTATACATTGAAAATTGTAGCAAATTTGCCGAATGTGTTTAGACTTTAAATTGAAGTAACTTTTTTTATTTCTTAGCCTATTTAAATAAAACTAATATTAAATGATGATGGAAAATTGCTGAAATATAATAATGAACTGCATTTACATCTGGTTAGCTATTTCTGTGATTAGCGCGTACAGACGCACAGACAAACAGATATTCAATTTAAATTTAAAATCACTAATTTGGGCATTTTCATACAGTATAAGATCTTTTTTTAAATATCTTCCATATATATGGACATTGAAGAAAAATAAGTATGATAATCTATATCTACTAATAATAAATTCTGATTTCGTTTGCATCTTTACACGTTCTTTCCCTACTTGAGGCAGTACGTATTAAGTGGCATTCTTAAAGCCTCGCTTTGCCACGTTACCAGGACAAGGAAATATTTCATTCGCTCAAGTGGAGATCGAATCTGTCGCTATATACAGTCGCACTGGTGCCCGTGCACCGCGACAGGCCCCACAATTGATGTATAGTCAATAAAAAAAATAGGCATTCTATTATATAGATATAGTATTACATATTCCTTATTATAACTTTTTTTTTTCTTTTTAGAAAGATAGCAAAATAAATTTAGTGATAGTATATTTTTTCAGCTGTACCAAGTAGGGTGGGTAGTGAAACCGCTGCGAAATGAAATTGTTAACCTACGTTTCTTACTATGAATATAATTCCCGAGTGAAGATTGATTTACAGACAGGCAGTGTCACTGTACCAAATCAGGCACCGCCGGCCTTCGTCACTTGGCTCCAAAAATAAAATCTATTTAAAACAATGGCAATTGACACAGGCGGGAGTTTGTATTAATATTTAAGCAAGATTTAAGCTGACAGCGATCATGATCAACCATAATGGTTACGGACGAAAAGACAAAGTAAATAACATTTATGTGTTTATTTTAATTTCTCAGCTTCACGCTGTATCCCGCACGTAACAGGGTAGGCAGAGGAAACTAGAATTAAGACACTCCGTTCCACGTCTGTTCCCCACTTTAAATCGAATTTGAGGCATTGCGTGTTGAGTGGCGGAACTCAACGCCGAGTTATTCCTTGTACCAGAGCGAAGAAATAAAATAAAAACTTAAATTGAAAATATTAAGTATTTCGTTTCCTCAAGTGAGGATCGAGCCCACAACCTGTCGGTTACAGTCTCACGCTTGTGCCGCTGCGCCACGACAGGCCTCGAGCCTATCTATATTTTAATCGCATAGTTAAATTGACCGTAAATTCGCGCACTAATCTTGCGTGCAACTTATTTCTCGTATTATCAAACCGCCCCAGTTCCAAGTACAAAAGATCATTGTCTGGTTCATCGAACTCACCATCTGTAGATCTCAATTCATTGAAGTTAAATTAAACCGTATAATTATACAACAGTTACATTGAATTTTAGTGAAGGTGACTTTTTTCTATATTAGCGACACACACGCGGCTTCGCCCGCTTAAACTTTAATACTAATATCTCCAGAATTCGGCGGGAACTGATAAACGGAAGGGTCTAAATGGGAACGGAGTGCCTTAACACTAGATTTCAAAGTTTCCTCTGACTACTTTGCTATTTGTGGAATATGTGAAGCTGTCATGTGCGGGATACAGCGCGAAGCTAAGAAAAAATATAGTAACATCCTGTATCAATCGTAGAAATAAAATTGAAAGATTTTTGTAAAAAAAAAATATAACAGTATGTGCCACAACAGTTAAACCTAGACAGAAAATAATTGACAAAAATAAAGTTTCTCAGCAAGTCCCAAATGCAAAATAAAAATGTGCCAGAGATACATTAGGGATGTATTAGTAAATATAAATCAGTGCTTTCAACAGCAATAAGCACACACATATTACGCCACTCAACACGCTATGCCTCAAATTCAGGGGAAAGTGGGGTACGTAAGTGGAATGGAGTGTTCTGACACTTCCCAAGTTCCCTCTACCTACCCTGCCACGTGCGGGATACAGCTTGAAGCTAAGTAAAATATTTAACATTGTACTACATTGCTAATCACTGCATTTCAAGGCTCTATATATCAATGTATCTTTTTATAAAAATATTGATACAATTTCCTTACATCAAGTCTTCCAAAGCATTGATATGATATTTAATTATGAATTTATAAATTTATTATTACATGAACTGTAAACTACAGGAGTCTTTTTTATAAAAATAGATAATAATTTTAAATTATCATGTTGTTACAAACAGATAATTAATAAAAAAATATTATATAATAAATTTGAAGTTAGACAATCAAGTTCAAGTTGTATAGTATATAAAAATTATGCTTATCTAAAGATACATAATACATAATTAAATATAAACTATTGGATTATAATTGAGTATATGCTGAGGTCAATCAAAAGATATATAACAGTAGCACAGCATTTAACTGTTAATGCGATTGGTTATAAGTTCAATACTGAACACAGTGTTGATTTCTGTTACTTAAGAACTTGGTTATTCTTAAAAATTGGTCAGTATATAAGAAATATAGTTTAAATACTGATATACATACATTCATATCTACACAATTGTCTAGACAAAAGTAAAGACTTTGTAAGGATTTTGTTATATATTGTTGCTTTGTAAATTGCCTTAGCTATATGACAATGATATTTTAAAATATCTCATAAAATATAGTATATTCTTTTATAATGTAGGTATTTCAAAATATAATAATAGTAAATACTTTACTTTGCTTACAAAAGGAAATAATTATAATTGTCATTGTCAAAGAAAACATAAGACATAAATACATAGTACAATGTAGACTGCCAGTATTTAAGTGTGAAAGAAAATGTATTAGGCAGTATTTAAAATATTTAGTATTTTATTGGCATTTTAACCATATATTTAATATGGCTTTATTTTCTTATTTTAATTTTTCCTCATATATAACAGGCTAAGAAGAAAGAACAAAGTGTTATTTGTATCATATTGCAAATAGGAGTTTAATATTTTGTAAGACTGTTATGACATAAATTTTCCTGTTGTTTGATAGCAGTATACCAATGTTATACTAACTATAATATGTAAATATTTGTTTTAATGCCATTCAAATAAGAATCAGAACTAATATTTGAAAAAGCTCAAATATAATATTATTATAGTGCATAAACATGATTTAAATAACTTTTGTAATTATGTTGTTATTAAGTTGAGTAATAATTACACAAATTATAATTATAACAGACAACTAACACACATTCCAACAATGAAATTTTGATAGATTAGTATGTCCTAATTAACTTCACAATTATCATTATTATATTATTTAAACAAGTAGCATGACAAACAGAAACTAATTACACGACTCCTTAGCATACTTTGGCATCAAACACATGCCTCACGTCAAATAAAGTGTTGTAAACAAGTTTGTAACTTTAAGATTTACCAAAAAGGGCAATTAAAATGTAATTACTTACAGCCATCACCATCTCGAACGAGTACTTGTGTACCCTCACAGGGGAAACGTATTCTTGAACCATGGTTACCAAATAAGCAAAGTAAAGGTCTTTCAAAGAAAAAAGGATTCGAGATCCTTAAGCGAAAGCTGTTTACACTATGGTCATTATTCACCAAAGTTCACTTTTAAACTTTTTCGTCTTATTATTAAGATTCCCCTTCACTCTCTATTAAACATTACAAAAATAAACGAGTAAACGTACGTCAAATAAAGACAAAATGCGCGAGTCGCGACAAACAGCGAACGGCAGCATACGAAAATGAATTGATTATTCGCTATGAAGTTCGTAACAAACTAAAACATTTGACAGATTTTAGTGGATTGCCATATATAAAATTGTAAGGGAATCTAAATATATAATAATGTTATTATTTGCAATAATATTTTTTTCAAATAACAAAAATATATATTTATAAAAAATCTCCACAGTAATATATATCAATTATATTAAATAATTAAATATATTTTTTGTATATTACCACACTGATAGTATTAGCTTTTTCATATTTTAAAACTGAACAAAATTTTCGGTTATGTAAAAAGGTTAAACAATAAAATATTAAAAAGATAAATTTGATAATTACCTTATTTTGTTTTATACATTAAAAATAAACTGTAGCATATAAAAAAACCACTTCCGCAAAACTTTAATCCACGTTGATTGTAGCCAACTTCAGAACAGTGAGTAAGCGGGCCTTCAACGAAGCGAAGAGCGAATCGCGAATGTCTACCGCAATTATATGAAGTAGATTATTTCTTTATTGTATCGCAGTAACACAAAGCAAAATTCCATCAAAATTGTGCGCGTTCGTGCCCGATGTCTAGTGCTGAAGTCGCCGATAATTCCGTTGACCCCCCGGCAAAAAAGCGGAAGCTAAATACAGGAGAGGCGAGTTGCAAATCCTCAGTAATGGCGAACAATGGAACGCGCGTGGAAGACGAAATTGACGAGAGTCTGTATTCACGGCAGCTTTACGTGCTGGGACACGATGCTATGCGCCGGATGGCCAGCTCTGACGTTCTGATCTCTGGTCTCGGTGGCCTAGGAGTTGAGATTGCTAAAAATGTGATACTCGGCGGCGTCAAATCGGTAACCCTGCACGATGACCGGGCATGCACTATAGCTGATTTATCGTCTCAGTTTTACTTGTCTGAGGCAGCCATTGGCAAGAATAGGGCTCTAGCATCATGCGAGCAGCTCGCGGAGCTCAATCGTTATGTACCAACAACAGCGTACACCGGGACTTTGGATGAGGAATTTCTTAAAAAGTTCCGTGTCGTGGTGCTAACTGGAGCGTCTTGGGCGGAACAGGAACGCGTAGCGGCCATCACGCATGCTAACAACATAGCTTTGGTTATTGCAGACACTAGGGGTCTCTTCTCGCAGGTATTCTGTGATTTTGGGCCAGAATTCACTGTTGTGGACGTGACTGGTGAGAACCCAGTATCAGCAATGGTCGCTGGTATCACTCATGAATACGAAGCGGTAGTAACTTGCCTGGACGATACGCGCCATGGACTCGAGGATGGGGATTATGTTACTTTCAGTGAGGTATGTATGTTTTTTTTATCAAACAAAGGCCTTACTTATCTTAGATATATTAAAAAAAAAACATTATATTTAATAGAAACTAATGTGATTGTTCTTCTAAATTAACAATAGTTACCTGAAAAAATAGAATGCTGTTATTTTTTTGTCATCATGAATCACTAATATATGAATCACAGTACATTAAACTTTATTGTATATTTATTTAGTATCACCTAAAATCGTTAGCATTTTTTTTTCAACTAATAATATAAATAATACTTTGTATGTGACCTTTTATGAATATAATAAGATTAGTTACTTTGTTTGGTTATGTGTATACATACATATGGCTGCATTACATTATTTCAATCATTTCAGTTACTATTTTACATATTTATTACAAGAGCCTGTCCTTAACCCCTAATGATTTAAATGCTCTGTTAACATGACCAAATATGGTGTTAAGTTCTAACATTCAACACACAGTTTATCAAAAATAATGAAAAGTGTAAATATAGATATAAAAGATATCTCGAGACAGTCTAGGTGCAGTGCGGCAAATTTTGACTTATAATGTAATATTTCAATTTGTACTAAAATGAATGATTATATCTAAATTATATAAATTTTCTTACCCTGATAGATAAATTATGACAAATTCAAAATTCAAATATTTTTATTCAAAATAAGAAGTTACAAGCTTCTTTTGACACAAAGTAATATTAATATATTTAATATAAATATTCATTACTTGTTTTTAGATACAAGGAATGGCAGAACTAAATGGCTGTGAGCCAAGAAAAATTAAGGTGCTCGGCCCTTACACATTTAGTATTGGAGATACCACCAACTTTTCTAAATACATTAGAGGTGGCATTGTCACTCAAGTTAAAATGCCTAAAAAAGTTCATTTTAAACCCTTAAATGAATCTATTAAGAGTCCAGAGTATCTGATCACTGATTTCGGTAAGATGGACTACCCCCAACAGCTTCATGTCGCTTTCTCTGCTCTGCACAAATTCCAAGCTACCGAAGGTCGGCTGCCAAAGCCTTGGAGTGATGAAGATGTTGCTAAATTCAATGATTACGTAAAGAAGATTGTTGATAGCGAAGAATTGTTTAAGAGTGGTGAAATTGAAATTAATAATGAACTTATGGAGATTTTCTGTAAGGTATGCTTTTTTTCTATCAAATTTTTTATTACATAAAAATACGATTTAAATGTGATAAGTGAAAAGTATGTGAAATGTTTGAAAAGTACTAACTTTTAAATGTTTTATGGTGATTTTTATACCAAATTAGTTATATGTATTGTATATTAGAAATTACTCTAGAATTTAATAAAAAATAATGAAAGTTCTATTCACTCACTACTAAGAGAGAAATATTTAAGAGATATTATGTAAAATTGTTATGGTGGTTACTCAAGTGATGAGTTACGGTACACCATTTTACTCAACTATTCTCGTTTCTGTTAAGCAAGAGCTTATTAATTTTCTTGAGTTAATTATGTAATTTTGCTGGCTGTATGATAGACATGGTTAATTCAATAAAAACTATAGCCATACTTATATGTTAAGAGTGTTTGTATAAAATATTTAACCTTCTAATTTATTGAGTGGTTTGCACATTCAATTCCTTTGTGGATAATGCTTTTTATATTACAATATGTAGACTTGACATTGAAGGTACTTGTTGTTTACCAGCTTAGTTTACACTAAGAAAATGGTATAAAGTCTTGACTGCATTTAATTTTCTCTGCGTAAATTGCAAATGTATGAATGCAGATTATTAATAAATAATTTAATGGCTAATATTTTAGCTTTACACTGTATCTTGGACATTGCTGGGTAGGCAGAGGGTATTTGGGAACCTAGTGTTAAGACACTGTCCCATACCCCACCCAGTATCCGTTAAATATGAGAGATTGCATGTTGAGTGGCAGAGCTCAATGCTGCGCTTTGCCTTGTTACCAGAGTGAAGAAAATTAAAACATTAAGTATTTTATTTCACCAAGTAAGGGTGAACCCACTACCTTTTGTGTTTACAGTCGCAAATTTGTGCCTCTGAGCCACAACAGTCATTGAAATATATGAATGTAATATTTTTTAATTCTTTTATATATTTATTAAAAAAGAAGTCTGAGCTACATTAAGTACATAGATAGTAAAAAATATAAATTAACTTTACAGGTATCATCTGGAGACCTAAACCCTATGAATGCCGCCATTGGTGGTGTAGTTGCTCAAGAAGTGATGAAGGCATGCTCTGGAAAGTTCCACCCTATTGTTCAATGGCTATACTTAGATGCCATTGAGTGCCTCCCCAAAGACAGGTCTGGCCTCAACGAGGACAACTGTAAGCCCACAGGGTCCAGATACGATGGACAGATTGCGGTGTTTGGTAAAGACTTCCAGAAGAAACTCGGTCAATTGAAGTATTTTATTGTTGGTAGGTACTATTTTGTTATAGTTCAGGTGTTTTGAATTGTGTTTGTCTTTTCATTTATTTTGCTAGCGAGGTATTATTATAGAAGGATATGTAACAAGATCAATTTGAAAAAAATAATTTAATGACATTGCAGTATATATAGTTATGTGTATTTAAAAGACTATAATGTTCAATATTTTTTTTCTAAATTCTAAATGTGGGTGTGATCTCCAATTGGAGAATGAAATCTGGTTAAACAAACTGCAGTGCTAAGTTTCGCCATTCAACATTACATACAGAAATTACTAAGATTTGCCTATAATTTTAGCTGTTATATATGATGAAAATCATTTTATCGCTATTATATGACATATTGTAAAATTGTTAACCTACTATACAAAAAGAGGGGTGTTATGAGTTTGACCTGTCTGTCTGCACCATATATTCTAAATTAATTATATACAGTGCATTTGGTTTTTTTTCATTTGGAAGGGTATTTCCTTGTTCATTGCAGTGGTTGTTAACTATGTTTTTTGCAAATCAAATAAGCAGTATATGAACTACAAGCACACTTTCTAATATTTAATTAAGAGGCAGTGAGATATTGAGTGTTTTTCGTTTTATTTAAAATTTTATTTTATAATTCCATGATATTATCATATAATAAATATAATAAAATGGAAAAAAAAATAATAATATAAAAATATTTGAATGTCTACAAGGTTTGCTTTGTTAAAAGCAAGCATTTGTAGATAAAAAGGCCAATGAACTATAAATTGAATCAGTAGTGTCTCTTTAAATGATAATTAACTAACTAATCTTACATTGTTGAGTGTCCGTCATGTGACTAATCTTTGACAATATCATCATTGTTTTATACATTTTCAGTATAAATTTGTTTTTTTTTTTGTTATTTTATTTGCTATACAATAATATCATTAAAGCCATGAATGTCAAAGGTTCAGTTCCAACTCGGGGGAATATATATATATATATATATATATATATATATATATATATATATATATATATATATATATATATATGTATATGTATATGTATATGTATATGTATATGTATATGTATATGTATATGTATATGTATATGTATATGTATATGTATATGTATATGTATATGTATATGTATATGTATATGTATATGTATATGTATATGTATATGTATATGTATATGTGTGTATATATATATATATATATATATATATATATATATATATATATATATATATAATAACCTTGAAAACTACACTTGATGCTGATTAGAAAACGAAATGAGGAAAATAGTTCTTATTTTCCTTGAAATATCTGTGGTATTAAAATTGACATTGAGATAATAGTATATAGATTTTGAGGCGCGGTGGTAAACTGATTAACTGTAAACTCGATGGTAGTGAGTTTTAATTTCCACTCATAAGAGTGAATTATTTTAATGTCTTTGCTCTCATAATAAGACTACATTCGGTGTTGAACTCCGTCACGCAAACCGCGTCTCCAAATTGAGTAGTGCGCTGGAAATGGATTTGTTTACATTAGGTTTTATCAGCCTATCCTCGAAAAATCAAGACATTTCTGATGATCCAATTCAGATATATCAATGCATGTACATAGATATTGAATTAACAAATATTTTATATAAAATAACAAAGATTTTTGAATGTACATATTTTATTTTAAATACAGTAAGAACTCGATTGACTAGCTCTTAATTTAACAATTTTGCAACTATCTGCATCGACCCAACTGCAACTTATACATTAAATAACTATGGATAAGTTTATAATCTTCATCTCTTAATTTTTTTTTGTAAATACATACTTTTTTGTACATACTTAATATTATATACTGATTATACAGGAAAATCTGCTTTTCTTCATACTATTGATTATCGGGATTTTCAATTATACATACAGACGCTTAACGACAGTTTGTTAAATAGATTTTTTTTTAATATGGAGTTAAATGAAAATCAAGATAAATATGACATTTACCCTACATATTGTAATATAAATTCTCAATAATAATAAAAAAAAAAAACTTTTTATTCTCAAGGTGCTGGTGCCATAGGCTGTGAACTCTTGAAGAACTTTGCCATGATAGGCGTAGGAGCTGATGGTGGGCGTGTGACGGTCACCGACATGGACCTGATAGAGAAGTCCAATCTGAACAGACAGTTTCTGTTCAGGCCTCATGATGTGCAGAAACCCAAGTCCAGCACCGCTGCGAGGGTAAGCAGATTTTGAAATTTTATGTAAATGATTATATTTGTGTGATGTTTAAAATTAACATTTATCTAATAAAAGATAAGGTCTGTCTTGGCGCAGCGGTGCAATTGATAGGTTGTAGGTTCATTCCCCACTTGTGCTTGGTTATGGTTCATGGCAAAGTGCGGCGTTGATATCCGCCTCTTAAATCGCTATAGGAACGGAGTTTGTTAGTTCAGTTATAATAAATCTTGGTAATATCAAGATTTTAATGGATTTAAAAAAATATAAACAAAGAGAATTTATTGTAGTACAATCGGTGGTGGGCCTCGGAGTTTTGCGAATTTGAAATCGCCATAGCGTTGGAACGGGGGAGGGGGGCGGAGCGCGGGAGGTGGGGATCTGTAACTCGGGCCTTGGAAATTTAGTCGCAATGGAGCACTTCACGGGTGAACAGCGTGCGTTCTGTGTAAAAAATTATTACAAAAATGAAATGCTGATTCGTGCGTTATTGTTCGACGTTCATTTCGCTCCCACTATGGATTGCATGATTTAAAACAGTGTCCGAGTGAAAGTTTGATTAGGGCGTGGGTCAGAAAGTTCGAGGCTACCGGTTCGACCCTTAATCAGAAACCTAAGGGGCCCGAAAGGACGAAAAGGTCAGATAAAAACATAAACGAAGTCGGAGCTTCCGTACTACGCAATCCTGGGCAATCAACTCGCAAGCGATCAGCAGAGCTATCTGTATCAAGAACGACTTTGCGTCGTATTTTGAAGGAAGATTTAAAATTGCACCCGTATAAACTTTAACTAGTGCAAGATTTGAAGCCAAATGATCACAATTTACGACGTGATTTCGTCGAAACAATGTTTGAGCGGTTTCGGAGCTTCAACAATATTCTTTTTTCAGACGAAGCCCATTTTCACTTAAATGGGCACGTAAATAAACAAAATAGTCGTTATTGGGCCTCAGAAAATCCACAATTCAAACACCAAAAGCCTTTGCATTCGCCAAAAGTGACAGTTTGGGCGGCTATTTCAGCACACGGAATCATCGGACCCTTTTTCTTTGAAGACCAGCGAGGGAATTCTGTGACAGTTAATACTGAGCGATACACAGCCATGTTGCGCGATTTCTTTTACCCACAGCTGTCAGAATTTCGAGGGTACAATAGTTCGACATGGTTTCAACAAGATGGCGCCACTTGCCATACCTCTAACGAGAGTTTGGCAGCCGCAAAGGAGATGTTTGCTGGAAAACTCATTTCGCGCCGAGGTGACATTCCATGGCCACCGAGGAGTCCGGATTTAACTCCACCCGATTTTTTCTTGTGGGGCTACATGAAAAGTAGAGTCTACAGTAATAATCCGACCACGATTGCAAAGTTGAAGGCCAATATCCGCGAAGAAATGGCCGCTATTCCGCGTGCCATGTGCGAACGAGTTTTTGTCAATTTGAGGTCGAGATTCGAAGAATGTTTGCAGCGGGATGGTGCGCATCTGGATGATGTTATTTTTAAGAAATGATTTTTCCAAATGTTAACTTTAATTTAAAAATAAATTGGTTTTAATATTACTTTTGTTTTTTTTTTTATGAATTTTTCAAATTCGCAAAACTCCGGGGCCCACCCTGTATTTCGAAGAAGAATTTAAGTATTATTGGTAACGAAACACACAACTACCTTTTTAAGCTTTAAATGTTTTGTCTGTGTGTTTGTGTAAATCAAAAAGGGCTTAAATAAATTGAATTTTATTTAGTAAATAAATAGTTTTCTGAATTGTATTTAAATAAACTTTTTTCGCTTCGTGTTGTATCCTACACATAGTAGGGTAGGCAGAGTGAACCTGGTAACCTAGTACTAAAACACTTCCGCGTGTTTAGTAACGTATCTTAACGCCGCATTTTTTCTTATCACCAAAGCGAGGATATAATTATAAATAAAATTGTCAATCAATAAGTCATTTATAAATTCCATATAAATTACAGGTGATCAAACAAATGAATCCACTAATGAACGTAACGGCACAAGAGAACAGAGTCTGTCCTGAAACGGAGTCGGTGTACGATGATGCGTTCTTCGAGCAGCTGGACGGTGTGGCCAACGCCCTGGACAACGTGGACGCCAGGATCTACATGGACAGACGGTGCGTGTACTACAGGAAGCCGCTGTTGGAGAGTGGTACGCTTGGCACCAAGGGAAATACTCAGGTGATTTTGGAGTTTTTTTTTACTTTTAATATTATTTAAGGTTTATTTCGTGGCGCAGCGGCACATGCGTGTGACTGTAACCGACAGGTTGTGGGTTCGATACCAACGCGAGGAAATTAAGTATATAATATTTTAATAGGTAACAACGCAAAGCGCGGCGTTGAGTTCCGCCACTCAACACACAAATTCGGCGGAAAGTTGGAAACGCAAGTGGAAGGGAGTGTCTTGACACTAGGTTCCCAAGTTCCGTCTGCCTACCCTGCCGTGTGCGGGATACAGCGTGAAGCTGACTTTGAATATTAAGTATGGCAAGTGTTGTTGTTCAGTAAGTGGAATATTGGTTTGTTATGAATATTATTTATAGTTGGGTAAGTAGATGCTTACCTTCACAAATTATATGAGGATGGAGGATTGTCGAACAATCATCCAATATTTATTGATATCATTTAGATGTAACTTTACTGTTATCTTTTCTCGGTCGTTGGCTTCATTTCTGAAGGTCGTGTCCACTCTTGTCCAGGGTCTGGGTCACGGTATTTATTAAATTTCGGTATTTTTTAAATAACGATTCGATTCGTCCGAACGAATGGCTTAGTTAGTCAGAGCGCTTAAACGGTTTCCAAGAGGCGCGGGTTCAAATCCTCCTTCGTTCAATTTTTTAAACGATTTTAAATTTAGTATTTTTCTTTCTAAGTGGGGATTAACACTTTAAAAATAGTAAATAAAAAAAAACAGTATAAATCATTATCGTAATAAATATTAGATAATTTATAACGTCTTATTTTCCACAGGTGGTAGTACCATTCCTCACCGAGTCCTACAGTTCTTCACAAGATCCACCAGAGAAGAGCATACCGATATGCACCCTGAAGAACTTTCCCAACGCCATCGAGCACACCCTTCAGTGGGCTCGAGACGAATTTGAGGGTCTGTTCCGTCAGGCTGCGGAGCATGCAGCCCAGTATCTCGGAGATCCTCACTTCTTGGAGAGGACCATGAAGCTACCGGGCAGTCAGCCCCTGGATGCTTTGGAAAGTGTCAGGGTATGTTGGTTTTTGTTGCCACTTCTGCTGTAGCTATTAATTTGTTTGTTTTTACATAAGAAAATTTCCATTCCAAACATTTTTAGACAAATTTTAGTATAAAATATAAAAACATGCAATATTGCCTATTTTGCGAATAATTATATTTTGTGAATAATTGCAAAAATTCTTGACTGAAAGAAGAAAAAATAGTTTTTAAAAATTTTTCGAACGTCGAAAAAAGACATTTTACGTAGCCAGAAATAAAACATTTGTTTGTTTGTTGCTTAATGCTGTGTCCCACATTTGACATGGTAGGCGGAGGAAAACTAGTATATAGGGGACTCCGTCCCATTCGTCACTACCCACCCCCGCTTAATTTAAGGCATTGTTAGTGGATTGGCGAAACTCAACGCCGCGCTTTGCCTTGTTACAAGAGTGAAGGATTGAAAATAATAAACATTTTCTTTTCCTCGAGTGGGGATCGAATCCACAACCTGTCACGATAAAAGTTAATATAAAATTATTTCATAAAATTTCAGAACGCCATAAACGAGCGGCCACTGAACTTCGACGACTGTGTAACATGGGCGCGTCTGCACTGGGAGGCGCAGTACTCCAACCAGATCAAACAGCTCCTCTACAATTTCCCCCCAGACCAGACCACCACCAGCGGTGCCCCATTCTGGTCTGGACCCAAGCGGTGCCCGTCGCCCTTGGACTTCGACCCTGAGGATGAACTGCATATGGACTACGTTGTAGCCGCTGCTAACTTGAGGGCTCAGGTGTATGGACTACCGCCGTGTGTGGATAGGGAGAGGATTGCTAAGGTGGCTTGTGCGGTTCAGGTACGTTTTATTTCTTATATATAATATTGTAAAAAATTAAGACACTTGATAGTCATAAGTTTGTTTCTAGTTTGTGGTAATGATAGATTTAAGTGGATTCCATCTTTTCATTTTGATATGGACAAGTTGAAGTATCATTCATTGAGTTTTGCTTAATAATGTCAGTGAATTTGGACAGCCAGTGAGGAATGTTATCTCATTAATATATTAACTTTTTTTTCTCCAATGTGAAGGGGTGAAGCTGCTCATCTTAGGTTGTTTGATACGTGTCTAATGTAATGTAGCAAAGGTTGTAGATACAAATGAAAATTAATTTAGAAATTATTATTTTTAGAAAAATGCATTTTTATAATATAAATAGCAATTATATATATTCTTTTTTTCTTTTAAGGTACCGAAATTCAAACCGAAGTCCGGCGTGAAGATAGCAGTAACAGACGCCCAGCTGCAACAGAACAACGACGACATGGACCAAGACAGGGTAAAGAACATTGTGTCCGACATGCCACCACCAAGCAAGCTCGGCTCCTTGAAAATAACTCCACTAGACTTTGAAAAGGATGATGATACCAATTTCCACATGGACTTCATAGTAGCTGCATCCAATTTACGTGCTGCTAACTATAAAATACCTCCAGCGGACAGACACAGGTCTAAACTGATTGCTGGTAAAATTATACCTGCCATAGCGACTACTACATCTGTGGTCGCTGGTTTGGTGTGTCTCGAGCTATACAAATTGGCTCAAGGCTTCAAAAATCTGGAAGTGTTCAAGAATGGATTTGTTAACCTAGCTTTGCCCTTCTTTGGCTTCTCTGAACCAATATCAGCCCCCTCTAACACTTATTACGAACAAAAATGGACTCTATGGGATCGGTTCGAGGTGAAAGGTGAAGTGACTCTCCAAGAATTCATTGATTACTTCAAAAATGAACATAAATTAGAAATCACTATGTTGTCTCAGGGAGTTTGCATGTTATACTCCTTCTTCATGCCCAAAGCCAAGCGTCAAGAACGACTGAACTTGCCCATGTCAGAAGTGGTGACCAAAGTGTCCAAGAAGAAGCTGGAACCCCACGTAAAGGCCTTAGTTTTCGAGTTATGCTGTAACGACGAGGACGACAACGACATTGAAGTGCCCTACGTCAAGTACACCCTGCCTTAACATCGAGTGAACAACACAAAAAGCCAACATTTCAACTTTTGGCGTTTTTGTAGCATTTATTGAAGTTAAATGCAATAATTTGTGGAAGCGGAGGTGGTTTACGGATCAGTGCCTGGACTTTGTACAGTGATAGTGTTAACAGTGTGTTGCGTTTGTGCTTGAAACACCGCTTTTATCTGCGTATCTTTCATATATTTATAGTAGTATAATTGTTTGCGGGCGTCGCGATATCTATCGGTTTTGATTCGTTTTAATGTTACAATGAGGGGTCTGTATATGGAGATATAATACAATAAAAATGTCGAGCGATATTTTCGTTTTATTTATTTATTTTCTTATTTAGTTTAATTTTGGTTAATGGAATAGGGTATTTGACTATTTAGAGCATGTATTTATTATTGTTTTGGCAACTCTATTGTATATATAAGTGCACAACAACCTCTAGGTATAGGCAAATCCAATATTTGGTCTATTCTAATAATTTATTTATTATATCACTATGAAACTTCATTCTGTACGTTCATATTAGGAGAATCCTAGTTCCAAGAGACTCAGTTGTCATTGACACAAGCCAAATATTGCATTGGCCTTGACCTTACCAGATTTAAGAAATTTAAAATATGAAATATTCCATTTACTCATGCGGGTATCGAACCCACAATCCATCTTGTTGACAGTCGCACGCTTGTGCCATGACAGGCCTCAATTTATAAAAATAATACATCAATGTAAAATGATTTTACTAAGATGGCTATAGAAAGTAGTTTATTTTTAATTTAACAGCAAAATCTTCTCTTAGTCAAATACCCTGTACATTCTTTGGGAGTATCAGTACAAAACAGTATAAAAGAACATTGTTATTAATATACCTTACAAATATTAGTGACCATAGATTATATGAAACTTATTTGAACATTCATTTATAAAATTACGCAGATTTGTGTTAATGACTAGAAAATACTATTTATTAAATGACCATGCTTTACAAAAACAATACCAAAAAAAAAACTACAAAATGTTACAAAAAAATATAAATTATTAATATTTAAAAATCAGACTTAAATTTCGATATAAAGAGATAGATAAAATACAAAATATATATTCCATATTTTAGATATTGTAGAAAGATCTTTGATAAATTAAACTAATTTTAAAATAATTATTTCCCTGAGTCGGGAATGAATGCACTACCATCGCGTTTACAGATGATGTCTTGTACATAGATGTTATATTTCTTTTATAAGGAAGAGTTAGACAAGTGTATAATTAAAAAAAAACACTAATCATAATTAGAAAACCGCATTTCAAAAGGTTCATTAATTTAAGAGCTACAGTGCCACAAACAGACAGACATGTCAAAATTATAACACCCCTTTTTGTATGAGAGGTTAAAAATATGTTATCAAAAATCTTTCTATAGTACCCAAGTGATAGGCACCAGTTCGGAAGCCATTGTACAACCTCAGTTTATAATTACTTAATGTTTACATAATTACATGTAAAGTAACTTACTTGTTACACTTTGTATACATTTTAGAGTGTTTTAACACTAATATTCGAAGGATTTGAACCTGTGGCCTGTGAAATGCTAGAAATTTTCTATTATACTTACAGTTATGTTAAGGAATGTTTAATTCTATGGCTATAAAGTAATTATTTATGTAGTTAAAGTAAACGGAAATTAATAACTATATACTATTGCATGCATTTCTATGTACTTGTTATGAAAATAATTGTATTTCATATATATTTCAATAATTTTCAAGTTAATTAAACACAACAGTTACATTTCAAGAAAATAAAATGACTCTGTAAAAATCATTATGCACATACAATTTCACACTGGTATCACAACATTCTTTATAAAATATTATGAAAAAAAAAAAGAAAACCGAATTCTACCAAACTAAAACACGTAGAGAGCAACATTTTATGCATAACAAAATAATAACAGATTTTTTTTTTTCATTTATAAAAAAGGTTTACAACCCCTGATTTGTAAAACGTCAAATGTTAAAAATTTGAATTCAGCCATTTTTCAAACCTTATATATTTAATATATGTTTTAAGCAATAATATGTTTTGCAAAGCTCATTCTAATTATAAATAGGTACCGTGTGGATGTCAGCGCCATGGACGGCGGCGCGGACTCGGGATGTAGCGGCGCAGGTTCTTATCCTTGCTAAATGTCTCTGAAATATTTATAATATTAGAATTTACAAAAATTAAATTTGTTAAAGATGCTATATTTAAGAAAAAGTATGCTTTAAGCATAAATAACACAGATAAGCAAATTACCAATATAGTGAACACAGAGAAAAAAAAATGAAAATTTGTGATATAATCAAGAATTTATAAGCATATATAATGTATTATTAATTAATAATAATATAAAATACTACACGAGTAAAACATTGAAAAGCCAAAAAGAAAATATCACAGGGAATGAACGAACATTTTCCATAAAGAATCAAATTCTCATGCTCAATGTATAAAATGGCCGTACATGCAAATATGATAAAACGAAAAAAACAATAAGAGCATAGTACAAAGCAGATTTCAAGTCAGATAAAGATGTATAAAACAATCAAAATTAAACTTTATAGATGGCAACTTTTATAGATTGACCGTGTGATAAAAAAAAGGAAAGTATATTTTCAAAGCTGGCAACATTCACTTAACGTATATAGTGTTACCATAATTGGATTGAGTCATGAGCGAGGGCGGGGGGCGCTTGGCGCGCGCCGGGAACACCCCACTGTGGCTTTGCGACATTAGGTCCCTAAGAATCGTACATACATGTATATATACATATACATATACATATACATACATATATATATATATATATATATATATATATATATATATATATATATATATATATATATATATATATATATATATATACATATATATATATATATATATATATATATATATATATATATATATATATATATATATATATATATATATATATATATATATATATATATATATATATATATATATATATATATATATATATATATATATATATATACCTCAACCGCTTGTTAATATATAAAATTGTAATTCAAAATTATTAATATCTATGTATCTGCTCTCCAAATTTTATTACATACATAACATATAAAATATTCTTTTTTGTTTTTATTACACATTTAAGTATTTTATTCTTATTATTGTTCCAATGTTATAAAAAAGAATTTGTAATTTCTATTTAAACATAATTCAAAGATGGCAAATGGCACACCCAGACACAGCTCCTAGGGGACAAATGTGACAGCAGGACCTGAACCTTTCTGACAAAAAGCCATGCCGACTCATTTATTTCCCTTCCCGCTTCCCGCTCTATCTCACATGTGGCAGAAGAAGCAGAAGGAACTTGGGAACCTTGTGTGTCAACGCTGCGGTTTACCTCATAACCGGAGCGAGGAAATGAAAATATTAAAGATTTAATATCCTTGAGAAGGGATCTAGCCCACAATTTGTCGCATGTACAGACAATCTGGTGAGCTTCTGCGCCAGGCCTCAGGCCTTCATTATTTGCTATTATTATGATATCAAAAAAACTACACGTTAACAATAACAGAGAAATAGTTTAAACAAAAATAGAGTATAAAATAAGACAACCTTACTTACATATGCCTATAGCACCTATTCTTGTGGGGCTGATATGACGGCAGGGGAGCGACCCTTGCTGCTAAAAAAGCCTCATCAACTGAAGCCTCACCTAAGCCCATTTTTCGCCATTCATTTATGGTGGAGAGAGTAACTTGTTTCAATAGAGACTTACGTAGGCCTATAGTTCCTATGGGGCAGATGTGATGGCAGGGGACTGACCCTCGCCGCCAAGGAGCGCCGTCGGCTGCGGTCCGAGGCGATGAGGGCGCACCTCTCAGACGGAGTGCTCGCTATGAATGTGTCGTGGAGAGAGTAACATGCCGCCGTTATCTGAGGAAAATATTAAAATAAAAAAAATCAGCTTCACGCTGTATCCCGCACATGGCAAGGTAGGCAGAGAGAGTCTGGGAACCTGGAAGTTTCCCAAGAAAAGGAACGCCAGGGAAGTTTCAAGACATTCCGTTCTGTTCCCCATCACAGTCGAGTTTGAGGTATATGGTGAATGGCGGCATTTCTTCGCTCTGGTACAAGGCAAAACGCGGCGCTGAGTTCCGCCACTCAACACGCAAATTCAGCGGAAAGTGTGTAACGGAGTGTCTTAACACTAGATTCCCAAGTTCCCTCTGCCTACCCTGCCATGTGCAGGATACAGCGTTAAGCTAAGAACTAATCCTAAAAACAATACTGAAACACTACAGTTAAATTACAAAAACATTAAACAATATTGAAGTAAATACTTAACTAATTATGAACGAAATAATGAAATATATATAAATAATGATTGAGACTGTATTATCACATAATTTAATACTTATCAGAAAATCATTTACATTACCAAAAATAAATATGGAGACATTTCTAATTTTTATTTCAAAAGAAAAGAAGAATAAACATATAAAAGCATTATCAACCCGCAAGCAACCAGCCCTGCCCCAGCCATTATCACCTGTTGTATCAAACGTCTGTGCAGGTCTACATCAGCCCCCCGGATGCCCTCGCGGTCCTGATGCAGCTGGAGGGCACACAGCAGTGCATCCTTTATAGTCTGAACAGTGCCCAGGACCCGCTCCGTCTTCATGAGACGACGGACGAGGAAACCTTTGGCGTGGGCTACTATTTTAGTAGCCGCTGCCCGCTGATGTATGAAAAATTGGAATATTTTTCATTGAGATAATATATATTTTTTTGGAATGGGCAGAGAGAGAAGATTGAAGGAAGATTGGGACATGAATAAGAGAGTCAGGAAGAGAGATGGTCATGTTGATTGGATTTTGATAAGGGTTTGAGACTATGTGGATTTTAAGGGGCGAGTGGTTGTTTATAAAGAATATTAGTTTTTAAGTAAACGAAAATATTTTTTACTAATATATGAAAATATTGATGTAAATACAGATCGATTCTAACATTTATTAGAAAAGCTAAATTTATAATATCTATATTACTTTTGACTAAATTTAATATTAATATAATTAACTACTAAAATATTCAAACAAATTGCGAAAAAATACTAAATAATTTCCTGAATTCCTGAATTGAAGACTTACCTCTTGGGCTGTAGGTGTTCTGAAAACATTATTCGGTCTCAAGCACATATTATTTATCGAATGCTGTATCGTCGCGTCCATATTTTTCAAAGCGATATCTGTAGGCCGACAAGCAACCGAGTTCTGTATGGATTTTTCTGGCGTACACATAATCACAGTGTTGTGGACACTCGGGTGGACGTATGGATGACAATCCTCGTCCGATGGAAACGTAACATTGAGGTCCGCCATCGTATCGTTCGTTCGATCAGTTAGTATTGGCTCGTAATCGCGGTCAGAGGAGACGCTGGTTTCATACACAAGCTTTCTAGACGTGGGTGTGTGTTTTCTGACTGGAGAATGAGTCCTAGTTCGACTACCGTCACTTGGTTTTGGACTCTTATCGGTTTCTGGAACATTCTTATTGGCTTGCTTCTTCATACTTCCGGTTATATCTCGAGATTTCTTTAACACATTATCGCAATAATTAAGATAATTATTTGTTTCCGTCAACGTGGTCACCACAGGACTGTCACAGTTGTCTGGCGGCTTCTGATTTATCAATTGGCTCAAGCTGACAGGCCCTCTGTTAACCTCATTGTCTTTGTCACTCCAAGCGTCTTTCACTTCGTTTGGTGATTTCGGACAAATAGTTTTCAACTGTGTGAAAAGCAAATTATTCTGTTCTTCGAACACTTGCTGGAGTAGCATTTGCTCCTTCTTCTGTTTCTCAACTAAATTCGCCATTTGAATGAGTTGCTGTTTTTGAATTTTTTCGTACAGCTCTCTTACGCGCGTCGCCGGGTCCTCTGATTCGGAGGGAGGCTTCTTGTTTTCCTTTATGGATTCATTTTGTTTCTTTTGATTTGTCATTGGAATTGTTTGCTTGGGTGTCTGTGCAGTGTTGACTACAGGACTTGGAGTCTTTTTCGGTTTGTGTAGAGGATCAGACTTAGGTGAAGGCTTCGGAGGACTACGTTTAACTTTTTCGGCTGCCAAAGATTTGGCCCGCGGCGGTAATATTTTTCTAATAGGTTTAGTACTGGTATTTTTCGGGCCATTTTTAACATTTTTAGACAAGCTTTTCTCTTTCAATTCTAAAGCCATCGACGACCATTTCTCTTTCGCCGATTCCAAGTCCCAACTCCTTCGTTTTTTATTTGTATAACTTATATTAGACATGGACTCGCTCATAGAAATCGAAGTAACGTCCATACCGGTATTAATAGATTGTACTTCCAAATGAGCCATCAGCACAGGGCTTGGTTTCAAAAGGGTATATGATCTTTGACGTATCAAAGGCTTGGGAGATTCTTTCACACTTTCCGTATGTATATCATTCAGAGACCCCGTAAAACTTTTAGAACTGAGAGAGGGTGGTCCATCTTGACTAAAATGAATAGTAGCTATTTGATCTGGCATAGCATCTTTATTTATGCTTAGACTAAAACTCAATTTATCATCTTTTATAGTGGTGCTTTCATCTGATGTTATGGGTTCTCTATGACACACGCAATCTCTCTCAGGTAAATCGTTAAGAGTTTGAGAAGAAATGGGGCTTTCAAGTATATGTCTACCGGTTTCATTGATACTGAGACTCAAGTCTATAACAAGCTTCGAAGATAGTTTAGACGAAACGCTTTCCGTATCAGCTGTGAGGTTAGATGATAAATTATCCAAAGTATTGCTTGTGCATATTTTAACAGTAGATTCTTCAAGATATTTTTCATTTATACCATTCCTATCAACACTAGAAATACTTTCATGTTGATTCTCTGTAGGTATTTCATAACTTTGCTCAGATTCTGGGAGATCGGGAGCATCTGTTTTATCGTCATTTGATTCTGTATCACTATCAATTACTAATGGCTTGAGAGTTTGGATACGTTTTTCTACCTCTTTGGCAAGTAATTTATAGTACTGCATTTCTTTACGGCATTCTTTGGAGAGCTGGAACAAATATTCTCCATGATGCAAGATGGAAGAATTATTTATTTAAGAATATTTTATGACTGTGTAGGTAAAGGTTGTGGATGTCATCCTCACTCTTTCTATAATATAATATGTAGAGTAAATTTCTCTTATTCAAGACAAAATTGAATGGAAAGTATACATAAGTGGAGAATTAATGGTTTCAATTCATTCATATCATACCCTCTCTTTCTTTAAACTCCCTCTGCCCCACTCTGCTGAATATACAGTATGAAATTATTAAAAAATATACTTATTAAGTTAAGAGAAAAGGGGAGACCATTATATCCAATAAAATTAACATAAATCAATGATGTAAACTTACAACAGGCGGTAAAAGCGGTATTCCATTAATCTTCATACAAGACAGATACTGGTGTGATTGTCTCACAGATTTAACATCCCACGGATCGTTCATAGCGACACGATTACATCAGATGCTAATAACAAAGTAACTCCGAACGCTAGCACCCAAAAGAACTAAACTCATGCTTTATACTTCACCTTTCATATAAAATACCAGCAAGCACTTAGGAAATAAGGAGGTTGATCAATATCTATAATATCCGAAATACTTTATATTGGGGAAATTAATTTTACTCTTTAATTTATCTGATCAAAACGATGTTGTCATGGTACGATTACGTCAGTTGCTATGCCGGTTAGAATATGTAATCAAAAACATATTTAATATTACATTTTACTTTATATTTTGAATATTCAAAAACCAAACAGATTTAAATTTAACTACAAATGAACACTTTACAACAACATGCTCGTAATTTGAATTTATGAAAACAAATGTTGTGTTGTTTTAATTTACAGCGGTTTAGATATATTGAAAAAACTACACCATTTATGGCCATGACAACGGAAAAGGCGATGAGAATCGGCCAATAGACATCTTATTATGTTAAACTGATTATTATATGAACCAATGGAAATTGAAAATAATTTTATTGTGCTGTCAAATTGACAGCTCAGTTTTTTTTAGCGTAGTATGGCTGTGTGTAGACTTAGATCACATAATTTTCAGCTGTTTGCAAAAATATTATATTTATATATTGTATGTATATCAAAATAAATATATTTTAAAAGAAAACTTGAAATATAAATAAACATTATAATTTTTTTTTAATTAATAAACATTTTGGGCAATCGTTAAACTTCAGTAAATGTCAAATTGACATTGTTTTTTGAAATGAATCACAAAAGCACGAAGCACAAATTATTAAATTAAAAAATATTTAATAAGTTATGATAGACTTGTAATTAAAATTATCAAATTGCAATCATATAGAAATCACACATTCAAACAAAAAATGAATTCATTAACAATTAAAAATATGTGCCCGGCGGCGAAGCAAGCAATATTATGTTTTTTACTTTCTAGCTTAGTTTTTATAGTCTCATTTTTCTCAGCATCAGTTCTGGGCTTCACATCTGAGCTATGGGCACTTACTTATTGGGGACCGGCGCTTTACTTCTGTCTATTAAACTTTATTTTACGATACTCTCTAAAGGGCTTCACATACGATGTAAGTATATCCAATTAGTATTGACCAGTCCAGTTTATAATAATACGTGACATATCAACAGGCAGACAGCTTTAACAAACTAAACGACAAATGTTTATAGATATAAGGATATTTGTTTGCACATGTATATTTTAAACAATGCTATTAACTCCTGCGGTAATTAATTTAAATATGTTTTTTGTTATAAGTAAATTATTCACATTATAATTTAATTTTTTTAAAATTCTAGGTGGCAGTCAGATCTGCTTTCCTTGGAGCAGTGTTTGCAACAGGATTTTATTTTGCAACATTTGATGACAGCTGCCACATATTTGGACTTTATGCTATGGCATTTTCAATGTTCCATTTCTCTGAGTTTTTATCAGTGGCACTAACGAATCCTCGGACATTGACGATAGATTCATTCATTTTAAATCATAGCATACAATATTGGGTGGCGGCTGTGGGCAGCTGGATAGAAGCTGCTGTTGAAAATTACTTTTTCCCTAGTAAGTTTCAATCATTATTTTTATGCTAATGTGATAATTGTCAACTTTCACTGTTTCATTTAATAATAATTTATTTATATTATTTTTCATTATGATTATACATTATAAATTAAATTATATCATCTAAGCATAAATAAATTTAAAGCTCTAATACAATAACACTTTATATTGTGTTTATTACTAAAAATACAATAATAAATCCCATTCCTCTAAAGAGAGCTTAGTATTCAGATACTTTAATATTTTTACTATGTTTTAAAGTGTTATTCCACACTTAGGACAGAAAATACTAAACTTAAATTTAAAAATTCTGTCCTAAGTGTGGAATAACACTTTAAAACATAGTAAAAATATTAAAGTAAATAGTATTCTCTCTTGCCAAACGATAATTCTTACGAGTTGTCTTTGGGTAGCGGAAATTTGTAAAAATCTCCCTACAGAGATGCTAACAACAAAATAAGTTGTAACAAGCGTATAAGAATTTCGACGGAGCTCGGTGAGAACGAATGGCTTAGTTGGTCAGAGCGCTGGAACGGTATTCCAGAGGCGCGGGGTCAAATCCTGCTTCGTTCAAAATTTTTATACGCTTTTTAAATTTAAGTTTAGTATTCAGATACTTTGTTTTTATTTTATGCCAAATAAAAAAACTTAAACATTTCCTTCCCCAAGTGTGTCTTAAATTAACACATTATACTATTGTGCTACGATGGCTTGAAAAAATATTAAATATTTATTATAGATATGAAGACAGTATTCTGGATATCTCACATAGGTGTTGTGATGTGCATTGTTGGTGAGGTTATGAGGAAGAGTGCCATGTTCACAGCCAAAACTAACTTTAACCATCATGTTAGTAATTTATTTAATAATTATTATTTTTATATCATATATTGTCCAATGTGCTTTTACTACTTTAAATATTGCAAGAGACTATTTAATTGTTGTATCTCAAGGCAAGGTAGGCAGAGAATATCTAGAAATTTAGTGTTAAGACACTGTTTCCATTACTATCTTCTATTCCTCACTACAGATATTGTGTGTTGAGTGGCGGAACTTAGCACCACATTTTGCCCCGTTACCAGAGTGAGGAAAGAAAAATATTAAATATCTCATCTTCTAAAGTGAGTCTCATCTATAACATTTTACAGTCATATCCTTGTGCTCCGGCTCCATGACAGCCTATTTATATAGCATAATATGTTTTTCTTGTAATTTAAATAAATAATATATATATTTTAGGTTAAATTGTTAATATTTTCCAGGTGCAAACAGTTAAAAGGCCGGATCATCAGCTTGTTACACACGGAGTATACTCAATATGCAGACATCCCAGCTATGTGGGTTGGTTCTACTGGTCTATTGGGACTCAGGTAACTAAAAATATACATTGAATATATAAAATGCTCTGATTGGTTGTTCCTGTGCTATAGAAAATAAAGAGAATCAGTATTTGTTAATGTAAGCATGTTGGGTCAGGAATACACACATTACTTTCCTCTCTCTCTCTCTCCCTCTCTCTCTCCCTCTCTCTCCCCACCATTAAGGAGGCCCGTTTATTTTAAAACTAGGGTAAATGACCTGTATGACCTGCCTGAAAACGTAAACTTATAGTTCTAAAAAAAGGACACGTCCTGCTGAGTCTTATCAGGTCTGAGCCAGTTTTAGTGAACCGGTGGTAAATTGTTTCTGTCAAGACCCTTTAAGCCACAAAAAGGAGTTGGACAAGGAAGTATTTTATCTCCGATACTCTTCGACATTTACGGGGAATGTATAATGAGACGAACCTCAGACGGTTGGGAAGGTGGAATATCCATAGACGGCAAAAAAATCAGTAAGCTGAGATACGCAGACGATACTACACTGTTTGCATCGTCTGAGCAAGAACTGGCTGAACTTCGTTCTAGAGTGAGGAAAGAAAATGTATCAGCCGGCCTCACTATACATATATTGAAGACCAAGGCGATGTTTGTAGATACATTTAGCCCGCTAATTCGCTCCAACGAACTCGTAGATCTTGAATTTGTTGATCAGTTCTTATACTATGGCTCTCTAATTACCAGCGAAGGTGGCAGTCATAAAGAAGTTTGTAGAAGAATCCAAATATCCAAAGCAGCGATGACTAAACTCAGTAAGATATGGAAATGCTGTAATATCTCGCGTAAAACCAAAGTCAAGCTGGTGCACACATTGATATTCTCAATTTTCTTGTACAGAGCCGAATCCTGGAAGATAAGAAAGTCAGAAAGGACGAAAATCGACGCTTTCGAAATGAGGTGTTGGAGAAGGATGTTGCGAATTCCGTGGACTGCGAACCGAACCAATTCGTCAATTTTTAGAGATCTCGGCACAAACCGTAGACTATCCGCGGTCTGCTTTCAATTTATCCTTAATACTTTGGACACGTCGCTTGCAGAAACCCTGATAACCTAGAGAAGCTGACGGTTGTTGGCCAGGTCGATGGGAAAAGACGTCGCGGTCGCTCACCTACCCGATGGTCAGACCAAGTAAAGACGCTCACAGGCCTGCCAATTATCGAAGCATTAAAGACCGCCGAGGACAGAAAAACATGGAAAGACAAAGTGCATCAAGTAATCACCAATGACAAATCAGTCTAGACACGACCTTCAGCATTGAAGATACCGATACTATATATACTAAGAAGAAAAATATAATAGATAGTATTATATAAATATATATTTATCTTTTCAGATAATTCTTCTCAACCCGGTCTGCATAATGTTATACACAGCGGTCTCATGGACTTTCTTCAACGAGAGGGTCTTCGCTGAGGAGACATTTCTCATATCGTTCTTTGGCAGCCAGTACTTGGAGTACCAGAAGAAAGTTGGGACCGGTCTGCCGTTTATCAAAGGTTACATACCTGATGTGTATGGACGGTGGTGATTTACAAAAAAAAAACATATACTTTGTTGCCAAATATGAATTTTAAATATATACTAGGATTTTGTAAAATCTAAAATCTAAATGTATCTTTTTTATTTTGACATAATGTTAGCGGTCTTAAATTGATATCTGCTGATCATATTTTGATCATTCATTTAATAAGGAAATACCGTGCTACAGTATTTAACGCGTACGAATGTACCAGGATATTTTTTTTATAGCTTCACGCTGTATCCCGCACTAGGCAGTGTAGGCAGAGGGGACCCGGGAACCTAGTGTTAAGACACTCCGATCCACTTCCACTTTTGTCCGAGGATATGAGACATTTTATATTTCATTCTCATCTCTCTGGTAACGAGGCAAAGCGCGGCGTTGAGTTGCTCATCTCAACACGCAATATCTTGATTTGATGGAAATTTTTCAAATCGAAGTATTTCAGAAAATTAAATTAACAATTGTATCATAGATTTATAGACTGTTCAAACAAAAATGCAAATGTTTACCATCTTTTTTTTTATCGATTATTGTTTTTTGTGAACTCTTTTTTTTTTAATAAACATAAATTTATAGACAGGAAGTTATTTATTATATAAATAGTAGTTATTTTCCGAAATTGTATCTTAGAATAACTTTTTGAAATTATTAAAAAGTTTCGAAGGTGTTTCATGTGAACGCAAATAATATAGAATCAAAATCTGTGGGGTGGTTTTTAAGTCATCTATTGGCTCTATTCACCCCACACTTTGTCTTATATTTTTATCTATTCTCAATTCAAATTAATAAAGATATTATATTTTTACTTTTTAAGATTTTTTATAAAAGTGAGTTTTTAGTTCTTTTTAACTATTATTTATTTATTAAATTTTATTTTTATATTATTAACTACCTAGCTACTAAAAACACTTCAAAAATAAATTTGACACGTAATCGTTCACTGGCAAACAAAACAATTTTCATATCAGACGAGCATCACTAATAGATTTGAAACTGCGCTCTTTTAACTTATTTAAGTAAGTGTATTTAATTAAATAAAATTGTAAATAGTGCTTATTTTTTTTTGTCTTTTTGTACTTCCTAGTGTTTTTTTTATTGTATGAAATTTATATAGAATATAAATTTGATATCTAATATTTTTCTACATACATAATTGGATGTATTTAAAATTGTTGTTATTGCATTTCCAAATTGTCTGTGTATCAGTCACATCGGTTGTGAATGTGTTTCAAATAAATATTGTCTTCAGGAACTTGTTTTTTTTTTTTTTTTTTTGCATAAAGCAGGGTAAACAGAGGGAACCATGGGAACCTAGTGTTAAGGCCCGTTTAGATTTCCACGCCACTCAAATATTTCATCATCTCCATTGGGAATTGAACCCACAACCGCAGTTTATTGATCCCTTTAATAAAAACCCATTCGAACGGGAACATTCGAAGGCAGTTTGAACTGCCTCATCGGAGTTATATTTTTTCCGTTGCACGATTTTATCCAAATTAAGAGAAAATGGTAATATGTAGGAAAGGTGAGTACAGTAGATTCCGATGCAGTGCGCATATAAAATATATTTTTATTTTATAATTATATAATTTTAGATTATTATTTATTTTCCGTAATAATTATAAACAATTCAAACTTTACTTTACGAGATATGAATCTGCTACCACCGATCAACATAGACGTGTCACTAAATACAAATTTAATTGCGCATTTACGTAGTTCAACGTAACTGCAAGCTTCGAAACTGTTCAGAGTAAACAAAACAAAATGAAACAAAGTGAACGATAACACTCGTTCGTAATGAACGTTACAGTGTACCTGTTCTTACTGGAGAACATACCTGGTAAGTGTTTTTGACATTTTTACTATGTTTTAAAGTGTTATTCCACACTTAGGACAGAAAATACTAAACTTAAATTTAAAAAGCGTATAAAAATTTTGAACGACGCAGGATTTCAAATCCTGCTTCGTTCAAAAAATAAAAAATATTAAAATAAATAGTATTCTCTCTTGCCAAACGATAATTCTTACGAGTTGTCTTTGGGTAGCGGAAATTTGTAAAAATCTCCCTACAGAGATGCTAACAACATATATAAGTTGTAACAAGCGTATAAGAATTTCGACGGAGCTTGGCGAGAACGAATGGCTTAGTTGGTCAGAGCGCTGGAACGGTATTCCAGAGGCGCAGGTTCAAATCCTGCTTCGTACGAAATTTTTATACGCTTTTTAGATTTAAGTTTAGTGTTTTTGACATGTTATGTCTTTTACTGTAGGGGTCTGTAGAAAAATTTTCAGACCAAAAAAAACGTTACGTTTTTTAGGGTACTGAATTTGATCAAATTTACTTCAAGTGAGTGGTTATATACCTATAGATAAAGGTTAGATCTTTCTGTATAATAAATAAAATTTACTTCAAGTAAGTGGTTATACAAAAAGAAAAGAAATTAGAAACTCAGATCATCACTACTAGTAATTTCTCCCTTTCTGGGAAAAGGTTAAAGATATAACATGATCTTTAAGCGTTTCCCAGAAAGGGAGATTTTTTTTATATTTAACGACTCAATAGAAATGGTGTTATAAGTTTAAGCTATCTGTCTGTCTGTGGCACCATAGCTCCTGAACAAGGAACGGAAGGAGGAGGAGTTTTTGAGTCCGGGATTTCTTTTCTTAATATTGAATTTTATTGGCTTGTCGATGTGAAGATATATTATTTTCTATGAGTGTTCTGTTTAGTTTAACTAGCGAAAAGTCTAGACGAGCTATAACTAAAGCACCTAAGATCTTTCCACAGGTACTACAGGAAAGTAGGTACTACAGGAAGAGTCCTGTAGTACCTACTTATGGGCTTATCTATACCTCTCCACAACTATTACTATTCTATATATATACTTGATTCTGTATATATTTATTTATCAGTTAGATAGCTGAAAAAACAAATAACAAGACAAAATTATATTCTATTAAATGATGTCCTAATTAAAAGCAACATTCCATTCTAAGAGAATAGCATAAGATTTCTAAAAGTAAAACAAACCGAAAAATACAGTATTAAAATCATTGTACTACTTGTTTTTATTACATAAATTCCTTTATATTAAATACTTTATATATAATAATAATATAAAATTATAATAATGGAGTATATATTAGAGGTAGATGCGCCAAGGAGACGTCCCAGACTATTTATTTGTTTAATACAACATTTTTTTTCAGTTTTATGCTGTATCCGCACACCGTAGGGTAGACGGAGGAAACTTGGGAACCTAATGTTAACATTCCATTCTACTCTCCACTTTCCGCGGAACTTGAGGTATTTCATGTTTAGTGGCGAATTCAACGTCGAGCTTTGCCTTGTTACTGAATTAAGAAGAAATGAAAATATTTCAATTGAAAGTATTTTATTACCTCAAGTGGAGATCGAATCGATCGTCCCACGACTCCCCTCTTATTTAATACATATACATTTAAAATGATTAATTTCAGGTTTTGAAAATGTATTAACTTCAACATTATTAAACTTTACTAGCGAGAGCGACAATATATCGCAATGCGATCCTGTAGCATCGAAAATAATATGGCAACATTATATTAACAAAAATAATTTCAACACACTTAATACAAAAAGAAGCAAGTATAATCTGGGAAACAGCAAAAATGAAATAAATATTTTCAATAATAATAAAGAAATTAATAATTATAACAATAAATACTTAGAGAGACCGCCATTTTTGGTAGCAATTTTCGAATCTTTTTTTAATATAACGGCGCCAACATGTGCGGGGTGTTTGATTTCATCTCAATTTGTACTTACAACGTCATCTTGTTTAGATTTATTGACTAATACTTTAAAAAATAGGTGAGGAATTTTATTAATATATTTATTATAGTTGTTTTAGCTCAACGCAGTGTCCGGCATATATCAAAGTAACCTGAGCAAGGGAACCTGAGAACCTCTCTCCTCCTCTCTCTGCCTAACTCTCCGATTCCATTACAACACTTCCGTTCCAAATTTTTCGCTTAATTCTTGAGGTTATGCGTGTTGAGTGGCGGAACACAATGCCGCGCTGCCCGCGCTTTTCATTGTTACCAGAGCGAAAAAATGAAAATATTAAATATTTATTTAATTAGAGTTGAAATTGAGCGCGTGGATCCAACGCCTTTACAGTCGTACGTGCGCCTGTACCACGAGGATCCCAAATTATACTTCTCATTAATTATTTTTTCTTTACAAATACGGAAGTGTCTTAATGAGAACAAAATCTTACTAAGTACCCTCTGCCGACCTTGCTACGTAGAACATACAACGTAAATCTCAATGTTTCAGTACAGACACACAAAAAACAACATACACAATAATTGCAAACGCTAACAACCCGCTTACCGATGGCACCGTACATAATGTTACGGAAGTGACCTTAAACATATATCATATGAGCCACCTTAAAAAAACGGCATTAAATCCAAAGAAATTACAAAGAGCAGTATCTAATTTGGCGTTAATGAAAATAGATCAAGCCGTTAAAATAAAACCAATACAAATCTTTAAGAATAAGGTTGAATACGGTACTAATTGTAGAGTCTATGGATGGACTACACTGAAGGTAACATCTTTTACGTTTAATAGTTCCCATAATGTTATTATTTTAGTTGAAGGGCGAGTAACTTATAGTTTTATAATGGCTATGTGGGAACCTAGTCTATAAACCCAAACTATTTCTACTGTCCGCCGTATTTGAGGTATTGCACGTTGGGTGGTAGAACGCAACGCTTTTCCTTGTTACCAGAGAAAATAAAATAAAATCGAAATATTGTACCCAAAACCTATTTGTAATTGTTAAGTGAACATTTCAGGATCTTTCAGGACAAGATATTATGAAGGCTGTATCTTTTACAGCGAAAGTAGTTGACAGTAAAAAATGTAAAATATCTAACTATATATATGGAAAATATATCATATGCCTTATGAGTGAAAGCAAAAAATATTTGAATCAGGTATGTGATTTGTTTTTTTTTGCTTCACGCTGTATCCCGCGCATGAGTAGGAAGAAGGAACTTGGGAGACTAGTGTTAAGACACTGTCTCACTTTTCGGCTTTGAGCCTGCCATGTGCGGGATACAGCGTGAAGCTAAGTTAGTAAGGAAGTTAGCTGTGAGTCCTGTCGTGGCGCAAAGGCACGAACGTGTACCTGTATACACGACAGGTTGTGAGTTTGATCGCCCTTAGAGGAAATTAAATATTAATATATAGATTACGCTGTGCTAACGAAAGTGTCATAATAGAAACGGAGCATCTTAACACTAGGTTCCTAAGTTCCCTCTGTCTACCCTGCCATGTGCAGTATGCAGCGTAAAACTGAAAAAAAAAATGAATTATGAAACTTCAAGAAGTAAACATTAATTACAATTCAATGATATTATAGTTTAAAATCAATTTTTTTTTATATTAATTTCTAGATGAATTCCGGTGGTCCGGTCGTTTTACACGATAGAGGCTCGACACAACTGCTATCAGTTGCTGAGATAAGAGGGGCGTTCGTTTTGGCGTATTCTCTCAAACATCATTATAATTGGATATATAAAACAATACATTAATCTTCACTAATCAACCAAAAGACTTAGACGAGGAAGGCTATATTTATAACATGAAAGATGAAACCTATAAGCAGGGCCGCTGCTAGGTGTTAGAGCGCCCGCGTGCAATACCGATTGTGCCGCCCCGTAACTACATAACTATATGCTGAGAGAAAAACATTTAACTAAATATAAAACATTTATTTTGTTTGAAAAATATTTTTGTTCACTCAAATGTAACACCATATTATTGTCAACAACAAATTTGGTATTGTTATTTTGGCAGCCGGCGGGCAGCGGTTAAGTGACCCATCAAACTGGTCATAGGAGACTATAAATGACCAAATTTACTAAAAAATACCGAGGGTAGGTGTTCAGGAAACACTTGCTGCTATCCTCCCATCTTTCATATAAAATTATGGATAATAAGAAAAATGGATTCTCGTGTGATTCGGCCAACTCCCGGCGCCATGAGGTATCCGGGCATCGTGGTTTGAAGCTTGCTACTGAAGACTGCAGAAGTGAGTAACCAGGCTCCTGTACGAGAGACTGCTACTGCAAAACGATTTGTTCAACTAGTATTCCACTTTAACGGTTTACAAGAACGAGAAGCTCGTCGCTGGGGAACCTACCTTATTTACCGACAATAAATACAATGCTGCAGAATAAACCTCCTGAAGTCCGAACAATCAGACTGACAGATTAAGAGTCTCTGTAGATAGAAGCGAAAGAGGTAGAAACACGCCTTCCCCATAAAAATCACAACAAGTATTATATTTAGCGTGTTGCCCCTTGATCCCAAAGATGCTGAGAAAAGCCAAGAAAAAAACGGCCTAGTAAGCTACAACCCATTATATTACACGGCATTGAAGATATTATTAAGCGTAGAATTATTACAGACCACCCACACATAATTCACAACAGAAACCAATTAAGAATGACTTGGACACAGCGTTATACAAAAACGTCATAACACTAGTTCGAAATAAAGTACCTACTTAAAAGACACTCTGTTAGCTTAAAAGATCCACGCTGCTAGAGGATCGTTAAAAAAATCTACACTACAACTCCACATAGTGCAACCGTTGAAGCAATCGAAAAGACTGGAAACAAAGACTTTGGTAAAATTATGAACCCAAAATTGGAGGAGGAAGAGGAGTATCTCAACTTCTTTTGTTAATATCGAAACCAGAGTTAACAATACAAAAATGAAAGATATTAAATATACCACCAAATGCTGCCTGTCAAATGAAGATCCAAACAAAAAGAAAAACATTACGGCAATTTCAAAGATAACCAGCCAACAATACGGCCACTCCAAGAATTACTGCATGAGACCCTATAACGTAGTAGTAAAACGGGGCCAGGGACACAAAACAACAGACTGCCCAAAGAAAGAAAGTAACACACCAGCATAATGTGTTCTCTGCCAAGGAGCACATTCGGTCAACTATAAAGGCTGTGAAGTCTACAAGGAGGTCTTAAAAAGTCGCATAGCAAGCATCCCAATACCCAGCGGCAAAATACGAGAAGCGCCAACTAAAACTATCCCCTTAGTTACACGACCACATCTTAAAGAATTGCAGGAATAACAACTATATTATGATATATTGAAATATAAAAAAATAACCCAACAACTACAACTGGTATAAACATTAAAATAGACGAACTGCTAATCAAACAGTCGGAAGAAGTCGACATGGTCTTTATAACAAATGGGCACTTTTATGAGCCTCAGACTATGAGGCTACTCAACAAGAGTGACTACTCTTGTTGATAAAATATCAAAATGACTGACATAAGAGAGGCGAACTAGAACATTAATGATTTTGCTTCGAACAAGAATGGCTTAGAAATCTTTATAAACATTAACCAACGTGACTTATCATCCAGATGGAACGGGTCTTACATGATATATTACCATTGTAATAAGAAATTCTATGGAACATCAAGTGTTCCCGGAGTATAGGACAAAGCACATCCAGGTTACCACTGTTGCAGTGGAAGGTAACCGTGGCCAACTGAACGTTTCGGCAATCTACTATTCGCCAATAGTTGAAACTAAATTTAATGAATTTAGTTTCACCAATTGACGAAGATTTTTACATCACTGGGAGGAAGATTTGTAGCTGGTGGTGGGACGCCAAACACATACTGGAGGCTCAAGGCTTACAACTACTAAAGGCAGACAATTAAAGTTACGCCTTGACGGAAATAATCCCAAGTGTATATCACCGGGAGAACCAACCTACTGGATAACAGATCCAAATAAAACACCAAAAATGCTGTATTTCTTCATAATAATGGAACATTCGACAAATTACATGAAGGATGAACTTTCATGTAATTTGTTGAAAGTCTAGCCTTCAGACCATACGCGTGTCCTTACTATTACGACGTCCATTATTTGCTACGAGAGGCCTCATATCTTGTTCCATAAACTCAAGGATTGAGGAGGGGTCTGAGAATTCATTGAGGAAAGCATTGATATAACGATCTCCTTAAAACACCTGACGAGATAGATGATGCGATCTAATACATTACTAATCTCATACAAAAAGCTTGCTGGGTTAACACTCCTCTTTAAAAATAAAAAGGTTAAAAAGCTGTTAACCTTTTTTGGATTATTATTCAGATTTTCTGTAAAATGCAATTTTAATGCAACGATTATATTAAACAAATCAATACCGTCAATGCCTGATTCACTTCTTGAATTATCTTGAAACTTTAGAGCCGTACGCTGACGGCTCTCTTTTTCTTCCATGCCATGACATTTCTTATACTGTAAGAGGGATAACTCTTTATTATGAAATTAACTTTGAATATTACGTGACGATGATGAATCGCTCGGTTTGCCGCCCCCATGGACGTGCCGCCCGTGTGCAGTGCACGCCTTGCACGCCCGCTTGCGGCGGGCCTGCCTATAAGAGTTAAGAAAATAAAAAAGTAGAAAAATCCGGCATATTGTCTTTGACAAAGTAATGTTTTGTTTATCACAAAATAAAAAAAATATAATGATATTTACCTTTATTAAGCTTTCCCTTCAATTACTAGTTTTACCTACTTCCATAATTCTAATTAATCTAACCTGACTTGGCTTGCTGGTTTTGGGGCGAAAAGGTAAAAAAATATAATATATAAAACAAAAATTTCAAAATCAATTAACAATTTGCGGAGAAATCAACGGAGAAATATAAAACACGAATACTGAGGGTATTCGTGTTTTAATACAAATCGGTTAAATAATATGAAATAAATATATATAGGTACATAATAATACACATTAATTAAAGCAATCCTGGTTTATAATTTTAATTACTATACATAGAAATAATTATATGTATAGTAATTAAAATAATAAAATATATTATCTATATTATTGCTGTTTATATAATTGAAATTACGAAACGATTACTGTAATTATCGGTAATTATTTAATATGAAAAAAAGTATTAAACACTTAGTTAGTGAATATAATAATTATATTACATTCACTAACTAAGTGTAGTGTTTTATTATTAAATAAAATATGCACAAACATAAAACAGTGATTCCAATTGATGAAGACGGGGGAAGATGAAGGACCGGGACGTAATAACGTTCCGTTTTCCAACATGACATAAAATGGGGTGAATTGAAACAAAAGGAAATGATTTAAAATATTTTGCTGCAGCTAATGTTGTGTTAATTACCGTATTATATTTTGTTTCTGAATATCTCAGGGCGATATTTATGTATATATACTTAAATATCATAGCTATACAACATTATGTATAGTATACTGAACGTTTTGCATCGCGCGTTTTCTTTTATAACTTTTATATGAAACCGTTTTAAATATAGAGTAATTTCTCATTCCAGGCCATTCTTTAACTTTTAACGGCAAGTTTTATCTCAAATGAATGGAGACAATACGAAATTTACAAAGCTATTAGCCCTAATTGAACACCTTTCTACTTATAATTACTTAGTCATATTTAGTTTAATGCACGTTAGCGTTAATTGTCGTTTCTATGATCAATTTGCGCCTTAAACTTGTAGTATGTGTATGTACATATACAACTAGCGGAACCGCGCGACTTCGCCCTATACAAATGCTAAATTTGTATTTTTTTTATATTAACTTCCTTCTATTCTCCTTTTAATATGATTTATTGACTGATTGACTAGCTGATATCTATCGCTTTTGTATATAATATAATAGCTTAAATATAAGTTGTAACGTTTCCTAAGTATGGAATAACGCTTTAAACATGTTAAAATATTTAATAATTAACTTTAGTTCTGACAAATAAATAGCGTTATAATATCTCTCTTGACAAACAAAAACTATTATTATAACCATCTTTGGGTAGAGGAGAAATTAAAAATATTTTCATAAAGATAGATTTTAACGACATTACTAAGTTGTAATAAGAATTATGACGTGGCTAGTCAAGAACGTATGGCTTAGTTACCGGAGCGCTTGGACGTTTTTCAGAAAGGCGCAGGTTCAAATCCCGCTACGTTCAAAATTTTTATACGTTTTCTATAAAAAGTATTTTCTTTTCTAAGCGTATAAGTATTTTCTTTACGCTTAGGAAAGAAAATACTTTTTTAGAAATTAACTTTTAACGTTTTAACTTCTCATGAGAGGACTTATATACCTATTAGAGTTCAGTGCCGATGTGTTCAAAAAAGGCGTGAGTACAAATTCCGTTACTTGATTTTTTTTTCCGTTTATTAAACAAATATTTTTTCTTTGTTTAATATTCCTTGAGTTTTTCATTTTCGTGCGAAATGAGTGACTGACTTTCGAACACGCAACCATCAAATTAAATGACAAACACCTACTAGCTGAACAGTGATTTAACCTCATTTAAATGTATTCTGTAGACAATAAAAACATACTCAGGTTTTATTTAATAATTACTATAATCACTAACAAATTACGTTATTAATTTTTTTTAATTGCTATTTACTAGTACATATTTCTACTAACTTTCTTCAGGCAAAAGCGCGGCGTTGAATTTCGTCAATAAACAAGCAATGCCTCAAATTCGGCGGAAAGTGAAAAACGGAAGTGGAACGGAGTGTATTAACACTAGGTTCCCGGGTTCCCTCTGCCTACCCTGCCTCATGCGGGATACAGTGTGAAGCTGATAAATAGATAAATGATAAATATTTCTACAAGTAAATGTATCAAATGATCCATTGATCGACAGCTGCGCGTGCGCATCACCAATTACTTAATTACTTTCACGCTTACACAACGTCGCGCCGCATCGGTCGTACTCGATATTGACAGTACGAACGTTACCCATATATCAACTTTCTTTTAATTAATTGACTTTTATTTTCCCGCTGTATCCTGCATATGTAGGCCTAAGTAGGTAGAGAAAACTTGGGAGCTTTGTGTTAAGCCATTTCTTTTCTCCCACTTTTTGTCGAATTTAAGGCATTGCGAGTGGGGTGACGGAAGTAAACGCCGAGCTTTGCCTTGTTACTAGAGAGTAGAGATGAAAAAATGATATATTTCATTGGTCGTATGAGATCGGGCCCATAGCCTGTCGTGCTTATAATAGTGCGCTTGAATTAAATAACTTTAATTTTATTGAACATTTTCTTTGTTATGATTATGAAATCTCGCTTTAATCTCCAAAGCCATTTGGTACCATTTCAACTGGACCATGAAAAAACCGGTAACACTGAAATAAAATATTTGCCGTGAAATTTGTAATCTTGACCGTGAATATGGCGCTATTATGAAAATGTATTAAATTATTCATATTATCCACATATTTTTTATCACTTCACTTATACATAATCTGAGTAATATTTAAGTGGTTCTTTGTTTATATTAAAAATGCTTACAACTTCCGCCGGCCTCCATCTAGTCACATTTGCTGAGAACATAACCCTATGCAGGAGGAACAGAATGTGCCTGTTTCTCTTCCCTATTACTCTCCTTCCAAGATTTTTCTTTTTTTTTAATAATAATAATAATAATAAGTAATCGTGGCGCAGCGGCACAAGAGTGTGACTGTAACCGACAGGTTCTGGGTTCGATCCCCAGTCGAGGAAATGAAATATTTAATATTTTCAATTTAAATATTTAATGTTTCATTTCTTCGCTCTGGTAATAAGGCAAAGCGCGGCGTTGAGTTCCGCCACTCAACACGCAATGCCTCAAATTCGGCGGAAGTGGGGAAAGGAAGAGGAACGGAGTGTCATAACACTGGGTTCCACTTCCGTTCCCTCTGCCTACCCTGCCTAGTGCGGGATACAGCGTGAAGCTGAAGAAAAAAAAAAAAGAAAAAAAAAAAATCTTCGCTCTCGTAATAAGGCAAAGCGCGGCGTTGAGTTCCGCCACTCAACACGCAATGCCTCAAATTCGGCGGAAAGTGGGGAACGGAAGTGGAACGGAGTGTCATAACACTAGGTTTCACTTTCGTTCCCTCTGCCTACCCTACCTTATGCGGGATACAGCGTGAAGCTGAAAAAAAAAGAAAATAATATTAATAATAATAATAATAATACATCATTTACTAGGACAAAAATTACAAAAAAAACAATTTATAACGATAATAACTTCATTAGTTGTAAACTATCTGTGTCGCGGTCGTTAACGCCCGCCTCATACGCGTCGTTTCACGTAGTTATTTTACAAAATTAAAATAAAATAAATAACAATATAACAATAATGAATTAAGTACACGTTTCATGCCATGTGGAACAACAAGCATGACCATCAACAGTCATCAGACAGAAATGAGGTCCACTACACATCATAAAACGCAGTGTTCAGTTCCGTCACCAAACACGACGAACGGAGAATGTAGTGATTTAACACTAACAAAGCTAGCAAGCAAAAAAAAACCTTCTTTTATAAAATGGTTTTGATTGTTTCATCCATGAAAGAGACTTCTGTCACTAAATGATGAATTGAAAAGTTAATCTAAACCCAACCGTAATGTCTGTAATCTCGTAAAAATTTCAACATAACGAGCTCGACTACTGTGCTCTATCCTATGTATTGCGTTCGAGGTCAATCTGAATATTTTAAATCGTGCAAACGTACCGCTGCATGTAAGACACTGTATTTATGATAAATATCTATTTAACAAACCTTAATATGCATATTTTAGATTTCTAACAGCACGTGTGCTGATAATCTGTTTTAAAAAAATATTTCGTTTGTTTTCTTTTTTATTAAATAAACAAGCGCCTGTAGAAAAAAAATCTTTCTTTTTGTATGAAAATTTTCTGTTCCCATTTAAACACTTCCGTTTCTGTTGAAACGAAAACTAACGCCTCACTTTTTCTGTTTACTATAGCTCAGAAATGTGAATGTACAAAATTTAATTACCTCGACTGGGAATTGAGCCTACTATTGTAATAGTTACAGTCACACGCTTTAACGTCTGAGCCACGACTGGCCTCGATAAATATTAGAAATTTAAAATTCTCATATAGCACCGTAGACAGATGGAAGTTAGTGTTAAGACACTCCGTCCCATTCCTCACTTTGCGCTGATTTGTGTGTTGAATGGTGGAACTGAACGCCGCGCTTTGCCTTGTTACTAGAGCAAAGAAACAAAAACATTAAATTGAAAATATTAAATATTTAAATTCATCGAACAGGGATCGAACTTACAACCTATCGCATTTAAAGTACACGCTTGTGCCCCAGCGCCACGACAAGCCTCTAAAAACAATTTAAAAAAATCATTTGATATTAAAAACAAAAAATAAATAATAAAAAGCTTACTATAGTAACAAAAACAAATCAAAGTTACATAATTTCAATTCCCAACACCGAAATCACGTTACAAAAACACGCCAATTCAACATCTCGAACTCAACGCAAGTGAAATTACAGTGACGTCACCGAAGAAAGTCTCCACAGTACAGTACAGTACAGTAGAGTAGAGTAGACAGTGCACAGTGCTATCAACACACCAGTCGGCGGCAAACCGGCGGCGAGGCGACATGGCCGTATAATGGCGATCCAACGGATTATTTACGCGGCCCGAGCAGCCAGGGACGCTCTCACCAGAGCAGCTCCGATGGCTGATGCTTTGATTAAATCTTTGATATCAGTGTTAGTTATTTGTTGCATAGCTGTGTCTTCTCCTCAATCGGCGTCCGCTAAGCCGTTCGCATTCAGCTTTCCGGCGAGTTGGTCGTTGGCTGGCCTTGTGGGCGGTGTGGGTGCCAGGTCGGAAGTGGAGAAGAGAGATGCGGGTGTGAAACCGTACACGGGGAGAAGAATCGCCAATGATACTCTACGTATGATATACTACCATGATCAGACGGTCGCTGTGGTTGAGCTTGGGGAAGAGAAGCTGCTGCTCAACTGTGAACTCATTGAAACTTTGTAAGTACTGTGTACTTTTATCTTCATAATTTGTATATAAACATATGTATTTATATATTAAAAGAAGTTCTTGCGATATATATTTTTTATGTATTTTGTTCAATAACTTTTGTTTATAGCTACGCTAACTTATACAACTGTAAACGTAAAATATTTGCTATAAAATTTTACAATTTCCTATAAATAATAATAAAATTATATTTTCTTTTAAATAAATTCTTGCTTATAAGTTTTTTCATTAAATAGTACAGTAAATGTTGATCTAGATCATATCTAGAGATCACAGTAATGCTACAATATGTAAAAAGTTTGAGAGTAACGGTTGTTCGATAGGATACTGTTTTAATACACTTCATTTTACATATGGCAAAGCGCGGCGTTGAGTTCCGCCACTGAACCGTAGTGCCTCAAATTTGGCAGAAAGTGGGGAACGAATATAGAACGGAGTGTCTTAACACTAGGTTCCCAAGTTCCCTCTGCCTAGCCTGGAATATGCGGTATACAGCGTGAAGCATTTTATATATTGTAATAAAAAAAATGAATACTGTATTTATAATTTATACGAATTAAAACTAAATCAATTGAACCTTAGATCTATTTAATTGGTATATTAAATAAGAGATATTTTTGGTCGCAGTCGATCAGCGTTTGACTATAATAGCGACGGCAGTGTTAATGCTGTTAGGAAATTTCTATTTCCCATGATAAGATTTTTTTAAATACATTGGTAATGTTATATCGCTTTTATAAAAAAAGGTAATATAAAGTGATTTAGAGTGAAGCAAGTTCAAAATGAAAAAAAAAAAAATGATAAAATGATTAAAATTTTATGTGACATAATAAAATAACAGTATTCGAGATATTTAGTCTCGTACAGTGTATCACACTAAATATGGTCATCGCTTCACCCTGCATCCAGCACATATCAGGGAAGGCAGCGGGATCTGGCTAACTTAGCTAACTGGAACCTAGTGTTGTTCCAGTTAGCTAAGTTAGCTTATTTATTAGCTAAGTTAGCTTACTCGTTGTGACATCCAGTTGCCCATAAGACAAGCCCAGGAAAGATATGCCCACGGTAGTTCAATATTCAATTATTTTACTATAAAAGTCAAGATTTCGCTACGCATTTTCCTAATGAAAGCTAGTGCCATGTTTCTCTTGTTACCAAAGCTCAAAATTAAAAAAAAATCATGTTCCCAATGAGCCACAAATGCCTCAAAACGTTATTTAAAACAATTACAGTAACAGACATAAACATTTACTTCTAGAATGTAACAAACAGGTCCTTGCCCCAACGTAGGTAGGTACTTATGGGTCCGCCGAATTTAAATACTTAATATTTCTCGTATATCATCATCAATCGCGTCTGTCACTGATGCGAATGTTTCAAAATGTGAACTCTAACGTGTCGATCTCAAGATCCGCATTGTTGCGAATCTCTGGGTCTGTAGTACAGTACAGTGTCATAATAAAAGTTCGCCAGTTGCGAATATGTGACGGATGTTCCGATTAAGATTGACTGTAAATGGCTGGTCGACTATTGACTATGTATTTTACGGTCTATTTTATGGACTAAGTCTGGAAATGGTTCTAGATTTTCTTTTTTTTTTAATGTGGGTTTCGGTTTTTGGATACATTGCGCGATAAGTGGCGGAAATCAACGTTGTATTTATTTGAAATGGAAAAGTTTAGTTTCTGAAACGGAAATCGAATCCACAGCCATAATAATATTCTCATTGCTTTTGTAATTTTCTACATTGTTTTATATTGGTATATATTATATTTTTTTTTTTTATTGTTGTTCTTCGATATTATAGAGAAAAGAGAAAGGAAAAATATATTATTATTTAAGTAAGGTAACATTGATGTTGAATTATTTATTATATTAGATTTTTTTTAATTATCTTTAAAAATGTTAATTTCAACTTTGCTCTATTTTCTCGGGTCCATCGTGGCTGGTTTATGCTTTTCGTTCATGTTTCGTTTTGGTAAAAAGACAAAACGCGGCGTTTAATTCCATCACTCAATAATTAACGATTTATTTTAATGAGAGAACAAGTAAAGGGCGGAAGGCAAAGTATATTCTATTGGGAAGTATATGTATGCTTAGAGGTCACATAATTTTATCATGATCAAGAAATTGTAAATAACGTAAAAATAAAATTATTTTAAAATATATTAAAAAAAGATACATATTTTACAAAATTCTTATTAATTTAAATACTACCAATGTCATATTTTCGTACATATATTTTATGTTGTGTACATAAGTATAGATAGCGATGGATAGAGAACGCCACAACATGCTGCAATTAGTATAGATTATACAAATAAATTAAATTTACAATTACATGTAAAATGTAAGGCTGTGCCTACCCTTGAATAGTCTAGTGCCCACCCCAGGAGGTTAAAACAAATCTGTTTAAAGTTAAAGTCCAGTCCTGGAAAATAACCCTAGATGCACCTATAGTCCGACCTCCAGGAGATTATATGGCTTAACGACATTGTGGCAAAAAATATAAATGATATTTGTACAATTGTCTGTTTATTTAAAGATTTCATTAATTTTATATGTAAAATTAAAACTGAAAATCCAATTAAGTAAAAAAGTAACCTTCTGTTTATGTGTGTATTGTTTTATATTTTCAATCTTTCTTTTTTGTTAAGGGAAATCAGGAGGGCAGTCATGGGGTGGGCACGACCTACCCCATGACCGTCATCTAAAGGGATACTTAACATTTTTTTTAAATATTACAAGCTCATAGACAAATGTGCAGATTAAATGAAATTAATCCCAGTGAAATAATATATAATAAATATAAATGTATTTTTTTTAGGATACTTATCGTTAATTGCTAATAAATTTGTTTCGAAATGGTTAAAAAAATTAAATTAAATTTTATATATGTAATTTAATTTTACTATAAACAGATATATAATATTAAAGTTATATATATATATATATATATATATATATATATATATATATATATATATATATATATATATATATATATATATATATATATATATATATATATATATATATATATATATATATATATATATATATATATATATATATATATATATATATATATATATATATATATATATATATATATATATATATATATATAGAGACATAACAAAAATCGAAAAATTCTACGCAGACTTACAATCCACTGCTGCAAATGCATCAAAAAACCTAATAGTTATGGGGGATTTTAATGGACAAATTGGTAACCAGAGAAGTGGAGAAGAATACACCATAGGAAAACACGGATGGGGCAATAGAAGTAAAAACGGCTCACGATTAATATCCTTTGCTACTGAAAATAAATTAAGCATTATAAACAGTTTTTACAAAAAGAAACTATCAAAGAAATGGACATGGATATCTCCTAATGGCCAGTATAAAAACGAGATTGACTATGTTATGTCTAACAACTTAAAAGTTTTTCAAGACCTGTCTATTTTAAACAATTTTAATTTTAACACAGACCATAGAATGGTTAGAGCAAAACTCTCAGGGACACGTGTTAAAAGACCAAGACAATTTCACAACAACATGAAAGCCATCGAATGCACTGGTAATACTGATCTACTTCTAAATAACCTTGAAACATCATTACAAGCAAGGGGAAATGAATATATATCGACCCAAGAAAAATACTCCCGATTCCTCCAACAGCTAAAATCAGAAACTAAAAAAGTAAACATGACTAGTAAGACAGCGATGTCACTTAGAAGTAAGCAATTATTACAAGAACGGAAAGAACTTATACAACAAAGAAAATATAGTAATATTAATAATGTCCAAAAGATAGCAGAATTAAGCAGAAGGATAAGCGAACAACTAAGAAAAGAACGGAAAGCAAAAAGGCTTGCAACACTAAAGAAACATATTGAAAAAACAGGAGGAATAAAGAAGGCGCTAAAAGAAATGAACTACAAAAAGGACTGGATTCCAAATATAAAAAATAACCATAGGGAAAAGACCAGCAAAAGACCAGAAATACTACAAATTGCTTCAGAATACTACCAAAATTTATACCAAAGCCGTAAATGTAACCAAGTAATAAAGGAATATAATTCAACAGATACAGACGAGATAAACACAATCCTTAAAGAGGAAACAATAAAATCAATTGAAACACAAAAGCTAGATAAAGCACCTGGATCAGATTTAGTCACAAATGAACTGTTGAAAACGACGTTACCAGTGATAGCACCAAGATTAACAGATCTATTCAATGAAATCCTTGAAACGGAAACCATCCCAGAAGACTGGACTAAATCAACAATCATATTACTGCACAAGAAAGGAGACAAGGGCGATATAGGAAACTACAGACCGATCAGCTTAATGTCCAATATTTATAAAATATTCTCTAAAATTATTCTACAAAGAATCACTAATGTACTAGATGAAAACCAGCCTAAAGAACAAGCTGGTTTCCGTAGTAATTTTTCAACTATAGATCACATACACACTTTAAGACAGATATTACAGAAATATACAGAATATAACAAAACATATTACATTGGGTTTGTTGATTTTAATAAAGCGTTCGATACATTGGAACATGAGTTTATATGGGACGCTCTACAAAGACAAGGGGTGCAAGCAAAATATATAAGAATAATTAAAAAGGTTTATTCAGCAAGCACTGCACAAGTTAAACTTGAATTCACGGGCAACGAGTTTCCTATTGAAAGAGGCGTGCGTCAAGGAGATCCTATATCGCCTAAATTATTTTCAGCAGTGCTAGAGATGATTTTTAGGAATCTAAACTGGACCAAAAAGGGCATCAATATAAATGGCGTAAATCTCAACCATCTACGCTTCGCCGACGATTTGGTTTTGTTCTCAGAGGACGCTGGAACGCTGGGATTAATGTTGCAGCAATTATCTGATGAAAGTGCCAAGGCCGGCCTGACAATGAACCTAACTAAAACCAAAATTATGACGAACGCCCAGCAGACAGTAAACAATCAACAAATAACAGTAAATAACGAACAAATAGAATACGTAAATGAATATATATATTTGGGCCAACTTATATCTACAGAGGATTGCATGAAAAAAGAAATAGAACGAAGAATAACGAATACCTGGAAACGGTTATGGTCTCTTAAAGAAATAATGAAGGATAAAGATATGCCAATGTCAGCAAAAAAGAAAGTGTACGAAAGGTGCATTATGCCATGTTTACTATATGGCTGCCAGACATGGGCATTAACAGAACTCCAAGAACATAAATTAAAAATCTGTCAAAATTCAATTGAAAGATGTATTATAGGTATAAAAAGAAGAGATAGAGTTAAACTGCAAGAAATTAAAAAGAAAACAAAATTCAAAAATGTACACACGGCTTACAGACAGCTTAAATGGCGTTGGACGGGGCATATGCTAAGGGAAAGTAGAGACAAATGGACTAAGATAGTGACAGAATGGTATCCAAGGGAAGGCAAAAGAAACAGAGGCAGAAAAACTAAAAGATGGGAAGATGATATCCGGAAAATAGCTGGTCCAGGATGGACCCGATTAGCTAAAGACAGGGATACGTGGAAATCTTTAGAGGAGGCCTTTGTCGACAGACAAGCTGTTCCACAGAAACACCTAGTTGCCGATATTAATAAATAAGTAGTTAGGAAAAAATAGTTTTATATGTTACAGAAAGCAGGCATGTTAAGAATGTACATAATGTATTAGTGATAAGGAACTGCAATAAAGGCTATTTTATTTATTTATTTTATTTATATATATATATATATATATATATATATATATATATATATATATATATATATATATATATATATATATATATATATATAGATATATATATATATATATATATATATATATATATATATATATATATATATATATGTATATAAAACACGTAGATATATGGTATTAATTATATAAAACCATTATGGACACGTGGCTATTATTACTTTTTCTGTACTAGTAACCCTAACGAGGTTTCGCCCGCTTGAGCTATACAATTATTTATTTAATATCATTTATAAAGAAAAAAGAAATAAAAATGATACTTAAATTTATCTTTTTTGTTAAGCACTTAATAAAACGTAATTTAAATCCTTCGAAGATAGATAAAATATACAAATATACTGTTTTGTTATTTCACATCTAGAAGTAAACGCAATGCCTCATGAATTCGACGGACAGTAGAAAATGGAAATGTTTTAATGGGAACCGGAGTGTAAAATACTTAACACTATGTTTCTAAGTTCGCTTTGCCTATCCTACCAAATGTGGTAAACAGTGTAAAGCAAAAAAATATCTATATAAATATTTATTATAATTAAAAAAATATAGACAAAAACTACTTTCTAAGAGCTTTTAAATTTTGATAGGCTATAAGTGTCACTTTTCTAGTATCTGCAGTTCTACAGTCAACAGTTTACAAAAGTTAAACTATTCACGTACATTGCCCAAGATCTCTTGAAAGATTTCATGTCGCCATGGACTGCAGCGTGCTTAGAATTTTAAATACACATACTTATTCTTTGAGGTCTATCGCGACAACAGGGGCACAAGTATGTTTGGCGTCACGGTTGTAAAAACATAGGGAACTTGAAAACTTAGTGAGAAGACACTCTGTTCCCATTACGTCACTTCCGTTCCTTAATTTTCGCCGAATTTGAGATATTGCGTATTAAATAGTGAAATTCAATGCCGTGCTTTGTCTCGTTACTACGAAGAGAAATTACAAATAATAAAAAATTCACACCCCTCACTAGTAGGAATCGATCCAAAACCGTAATTTTTATACGCTAGTGCCTAACGACTGAGCCACGACGGTCTCTGATTTTTTTTTAACATATAGGAAAAAAATATTTTTTTTTTCTTCTCTGAAGTCAACACATTGACGTTCAAGATAGCAACAAATATTATTTTTTTCCCAAAATAAGATTCCAATATGCAACTTTGTCGTTAAGCCAAACTTACTCTAACTACACCACCTTAGTCTCAATTTGTCCAATATCATGTCCATTTAAATAAGTTTTTCTTGTGCAAGACATTACATATTTTATGGCTATAGTCTTTTATTCTTGATCGAAATCGTAATTCATTTTTGTTTTTGTAATTGATATTTGTCACATCAACATATTCATTTAGCTAAGGCCGTATTCCACATAAGGCAGATTAGAGGAAGAAGACCTCAATATTAAGACACTGTCGTTTCTGGTTCTAGCATGAGTCTAAGAGTCTACAACTATCGAGTTAACAGACGCCACCTTCGGCATTTCGGTTTTCAAAATAATATTAAATAATTATACATAGTTCAATTTTCTATTTTCTAAGAAGCAATAGTGATAGATCTCTCCTTTTTCTACTACATGTTAGAAAAAATAATATTTCACCATTACCCTGTAATTCACTGTCTGGGGACACGCTTGTACCCCCGCGCCATTATCCCTGAAAATCCCGTTTTTTATTATATATTTTTAAAAAGAATAATTATAATGTTTATACGATTTTAAAGAAATCGTATAAACATGTTTAAATTTTTAGGAATTTTCGATAAAACGAAAAAAATATATTAATTCGCAAATTAAAACAGTTAAAAAATGTCAAAAGAAATTGTAAACAAAACGTTGTGAGACAAAGGTCTTCTAGTTGGCTGGCGGGGTAACCTGCGCGTACTATCGCAGGTTCGAGGTCAGCGTCGATATTGTACAATGTACATACACGTGCGTCACGCTCTAGTTAAACAGAAAAATGATTGTTTTAAATCTAGCGAGCTTCCATCATATTTTTTATTATTATTAGTTATGAGGCCTATCGTGGCGCAGCGGCACGAGCGTGTGACTGTAAAGGACAGGTTGTGGGTTCGATCCCCACTCGAGGAAATTAAATATCTAATGTTTTCATTTCTTCGCTCTGGTTACAAGGCAAAGTGCGGTTTGAGTTCCATCACTCAACATGCAATGCCAAATTTGGCGGAAAGTGGGCAACAGAAGTGGAACTGAGTCTCAACATTAGGTTCCCAACTTCCCTCTATTTACTCAGCGTGTGGATTCAATCTCGAAGAAATGAAATATGATATTTTCATTTCTTCGCTCAGGTAACAAGGCCTCAAATTCGGCGGAAAATTATAAAATATATTTTTCCTTTGACCTAATAGGTTTACTGATTTACATTACTCTTTCATGAAGTGTGCCCATGTAAATGCCCTTTATTTCTTTATTTAGATACTGTATTTATACAAACCTATATATAATTATCTACCCTAACGTTAGACTGGAATAGAAAAGATGATATAGGTAATGTTTAAGCATTTAGCTGACTAAAGAGAGACTGAAAACGTATAGAATCCGTCTAAGACTATACTTTACAGTTTCTTAATATGGTGTGTTCTGCGAATCCAAAGTAGAAAATGAATAGAAGTTATCTTTGTCTAACCACAAAGTTATTCATTCTAATTAGATAATCTACTAGTGATAGGAGCTCATTTTGACCATGTTGCAGCAAGTACCAGGAGACACCGCTCTTCCCGTAGCATAAAAAATAGGTCAACAATAGTAGAAACCTTAAGCTTTTTCCTCTTGTCATTTTATTCGTCCGTTCACAGACATTTACTTACGTATATTAAAGTTTAGATAGATAATCACGTAGTAAAACCCAGCGACTTCCTCTCGACCTAAGTAAAAACGTCACAGGATATCTTGAAAGGCCCGTCTATTTTTGCCTTCTTGCCTGAAGCCCCAGGGAGTCACTCGTCATTTACAGCCTTCGTGGCTTGCAAGAGTATAGCGATTATTATGTATAGAAATCTCAATTATTGTAGTGGTTGTTCATTTATTATAAATTATATTTTGTTTCTTGCCGTTTCTGCTGAGAAGAGTCTCAGCAGACTTGCCTTCTGAGCCGGTGGTAGCTTCCTATAGAACTGACACTATTGAATTTTGTAACTTGACAATTCAAAAGTGCTTGTGTAATTGAATGAAGAAATGGCCGAAGAAATGGCCTAATTGAATGAAGAATATTTAGATTTTTCGTAAAACAGTAACGATTAATCTTTTACTTTGTAATAGAGAATATAACTTTAAATTGAGTAAACATAATGTATCACAATTACTTAAATATGTTTACCTAAATTGGTAAGGAGACCAATTCCAACTCACGCTTGACCGGCCTTTTGTACTTTTGACTAGATCGTGAATTAGTATATTAGCTTTATTCGTTAAGTACTTCCACAGTATATGGCTTAATGATTCCATTTAAAAAGTCATTACATTATTATACATGGTTAAATGATTGGTGTTGTCTCTTTCTTTTCCACAGGTTAAAAATGTTAAACATTTTTTTAAATATTTTTGTAATGCAATAAGTACTTATCCGATAATATGATTCGATAATTATTAAGAGAAAAATTTAACGTACAGAACCCTTTTTTAGGAAAAAAACAAGTGGAAGTATCGAGCTGAAAAGGTTATCAGATACCCATTTTTACATTTATAACACAAACTTTTAATAATTTATGCAATCGAAAGTTACAGAGATTTATGCTCCATTTTACTTCATGTTCTGTCTTATAATGTCACAAAACTGAAAATATAATTAATCTCATACACAATTAGTATGTAAATGTTATATTCATATATATTATCCAGATTCATCAAGCAAACGGTTTGAGGCCTGACTTGGTAAAGCGGCACAAGTGTGTGACTTTAGTGCGACAGCGTCGATTCCATTTGAAAAAAAAAAGAAATATTTAAGTTTTTTAAATTAAGTTAAAGAGCGGCGTTGAGTTCCGTCACTAAGCACGGAATGCCTATATTTCGGCGGAAAGTGGGGAACGGAACGGAGTGTCTCAACACTAGACTCCTTAGTTCTATACAGAATGTAGTAGAAATAAAAAACGGTTGATAATTAAATACATAACTTAGTACAGTCTAACATGACGTTGTTTAATCGAGCTGGGTAAACACTCTTACTTTCTTTTTTACATTTCTATAATTGTCCTTTCCCATACATTTCACTCACCTTGACGTTAAATAAATAACATTCAATATATTGATTTAACTTAATGTCGATATTCAATGTGCCTCGATTGGTACGAGGCACATTGAATATCGACATTAAGTTTGAAAGATCACGATTGATAAAGTCTACGCTCCGACCAATACTCGCACAACTCCAAAACCCTGAGAGCTTTCAGCTCGATCTTCAAAACCGATACGCAGCCCTTGAGAACAACTTAGATGTGGACAATCTAAACAACAAGGTAGTGGATACTATCCGTACGGTAGGGTACAAGTATTTTTAAACACACCGTACAAAACCAAAGAAACTCTCCGATACGACTCTCCAGCTTATGGAACAAAGACGCGAAATGAGGCTACAGAAATCAGATGATGCTAGTCGTTATAGGCAGCTAAATAGGCAGATATCTACATCTTTAACATGCGACCTTCGCCAATTTAATGTAACATATATTAAAGAGGCTATCGAGCGGAACCAAGGCTCCAAAGTATTCGCAAGAGATCTGTCTATTGGGCAAAGCCAAATGACAAAGCTGAAAACTGATAGCGGTAGCATAATTTCGACGAAGTCTGAAATTCTGAGAGAGATAGAGAGCTTCTATGGAAAGTTGTATTCCACGCGAGCACCTTTTAAAAGTTTGGCTAAAGATCCCAGAATCGAGCTTACCCGACGTTATACTGAGAATATCCCGGACGTCAGTCTGTGCGAGATTAGCATGGCTCTTGAACAACTTAAAAACAACAAGGCGGCGGGCAACGACGGAATCACTACAGAACTTCTGAGAGCGGGCGGTAGGCCGATACTTAAAGTCCTCCAGAGACTGTTTAATTCCCTCATTCTTGAAGGCAAAACGCCAAAAGCGTGGAGTGGAGGAGACGTTGTTCTGTTTTTCAAAAAGGGTGATAAAACACTCTTGAAGAATTACAGACCAATCTCTCTCCTAAGCCATGTCTATAAGTTGTTTTCGAGAGTCATCACAAATCGTCTCGCCTGCAGGTTCGACGACTTCCAACCTCCCGAACAAGCCGGTTTCCGAAAAGGCTTTAGTACCATAGACCACATACATACGCTGCGGCAAGTTATACAGAAGTCTGAAGAGTATAATTTGCCACTTTGCTTTGCGTTTGTGGACTATGAAAAAGCCTTCGATTCGATTGAGACCTGGGCAGTGCTGCAGTCTCTACAAAGGTGCCAAGTAGACTACAGGTATATCGAAGTGCTAAGGTATCTCTACGAACACGCCACTATGTCGGTCCGAGTACAAAATCAGAGCTCTAATCCTATCCAATTGCAACGAGGTGTGAGACAGGGAGATGTAATTTCTCCGAAACTTTTCACTACGGCATTGGAGGATATTTTCAAGCTTCTGGAATGGAAAAGATACGGCATCAACATAAATGGCGAGTACCTTACTCACCTTCGCTTTGCTGATGATGTAGTTCTACTGGCTGAGACCTTAGAAGATCTGAACACTATGCTTAAAAATCTCAGTAGTGTGTCTCAAAGAGCAAGACTAAAGCTAAACATGGATAAGACGAAAATTATGTCGAACGCCCATGTAGTACCTGCTCCAGTTACTATTGGGAATACTATCCTCGAAGTTGTTGACCATTACGTATACCTGGGACACACGGTCCAGTTAGGTAAGTCCAACTTCGAGATAGAGATCTCTAATCGAATCCAGCTCGGATGGGCAGCATTCGGGAAGCTACAAAAAATCTTTGCGTCCAAACTACCTCAGTGTCTCAAGACAAAAGTCTTTGACCAGTGCGTGTTGCCAGTAATGACATACGGGAGCGAGACGTGGTCGCTAACTATGTGTCTCATAAGAAGTCTCAAGGTCACTCAGCGGGCAATGGAGAGAGCAATGCTTGGTATTACCCTAAGTGATCGAATCAGAAATGAAGAGATCCGTAGGAGAACAAAAGTTACCCACATTGCTCGAAGAATTGCTCAGCTAAAGTGGCAGTGGGCGGGACACATAGCAAGGAGAACCTTTGGCCGTAGGGCGGAAAGGTTCTCGAATGGCGACCACGAACCGGACGACGCTCAGTGGGCAGGCCCCCTACCAGGTGGACCGACGATCTGGTCAAGATCGCCGGAAACCGCTGGATGCGGGAGGCGCAAGACCGATCGTCGTGGAAATCCTTGGGGGAGGCCTATGTCCAGCAGTGGGCGTCGAACGGCTGAAATGATGATGATATTGATTTAATAACTCGTGGACTATACATTATGTCTTTTCATTATATGGAAATGGTGTGGTGGGTGAAGAATCTTAACTTCAATTGCTTTTTATAGCTTGAGAGTCTAGTGTTAAAACACTCCGTTCCGTTCCTCACTTTCCGCCGGATTTGAGGCATTGTGTGATGAGTGGCGGAACTCAACACCGCGCTGTGCCTTGTTACCAGAGCGAAGAAATGAAAATATTAAATATTTCATGCCTCTCCATGCGCCACGACAGGTGTCTCCTCCTTCTCTTTAGATTTACAACAAAATAGACGTTTATTTTGGTTCATATAATGAATTTTCGAAATGGTAAAAACCTTCTGATAATACGTACGTATAGTCATCGTATTTATAAACGTTTTTTGTCTCTCTTAAGAATTTTAGATGCACATTTTTTAACGATACGTAACATTAAATATTATAAAATTTAGAAATCCGACATAATATAAGGCCTGAGGCCTGTCGTGTCGGAGTGGACATGCGTGTGGCTTTAACCACGACAGGATTCGATCCCCACTCGAGGAAATAAATTATTTTCATTTCTTTATTTCATCTGGTAACATGGCACAGCGCGGCGTTGAATTCCGTAGAAAGAAAGATTAAAATATTTCTTATATTTCTTCTTTATCATGTCTATTACATCACTATTGATTACCCAACTTGAAGTGTCTATCAGTATAGTATTTATAAATAACGACTTTTACATTCTAAAATAACCTTTTCGCAATAAAAATATATACGTAATTATATAGAGGTCAGTCGTGGCGCAGCGACACAAGCGTGTTACTGTTAACGATAGGTAGTGGGTTCGATCCCACTTGAGGAAATAAAATATTTATTATTTTCAATTACAATATTTAATATTCTCATTTCTTCTCTCTGGTGGGACGGGCAGAGTTGAGTTGAGCGGCGTTGAGTTCCGCCGCTCAACACGCAATGCCTCATATTTGGCGGAAAATGGGGAGCGGAAGTTGAATGGAGTGTATTAACACTAGGTTCCCAAGTTCCCTCTGTCTATCCTGCCATGTGCGGGGATACAGCGTGAAGCTGAGTGAGTAATTATATGTAATAGATTAGGCATTTAGAACGTCTATACGCGACCTGTTAAAGATACAAGGACAAATTGATTCTAGACCCAGATCATTGGGGCACATTCTATTGAATAACTCGTGTGGCTTGTATGTAGAGGCGGTTAGTGGTTATTGCTGTATCGGTGAAGACATTTATATGTTAATTTTTAATTTGTGCTTTATTTTGAATTCCATTCCCCACTCGGGAAATGATTAATGTTTTTATTTAATATTTTCGTTTCTTCACTCTGGCAACGACAATAAAGCGCGGCGTTGACCTCCACTCAACACGCAATATTATATCGATAATTTGCCGGAAAGTGCTAAACAGAAGTGACTAGTGTCTTAACATCAGGTTTCCATGTTCCCTCTGTCTATATCTGAGATTTCCGTCGCCCACGGCCCTGTTTAACTCCATAGGAGCTACAGGAGCGTAGCCGTCCTTTAAAGGTGGATGGGCACAGGGGCTCGGCATTACCTATTGCGAAACGTAGGGGCCAAAGCCACTACTTAACACCGGTTTTAAACGCCGGGGGTGGTAATAAATTCGGCCCATTCGTGTGTGTTGTCGTTGCTGACAACGTGACTCTGCCACACCTCTTACGACACCATCAGTACCAGGGTGATCAAGTAAAGATCAGTGATAGTGTCAGGTCAGGGGTGTCTAGTAAAGATGCAAAAAAAAAAACACGGAATTCAATTATGAGGATTGCCCTGAAAAAGAATCAAACCCACAATGTTTACAGTCACATATAAATACGAATGTAGATAAACACAAAGATTAATAGAATATGTATATATTTCATAGATAAGACAAATTACAGTATTTTACAAAACTCTATTTATAATAAAGTGTTTTTGCACGCAACCATTGTACATTTGTTTGTCAGTAATTGTGGAGACGATAGTCAATTGTCTATCCAGTAATGACTGTATGTTTGTTTGTTTTTGCCTTTCTTCTGTCACTGTCAACAATGACGTAAGAGTAAATTGACAAATGTAGATTATAAATCGATTGTGTATTGTTTTTTTTATATATAAACACGGGTAAAAGGTAAACATGGAAGTTTAAACATAAATAAAATTGTTATGCCAATATTTACAAGGAATTTCTTTGTCATAGGGAAAAAATGTTTTAATCTCGTAACCTCCTAACATGCGGGATACAGCGTGACGCTACAAAATCGAGTATATTCAATTGTTGGTTGAAAACGATGACTGCATCATAGTAATGTGATTACTTACTATGCAATAAGATGCGATTAAAGCAATTTCGTAAAAGACATGCAATGCTATCATACTGGTCGCGTGAGATAGACCAACTAGTTTGAAAAATAATGAAAAGATTTCAGTATATAATGACAAATATTTTTTTTCAACTTCACGTTGTATCCCGTACATAGTCCCTCCCCTTCCACCGTTCCCATTAAGACACTCTTCGCAAAATTCTGGAGTCATTACGTGATGAATGGCGTAACTGAAGGTTGCACTTTGCCTTGTTACTAAAGCAAATAGCTAAAACCTAATGAAAATACCAAATATTTAATTTTCTCGAGTGGATTTTAAACATACTGCCTGTCTCGTTGCAGTCACACCCTTAAGCCCATGCACTACATCAGGCTTAATACTATTATAACTAGTTAATTTAAAGGAAACCTTAACCAAAATCTTAACTTAATCTATCTTTCAACCAAAAAAAAGCAAAAATTTAAAAGACGTTACAAATGAAAAAAAAAAAGCCTTAAAATAACGGAAGACATGACAATAGATCAGTCAGTGTCGTATCATTCATACAATGTGGCAATTGTACGTATAGCGTCGGGCGACGGGCATCGGGTGACCGTTGCCGCGCCAATTGTGCACCTATTGTGTACTACACGTTACATGACACTGGAGGAGAGATACTTTGTTCTTGGTTTTGCTGAATTATCACTTAGTTTCATTTAAAGGTACGAAATGAGAATTGTTGCTGGTTTCTGTAAAAATTTCGAGTATGCTCTCCCTGTTTAGGGAGGAGCATCGCTCCCCAGATGCCAGATTATACGGCTTGTACGTTATCTTTCCTTCAGTAACGATAGACTATATAAGAAGATATGTTATATAGATAATGACTGTAAGGATAGAAAATTAAAAATATGAAATAACCACTATCTCAAAAAATCACTACCCAGTCATGGCAAAGTCCTTGTGATGCTTAATCTGCTTATTCGATATAAAATGTAGCTAAGTGGGGAACGGAGGTGGAACGGAATGTCTTAACACTAGGTTCCCGGGTTCCCTCTATCTACCCTGCTTCGTACGGGATACCGCGTGAAGCTAAAAAAAATATAGCTAAGAACAACTGCAGTGAACAACATTAATTAAGGTGCCACAGACAGATAGACAAGTCAAACTGATAAAACATATCTTTTTTGTCTATTATTAATTTTGCTTTCAAAGGTTTGGGAAAAAAGAAAAAAGTAGGGAAAAGTTTTTCTAAATTTACAATACAAGTTATATGCGTTTTTTTATACTAAGAATACTCGTAGCTTGTCTAATAAAAAAATCTAATGTACACTTATTTTCGACATGAAAATTTCCACAAATTCCTGTAAGACATTAACATAGTTCACGTCGTGAACATTCTAGAACCCTGATGATAAATTACATCTCAACATCCACGTTAAAGGGACGTTAATAAATAATCAGCTTACTTAATCACTCTTCTTCGCTTTCTATAGAACACTACTTAGAATAACAAAGTATAAGCATTATTATCATATTGTCGTGCCGCAGGGACACAAACGGCGCTGTAGTGACGAGGCGGCGTTAAGTTCCGCCGCTTAACACGTATTGTCTCAAAAAAAATGGGTAACGGAAGTGTCTTAGCACCCGGTTCCGTCTGCCTACCCTATTGAGTGTCGGATAAAGGGTGAAGTTCAAAAAGCAATTTCATAAGAAAATGTTTAATATTAGGTTCCCAAGTTCCCTCAGCCAAATCTGAATACTTAATATGTCGTCATTATTGCATCTGCGTTGTGGTACTTAGAAGGCTTCACTTAATACTAACGTGCAAGGTTTAGAGTTAGCCACGTGTAGGAAAAATAGATTTTTCTATTATTGCTTGGTAAAACGCTTAGAAATTATTTTTTTTTCGTGAAGTTTCCGCTATTATGCATATATAGCAGAGTAAACAGAGAAAGTCTTGTGTTAAAACATTCCGTCTTCATTCAGAGTACCTTACTTGTACGTTACGTAAACTTCCATTGCTTACTGTTCGTTGGAAGTTTTTAATAATTTCGTTGCCTCAACGTCAGGCTTTGCCTCGTCACTGAAGCGAGGAAATGAAAATATTAAATAATTTATTATCTCGAATATGAATGGGCATCGAAACAACAGCCAGCCGTGTTTACAGTCGCACAAGCCCCCATTTCATTATTGTAGTCTAATATAAGTACGCGATTTTCTAGAAGTGTCACCCAGGTCCAGGGGCAGGGACAGAGGTAGCGGTGGGGGACGGGGGACGGGGGACGCGCGTCACTGATTCAATCATTGAACAATTGCCGCTTCGGAATCTGCGCGGGCGCATCTATGCAGTACGGAAGCATTTTGCAAACTACATATGTTGTATTCTTTTTGTATCATATAAATATTTTTATGAAAAAACTCAGTTTTTTAAATCTTGGATTGGTATAAATACCATAATTTTTTTTATTTTTATAGCTCATTCGCAAACCTAAGAAAATAATGTAAAGGGCCATCATTGTGATTGTAAATTTCAGGTTATCATAGTATTGTAAATTTATTTGTTACGCTTCCACGCCAAAACTACGCAACAGATTGTCATGAAACTTTGTTCCCACATACTTAGAAGTATTTAAAAATCTCACAACCATAAATTCTTCAAATTAATATCTTACTGATTAAAGCTTTAGCTATTTTAACTTTCCTAACGTTCTCGCTGTTGTATATTAAATATTCATATAGTTTAATTGTATAAGCGGGCGAAGCAGCGCGGGTACGCTAGTATTAAATAATACGGTATAATTTATAATAAATATAATTAGCTTAACAAACACAATATTGAAATATTATATGTATATTATTAAATTATATTAAATTATATACTGTGACTGACAGTTCTTGTCACAATGTTGTATAGCCCCTCACGTTTCTCGCGTAAAGATTACAGTTCATGGGAACACGTGAGCTGGAGCTGTGGACGCTCAAATGCTACATTGGTTTAGTCATCTTTGTAATACTTAGCTTCACGGTATATCCCGCACAGAGCAGTGCATGCAGAGGGAACTCCGTTCCGTTTGTTACTTTCCGCCGCATTTGAGGCATTGCGTGTTGATTGGCGGAACTCCACGCCGCGCTTTGCCTTGTTACCAGAGCAAATATACAATATGTCGCACGCTTGTGCTCCGCTACATTCCTCCTTGTAATATTATGCTAAAGTAATAGAATAATGTAAATAATGGTTTCGGATCGTTAACGGTAGAATTTTAAAAAATATTTTAAATAACTAAATTTGTTATTTAAGATCATCGTGGTCCTAAGCACGAAGGTGACCCATATCATGGCAAAGCGTGGCGTTGAGTTCCATGACTCCACACGCAAAACCGAAATGTCCTAATTAGACCTTCGACTGCCTTAAGTAATGTTTAGGACTTCCTTTACCTGCCTTTATATATGTTCGATACAGCAAGAAATTAAAAAAAAAAACATTTCCTTCTGTAAGACAAACTGTGGTGTTGACTTTCGCCATTTAACACTCAGTATCTCAAAAATTGGATGGCGTGTGGACACGCTTTGATAAAGCGGGGTTAGACTATTCAGAAAAATTAATGAAATTGCAATATTCTAAAAAAATAACAGTATTGTTGAACACCGTCCCCAAATGATTCTCGTGCGGTCGTTAGGACTGTCTGTACACGTGAGGAAGACATGAGGCGATTATTTCGGCTTTTTACTTTCAGATTACAACAGTTACTTATCATTATGTCTGACGTTAGAATAAATTTGAATTTGCAGGAGTCACATTGAATTGGAAAGAGTCAATTTACAATCGTGTTTAACGTTATCTTTATATTTTTCTTTCATTAACAGAATATGTCGTGCCGTGTGATTCCGACTTTTGCCGTGTGATTCCGGCTTAGAATAGGATCACCCTGGTACTGATGGTGTCGTAAGAGGCGACTAAAGTGCGTGTGGTAGAGTCACGTTGCCAGCAATGGCAACACGCAATGGGCAGATTCGACCGGATTATTACCACCCCCGGCATTTTTAAAACCGGCGTTATGTATTGACTTCGGCCACTGCGTTTCGAATTAGGTAATGCCGGGCCCCGGTGCCCTACCACCTTAAAGGACGGCAACGCTCCTGTAGCTCCTCTGGAGTTACTCGTGGCCGTGGGCGACGGTGATCACTTACCATCAGGTGACCCGTACGCTCGTTTGCCGTCTTCTCCATAAAAAAAATAAAAAATAAAAAAAATGAGACACAAAGTTCTTTTTTCTTTTTTTTTCCCTTCCCTTGTAGGTGGTTGCCTGTTTGTCTGACAATCATATTTTTAAATTCTCAAAGATAGATCATTACAAAACCTCTAGCTTTATTTAGTATCGGGTAGTAGTAGATTTATCTGCCAGATAAGTAATATCTTTTTTGCGTTGTTAACATCCCGTCGACTATTTAGTGAATGATTATTGTCTACCAGATGAATTGTATGGGAATTTGATAATGAAACAGAAAAAAATATATATAAGCAGCCTCTCTTTGTGAGATAACTTTAACTGTCAGATTACTATCTGAAAATTTTATTCGTAATCTGTGGAACCGGCCTTAAATATTAAATTCCAAACAACATTAAATATAGAGATAACCACATTCAACCAAATAAAAATATATTATCGACTAGCCTGTGAGGTGGTCAGTGCCTTCATTATTAACGAAGTAGTTCTCGAACAGCCCTTGACATTTAATAAGCGATTACACTATAATACTTATTAAAGGATATAAATTATTAACCTCAGTTTAGCACGAACGGCTGTTTGTTTATTCGTCCAATACTAGATGTATTGAATGAATTCATATTTTTCATATAAAAACATTTTTTCATGTACAGTTATTAACATTAGCTGCACGCTGGAAAAAGCGTGACGCGTGTCACGTTCCGCTTGAGCTTGCGTGTAAGCGAGAACGCGGAACATTCGATATAGAGGCACGATCAGCCTAAGTGTGTGCAGTTATAATAGTTTACATGTAATTAATCTGTACAGTTTGAATAAAAAATATTTTCATTGAAAATAAATGTTAAGTTACTGAAAAAAAAATGCTAATTTTAATGACCTGGTTTATTGTATTATACAAATAATCATAATTCAGTGATAATAACTAACTTAAAAATTGTTGTCCGTCGATCCTACACGCCGTGTGATTTCGGCTTAGAATAGGATCACCCTGGTACTGATGGTGTCGTAAGAGGCGACTAAAGTGCGTGTGGTAGAGTCAGGTTGCCAGTAATGGCAACACGCATGGGCAGACTCGACCGGATTATTACCACCCCCGGCATTTAAGACCGGCGTTAAGTAGTGGCTTTGGCCACTGCGTTTCGCATTAGGTAATGCCGGGCCCCGGTGCCTTTCCACCTTAAAGGACGGCAACGCTCCTGTAGCTCCTCTGGAGATACTCGGGGCCGTGGGCGACGGTGATCACTTACCATCAGGTGACCCGTGCGCTAGTTTGCCGTCTTTTCCATAAAAAAAAAGACTATATTTTTCTTTTGTTTTACAATATACATAGCTGTACGGTTTTTTAGCTAAGCAGAGTAGGCACAAAAACACCGTTCAACACATTCCCTGTTATGTTTCGTTGTTAGCCTACGGTAGACAATTAAAAAAATAATATAAGCTAAGCTTGTTGTGAGTACGATCACCACTCTAGGAGGATAATGAATATGAAATAAATCTTTTCTCGTTTAGGTACATAAAGCGGGCATTGAATCCCACTATTCCCGCTTTGGGACCAAAATAAAGTGCGAAACAGAGTTCCTAAATTTGAACTAGACCACGGAATTTAACATCATTATATTATAATTAGGCAACTGAACGGCGTGACGGCAATAAAATAACACATAATCTTTTCCCCGAATAAGAATGGAACCAATACCAATCGCGTATACAACTTAGATCTTTGCCTTACACTGTAAAGAAGCTACTTACCCTTTACTATAATTATTTTTTATCAGCTTCACGCTGTATCCAGCATGAACCTGGGAACCTAGTGTTAAGAAACTCCGTTCCACTTCCGTTCTCCACTTTCCGCCACTTTACTATAATTAAGAGATTATTAGTAATATTTTACCTATGGATTTTTTTTGATCCAGACATTGACTTTAATATTTAAAAGTGCCTGTGCTTTATCCATTGTTATTTCCGATAGCATGCAAAAAGACGAGTATTATAACCCTGGTCGGACTGTCTCTTTGTGGAACCATAGCTCTTGAATCGCTAAGCCGATCTGTGTTCGGTGTTCGGTGTTTTTTTATTATCGATTTTTTCAAATCGATGGTTTCATAGCTTTGTTTTATGAAAACCGGATTATAAGTAATTTTCTGAGTCGAGGTTTTTGTTGTTTCAAATTTTGTATAAGGAATTAATTATGTTAATTTCTGCCTTCTGGTAGGGAAAAGCAGTGAGTTGCGCCACTCAACATGGAGTGTAAATTACACTTAACGTGTGATAAGAAACGGAATTTTATAATATCATATTCTCTCTTCTACCGTTCCACATTCTATCTACCTTCTACGAAGTAAAATATAACGAGAAGAGAGGGAGAGAGAAAATTGGGAAAATTTCGTCATTAATCCGAAGCGGCCATTGAGAGTCTTTTAACAACTCGTATTCGAACCCGCTACCCCCGTCTCAGTAATCAAGGTCGCCAATTATTACTAACAGGATATATTCCATTGCCTACTACAGACTCTAACCTGAGTCATAGTTCTTTTCCTAGATTGTAGAGGTCGAGTGATAGTTGAAATGCTTTTTATATAGGTATATTATTGTTTTCGCAGAAACCATTGTGAATTAACAACTCATTACTCAGCTTCACGCTGTATCCCGCATGTGGCAGGGTAGGAAAAGGGAACTTGGGAACCTAGTGTTAAGACACTCCGTTCTACTTCTGTTCCCCACTTTTCGCCAAATTTTAGACATAGCGTATTGAGTGGCGGAACTCAACGCCACGTCTTGTACCATAGCGAACAAATGAAAACATTAAATATTTAAATTGAAAATATTAAATATCATCATTTCCTCGACTGGGGATCGAACCCACAACCTATCGGTTACAGTCACGCGCTTGTGTCTTGTGTTTAATTGGGAAATAAGTGTAATATTAAGTTAGTATATGGTTTACTTAGAACTAAGGACTTGCCCGCGGCTTCGCCCGCATAAATGATATTTAAACTACTTTTTTGTTCTATCAACATTATCACTTCAAACTCACCTCAAGACTAAAAATTCTATACATTGAGAACTAAAACTTGAACTTTGTTGGAACAAATATTTTAAATTGACAGATTTTTGTTATTTATCAACAATTTAAATAAACCAAACAAGAAATGTTTAAAGAAAGTTGCCGAAATATAATAGTGAATACTGCATTTTAATCTGATTAACGAACAGACAAACGAACAGAGATTTATAAGACCCAGGTTCCCTATGTCTATCTTATTAACACAATACATTGTGAAGCTATAAGGGATTTTTTTTATAAATATAAATACCTCTAGACCAGGGCTTCCCAAACTTTTTTAGTCCACGCCCCACTTTTGAATTTCTAAAACCACCATGTCGTAGGCTTAAAATGGCTTGGCGAGGGGGTAATTTTTCTTTGGGTAAACCATTAATTGCCCCCCTCCAATTGCCAAAATGCCTCCCAGTGGGGCGTACACCCCACGCCTTTGGGAAACACTGTTCTAGACAATCGAACCTATTAACCTACGTCTATACTGTGCCTATAGTTCCTACATACATTATAATAACATACGTATGTATGTATGTATATTAAATATAGTTTTTTTATGGTAGGCAGAGGGAACTTGGGAACTTAGTGTCAAGACACTCCGTTCTTCACTCTATACTTTCTACTCAATTATTGCATTGCGTTTACGCTTAATTTTATTATTAAAACAAAAAAACTTTAAAGACAACTCATTCAATGTCTTGAATTGACATCGAACCCACATCCTGTCACCCTGACAGTCTCACGCTGGTGCCACTGCACCACGTAGGGCATCAAAAAATAAATAAAATACGATAATTCTTAGAAGAAAACATCTTGACGAAGTTACAAAATTGCATATCTGGCACAAGGATGACAGTAGTCGCGCTCCGTGACCACTGACCGAACGGTTACAACTTATTACTTAATCGTTAATCCTGTATGATTATGTACACTGTCTATAGAATTATGTAATTATTAAAATAAAGAAAGCAAAATAATATTACTGCAATTTAATTCACATTTAATTCTATACATTATTATATTAATGCTTATTAAAATATCATATATATGCTACATATATATGATATTTTAATTTCCTTGCTTTTGTAATGGTAAAACGCGGCGTTGAGTTTTGCCCTTGGCGCAGTGCCGTTTTTCAGCCGTGTGATTCCGGTTTAGAATAGGATCACCCTGGTACTGATGGTGTCGTAAGAGGCTACTAAAGTGCGTGTGGTAGAGTCAGGTTGCCAGTAATGGCAACACGCATGGGCAGACTCGACCGGATAATTACCACCCCGGCATTTAAGACCGGCCTTAAGTAATGGCTTTGGCCACTGCGTTTCGCATTAGGTAATGCCGGGCCCCGGTGCACTTCCACCTTTAAGGACGGCAACGCTCCTGTAGCTCCTCTGGAGTTACACTGGGCCGTGGGCGACGGTGATCACTTACCACCAGGCGACCCGTACGCTCGTTTGCTGTCTTTTCCATAAAAAAAAAAAAGTGCCTCCAGATTTCGACGGAAAGTAGGAAACGAGTCTTAAAAATAATAAGTCAAGTGTTAAAAATAGTTTCATAGGTTCCCGCTATGTACAGGATACAGCGTGTTCACAAATATAACAATTTCAAAAACTAACTAATTAATATACTGATGTGGAACGGAGTGTCTTAACACTAGGTTCCTAAGTTCCCTCTGTCTACCCTGCCATGTGAGGGATACGGCGTGAAGATGACAGTAACTAATTATTATATTTAACTGGTTTCTAAATAGAGATTGTCAATTGGACTATCTTTTTTCATACTCTTATAAGAGTGAGGAGGTGCGCCTTAACTCTATTTATTATTAAACATGATGTAAAGTTCCAAGTCAAGAATATTTGTATACACGCTGTGTGTAATATTTGAATTTCTTATATTATTATAAATAACTAACTAGCATTAGACAAGCGGCGCTCTTCAAATTAAATCATTTTATTTTAATGTCAATTAAATCTAATGAACGTGTATGCGTGTGGCTTTGTACATTACAGACAATGGACAATCAAAGTTGATAGTGAGGTCATATGTTTGATCGATATTAAGTAAGCCCATTGAATGAATACGCTCAGTAATCCTCGCTCAGCCTTGTCATATTTATGTTTTGAATTTTATATTTATTGATTAATTCGTTATATCATCGTTGAAAGAAAATTTTAATGAGCTACGAGCTGTATTTCGCAGTTGGGCAAGAAGGGAACTTGGGAACCTAGTGTTAAGACATTCTGATTAAATTAAGACACTTCAGTTTCCAACGTTCCGTCAAATTAAGACATTGCGTGTTGAGCGGTGGAACTCAATACCGTTCAGTAGCGCAATTATATATATTTTTTTTAATTCCGTGGTCTAGTAATATTTGGCGTAGAGTTACGCTACTTAATTAGTAATGCCTCAAAAATGTTAATGGCCTTAATAAATTATGTTTTCTCTTCATAATTTTTACGTGACCTTCCTCCAGACTCCTACTAAAAATAAAATAAAGTTCCGAGAGTAAGAGTTCCGCTACTGAACACGCAATGCAACAATATAATTTCTCAGACTGCTCAAAAATGCGGGAAAGAGCGTGAAGCTCACGCCTCGCCTGTACGAATAATTATATAGTGATATATTAATACGGTGACACACTCTCATTGTACGCCGTTCACTGTAGGTGAAGGTTTCTTCGACATTGCGGAAATAGTCAATAGAAAGTTAGTTCTACTTAATACCACATCGCCCTTTTCAATAACATCAACATTTTTATTTCTTTCTATGAAATGTACAAAGCACTTCTCTTGGTAAAATTAAGTTGTGTATATTGTACTCTACTCAGCTTCACGCTGCGGGATATGATGATGAAGCTGAGTAGAGTGAGTCACGAGGCAGAGTAGGCAGAGGGAACCCGGGAACCTAGTGTAAAGACACTCCGTTCCACTTCTGTTCCTCACTATCCGCTGAATTTGGGGCATTACGTGTTGAGTGGCGGAACTCAACGCCGCGCTTTGCCTTATTACCAGAGCGAAGAAATGAAACATTAAATATTTAAATTGAAAATATTAAATATTGCCTTATCTCGAGTGGGGATCGAACCCAGAACCTGTCGGTGTCAGTCACACCCTTGTGCCGCTGCGCCACGACAGGCCTCAATATATGTATATATACGTAACCCAGTGAGCTATATTTCGACGATGTATCAATTATCGCAATTCTCACTCACCTAGTATGTCTGTTGTCAGGTTTCACGTGTGTCGTACGATTTCACAATGATATGTCAAAGAATATGTAAAATTAGAGGCCATTATTGTTCAGTTGGAAAATATTTCATTGTAGAGACGACGGCTTTGAATTCAATTCACGGTCTAGGTTATATAGTAGAAAATATTGTTGGGCTCCGCCGCTCAATTTATATATTTATGATAATTGAAATATATTATAATTTACCGTTAGTTTTTCCGTTTATTCTGCAGTTTAACGCTGTATACCGCACGATATATGGGTAGGCAGAGGGAACTTGGAAACATAGTGTTAAAACACTCCGCACGTAAAAAGCATGAGGAACCCCCCCGGCCGGTAAAGGCATGTATGAAGAGGTTGATGACAGTGGACGAGGCGAAAGAGGTATGCCGAGACCGTAGTGTTTTGCGCTCCGTTCTCTCTGCCTACCCCGCTAAGGATACCTATAGCGTGAAGCTAAGTAAGTAATTGAAACACTCCGTACGTTTTGTGTTGGACGGTGTGTTATATGGCGGAACTCAGCGCTGCATTTTGTTCTATTACCAGTGCGAAGAAATGAAAATATTTAATATTAATTTGAAACATTAAATATTTTATCTCCTCTAGCAGAATCGAAGTCACAGCCTATCGCGGTTATAGTCACACGCTTGTACCCCTGCGACACGACAGGCCTCGAAAAGTTTGTGTTTATCTGAAAAATGCAGATGAAATAAAAAAAACTAAAATTATTACTGAATTGGAAAAATAATTTTATATATGTTATTAAGCCAGTACAGAATAAGTCACCCTGACTTATTCTGCACTAGCGGTATATAATCTATCATTTATCAGTGTACATTCCATGTATCTAATGAGGCCAATGTCGTGAAGTAGCATGACTGTAAGCCTCAATGGTTGTGGGTTCAACTCCCGTTTGGGGAAAATAATTATTTCCACTTCCGCGCTCTGGCAATACAAAGCGCGAAGTCCTCCAATCTACACGTAATGTCTCAAAGATTAGACGTAACGTAGTGTCTTATCACTAGGTGCACGCCTTCCTTGCTATATACGAGATACAACGTAAATCTAAAAAACTAAGTTACTCTTAGTTAAATTAAGTATTGCATACAAAAATATAAATAAAAATTGTTTTTTATAATAAATCAAGCTACTAGCTTAGCTGACGAACAGAAAAATATCATTTCGGACACTCAAACCGGAAGCTATATTTCCTTACGTGACGCGGCCACGTGACACGCGTCGTGCTCTGTTCGACTGTGACGACACTTCCGAGATACATTATCCTATAAGAATATATTTACTTTGCAAAGCTAGTTTTATTTCTTTATAGACGTTCAAACATTGTAGTTGTAGGTTTGCCTTTTATATCTGAAGTTTGCCAATTTGCCTATTACGATATCTATATGCAATTTGCCTATTATATATCTCTGTAGTTGATATAATAAAAGGCAATTGCATATAGATATTTGACTATTTGCAATTCGCCTATTTTGATATCTACATGCGATTAGATACCTACAAAATTACGAGAAAATATGAATATATATTTAAAGAATCTAGTTTTTCTTGAGTTTCGCAAATATTCTTAAAGGTGTTGATAAAAAAAACAGCTGATTTAAATCATTCTTTGACGAAGTTAGCTTTCTATCTCGTTTTTTTTTTTTTTTTAATTTCATTAATAGATGTTAAAAAAGTATTCATATTTGTATAGCTTATTTGTGATAAACTGTCGTTTATTCTGGTTGTGGGTGCGATGCCATCACGGGAAAATGAGTATTTTTTTTTCTTCATTCTGATATAAAGAAGAAATCTATCTACACATAATTTAATAAAATAGATATCATGTGAAAGTATTTAATGATTTAACAACCGCGTTATAATTACTTTAGTTTGTGTGTCGCTAATAATTTATTATGATTACTTCCGCTGATACCAATGATGAAAGTGATACGTTACATATATGAGTGTGTTCTAGAGCTTTATGTTTTTTGTTTTAAATATAAATGTAATATTTATATACATATATAGTTACAAAATATAAATCATGAATACTGATTTAAGATTGATATAAAACTAAATTTTATAGTAAAAAATATCTCTATCGCAAAAAATATTACCTCATCTATCGAAATGCTTGTAGCTTTTACGCTGCTGATCCGATTTTTAAAAAATACAGATAAAAAACACCGCGATAAACATGGTATAAAGAAACCCTACTGAAATAGGTTCACGAATTCCGGACTACGATGTGTGTCGTGGCGCAGCGGCACAAGCGTGAGACAGTAACCTATAGGTTGTGGGTTCGATCCCCACTCGAAGAAATAAATTATTTAATATTTTCAATTTTAATATTTAACGTTTTCATTTCTTCTCAAATTCGGAGGAAAGTGGGGAACGGAAGTGGAACGGAATATCTTAACACTAGGTTCCCAAGTTCCCTGTGCCTAACCCTGCCATGTGCGGGATGAAGCGTGAAGCTGAGTGAGTAATATAAATAGTATACTATGTAATAAAACTTCATAATGCAATAAGGCAAACGAAATTTAAAATTTGGCCTGAGGTGTTTAAAGTTTTGCAAATCGATGTTGATAAAGTAACCGGGTCGTAGAGTCGAGGTCGTTGAATGGTTAGAAAATATGATTTTGTCAAAGTTATCGTATACGGATAAGGAAAACTTCGTATTATTTTGTAGAACAGCATATTTTAATTTCTAACCGTGATGATTGTAAGTTCTTCTCGTTTCCCACTCGAAGGAATGTAAACGAGACAAAATGCTGCGTTGAGTTCCGCCGCTCAACACACAATGCCTTCACAGTTCAGTGTATAGTGGCAATCAGAGAGGTGTTAATGGAACATAGTGTCTTAACCCTAGGTTCCCAGCTCCCTCTGCGTAACTTACGATGTATGGGAGAGAAGCTCAAAATATGTCTAAGTTGATTGCAATAGTATCTTATACGAATTCCTAAATAAAATATTAAAATTTGTACTTTTTGGAAATTTTAAGAGCTTTTATACAGTGCAAAGAGTTTTCTAAGTTCTTTAAAGTTTTATTTTTATATCTATTCAGCTTCACGCTGTATCCCGCACGTGGTAGGGTAGGCAGAGGGAATTTGATAACCTAGTGTTAAGACATATCGTTTCTATTAAGATACTTTTATTTTATGTCAATAATAAATAGCCTGGGACAATTTGAAGCGTAATTGATTTAAAGCGTTTTTTTTTCGTTACTTTTAAAAATGAAATATTTAATATTTTTAAATAAAATATTAAATGTTGTCATTTCTTCGCAAAACGGCTTTGACTTCCGCCACTCAACAAGCAATGCCTTAAATTCGATGGATAATAGGTTACGCAACAGAGTGTCTAAACACTACTGTCACCCAAGTTCCAACACTGTCATGTGCGGGATACAGCGTAAAGCCAAATAATAGGTAAAATATATTAAAGGCAGTACAAAAAATATCTATTACCAAATATTCTAAGCAACGTTTAGTGGCACTGGCAACTTGACAAGTGACTCTACAAGTCAACTTTATGGGACGTCTTCGTAACCAGTTTACGAGGATGTGGAGAAAGTGAGTTCGAGGTCACGCCTGCTCATATTTATGTAATATTTATTTGGAGGCGTTTACCTAATAGCTATTATGAAAATGAAATTTGAAATTATATATAAATATTTTTGTTTAATTAGTTATATTCTATACTAAACTATGTATCTAGCCAAATTATATACAATATTATCTAAAATTGTAACCTGTGTGTTATTTAGATGTACAAGTAATATTTCTAGAATGTTTAATATTAATTAGATTAGTATTTTTTGGATGAAATTGGATAAGACATCCTTTCCTTACATATTTTCAAATACAAAATATTAATATAATGAATAAATATATGTGTTCATATCATATAAATACGTTGACGTACAGTTATAAAATAATTTAGCTAAAATAATACCTCCTGAAACATAATAGCAAATAATGTTTTTATATGGATCTATATCAATGGCAGTATGTATAATATCAATAGGTCAACGGGCAGAACAATTAACGAAAGTTGATAAGCCAAAGTTCGCAGTCGTATTCACTCATTTTGTCACTCACTTCATACATTTGTAATAGTTTTTGTCTGTCATACAAAACAAAACCCTGTGTGTGCTGTGTCGGAACTCAGCGCCTCACATTGCCTTGTCAATATTTATTTTAATTTTTTTTTTCATCTTTACGCTGTTAACTTGTGAACTTCCGTTAAGTCGCATCGATCCGTTCCTTACTTTAGGCTGAATTTGAGCATTCTGCATTGTGTGCTGAGCAACTGAATTCATTACCTCGCGTCGTCTTATTACTATAGTGAAAATGAATTATATATTGCGGCGTTGAGCTCCGCCACTCAACACGCAATGCCTCAAATTCGGCGGAAATTGGAGAATGGAAGTGGAACGGAGTGTCTTAACACTAGGTTCTCAAGTTTCCTCTGCGTACCCTGCCATATGCGGGGTACAGCGTGAAGCTGGGTAGAGAAAATATTAAATATGGCATTTCTTCGTGTGCACATATTTATTGGGATAGTGTAATAAGCTTTCCTAATTAACGTTGTTTTTACCATTACTTTAAATTTCTGCAGTAGCAAATTTAAAATGCATTGCGAAATACTTATATACATATACGAGTACGTATTGATTTAAACTTATGTTGATCGTTGCCATTTGTAAGACGTTAGACAATTTTGGCATAGGTAGGTTTCGAAGTTTTAATAAAATAAAATCTTTCCGAAGGCCACTTAGCTCAAAGAACTCATGTTTGTGATAAAATTGTAGTTATCGTACCTACTTTAATTTTTTGTTCAGCTTCTCGCAGTATCCCGCACAAGGCAGAGTAAGCAGCGGGAACCCGGGAACTCTTCTGCTTCAAAACGCATTACGAGCGAATACATTAAAGAAATATTTAGTTTTCTCGAGTGGGGATGAACCCGCAACCTGTATTCTCAGTTGCACGCTTGTGCCCGCGCCAACAGACTTCAAATTTTAAATATAAAAAGGGTTTAATATTTTACTCTCTACACTTTTGTAAGTCTTCGCTGATTCAGACTTGTCTACATTGTGCTATAATGGCGTCGAATTATTTTTTGAGATGAAATCTTCTTCAACATTATTCATACTTTTCGTTAAATATACGCTGTATTCCACTGACGGCGGGATAGATAGTGAAAATTTGGGAACCAAGCGTCCCCATTTTTCGCCACACATTGCGTTTTGAGTAGCGGAGCTCTACACCGCGCTTTATCTTGTTACCTTGCTATGAAAATGAGAATAGTATATATTTTATTCCCTCAGATGAGAATCGAACCCACAACTTACCGAGTTTACAGTCTAATGCTTGTGTCGCTGTACCACTATAGGCTTCAGTACAATCGTAATTAAATTATTATTAACTGGAAATTATATTCATAGTTCCTGAACCAGTTATTAAATCCGTTATTTATATAAGAGCGTTTCGTCACACAACTGTTTTATTAACAATAAGTACTACTAATAAATACATATCCATATTGTTTTTTCTTATTTGATGCATTTATGCAACGTTGCAACTTTGTGTACACACATATACTTACATATATATATATATATATATATATATATATATATATATATATATATATATATATATATGCACTTTGTATACAATAATACTATGCAAGATATTACAAGAAAAACATATTTTATTACTTACTTTAAATACTATGTACAAACGTAGCCCAAGGGTCAAGAGATGCAGGCTGAAGGTTGGCGATGTCTAAATATATATGTAACTTGTGACCCAATTCATATTTTTGTTCAGGTCACACTGTCTTTACGCTGCAGCTCTCAGTGGCTACTCTAAAAATATCTTGTTTCTCATTAAAAGGAGGCTTTTACTCTACTTCTTGTTAAATAACCTTTTGAAATGAACTTTTCAAGTAAATGATGGGATGTGAAAATTTGATACGCATTTTGTTTGAGTTAAGCAATGCCTCAATTTCGGCGGAAAGTGGGGAACGGAAGTGGAACGGAGTATCTTAAGACTAGGTTCCCAAGTTCCTTCTGCCTGCCCTGCCATATGCGGGATACAGCGTGAAGCTGAGTGGAGATAGGATCGAACCTTATTACCTATCCCGCTTGCAGTCACACGCTTGTGTCTTCGCGCCACGACAGGACTTACTTCTAGTCTAAATATTTACATTGTTCATTTCCAGTGATGAGGACGACACGAGTCGACTCCTCCGGCAGCTCAGCCGCATCAACCGCCCGCTGGGCATCAGCTTTCCCCAAATGGTGAAGCTCATGGGCCAGTGTCAGCAGGTAACATCACGCCTCTACTCACAGGTATTCACTGTGCATGCCATTTTGTTAATTTATCTTATATATGTACATTTATTTAGTTGGTCCTATACTTTAGTTTTTTTTTTATCAAATTTGATACAATATCTAAAAGGCCTCAAACAAAGTTCCGTCTAATTCTCGTCATTGATTTTGCGTGTTGAATGGCGAAACTCAACGCCGCGATATGATATAAAAATACTTAAAATATATTCATATATTTAAATTATGCTCGGAGGTCGGAAAACAAAGGCCATTTTTAGAGTCGATTGTTTTAGATCAAAAAAAAATACTTCCTAAATATGTAAATAGGTATATACTACGTAAATTATGTGAATGCTTATTTTTATTGTTATTAAAAATTACTTAAATACTTTAAGATTTAATATTTTTACATTTTTTAAAAGTGAATATTACTACTTTTTACAGTGAATAGCTTTACTATTTTTTGAAGTTTCGACGTAGCTTGATAAGAACGTATGGCTTAGTTGGTCAGTGCGTTTGGACGATTTCCAAGAGGCGCGCGTTCAAATCCTGCTGCGTTCGAAATTTTTATACGCTTTTTAAATTTAAATTTAGTATTTTAAGATTACTTTAAAAGGTGGTGGTGGTGGTGGTGGTTGTAAAATAAAATCTTGAATTCGAATTCGTCGAATACTGAGGAACGGAAGTATCCTAATGAGAACAAAGTGTCTTAATACTAGGCTCCCAGATTCCCTTTACCTTACTATGCTATAGGCGGGACACAGCGTGAAACTAAAAAAAGAGATAGCTGGTGCAGTGGCATAGCATCTGACTGATCATGAGACATTTTTCATTTCCGAATTTGAGGCTTGTCGTGGCGCAGCGGCACAAGCGTGTGACTGTAACCGACAGGTTCTGGGTTCGATCCCACTGGAGGAAATGAAATATTTAATATTTTCAATTTATAAGGCAAAGCGCGGCGTTGAGTTCCGCCGCTCAACACGCAATGCCTCAAATTCGGCGGAAAGTGGGGAACGGAAGTGGAACGGAGTGTCTTAACACTAGGTTCCCGGGTTCCAACCCAGCCTCATGCGGGATACAGCGTGAAGTTAAAAAAATCCTCAATTCTGGCAAAATATGCGGTGTTAAGATCTGCGCCAGTGTCACTGAATTTGGGCACTAAGTTTGCTTACCGTGCAGGATATATATTTTAATAAAATCAATGGTACCTACCATTACATTGATATATATTATCACTCCAAATCTCTGTCTTCTTTCTATATAAAAAAATAAAATATATACAAAAACGGTGTTCACAAAGTGAGACGTCCTTGACCCGCTTCTCGTTTCTCAGAGAGCTGGTAAACGGAGATGAGAATCAGCCCTTGAAAGTAAAGCAACTGTCACTGGCCGTTACATACACTCTTGTGTACGAAATATTCGCGTTTGTATCGCGGTTTTGGATATTTTTCATATGTCGTCGGCCTTTGCCTTTGAAACATAATGAAACAAAAATAATATTTTTCTTTTCTAAAGCTTTAAAAATATATGTATAATAAGTAAGTAGTAATTTTCTCTTGCCAAATTATATATATTCTTTATTGCATTTAAAACAGACAAAAAAATACAGACAAGTAAAATAAAAAGACTAGCTTACAAATTGTCTTTGGTTAGAGGCTTTTGTAGAAATCTACCTATGGAAATGCTTACAACATAACCGAGTTAAAACTAGCGTATAATTATATCGTCAGCTTGATAAAATGGCATGTAGCTCAGTGGTCTGTTTGCCTTGAAGGTTCTCCGAAAACGCGGATTCAAATCTCACTACGTTAACTTTTTATATGTTTTGTAATAAATATAATGTATAATTTATAATCTTTTATAATCTAATAAATATGTTTTCTAATAAATATAATGTAATTTATAATCTTTTTATATAATTTTTCATTGAAAAGGTTATATTGAGACGAGTGTAGGATTTACATATTTACAAGATATCGTCGCCGTTAAATTCGTCTCAAATAACAGTATATTTTTATTGTTTATTCTTATATAATAATCGAATATCGATAATTATTACAATATAACCATTTTCGGACATATTTATAAGGTAATAAATAGCTTTCTAAACAAAGCGTAAAGGTAAGCGTCATTAACTGTCCAAGTTTACTGGACTAGGTAAACATCAGTTGGAGACACAGAACGGAGGATCTTAACATTAGGTTCCCAAGTTCCCTATGCCCGCCTTTGCCATGTGTAAATATCCTTAGCTTCACGCCGTATCCCGCACGAGGCAGAGTAGGCAGGGGGAACCCGGGAACCTAGTGTTAAGGCACTCCGTTCCACTTCCGTTCCCCACTTTCCGCCGAATTTGAGGCATTGCATGTTGAGTGGCGGAACTCAACGCCGCGCTTTGCCTTCCATGTGTAAATATTAATGAACATATTTGAAAATAAAAATGTGTTAACATATTTTAAAATAAAATATATTATTCTATTCATAAATATTAATATGAAGTTAATATCTGAAGTAAACATTTATTGATTGTTCACACAATGTTATATTATTTAGAATTACACAAAGTGCAGGTATTGAGTTTCTCAACAATTGTACGCCGATAATTTGTCTTTGGTTGATATTTAATGAAGAATTCGAATTCTGAATGCATTGTATATTGAATGACCTAAGTTAATGCCACGCCTTGCCTCATTAAACGAAAAAGAAAATCCCCAAGTGGAAATAGAATCCACAACCTTCCTCTTTCACAGTCGCACGCTTGTGTCCCTAAGCCACGACTTCTGCTAAACATTTTAAGTATTTTTTATCTATGCATTTCTATAAAAAAATAGAAAAAAAAAACATTATTATGATGGCTTCTCTAAACAGTGAAAGACGTTTGCAAACAAAATAGCAGAAGTGAATATAAAACGATTTCGTCTCTAGGACAATACGATACGTGTTTAAAATATCAATTTCTATAGGTAGTTTCAATATTTAAATTTGTCAATAGAGACCTCTCATGACGCAGGGGCTGGCGACTGTAAACGCTACAATTTTTGGGTTCAATCCCCACTGTAGAAAATGAAATATTTATTATTTTCATTTCTTCCCTCTATTAAAAATGCGCAATGATTGAGTTCACACAACACGCTATACTTCAAATTAGGCAGAAAGTGGGAGCGGAGTGTCTTAACACTATGTTCCCAATGTCCGTTCACTCCGTTGATCTACAATACTGAAATTACAGGACCCTGGTTGAGCGAGGCCGGCTCGTACTTGACGGATTTTTTGTCTTAAAATTAGCTAAATAATTAACAAACACCATATACAGTTGAGCACGTCCTAGCTACGCTGTAACCGTGTCTGATCATAATAAAACATACTTTCGCTTTAACTACAACTACAATGTGAACTCTCTACATAGATATTGAATCTATGATCTCTGTTCAAGGAAACTTTCTTTGTATTTACGTACTAGCGGCCCGTTCGCGACTTCGCCTGCTTTAACTACACAATTAATTATTTACTACTGAAGCGAATTTGTTTAACAAAATGTTTTATATTGATAACTTTTTCATTTACGTATTACATTTAAATTGGTTATGTCATTTCTGAAATTAGTGAGAATAAACACACAGACAAAAGACACAAAAAAAAATGTTTATTATTGTTTTGGGTTTTATTAAATTAATAAAGGCCCCTAATAAAAAAGTTTGTCATAAATCTTCTATGTACAGACAGAGATGAGTTACAGATTATATAAAAGCGACCCGCCCGCGGCTTCTCTCGCTTGAATTAGGCATACTATTTTATTTTCCATACTATTAAACCTCGTTAGCCGTTTCTGAGATTACCACATACAAACACACAAACACACTGACAAGACTAAAAGATAAACAAAAACAGAATAAAATCTAAAAATCACAATTTTGGGCCTTATTACATTAATATACGTATCCTATATATGTTTTTAATATATCTTCCATGTACAGCGATCACTTAAAGAATTATTATATATAGATATATTATTTATATATAATATCGCTTTTACAGGTTTATTTAGTAACATGCCAATTTCCTGGCGCCCCGCTACGCCAGTTATCTGATAACAGCTGATCAGATACTTACTTTGTAAATGCCAAACGCTATCCAGAGCTTTTGCAGTAATGACTTGTGACCTCAAATTTTATATAACTCTTTATGTTTGTGGTTCAATACGACAAACTTCAAATGAAACAATGCTATTTTTTGTGTTTAATAGTTTATATACTTACCACCGTTAATCCAGCGTTGAGTTTCGCCACTTAACGTTATACCTTAAATTAGGCTAAAAGTGGGGAACTGAACGGAGTGTCTTAATACTAGGTTCCCAAGTTTCCTCTACTTACCCTGCCATGTGTGGGATACAATGGAGCTGAGGACTATTATTCCTTTTGGTGTAACCTACTGTGTTTTTGATCAGAGTTAAATGCGGGTGATAAAAGTGTTTCATGTGCTATTTACATTTTTTAGGGTTTCGTACCTAGTCATAATTCTTTTAAGACTACTATGTTGCCGTCTGTCCGTCTGCCAAGACCATTTATCATAAGATTGTATAAAGATATCCAAATGAAATTCATATAAAAAATCCTAAATGTACTAAAAAATCAAGCTTCTTAGTCAACGGCAACTAAAAATATATTTATGCATCGTTTTTGTTGCAGTTTGTATAAAATTCAACGTGTAATCAAAAAAAGCACCAAAAAAGCTACAAATTATATTTATACGTCATAGAAAAAATCATTACAAACATAAATGTGTATTTCAATTCATGCGGAAAGTTTTATATATTCCAGTTGACCTGAAATTGAGAGGGAACCCTCGAGTAACAAGTTCGACACACGCTTAACCAGTGTTTTTATCAAACGAGCTTATGAAATTATACAATAAGTAAATAATGTACTATCACACATGAACCAAGAAACTAAAATTGTTTAAAATATAAACTAATCGCTCACTGGTATTTGAATCCTGTACAATTATATTCTAATTAATTAAATTTCTTTTGTATTAACAAAATAAAATGGTTCTGATTATTTAAAAAAATACATTAGCTTACGTCTACAAGTTTGTTGGCAATGAAATAAAAAAAACCACTTCCGCAGATAAAAGACTTACATCGTTGAAGTCTCTTAATAAGGCCCTCGTCGAACATCAAAGACTCTTATTTTAATGAAAAGTGCCTTATCTCAAACTGTATACAATGCCTTGAATAGAGAATGCCTAGAAACGTTTCTCGAACATATCTATATACATATAAAAAATTGGACTGATCACCGTCTGTCAATTGTACATGGAAGATATATGAGAAATATTATTATTGGAGCCATTTTTCAATGTAGTAGAACCCAAAGCGATCATTTATTGTCTGATCGTCTGCTTGTTTGTTGAACAATCCAGTTGTCATTAAAAATATTTTGACTTCTAATCTATGTCAATAAGTTGGCCTGTATCGATCTATCCAGCAACCACCACTTAATTAATCTGAAGCCTTCGTTTCTCGACTAATTTCTTCTTTATATATAAATACATACGAAGAATTTACATAAATATTATTTTAGCGCCAACGAAAATAGAGAATAATCAATTTAACATGTCTATTTATGTACATACAACATACAGGTAATCCAATAATCATATTTAAGAAAAGAAATATTCTACCAGGTGGAAGGTGTGGAATCCAACGACGTGGACAAACGGGAGGGATGGCGGGAGCGGGGTGATGCTGAAGATCGCCTCCGAGCTGGTGGTGCCCACGCTGGGCTCCTGGGTGGCAGTCCGCTGTCACTGTTGCAGGGGATTATACCTGGTACGGTTATCAAATAAAACTTTTTTAGGATTTAATTATATTACATTGAAAATAATTGTTCATGATTCACACCGCACATAGCAGGGAGGCAGAGGGCACTTAGGAGTCTAAGTGTTAAGGCACTCTGTTCCATTCCCTCCTTTCTGCAGTTCTTACTTCTGTTACTGCTCCACGACAGGTCTAACTCGGCTACATTGAAAAACCCAAATGATATTCTTCATCTGTTCCCCACTTTCCGGCGAATTACATGTTAAGTGACGGAGCTCAACGCCGAGTTTTGCGTTGTTACCAGATCAAAATTATGAAAGTAAATATTTACACTAACTAACAATATATAGCATAATAGAAAAATATTAAAAGAAAATGATATGGACAAGTGTTTCTGGATAATATTCAAACAGTTCGTGTGTTCGATCCCCACTAGAGGAAATGAAATAATTAATATTTTCATTTCTTCGTTCTGCTGACAGGGCGTAGGGCGACGTTGAGTTCCGGAAATTAGCAAGCAATCTCTCGAATTATGCAGATGGTGGGGAACGATGTGTCTTAATGAGAACGGAATTTCTTAGCACTGTGCTAGATACTTAATGCTGAAAAAATAAAAATATTTACAAAAAAAGACATGGTCAATAATTGATTTCGTCCAACATATATATTATTGTCTTGTGAGGATATTGTTGCCATATTTCCTTTTCGTTACTAAATGAATTAATAAAATTGCCGCGACATTGTTAAACCGTAATTGTATAGTTTCTAATAACTGTCCACTTTGCTGTTAGGCAAGTGCTTAGTTACGATAGAATGAATACGTTTCATAATTAACTTTTTATACTTTTTGGATAAAACTATTGTTAACGGCTGCGTTGCACGTTTTTTAATAAGATTTTATGAGTATTAGTTAATATTGCTTTTATAAATGAAATAAAATTTTAGAATACCGTCTACCGTATGCGAAATGCTTGTAGCTCCTAAATTGTAGGTCCGATTTTCATAAAACATAGCTAACCACGACAATGAACAATAGTTTCGATAAGAAAATCCGCACTCAAATCAGCTTATTAATTTAGGACCTAAGGTACGACAGACAGACAAACAAAAATACGGACCAAACTTATAACACCCTTTCTTTATGTCGGATTATAAAAGGATATAATTGTGTAATCGTTCTCGGCCTGATTGAAACACAAAAATAATTTGTAACGACATTTTTCTTTCAATTAATTGTATATAATTTCCCTAAGGTACCAAATGGTGCGGCACAGGCGACATAGCGGCCGACTACCACGACCTCGGCGCCGACCGCTCCCTCGACCGCTGCTGTCGTACCCACGACCTGTGCCCCAGCAAAGTGCGCGCCTTCTCCAGACGATACAACCTCACCAACAACTCTCTCTATAGTAAATCTCACTGTACCTGCGACGACATGCTCTTCGACTGCCTGAAAGCCACCAACACGTCTGCTGCACACCTCATGGGCCATATATACTTCAACATCGTCCAAGTCCCTTGTTTAGAGGACCTGGCCACTGGAAGACGCTTCAGGGAAGCAAGGCAAGGCTTCTAGACCTCAATTTATAGCTAAATGAACGGCGCCACCTAGGAGATCTATATAGATTATGTCTGCACGGATTTTTATGATGTACATTTGCATTTATCTAAGTCTATGTACGTCATATATTAATGTAAATAATGTAAAAACGTAATTAACGATACACGTTGAACCTGTGATATGTCTGTGCCTTGAATTATTCTTTAATATTTTGTATTTAGACGGTGGCGCCGTCGCGGTAGTCAAACATTACTTTGTAATTTGTTACTAATTATTATTATTTATTTGTCCTATTTAAGATGAAACGATTCTGTTGAACGTGTTTCAATAGATATTGTTGATAATGTTATAACTAAACTACGATAATTTAAATGGCTGCTAATTCAAATATAAGTTTTAACAAATATGTGTGTATTATTAAAATTTACCCTTCCTTCCTCCAGTATATAATATCGGTCATATTAAAATCGGTTAATAAATAACAAAGTTATGTCAATTTAAAATATTCAGTTCGGAAAAACGTATTTCTTTTATTTATTGAGCAGAAATTTAAGTTTCCAATGTTGTTTGATTCATTGAAGCCGCAGGCGGGCCGCTAGTATATTCGCCTTCGCTTTTTCGCCTGTAACACTGAACGCTATGTAACACATTGTTTCTTCTAATATAAAATCAAAATTATACAAAAAAAACTTCTATTCATTAGTAAATGTGGATAAGTTTTAATAGTTTGACATTCAAATCTAAATAGAACTGTGAATATGTTTTGACTGTTGACACGTGTGTATGTATCGATATGTGCAGATGTGTTTTGCCTTTGCAACAACTACGTGCTTAAAAATTTTCTACAATCAGTCCTCAGGCTCCGCCAAAATTACTATACTGATTACTGATTACAAAGAAAGACATATTAAGAAATGCTTAATAAACTAAATTTATCCAATCTTGATACAAACCAAAAAAAATCAGCTTCTCACTGTCTCCCGCACAAAACAGGGTATAGGCATATAGGGCATAGGAAGCTTGGGTACCTAGTGTTAAGACACTCCGTTTTGTCCCCCATTTTCCGCCTTCCGCGAATTTAACATCGTGCTTAGCCTTTTTACCCTCTGGTAATTCCGGAGAAATTAGAATTTTACATATTTAAATTGAAAATATAAAATATTTTATTTCCTCGAGTGGGGACCAATCCCTCACAAACTGTCGCTTTTACACCCATAAGCTTGCACCGCTGCGCCACGACAGGCCTCAAATACACCGTGAATTGAAATAAATGAAAGTGTAATGATCATAAAATTGAAATAAATTGAAGTTAAATAAGAGCACAAAGTTGTGTTCCGAAGAATAAGCCGCATGGAAAGTTCCCATCAATGATGTTAGTGAGGTGAGTGATAAAAAACATACACGCATAGTTTTAATACAAAATAGGAAAATGTTAGAATGAATATCAAATGATTCGCGACACATCTATAGAATTAAACTGTATGATTATTTTTTGTGTCAATTTTTATTAGTACGTAACTTCTTATTTAAATAATTTGTTTTAAACTATGTCGTATTAAATAAAATTAATAAAACCTTAATAAATAATATTAAACAAAATAAATAAGATTTCAATTACAAATTTTATTTTAACTTGAGGGTGTAGTTGTATTTTCATAAAAATAATTTTTATTGATAAGATCATAGTAGCCTACACAAAAGCATATATTGCTAGTATTATAGATATTATTAAATTCCTCGTACTTATTTTATGTGTTTTTTAATCATGGAGGAGAAATATTTATGTTTCTTATTTAACCGTGATTTATTTATTGTATCGAGGTTTATGCAAAATGATATTGAAAACTGCTTGTATTACAGTGATCAAAACATTTGAATTAACTATTACAACACTTAAATAATAAAGTATTCATAGATTTATTTTAAATACGATATTATTAATATTGTTTTAAAATATCTTTTTATGACAACTAGAAGCAACGTTTCAATTCAATTCAATGTGGTTATATTATCTGTATGAGACCTGTCATTGTAATTTGTCAACTAATTTTCTTATTTTCACGATCACCGCCATATATTCTTAATGGATTGTTTTTCATTATGCTGACCTTCTTGTCATTAAATTATGCTTAAAATCTCTACATTGTTATACTAGCTGTTGGAAAGAAGTGGACCGCCATGGACAACCAAACGACTACGTCCAGCGAGTCCACTGTGACGAAAGGTGTGTTTTACGTTGCTATTTTATTTCTAAATGTGTCTGCAGGAAGTTGAGAAGTGTTTCTGTTTCAAGTTGAAGCCGAGAGTGAGGATGGTGAGGTCCCAGTGCTGGCGAGGCGGGAGCTCGAGGAAGAATTTAATGTCCAGAGAGCTAAAATGAAAGAGTTGTTTTTACAAAAAGAAGGTTTGTAGCTTATTGATGTTCCATTCAGGTTTTTATTTAACACAGATGGCATCGTCATTGGTTGCGAATTTTATTGCTCTACGTGATTAACATGGTAATGGATTTTTATTTTATGTTTAGTTAGGTAGTGTGCTATATTAGCTAATTGTAAAACTTTAAATATTACAAAAAAACAACCATTCAAACCTTAATCCATAAAATTATATAATTAACCATTTTTCAAATATATGACATCCTTGATATATAATGGTGTTATTACTGCATGTAATAAGCTTGATCTAGTGTAATGTGACCTACATTACTTTATTTTAACATATTCTTCACAAATCTTTATTATTATTTGAATAATTTTGTGTTACACTGGACATTGTTCTTTTAGTTATGAGAACTAAAAGAACAACGCCCAGTGTAACACAAAATTATTCAAATAATTAAATTAATTTACCATTAGTTATCAATTTCATACTTTATACTGCATATATCAGAATTATTTTATTGTTATCCTGCTAAACAGTGTTCTCTACTTGCCAATTGAATTTCAGATGTCTGTGTTCAGTGGTTGAAATTGTCTCCATATTGTGTTATAGTTAATTTGAGAACTTAAAATAATTCTTTCCCTGAATGGAGAATGATCCTGTGACCATTGCAATAACATATTCTATCCTACTACACCATAAAATTATATACAATTATAATTCCTAATAAATCACATGATATTTTTTACAGAGGATTTACGTAAGTTGGTGCTGGAGAAACAACAATTAGACTCAGAGGTACTGGGACTGCGGGCCGAACTTGAACAGCTGCAGACCCTTAGTGAGAACCAGAAGTCAGAAATACAAAGCTTACAACTTTTAGTTAGTGGTATGTTACATTAAGTTTACACATATATGTATACATATATTTTGTGGCAAAACAAATTATCCCTAATAGTTTTAGTACCTACATTAGTCTACTATTACTATTGGTCTTTGCGTGATATAGCCTTCCCCGATTAATGGGCTACGCAATCCCGAATGTTTTTTAAATCAGACTATTAGTTCCTGAAATTAGCGCATTCAAGGTAACAAACAAACACACTCTTTAGCTTTATAATATTAGTATAGATTAAAATTATATGAATTTTGTAATACCAAACAATAACTTTTTAAATATTTGATCTGCGTAAAACTCACTCTCTCTCAGCTTCATGCTGTATCCCGCACATGGCAGGGTAGGCAGAGAGAATATGGAAACCTAGTGTTAAGACACTCTGTTCCTCTTCCGTTTTTCACTTTCCGACGAATTTAAGGCGTTGAGTGGCGGAATTCAACGCCACATTTTGCCTTGTACCAGAGCATACAAATGAAAACGTTAAATAGTTATGTTGAAAATATTAAATATTTCATTTCCTCAAGTGGGGATTGAACCCACAAACTGTCGGTTACAGTCACACGCTTGTGCCGCTGCGCCAGGACAGGCCTCACTAACCTGAGGCCTGTGTAAAATTGTTGCTAATTTTTATATTAAAAAAGTAGTTCAAAGTTTAATTGGAAATATTGTAATCTCTATTGATTACAATGTAATGATTTGTATTTACGCAATCAGGTTAGTTAAAATTTGATTTTCCTGATTCATTCAACTTATTGTAGTTATTAGTTCAGTTTTGAATTGGTTTTATTTTAGTATAAAAAAATGCTACCGCTAGTGTCCTGTTTTTGGGGTTCTAAAGGTATTTAAAGAACATTTCTCTATTACTAATATTTTAAAAAATTTAATAAGGTCATGGTGGAGTGTAACAGCACTTGATTGTAATCTCTGGTAGCCATAATTTTTGTTTTAATTTGATGGAAGATAGTATGGAGTACCTTAAGAAATATCAGAGAGGAAAAATACTTTTAATATCTACTATCTTTTAATTTGTATATAATTATTAAGCAAAAAACATTTTTATTTTCTAAGTGTGCTTAATCCAAACTTAGAGAAATGTGAAATGATTTTTTTGTAGGAAATACATGTTAAGAAATACTAATAATATTTACTAAACTTATATTTAAAAAGCGTATAAAAATTTTGAACGAAGCAGGATTTGAACCCGCGCCTCTGGAATACCGTTCCAGAACTGGACTGGAACTGGAACGGTATTCCAGAGGCGCGGGTTCAAATCCTGCTTCGTTCAAAATTTTTATACGCTTTTTAAATTTAAGTTTAGTATTTTCTGTCCTAAGTGTGGAATAACACTTTAAAACATAGAAATACTAATAATATTTATTTTAAAAGTATTTTCTCTTGCCAAACGATAATTCTACAGAATTATCTTTAAGTAGCGGAAATTTGTAAAATGTTCCCTACAGTGATGATTACAAATTAAATACATAGTTAATTAAACCACGCTGTATGCACATAGCAGTAGTATTATAGTTTCATACTTTTTGCCAATTGTATTGTGTGGTATGTGGCGAAACTCAACGCCACAATTTAACAGAGCTACGAAATGATAATGTTAAATATTTTATTTCCTCGAGGAGGAATTGAATCCACAGCCTGTGGCGTGCTTATGCCCCTGTCTGATCAGAACTTTTAAATATTGTTTTTTAAAATATGATCAGAAACAGTTGAGGTGTCCTCGTCAGGCACAGAAGAAGTGCGAAGATTGAGGGCCAAGAACATTGAACTGGAGCAACAACTCAATCAATTGAAGCAACAACAGGTATACATTATTATTATTATTTTTTTTATTTAAATGAATAATTTTCTCATTCTATCTTTTTATTATTATTAAACATGTTATATTTTTTTTTCTTGAAATAGAGAAAATCAAGAAAAGTATGCAAAAATTATATATTTTCCAAAAAAAAAGAAATTAAAAAGCATTCTGGCTTTTTACTGTATAATTTTAAGTTGTAGTGTTGTTTTTGTTATCACCAACCGGAACTTGTTACGCTATCACACAGTAGCCTTGTAGTGATGGGGTAATGTTGATACTTTTTAAAAATTACTGTGCCGCTTTTTGGAATATTTGATTAAAATATTAAACATATATATTGATAGAAATATATGTATACAGATTAAATACATATAATACAGTTTTTTTACTTTTTAATTGCAATAATTTGTTAAAGAACGTAATTAACATTTATTTCTAGGCATTTCAAATTATGTTTTTTAAAAAATTGTGTGTTCTTCATAATTTATGATTTGTTTGAGTATATTCTTTTTATAAAGTAAATTATATCAATATATTATAATGTTATTAGTTCGTCTAGTTTAAATATATTAATGTTAAAACCGTGAATAGGCGCCCTAACACTTCCAAAGCACTTAGTGTGAAACATTTTTGTAAATTACTGTTTCGTCGTTAAACATATTAGCATGTATAGATATGATATCTTTTTACGGCAATTACGTGCAGTAGAAATTAGATTGATTGTGTTGTTTGGAGTTTTCTGTACGAAATACAACATTTTTTTTTATATATGTAAGGGGTAATAGATACATTGTTCCTTTCAAATTGAAATTTGAGAAAACTGGAGCTATATAATATTCAGGTAATTTTAGAAACATTGTGCTTTCAAAAAAATCGTAATTAAAAGTACAATATTGCATGAGGCCTGTCGTGGCGTAACGTGGGTTCGATCCTCACTCGGGTAAATGAAATATTAAATATTTTCAAATTTAACATTTAATGTTTTCATTTCTTTGCTTTGTTATCAAGGCAAAACGCGGAGTTAAATTGCGCCACTCAATACGCAATGCTTCAAATTCGGCGGAGAGTGAAGAATGTGATTGGAACGGAGTGTCATAAGATTAGGTTCCCAAGTTCCCAAGGACCAAGGACTTGACTTAATAATCTATTATAAGTTATCTGTTGAATGCTACAATTAATGTCAGATTTAAAATGTATGATTTTGACATTTCCTGTGGGAAAATCAACGTCGATTAAATCAAACATTTATTTTCGTTATTATTTTTCTTTTTCAATGAACAATAACTTGATGGTTGCTTAATAAATAGCGTTCCCTCTCCTTTTATTAATGTCTTAATGTGAAAAATTATAAGTTTGTTTTGGTGAGTCACATCAAAAAGGGACATGATGAAATGATGAATGTAAGTTAAACACGAATATCAACATAAATATTAAATCATCTAATAAATGTTAACACTTTCCTTGATTACATAAATTTAAATAGTTTAAAATACTTTATTCATTAAAAAAAAGTCCAAAATAACCGCGTATATAAATGCGATCAAGGAGGACATGAGTGACAAAGCGTGGGATTGGCAGGAGCTGTCGCTGGCGCCGGCCACCTTCGTGCGGAGCATCGCGAGGAAACTCGGAGCTGATACTGATGCCGAGGTGTCTAACGTTAGAAAGGTAAGATCTAAGGTTAATCTTTTTTTTTAGCTTTAAGGAACATCTTCTCATCGTGGTAGGGCTTCCATAAATTACGTCACACGTTGGGGGGGGGGAGGGAGGGGGTCGACGTAGTGTGACATTGTGTGACAAGGGGGTGGGAGGGGTCCTAATTTTCGTGACGTCACATTTCAAAACTCATAATCTAAAGTATTAAAACACAAACATTGAACTATTAACTACTAACAAAAAACTCAAAAACATTTGCAACTCTATCTGTAAACAAATAAGGTTCGAATTCTTTTGTTCTTTAATTAATATAATTAATCGTTTTTATTTTGTTAATTCGTTTAAATGTTTGATTTGATGTTAATTTTATAAAAAATAATTTAAATTGAAATAAAAAAAATCGGAACTGCTGTTTTAACTAAATAATTATTTCTAGATGTAAAAATGTAAAATATGTGACGTCACACTAGGGAGGGGGGGTCTCACAAATGTGACCAGCTGTGACAAAAACGGGGGGGGGGGGGGGGGGGGGGGGGGGGTCAAAAATAATGAAATTTGTGTGACGTAATTTATGGATAGCCCCTGGTAGGGCTTTGAATCCTGAACTGTCGAGCTGACTGTCAGATGCTGTTGCTACTCCAAAATGGTCAATGAAATATATATTTTTTTTATCAAACTTATTATTTGAATGCAGATTTTGTTTTGTTTGTAATATTATTATTTTAATTCCGTTTATCTTTAATCTGTTGTGACTGTATCATTTTATTTATTGTTTTGTATTGTTTTTTTTTTTATTAAATGTTCTCTTTATTATGTATAGATATTTTATAATTAATATTTTCAGTTCGAGGACAATGAGCTACTCAAGTCCATCATTGATCCGCTGGAGATGGAAATTACAGCACTCAAAAATAAACTAAGAGAAACTGATGCCCAGCTTCAGGAGGCCAAGGTAAGATTGAATATTTTTTTCCCAAACAACAGTTACAAGTTATTTTTCTGTAGAGAATGGTAGGCAGAGGTAACCTGTTGACCCGTTTTTTCTCCTTTTATAGTTAGAGTAACAGTAGTTAGTACCAACACCAAATCTTAGTAGTCATTGAACTTACATTCAAATGGTGTGCTTCTCCCATACTCGCAAAGTATTTGTACATGAAATATGTACCAATGTACAATTATATTGATTTGCAAATTAATAATCTCCATATTAAAAGCTTTGTTAATTAAATAAAAGTCTTTTATTTATTTGTAAATAAGTATGTATCCTTCATGCTGTATACCACACATAGTGAGGTAGGCAGAGGGAACTTAGGAACCTAGTGTTAAGACATTATGATATTTGTGATCGATCCTTGCCTTGTTGTAGAGTGAAGAAAGAAAATTAAATATTTAATTTTCTGAGGAGATCAAACCCACAACCTGTGAAACATGTAAAGACACATCCTTGTGTCGACTGAAGCCACAAGTATGTATGTATTTTGCTAATATATGTATATAGATATAATATATAAATATTTTGATGTTTCAGAAAGTTATAGCTGCTTCTCCCGCCGCTGCTGCCACTGATAAATCTGGTGATGCCAAATCTGATACGGGTATTATTTTGTTTTTTCTGGTTGTTGATTTTTTTTTATCTATAAGGAAAATATTATTCAAGACCCTTTAACTATAAACTTGGTAAAAGAGCCGCTTTTAATTTTAATAAATTAATTTAAAAGTGTTTTCTTGTGATTTTTGATGTCTCATATAAATAACAGTGGGAAAATTCCTTTTTTTATTTACAATTTTGTTGTTCTTTAACAAATGTTACTGTAATAAAAACCAAAATTAATCAATCTACAAATAGTAATAATATGATTTTTGCTAAAATATTAAGAATACTACTTAATTAACTAAGTATAAATTGTATTTCAGCATCTGTCGAGGGCAAGCAGTGTGACATGTGTGCCAACTACGAGCGCCAGCTGGTGGCGGAACAGACTCGAGCTGCTCATCATGAACTTGCACTTAAATTGGTAATGTAACATTGTGATAATAGATAATCTAATAGTTAATTGAATACTAAATTCAAATTTAAACTTATAGAAACCCTATATAAAATATTTGAACCCTCCTGGAAACCGTCCAAGCACTCTGCCCAACTAACTTATCCATATTTTGTTTTGTTTGTGTGTGTGTGTGTGTGTATGCACATTCAATGATTTTTAAATTATAAGCATAGTATAGATATGCTACATAGCAAAATATCATGTACATTGTCCGTACATAGATAGTAAAGAAGAGAAATAAGAAAAAATAGTACTAATAATAAAACATTTTGTTTAATTTGTTGTCATACATACTTCCAGGCAACAGACGAGCTAGAAGGTGTACGGGCGACCCAAGATGAAACGGTCCGTACATGGCACTCCCACCGCGCCTCCTCAGCGGCCCAGCTGGCGGCGCTGTCCACAGAACTGGCGGAAGCCAAGACCCTGCTGTCCCAGCGTGCTGCTGCCGCTGATGAGGCAGCACAGCGAGCGCTGCATATGGTGACACAGCTCACTGTTGATAGGGAAATGCTGCAGAGGAAGTTGGATGCGTTAGTTGTTTCTTTTATTTTCTGTTATATTTAGTATGGCCATTTTATGAGATGTTGCATGTTGAGTGGAATCCACTGTTATTAGATATGGTAAATAGATTTAATTTATTATTTGAAGCCTTAATAATGACGTTTTCAGTCATATTGTGTATTGCTGAGACACAACGGCTGGAAGTATTTTTTTTTATATATAATGCTTGTTTTTCTACGAGTTGTTTGATATTTTAAATAGTAAATGTTAAATATTTCAGAACGTAACATGTTGTAGGTTATTCCCCCTCGAGGAAATTATTGAATTTTTAAATATTATCAAATTAAACATATAAAATTGTTTATAATTGTTTCAGTTTAGAAAAAGATAACAATATGTTAATTGGGCAGTACATTAAGAAGGCGGCCGAGATGCAAAATGAAGTTATCAACCTACCGGACAATGTTGCAGTAAGTATTAGATTATTTAGCTGTATCCCGCACATGGTAGGAACTTGAGAACCTAGTGTAAAAATCCTTGTTCCCATGAAGGCACTAATGATACTCATTTGTTACTGAATTTTAAGTGTTTTTTTTTGTGGTGGAACTCGATGGCACTTTGCCTATCTTAAATAACATAATGAGGACTGAGGACACAAGCGTGCTGACGGCGACTGTAAATGCAGTTTGATGCCGATTCTGATGATATTGGTAATAAGGCAGAGTGTAGTGCTAAGGTTAACCACTACTTACTTAACACATAATATCTCAATTTTGACAAAAAAATTGTACAGTTTTGTGACACCAGTTTCCTATATTTCTTTGGCTTATTTTATCCTGCGTGTGATACGACATAAATAATAAAACAAAAAAAATAAAACAAACTAATAATTATTATGAGGCCTGTCGTGGCGCAGCGGCACAAGCGTGTGGCTGTAACCGACAGGTTCTGGGTTCGATCCCCCGTCGAGGAAATATTTAATATTTTCAATTTAAATATTTAATGTTTCATTTCTTCACTCTGGTAATAAGGCAAAGCGCGGCGTTGAGTTCCGCCACTCAACACGCAATACCTCAAATTCGGCGGAAAGTGGGGAACGGAAGTGAAGTCTTAACGCTAGGTTCCCGGGTTCCCTCTGCCTACCCTGCCTAAAAAAAAAAGAAAAATAAACTAATAATAATAATATAATGTTTGAAACGTCCAGGAGCTGCAGGAGCAGGCGCTGCACCTGCGCGAGCAGCTGATCGTGTGCGCGTCGGGGCGCGAGCGCGCGCTGAGCGCCGAGGCCGAGCTGCGCGCGCAGCTGCTGCACCACGCGCAGCTGCTGCTGCGCCGCGACGACGACGTGGCCGGCCTCGCCGCCGACCTGCGCGCGCAGGCCGCCGAGCTGGACCGCCTGCAGACGGAGCGCGCGCAGGTGACGGAGCTGGCGGACAAGCTGCGCCACTCCAACGACATGATTGACTCGCTCTTGGAGGACAAGGTATGTGCGATATGTGGAGACCTGTTTGTCAAATGTTATGTCATTTGATGGTTGTCAGTTCAATCTCCTCTTAGGATAGTGTATGTTGTTATTGTGCAGCATTAAATGTCATTTTATTCAATTTTTTAATAATTAGTAAATGAAAAAAAATTATATTACCATTTTATTGATTGCAAGTAAGAAATCAGTAACTAAACAAAGCGCGGCGTTGAACGCCGCAACTGAATTCACAATACGTCAAGATTAGTGGAAAGCGAGGAACAGAGAGTACACTATGCTACCACCCAGTTTCCTTTGTCTGTCTCAATTCATAAACCAATAATATATGTTTTTTTGTTATATAACAGAAACGTTTACAAAACGAAGTGAGTGAGGTACGCACTAAGGTGAGCGTGTTGCAGCAAGAACTGGACAACGGGGAGAAGGTGCAGCAGGACTTTGTTAGACTGTCGCAGTCATTGCAGGTACATCATTTTTTATAGACTGGTCTCTATAAAAAGGACATTTTTTTTTTTAATATAGGATTGTTTGAAAGTTTTTATAATTGTTAATTTACTCATTCACTTAGCTTCACGCTGTATCCCGCACATGGCAGGGTAGGCACAGGGAACTCGGGAACCTAGTGTAAAGGACACGCCGTTCCACCTCCGTTCCCCATTTTCCGCCGAATGTAGTCATTGTATGTTGAGTGGCAGAACTCAACGCCGCTCAAATATTAAATATTGAAAATATTAAATATTTCATTTCCTCGAGTGGGGATCGAACCCAGAATATGTCGGTTACAGTCACACCGCTCGTGCCGCTGCGCCACGACAGGCTTCAAATTTAATATTTTCAATTTAAATTTTTTTTTTTTTTCATTTATTCGCTTTGGTACAAAGCAAAATGTCGAATTGATTTCCGCCAATACACAATGAATCAAATACGGCGGAAAGTAAGAGACGGAGTGTCTTAACACTAGATTCTCAAGTTTCTTCTATCTACCATGCCATGTGAAACTGAGTGAGTGTGTCAGTATGATGTGAATAATTTTATTTCAGAAAACGCAATCACGTCTTTCACGTGATCATATATATATCATTACATATGTGTGTCTGTCTGTCGGTGCACAGGTGCAGCTGCAGCGCATCCGCGAGGCGGACACGGAGGTGCGGTGGCAGCACGACGAGGACGTGTCCGAGTGCCCCGCCTGCCACACGCACCTGCCCACCAACAAGAAGAAGGTAATCCCCGCTGTGGCACAAACGTGCGAATCGTAATTGTATGCAGTGTAAATTATTTAGGAAAATGAAATATTCAATATTTAATTTTGTTCACTTATAAGGCAAAGCGCGGCGTTTAGTTTCGCCACTCAATACGTAATGTTTAAAATTCGGCGGAAAGTGGGGGAACGGAGTGTTTTAACACTAGGTTCCCGGGTTTCCTCTGCCTACCCTGCCTCGGGAGGAATACAGTGTGTTTCCATGACGTGTGGCGCGTTGCAGACGCACTGCCGGCACTGCGGGCGCATCTTCTGCGCGGCGTGCGCGTCGCACGCGGTGCCGGCGGGCCCGCGCGCCGCGCCCGCGCGCGTGTGCGCCGTCTGCCTCACGCTGCTGCAGCCGCACCGCGCGCCCTACTTCAGCACGCGCCCGCCGCACTCGCCCGACTGATGCGCCCTGCGTCACTTGTACACTGTGTTGGGTGCGGAGTGGAGTCGGCGAGTTCACATTGTGTCGCATCAACTACAGTTACACTTCTCGTTTTTATTTCTTTCCTTGCTCTGGAAACAAGATAAAGCGCGGAGTTGAGTTCCGCCACTTAACACGCAACGCCAAATGATCACAATGCAAAAATGTCAGATTCGGCGGAAAGTGGGAAACAAAACAAAGTTTCTAACACTACATTCCTAAGAACCTGCACACAGTTTTTTTTTTTAATAATGTACTACGTGAAAGTGTTAATAACATTCAGTTTTTACTATTTTAATGAATAAAGGTATTATTCATTAAAATAGTAAACATATAATAAATAAAAGTATATAGTAAACATATAAAAATTTTGAGGCCTGTGGTGGCCAGCGGCACAAGCTTGTAACTATAACCGACAGGTTAATGATTCGATTTCCAGTCCGAAGAAATTAAATATTTAATATTTTCAATTTAAATATTTAATGATTTCATTTCTTTGATACAAAGCAAAACGCGGCGTTGAGTTCCGCCACTCTACTCGCTATGCCTCAAATACGGCGGAAAATGGGGAACGAAAGTGGAACGGAGTGTCTTAACACTAGGTTTTCAAATTCCCTCTGCCTACTCTACCATATGCGGGATACAGCGTGAAGCAGAGAGAGAGAGATATATATAAAAAAAAATCATTTTTTTTCAATTGGGCTTCATTTAAAACTTTACTTTATACAAGTAATATTCAGCTTATTTTTCTTTAAAATAAATATATAACGTGGCGAACAGCGTCATTGAAATCACCCCAATGTGACACTCTTAGAACAACGAACACATGTCTATCATAATTATATTACAAGGGCTGTCGATTAATCTTGTCTTGTCGCCTTGGTGATACGTGGTCACGTTTAAACTTATTAAATACTTACTAATATGTACAACCAACCCTCTCCCCCCTTTTCAAACTTCACGTGATTAATGGACGGCCCCCAATGTGAACTCAGCGACGTAACTTTAATGAAACGAGACTAGCAAATATTGTAACATAGATATTTTATTGTAAATAAAGAAACTCCATATTGTATGTGCCCATTTGTTTTATTTACTTCCATTCAAAATTAAACGCAAATAATCGTAGCTTATATCATGTTTTATTGATAATGGAGATGAGCGGATAGGAACCCGCACCAACCTTTGTACTTACAAAATACATAAATCGAATAATTCCAAAGAGAGAATTAACAAATGGAGAATATTATTATTACGCCATCAAGTTATATAATTAAATGTAAAAAAAACTTAATAAACAATAAGCACTAATCGTGGTAGGCCTCGAGGCTGAGCGTCATGACGTCACTCACGAGGCAATCCGCCGGCTGCAACAAGAGAAACGAACAACAGTGAAAGTGATGTCGTGGCGCAGCGGTGAACGCGACGGAATGTGAGTTCGATTCCCAGTTGAGGAAATGAAATATTTTATTTTTTCGCCCTGGTAACAAGTCAAGCTGAGTTCCGCCACTCAAATTTTAGGAAAAGTAGGTAACGTAGTGGCTTAATATTATGTTTCAGAGTTCCCACTGCCTACCCTGCCATGTGAGAAATAAAGCGTTAAAATTAAAAAAGTGGCAAAAAGTTTGGTTGAACACAGTATCTCATAAATGATTGATTCAAATTGAAAAAATCTTTTTATTTTTTAAAATACATTTATCCAGGAAAGCTATAGCTGCAACAGCAACATCTGTTTAGTTTCCATTTAGGTGTGCGGGCGAAGCCGCAAATAATTACGTACGCCTCTCATACATTTTTTATTATACTCTGGAACTACATATTTATCTATATAAATAATGGTTGTGATATCTTTCTCTGGTTCAGTGATTATTAAGATTTAAATGAAGAATCAACACAACATTATTGTTAAAAATATTTTTAAGCCATGTCTAGCATCGCTTACATTTATTTTATATCATAGCCAAATTATATAAAATATATAAATAAATTGTAGTCATGTGCCATTCCGATACATAAGCAATGCTGTTATGTAAAGTTTCATCTTATCCGTTCAGTAGTTTTTACTTAAAAGTGAAAGAAATCCACAAAAACTTTCACTCACAGTATTAGTAGGATAAACAGAAATCTAATCAAATGTATTGTGAACCGGCACTCACCTCGGAACATATACCGACGAGAGCGTCAGCACACCCGTAGAACTCCTCCTTGAGGGAGATGACGATGGTCTGCAGGGAGCCCTTCTTGGAGCGGATGAAGGACGCCACCTTGCCGATGTTGGTGTTGTCCAGCGCGGCGTCGATCTCGTCCAGCAGGAAGAACGGTGCCGGTTGGAAACTGGGAATTTACGAATCATGTTATAATTCAGTCACGAACTGTACGTGTTGCTGGTATGGCTGGTAGTATATTGTTGTGGGACCCACCTGTGTATGGCGAAGAGCAGCGCGAGCGCGGCGACGGTCTTCTCCCCGCCGGAGAGGTTGGACATGGGCTGGAAGCGCTTCCCGGGCGCCACGCAGTTGTAGTTGACGCCGTCCAGGTACGGCTCCTCGGGGTTCTCGGGGCCCAGGAACGCTTGCGCGGACTGGTTCATGGCCAGCGCCTGTGTGCGACATTGTGTTGTTGTGTCTCTGGTTATAGGCGTTGAGTTTTGCCACTCAACGTGCAATGTCTCCAACCCGGAGGAAAGTGGGGAACGGTAGTGTCACAATAGGAACAAAATTACACGATGAAGTGAGTGACCTGAGCGTCTTAATACTAAGTTTTTAAAGTCCTGTTGCCTACCATGCCATATACAAATAATGCAGAATTAGATGCAGACGAATATTTATATCCTTTACAATATCATTCAATTTGTCACCTATCTAATATGTATAATGTAATTGTAAACTGAATATTGACATACAATATTACTTCTCTTAGTTTGGTAGTCACTATAACAAGCAAACAAAATACATAATTAAAAAATAAACCCCTCGATAAAAATCACTACCTCATCTTGGCAATATGCTTGTAGCTGTTAATTTATTAAATTTAATAAAATATAACTAAGAACCACTCCGATAAAAAAGAATCACTAATACAGGAGCTATAGTGCCACAGACAGACAGGTAAGTCATACTAATAACACCCTACGTTTTGAAATAACAACTTACCTTATAAATGGCATCAATTTCGTTTGCCACGTGTTCGAAACAGGTCATGAATTTGTCGTGTCTCTCTTTCTTTACCTGCAAAGTAAGAACATACATATTATGGTGTAAGAAAGAGTTTTGGATTTGTTTCAAGTTCAATTGTGAAATATTTAGTATAATGCATTTCCTCGCTCTGATAACGAGGCAAAAACGCGGCGTTAAGTTCTGTTATTTAACACGCAATGCCTTCAGAAATCAGCGCAAAGTTGAGACCAGAAGTGTCCTATTAGAAACCTGGTGTAATAACACTAGGTTCCCAGGTTCCCTACGGCGTGAAATTACATATAAAATACCTTTTCAAAGGCAAGTTTCGCCTTGTGCGCCCTCTTCCTGGCCGCCACGAACGCTTCGTTGGTCGCGTTCACTTTCTCACGCACCTCGTTCAGTTTCTGCATCGCCTAAAATTTACATAGTTCAATATTAGCGACCTGTTCACGGCTTCGCCCGCTTGTACTGCACAATTCATTTTTTTACTTATCACCATTACTTTCCTATTCTAATAACCGTTTATATTTTAATAAATAATATTTATGGATTGTATTATTATTTATTATATTAAAATAAATTACAGTCAATTCAATAAAACAGTATTTTAGATCAATTTTATAGAAAAATATATTTTTTAAAAATAGCATAGTATAGTTGGTAATAAGGCAAAAGCGCGGCGTTGAGTTCCGCCGATCAACACGCATTGCCTTTAATTCGGCAGGAAGTGGGGAACGGAAGTGGAACGGAGTGTCTTAACATTAGGTTCCCGGGTTCCCTCTGCCTACCCTGCCTCGTGCGGGATACAGCGTAAAGCTATACAAATTGTATTAAAATAGTAAACGAATTACAAAAATAGAACAAATTATTAAGTTCTCTTAACGAAAAACATATTTTGTAAGTGGAAGAAATATACCAGAAGTCTGTAAAACAGGAACATGCATGTTTTTTAAGGAGGAAGTAAAAACAAGAAACGTCAGACTACTTTTAAAACCATATATTGCCATTACACATACACATCTCATTTTTCGTCGGATTCTCTAAGCATGTTACATGCTAAGCGGCATAACGAAACGCCGCGCTTTGCCTTGTCACCAGAGGCGGAAAAAAAAAATAACTTTTTTTTTTACCAGAGTGGAATCGAACGTACAACCGTCGCATTTGAGCTGCATGAAATCGTGGTTTTTATACACAATTGATGTTAAAGGAAGTTAATAATTGTATTCTTTCGCCATAGTAACACCATGCAATGCCTCACATTTAGCGTAAAGTTGGGAACGGAGAGTCTCAACACTAGGTTCCCTAGTTCCCTAACCAATAAACCCCCAAGCTATCTTAGTGACCACAACACTCACCCGCATGTTAGGAGCCTGTATCTTATCGACGGTGTTCTGCAACGAGTTGATGGCCTTCTGCAGCTTGTCCGCTTTGCGTTTGATCTCATCAGCCTCGTCCAGGTCTGTGAGGGCCTCGCTTAGTTGACGGTAGTCTACTCGAATTCTGTTAAATAAATATACAATTAATTGTTATTTAACATTCTTAGATAATTATTAATTTAAATAGTGCTAGATGACAAGGCTGTGCACATGCAGAGGTAGGCAGAGGTACCTGGGGAACCTAGTATTTTGACTTCCATCGCCTATTTTCCGTTCTGTGTTGAATGACGGAAACATCGCCGCGCTATATGGTATAGAGGGAGGGAATAAAAATATGAAATATTTCATTTCCTTGAATAGGGATGAAACCTATAACTAGTCGCTGACTCAACTCTAAATATAATATATGAAATTATTAAAATAATATTTTTTTTGAGGCTTGTCGTGGCGTAGCGGCACAAGCGTGTGACTATAACCGACAGGTTCTGGGTTCGATCCCCAGTTGAGGAAATGAAATATTAACTATTTAATGTTTAATTTCTTCGCTCTGGTAATAAGGCAAAACGCGGCGTTGAGTGCCGCCACTCAACACGCAATGCCTCAAATTCGGCGGAAAGTGGGGAACGGAAGTGGAACGGATTGTCTTAACACTAGGTTCCCGGGTTCCCTCTGCCTACCCTGCCTCGTGCGGGATACAGCGTGAAGCTAAGAAAGTAAGAAATTATATTTTTCTGAGTAGACAGACACATTTTTCTATATATATAGTATAGTTGTCAAGGCGCTGGTCACCTAGAGTCCCGGAGATGCAGCTGCGCGCTGGACAGGCTGGAGGACTCGGTGTCGCCCTCCGCCGTGTCGTCCAAGCTGCCCTCCAGCAGCGGGATCATCACGTCGTCGATCTGTTAACATACAATCAATATATATTATGTGTTCAAAATATATTTCAATAAATCAAAATAAAAAACAATACCGATGGCGTTGTATTGCAATTTTTTAAAATATATAGTGTATAAATTAGAGCCTACACTTGTTGCTATAAATTACGAGAATGTTGATTTTTTTTTCAGCATCACTCTGTCTCCACACGACGCAGGGTAGGCAAAGAGAACCCGGGAACCTAGTGTTAAGACACTCTTTTTGTTCCACTTCCGTTCCCCACTTTCCGCCGAATTTGAGGCATTGCGTGTTGAACTGAACGCCGCGCTTTGTCTTATTACCAGAGCGAAGAAATGAAACATTAAAAATTTAAATTGAAAAAATTAAATATTTCAAATGTTGATTTATTTGGTTGGTTTGGTTTGGTATGACTGCCTCTTAGAAACTGACCAAGTAGATGACTTTAACCACTAAGCCATACGTTCTCATTCTTCTTGTTGAAATCCTGATATGTTCAAATGTTTATATGTTTAATACAAATAATTGAACACTTTAAAAATGATCATATAAAGTATTTTAGTATAGCACCTTGCACTGCCTCAATATGTTGTGTCTGTCGCTTCGCCGGCTCTCGATGCGGGCTTCGATGCTGGAGATCTGCTTCTGGATGGTCTGGATGTCTTTCTGTATGTTCGCCACCTCCTTGCGAGCCTACAAACATATACTATTTATTATATGCTATATGTTTGAAGTGTAACAGTAAAGTAAGCAAGTAAGTCCGCACGGCGTTGACGGCGTCGTCGGCGCGGTCCTGGCGCGCGCGCGCGGCGGCGCGCTCGGCCTTGAGCGCGTCGGCGCGGCGCAGCTCGCGGTCGATGTCCTGGCGCTGCTTGGCCTCGGCCTGGCGGTGCACGTCCAGCTCGTCCTCGCCGTCCTGCACCGTGCGCTCCCAGCGGGTCACGTTCTCTGCGCCACCAGGTAAACGTAGTGTCAGTCTACGTAAGTGACAAGTGAGTGAGGCAGTGTCACTCGTCCCTGACACTTACTCTGCGTGTCTCTGGACCTCTCGAACTCCAAGTTGGAAGCGACTCGGTCTATCTGGGCCTCGAACTCCATACGCCGCTTGGCCCGCTCCTGCTGAGCACGCAGCTCGCGCTCCTCATATTGACTGTATAGAAAAATATATATTAGGATTATAACTTAAATATTACAAAAAAAATAGTTACCAAGTGAAAAATTATAATGATTAAGAAATTATGTTAAACAGAAGAAAAATACAATAATTTTACCTTTATATTCAATTATATAATAAATAAGATTAATTTTAAAATCATTAGTAAAAAATTTCTTAGTATTAAGACTAGTAGTGAGTACAAATATATAAGTCACTCACATGAGACAGACATTATACACTGCATACACAAAATTAATCAAATTTCCTTAATGTTCTATACATTTTGTTATGTTATACATAATATCACACTTTTGTTTACTGACACATTCAAAACGCCATATTCTTTAGCTTCACGGTAAGCATAGAGAACTTGAAAACTTAACGTTGAAACACTTTCACTTCCCACTTTCCACCAAATACCGGAGCTCGTATTATATTAGATTACGGAACTAAACGCCGCGGGGCCAGAGCGAGCAGCAGTAGCACCCACCGTATGTTGGCGACCCCGATGTCCCTGCAGAAGCCGCGGAACACGACGTCCTCCACGTTGTTCATGTTCTCCTTCACCTCCTGTATCTTGGCGTCGCGGGCGCGGATCGTGTGCTCGATCTCTTCTATTTGAGGCTGCCAATAGGAAGAGATTACTATTTCACTTTTTTTTCGGCTTCACGCTGTATCCCGCACATTGCAGGGTAGTCAGAGAGAACTTGGGAACCTAGTGTTAAGACACTCCGTTTCACTTCCGTTCCCCACTTTCCGCTAAATTTAAGGCATTGCGTGTTGAGTGGCGGAATTCAACGTCGCGCTTTGCCCTGTGCCAGAGCAAAGAAATGAACACATTAAATATTTAAATTTGAAATATTGAATATTTTATTTCCTCGAGTGGGAATCGAACCCACAACCTGTCGATTACAGTCACACGCTTGTGCCGCTGCGCCACGACAGGCCTCACTACTTATTTCACATACTTATTTACTTACAACTTATCAAATTATTTTATTCCGATTTTTTATTTACAATAATAATTATTAACTTACTCAGCTTCAGACCCGCAGATGCAAAGGCAGGGTAGGCAGAGGAAACTTAGGAACTTAGTGTTAAACATTCCATTCCGTTCCCAACTTTTAGTTGAATTTGAGATATTTGCATGTCGAGCGGCGGAACTCAACGCCGCATAAATTTCAACTTCATATTTAATGATAAGAAAATCTTAAAACTAAATGTTCATCGAAATTATCTAGTCTTGTTTAAATAATACAATATAAAGACACACACCCCAAACAATTCCATCTTGTGCTCCAACTCAGCGATTTCAGCGTCAAGACCTTTAATTTGTTTGAGCTGTGAAATAAATTAAATTAATTACAAACTAATACGAAAGGATTGGTCAGAGCGCTTGAACGGTTTTCAAGAGGCGCGGGTTCAAATACTGCTTCGTTCAAAATTTTTATACGCATTTTAAATTTAAGTTTAATATTTTCTGTTCTAAGTGTGGAATAACACTTTAAAGGGTACCGTGGTGTCGCGGTCCGTGAGCGCGTACTTGAGGCGGGACTCGAGGCCGCGTATCTGCGAGTCGACGGTCGTCAGCTCGGACTCCTTGCGGGACTTCTTCATGGACTCGCGGAGCTCCTCGGTTAGTTTCTCCTGTACATTTTAAAGGTACATTTTAACATATATGAAGTAACATTCCCACACAAAACGAGAAAATCTTTTTTTAGAAAAGCGTTCAAAATAATTAGACGTTTTCTAAATAGTATTTTTTAAGTATAAATATATATTTATTTTATATAATATATTTAATTTAACATATAATAAGTATATTAGGCCTGTCGTGGCATTTGAGGCATGTCGTGGCACAGTGGCACATGTGTGTGACTGTAAACGATAAGTTGTTGGTTAGATCCCCCCCCACTCGAAAAAATATAATATTTAATATTTTAAATTTAATATTTAATGTTTTCAATTTTCGCTCTGGTAACAAGGCAAAGAGCGGCGTTGAGTTCCGCCACTTAACACGCAATAAGTAATTTAGGCGGATAGTGGAGAACGGAACGGAGTGTCTTAACACTAGGTTCCCAAGTTCCCTCTGCCGATCCTACCATATGCGTGATACAGCATGGAGGTGAGTGAATGAGTGATAATAAAAGTAAATTAGATGTTAACTGCTATTAAATAAATTCAAATGTTGTAGTATAGAAGTAAACATTCCAAATGCATTAAAGTGGCATTTTAAATATCTATTATATTTTGTAAAATCGCGTATATTTTAGTTTTATACATATATAACATAAATTCTTTTTTTTTTATAGCTTCACGCTGTATCCCGCACTAGGCAGGGTAGGCAGAGGGAACTCGGGAACCTAGTGTAAAGACACTCCGTTTCACACATAAATTCTAAAACCATTAAAAGTACGATATCCGACCACACCGACATTTAGTACACATTATTCTATCTTTTACTTTATGCATATCCACAATTTTATTAACACAAGAAATTATCAACATTTGCCGTAAAAACGTTATTTTTATAAAGGCAAGTTGAATATACCTTCTTAGCTTTCAACTGTGAGAGATGCTTCTCATCCCAACGTTTGGCCTTGCGCGCCAAGTCCAGCGACCCCCCGGAGATGATGCCCGACTTCTGGTAGAACGTACCATCCAGAGCCAGCGCCTGTTGAATTAAATATTTTAGTATTTGTATGTGTTATTACTAATAATAACCATAAACTATATACCTAGCTAATTTAGCAAAATGTTTCATAAATACAAAAAATGAGAGGTGTCAATGAGAGGTGGACACCTGGATGGAACGACGTTCCTTTCGATTGATTAGTGAAGGAATTGTTATAATATTTGTTTATTTCTTTTAAGTTATAATTTTTTTTTTCTTCTTCACGCTGTATCCCGGAGGCACTAGGCAGGATAGGCAGAGGGAAAGGAAGTGAAACCTAGTGTTATGACACTCCGTTTTACTTTCGTTCCCCACTTTCCGCCGAATTTGAGGCATTGCGTGTTGAGTGGCGGAACTCAACGCCGCGCTTTGCCTTATTACCAGAGCGAAGAAATGAAACATTAAATATTCAAATTGAAAATATTAAATATTTCATTTCCTCGACTGGGGATCGAACCCAGAACCTGTCGGTTACAGTCACACTCTTGTGCCGCTGCGCCACGACAGGCCTCAAAAAATAATATATATATTTTTTATTATTTACAAATATAATGTAATATAAATATAAACTTAATCGTTAGGCTAAATCGTAGTAAAAATTATTATTGGTATTTTATCATTGTTATTATTTTCTATTATTTTATTATTTATTATGTACAAAAAAATTCTATAAACTTAACAAAACAAAAATAATAGTCGCGACAAAGCAAAAGCATGTTTCTCTGTCTCTCTCTCTCTCTCATAGAAAGCAATTGGTTTGTTTTCCATGAGAGAGAGATAGACAGAGAAACATGCGCACGCCACACGGCTTACGACACTATAGCTATAAGTGTCGTTACAACTTTTCCAATTTTTTTCCAAGTGTCTTAACACTAGGTTCCTGGGTTCCCTCTGTCTACCCTGCCTCGTGCGGGATGCAGCGTGAATCTGGAAAAAAGCTTTTCCAATATAAACATTAGTCAACATGAAGCCTATCGAGTGCGCGTGCGACTGCAAACGCTTCAAGTTCGATTCCCATTTGAGGAAATGACAATATTAAAACCAACTTTATCACCGCGCGTTGCGTTGGCCAGATGAAAAAAAAAATCAGTCGTATTTTTTTTGTTTATCTCTCTCTCTCTCTCTCTTTCTCATATCTCTCTCTCTATTTCGTTTCGTCTTTTTCTTTTGCTCTGACCAAAAGATAGTGCCGCGACGATAATTTTGGTTTTGTGTTTTGTCCATAATAAATAAGAAAAGGTTTGCTTGCACGCACGTCGTAGCGGCTGTTCTTGGTGCGGTCGAGGTCGTAGGCCACGCGCGACGCGTCCTCGGGCGTCTCGCACACCAGCGCGTTGTTGGTGACGAACAGCACGGCGCGGTGGATGGCGGGCGGCTCGAAGCGCAGCACGTCGAACAGCAGCTTCACGTTCTTGGGCTCCTTGATGTCCCTGAAGGAGCCAACTTAAATAAATACTAAATGTTGAGGGTTTGCCGTTTTTGAGGTTAACATGTACAAACATATAGACAAAAATATTAAAATTTCTATTTTGGGGCCTATTACACCAAATAATTCATAAACATTCATAAACATTCTCTATAAGATGTATGTACATACAGTGAATGGTTACAGATTTATTATAAAAATTCCTTTAAATACACCCTTGGTTGATTATGCATAAAAGTAAAATGGGAAAGGTAATAATGTTGTCATCCAACTTTGTGGATAGTTATAAAAAAAATAATAACTGAATTATTTATATTAATTTACAATAATAATTTTAGAACATAACAATAATCTTCTACCTAAGTTGTTGACAATTACTTTGGAAGTATTTAAACAAACAAATTACCCTCACCTGAGCCTCTCCCTCAAGGGCTTAGCCTGTATATAGTCGAGGGGCAGGAAGGTCTCGGGCTCCAGCATCCTCTCCTTGAGCACCTGGATGCAGCGGCGGGCGGTCTTCTCCGTGTCCACGACGATGGCCTCCATGTACTTGCCGAGCACCTTGGTGATGGCCACGTTGTAGCGCTTGTGCGTGGGCTGGCACATGTTGATCATGCGGTCGTACACGCCCGGGATCTCGCGCTTGAAGCTCTCCACGATCTCCTGCTTCTTGCGGCGGCGCGCCTCCTCGTGCTTGTCCACGCGCGCGTCGCCCAGCTGCGCCGCCACCTCCTCCAGCGCCGCCTGCAGCGCCGCCGCCTTGCCGCGGCACGACCCCACGTCCGCCTTCGCATAAATATTATTAAAACAAACTATTCATACTTGCGTCGAATGCAATAAGCTATTTAAAAATAAAAGTAATTCTATGTAACCTGCAGCTCTGCTCTCAACCGCCTCTGCTCTTCCAGAGCTTGTTCTGAACTTTTAATATGTTCGTTGAGTTTCTCCACACGCTTCATTGCTTCATTCCTCTCGTGTCCCTATGAACATAAATAAAAAACAAAACAAAAATTAATTATTTATGACAGAATTTAGAAATCGATTTTAAATAAAAACTAATTCGTTTTTCTTTCAACAAAAAGTAATGTTTCTTTTAATAGTAAGTACTTTACGTATATTTTTTTTTAATTTGTAACCTGTCACGGAGCAGTTGCAGAAGTGACTGCACAACAGGTTGTGCATTTGATTACAACTTAAAAAAAATAACAGTTGAATCACTTTGGTAATGACTTAAAGCAACTCAAAGTGCAATGCCTATATAGAGTATCTTGACACAAAGCTACCAAGCTTTCCTCACCTAACAAAAAATGTTGTAATGTTCAGATAATATCTAAAGATGAATTAAAGCAACAAACAATAATTTCAATAGAATTATTTTTGAGTCATAGCATATTGAGTGGCAGAACTCAATTGTTACCAGAGCGAAAAGCGTGAAAATATTAAATAATGTTGTGTGGAGATGAAACCACAACGCTCCCAGAGTGTTGGTTCCGGGCAGGTCACCTTCTGGCGGTGCTTGTTCTCCAGCTCGCCCTTGCGCCGCAGCTCGTTGTCGAGGCGGTCCTGGTCCGCCTTCTGCTCGCGGTTGACGGAGTCCAGCTCCTGCAGGTAGCGCGCCGCCTGCCGCGACGCCTCCATCTTCAGCTTCTCGTACTCGCGGATCTGGCGACATTACCACACTTCTAATATATATAATAATAATAATAATAATATCTTTATTCATTTTCTTTTACAATTAACATTTACAAGGTTGAGTGCCTCCTTTTAAGTCACCGAAGACCTGTATCAGGAGGCCTCGCTCTTCCACCTTAACATAACAATATAAGAGATTGAATGCAAAATATCAAACTAAAAAAACATAACAAAATGACATCTTAAATCAAGCAAAATAAATTACAAACAAAAAATAAATCAATCAATACATAAACAAATAAAACTAAAAAATTATACAATACACGAGTTTAAGCGCGCGTGTTTGTGTGTGTGTGTGTGTGTGTGTGTGTATGTAATATACATTTATAAATATTGAAAAGGTTCATCATGTTTTTTTGTTAACCCCATAAAGGTACATGGTGTGTCCAAATTACGCTAAGTTTCGAAGCATTACGTGTTGAAAGGCGAAACTCAACGCTGCGTTTTGCCTTGTTACCAGAGCAGCAAAATTAAGATATTCAATATTTATTTTGCTGGAGTGGGAACGAACCCACAACCCTTTGCATTTGCAGTATTTTATATACGATGTTAAGTTAATTGACGCCAGTCATCTCTTATACTTGAATTCAGATAGAAAGCAAAGAAAACAGTGACCACAACTACATAGGAACTACTTAATAAATTGTCAAGTTACCTGCGCAACCTCGAGGTGAACATCAGCCCGGGAGTGGCTGGTGCCAAGTATGGAAGCCTCCCACTCCGCCTTCTGCTCCTCGATCTGACGCAGCTCCTCCTCCAATTTACTGCAAACGTGTAAACATTGACTAAAACTTCATACATTATGCTTATGTTTGATCGAGACAAAATACTACTTAGTACATTTTACTAAGTTCACGTAAGAAAAAAAAAACATAACTTTATAACTAATACTTTTTTCTAAACAGATAGAACTATTCGTCTCATAATCATTCCACTTTCCACTGAATTTCAATTTCATCTTTGAGTTGGAAAAAAAAATGCGCAACATTTGCATATGATATGTCACGCTGTGCCACTGCACATATATAATATAAATAAATACAACTCCTTCCCACCTGATGTCCGCCTGGTGGGCCTCGTGCGCCTTACGCGCCTGCTCCAGCGTCTTCACTGCACTTTCCAGTTTCTTCTGTGTGTGGGTGACGCGCTCCTTCGCTTTGATGAAGGTCGGACGCTTCTTGGATATTTCTGCTTCCTGTTTGGTAATTGAGTATTAATCATGATATTATTTTTTTAAAGTATTAATCATGATATTATTTATTTAATGTTTCATTTCTTCGCTCTGGTAATAAGGCAAAGCGCGGCGTTGAGTTCCGCCACTCAACACGCAATGCCTCAAATTCGGCGGAAAGTGGGGAACGGAAGTAAAACGGAGTGTCATAACACTAGGTTTCACTTCCTTTCCCTATGCCTACCCTGCCTAGTGCGGGATACAGCGTGAAGCTGTTTTTTTTTTTTTTAAATGTTATTAATATTGAAGGAGAAATTTTTAACTGTCTCTAAACATTTAGGCCGTGGTCCGAATAGTGCTCACGACGCCTACACTGATAACGTGCGGTCCGGTATTAGTGAGCGCGCCAACGTCTGTTAGCAGTACTAATAATTCGGACCACTCGTGAGCGTGCTAATGAATTTGACAAGTTAATATTTTTAACTTGTTAAATTCGTAAGCACTTAACAGAGCATTTTTTGATATAAATATAAGTGGAGTAAATGGTGTAGCCGATGGAGATTATAAAATGCTTGAGAAAATGTTTGTTGTTATTAATGTGACGTTGACGTGAAGGGTATATTGAACGTCAAATACACGTCAAAATAACATCAATACTCCCCGTGCTAACGCTCCGGCCCGTCAGCACTGTAAGCACTGCGCAGTGACGTCACAAGTGACACGTCACACTATTTACAACGCCAACAGTGAGCGAGAAAAGCACAATTCGGACCGAACATTGGCGCGCTATGAGCACTGTGAGCACATTTCGGACCAGGCCCTTAGCCATATGGTCTCAAGAAATATATTGTATTATATTTAGTTTGCTAAGTAATGGAATCGTACTTTGATAATGGTTGGTCATAGTATAGAGAATAGTGGGAGGACTTAAAATAATCCAGATTCATTAAAACACTTTCCTCATTTTCCATCAAGTTTAAGAAGCATTAGATTTGGGTGATGGATCTCAACATCTACAATAGAGCGGCGAAAATGAAAATCCGAATTATATCCTCCATTATTCACACTAGCATGCCTGTGACCCTGCGCCACGACAAGCTTCAACACCTCATAGTTTAAATTTTTCTCAGCAGAGGAACCTAGCGTAAAGACACTCCGTTCCACTCCCGTTCCCCACTTTCCGCCAAATTTGAGGCATGGCGTGTTAAATGGCGGAACTCAATGCTCGTGTTTTGCCTTCTACCAGAGCGAAGAAATGAAAACAATAAATATTTAAATTGATAATATTTCATTTCCTCGAGTGAGGATCGAACCCCGAACCTGTCGGTTAGTCACGAGCTTCTGCCGCCACGACAGGCCTTTAGTTTAAATAAATTTTAGTTTAAATAATTTTTTTTAGTTTAAATAAAAAAGACAGTTTAAATAAATAAAGTAAAAATAAGTAGTTCAAATAAATAAAGTCAAAATCTACTTACAACTTCTCTTATATCCTGTTCAATCTTAGCGAATTCTCTCTGAACAGTACCGGCCTCCTTCTTCTTTTCCTTTAAACTATCTTCTGCCTTCTGCCTTTTCTTCTCCACTTTGGCCAGTTCAGATTGCTTATGTTGAAATTCCTCCTCCGACGACTGTATGTCCTTCTCATTATGGTATAAATGGAAGAGCTGGAGCTCCACCTTTTGTTGTTGCTATAAAGGAATTATATGAAATATAAAAGCTATTGATTGAATAAAATGCAACCCTATTTTTCACGCCAAACTTTGGATCAGTACTTCTATGTTTTTTGGTTTTCGAAAGAAAAAATGCAGTTACGACTCATTTTTATTAACGCATAGAGGTATTAAGCTGAAATTTTATTTTTATTATAAGCAGCAAAAAAGTAATTCCTAAAGCATTTTATAGCACAGATAAAGGCAAAATTGCGGGATGTTGTAATTTTTAATAATTATTGCAAATTTATAATTGTAGATCATTTTACACAAAATGGTTGTCTGCAAATTTAGGTTTGCCAACGTCCACACAATACAATCTGAAAATTAGTATGGAACTCTTGGTAAGCCAGAACTTGATTCTATGTACTCATTGCTGAGATGTCTGATTTAAGACAAATATTTTAATATATGTATATACTTATACATATGTATTTTTTTGTGTGTGGATTGATTCTCAGTGAGTCACAAAACCTTTTAATTTTATGTAACTACATAATAAACATGATTTTCATTTTAAAAGTAAATTTAAATCAAAATTTATATGACTATATAAAGATTTTAGTGTACTTACAAGCTCCTCCTTCAATCTTGTATACTTTTCGGCTTCCTCCTTTTCAAATTTTGCTTCTTTGCGCTCTGCGGCCACTCCCTTTTTCTTTTGATATGAAAACTGGGCCTCTTCATCAGCGCGGTTAACCTCCGCTCGACAAGCTTCATACTGCTCTTTGAGTACTCCAGATCTTTTAGCGATAAAATATGTATTTTCAGTCGATTACAGGCTTGTGCCGCTGCACCATGACAGGCCTCATAATTACGCAATATGGACATATATTATGTTATATAATATATATGAAACTATTTAATAACATTATAGCACAATAATATAGTGTATCACTATCAACACACAAGTGTTTGGTTTCCAAAGGAGTTAGTTTTATTTCCTGTCCTTTCTTACAAAGACAGAGTATGGGGTTTAGTTTCACCCCTCAATATATCTTAAATATTTCTGACTTAATTTGTGATTGCGTCTACCTACTTTCCTAAATGCAGATTAAGCAAGTAAGACAAGATTAAGCTTACTCAGATTCACGCTGTATCCCGAACATAGCAGGTTAGGCAGAGGGAACTTGGGAACCTAGTGTTAAGACATTCTGTCAACCTTCCGTTCCCCACTCTCCGCCAAATTTGTGTGCTAAGAGGCGGAAGTCAATGCCGTGTGTTGCCTTGTACCACGGCAAAGAAATGAAAACATTAAATATTAATATAGTAATAGTTAAATATTTCATTTTTTCGAGTGGGGATGGAACCCACAACCTGTTGGTAACAGTCACATGCTTGTACCACTGTGCCACGACAGGCCTCAAAATAACATTAAGCTAAAACAATCTTAAAGTATTATAGAAATAAATTATTGCAATAATAATTATGTAAAAAAGTTTCAAATCATTATAATCACAACCTACCCACTAATTTCTTCAAAGAGTGCTGTTCTTTCTTTAGGGTTTTTCATAGCAATGCTCTCAACAGCACCTTGGAATACCAAGAAATTCTTCGCCTTCACATTGATGCCCAATTTTTCCAATTCTGACAGATATTGGCTTATCGAAACTGACTGTAATACAAGATGTACCAATTTGAAATAAAAATTGGTTGTAAAGTAATACAATTGAGTTAGTTAGAAAATGTTTATTAACTTACTTGACCATCAATTTTATGATCAGAAGACTGTCCAATAACAGATCGCTGAAACTGTTTTTCTGTCATGTCTTCCAAAATAAATGTAGCCGTTACTGAAGCACTAGAAGGAAATATAACAATTAGGTAATAAATATAGCTGGCTTTATACAAATTAAATAACAAACCTAACAATTTTACCTTCTTGATACTGGTTTGTTAATAGATGCACCATGTATAAGATCGCTGAGACGCTTCACACGTAAAAGTGATGTTTTCTCCCCCATCACAAAACTCACGGCGTCCATGAAATTCGATTTGCCTAAAAATAAGTTGAAAAATTTGTTCAGTCGTACGCGCTAGTCTCACTAAGTGTTGCTTGAAATTAAAGAAATATTTTCGTGAAGGCTTAGTAGTCAATTTATCGAAGACTATATTATAATGTATTACGTTAATAATTTCAATGTAAATTAGTTATTTCCATTTGATCTCAGAGACGCTATAAGCAAAAGCATAACTAGCATCCTGTAAAACATTAAATAGTTACGAACCTGATCCATTGGGTCCTACGACGGCGGTGAAAGATTTCAGAGGACCTATGCGGTGGTGGCCGCGATAGGACTTGAAGTTTTCCATATCAATATATTGTAGAAAAGCGGGCATTTTGTTACAACTGTTTGTTTCCTTACTAAGCAAATGTTAATTTAATAAAACAAATCACAAATACTTATGGCGCCTTCGCGCCAAACATTTTTCGTCAACAATACGAAGTGAAAACAAAATGACTGACAAACTGACAATTGACGTCTTTGCAATTTACAAAAACCTACAGATAATAGAAGTAACAACTAAGAATTTCCCAGCTAAATAAAATGGTTAATCTAATTTTATAATTATAAATAATATACTACCGTACCATATCAGACATAATTTAATAAAACATTGTACTTAAATACAAATTGTATTTAAAAATCGAAAATTATTTCGTTTATTACAGTTAATAACGTCAAATCAAATATAAGTCAAATACATACTTGTATTACCTAAACTGTCAAAAAAACATCAATTTTGCCATTGAAATAACTGAGTAAACTTGTATTTAGTTAATTATTATTTTAATGCTGCCAGCTTTCGTAACATTATAAACAGTATGGGTACCTGGAACATCTAGGCACAACCTCTTTCATACCATGAACGGTGACCAAAGTCCTGGTAGTCCTTTAGACATTAGTGATCGTGAACAAGCAGTACTAATGGATCCTATTGATCCTGCTCGAGCCAGATATCCTTACTGTATTGTATGGACGCCTATTCCAGTTCTGACGCAAGTTTCTTTTATTAAATATTGCAAACACACAAAACTTTTTATTATTATTACTTACATACTTTTATAATATAAATTCTAGTATCGAATACATATTTTCATTGTACAGATGGATATTCCCTTTCCTGGGACACATGGGTATTTGTATGTCAAATGGTGTGATTAGAGATTTTGCTGGTCCATATTTTGTGTCTGAGGATTTAATGGCATTTGGAAATCCTACAAAATACTGGCAATTATCTCCTCAGAAAGCTAGTAATGGGCAGGCTGGTTGGGATGCAGCTGTTGCAGAATCTTCAGAGATTTATAAGAAGAGAATGGTACTAAAATTGTTTTGCTCTAATTTTTCCTTTTTCTAATCCTTAATATATATATTCTCTCAAAGTGCTATTTTTTTACAGCATATAATATTTTATGATAACTGTCACTCGCATGTGGCCACGGCACTAAACATCATGAGCTATGATGGATGTAAAAATTGGAATATGGTTAAGCTTGCTCTCTACATGATACCATATTCAAGATATGTCAGGTAAAATTAAGTTACTAATAGAAAAACTAAAATACTTACCAATATCATATTTACATTCTTTATTTAGAATGTAAATTTCTGCCAAATTAGGCAGTGTGAAGAATACTCCTTTCTCCACTTTCCTATCAATATTGAAAAATTATATTTACCTAAACACAGCACTTTGTCTTGTTGCCATAATATATAAATGAAATTATTTATTTACCTCGGGCAGAATGGAGGCCAATGCTCTTACATTTACTGATGCTATGCCCTTGCACTACAAGTTCATGCAGCTTCAGATTTTACTCTATAAAATTTCTATTTTCAAACTTTGTTCTAGCTTTGGAGCTTTCATGAAGACATGGCTGCCATTTTTCATAATAGTTGCATTTATATGTGGCTTAGCCGCTACTATATAAGCTGTGTGTATTATGCAGTTTGTTCTACACTCCTCTTACATGTTTACAATTTTTTGTAACAATCTTAAGACTTTATACTAGAGTTATTTGAATTTTTTACTCTTAATAATTATTAGTGTTTTGTATGAAATCCAGTATTGCAGTGAGAGATTTTCCGTCTTAAACTTTTCAAAGGGTCTATAAGCTATACTTTATTTCAGTATAATATTGTGCACTATATATCTGTGTTAGAGACTTGTGGCATATAAACAGATTAGTTTAAAATGCTGTATATGTGTATTAAGGTAATATAATTAAAAATGATATATGAATATTTACTATGATAAATCTTATCTTGGCAGAACTAATGTAGTCATTATATATTAATATAAAGTTATATTACTTCAAGTATTATGAAGCCTACTGTGCATAATTTGTGAGAGATTTTGGTATAAATAAATGTAGATGGTGTTGTTTTACTTATAAAATTCACTGATGGTATAAACAATGTTTTAGCGGGGAAAGCCTTATGTTAAAACATTACACTCATTGCCATACATTCCTGATAACACTCTTAGCTCTTTAAGTTAACTGATATGCTAATTGATGATAATTTTGAAATAAATATAACTTATTTAAGAATTCACAGAAACACAGGCCATGGTCAATCAAAGTCTGTGCACATGAACTAAAAAAAATACAGCAAGAATTTTAAAATAATTTGCCCTCCCAATTGGTAATTGAACCAATGCACTATAGCAGTGGATGCTGTCCCACTACAATGGCCTTACTTATCAATTAATGTATTTTTTAATGTCACTAACTAAACAAAGATTAATTTGATTTATATTTTTGTTGTTTTCTTTTTATAAATAAAACAATGTCAACTAGCTTAAACTTTATTTTTTGTACAACATATTTTAATAGATGTAGGAAAAGCGATCACTTCTGTACATACTATAATTTGTTAGCACTCATTATATATATTAGAATAATATGCAAAATCTATATCATGTGAATGGCCTTTAGGTTACCATACCATTTTGTGGTAATTATTCTAACTACATTATTATTCATGATAACTAAATAATCTGAAACAAGTTAATTATAATAGTAATTATGACCTTATATTTTATGTGTTATGTGATATTGTCAAAAACAGATATTTCTATATTTATGTATATTTTTTTTTATATTTTTTATATTAGGATTATGGTTTGCAATTTTTTTTGTTTCGCTATAGTGATACTTAATGTAGTACAATAGGTCCTTATTTTTATATAGGTTTACGCATACTATTATTATTTATTATAAACATATATTATAAATATATTTTATTAATAATGTTAAAATGTCCAAAGATATAACATTAAGTATATATAAATGGCACATGAATTATTAAACATTATTTGATTATAAAAAAATTCAATGGCAATAACTTTAGGTACTTATGAGATGGTTTTTTTATGATAGCTTCAAAAGATTTTGCATGTTTTTTTCATTTAAGTAATAAATGGTTTATTTTCATTTTATCAGTATTTTTTTTCTATCTTTAGACATTAAGAATATATATTTGTCTTATTTAACAGCAAATAAAATGTATTATAAAAAAAGTAAGATTTAACATTCTTTAATAACACTTTTTTCAACAGAAAAGTCATAATTGTATCTATCGAGGCTTAATTTGTTTGTAAGGAAAGCTAATAGATCACCAATTTCTGTGGCATATGTATCTTTGTTTGCCCACATTTGTATTTCACGAGAAAGAGTAAACGGAACTCCATCTAAATAATGAAATGTTGTATCCACTTTTAACCTCTGTTGATTTGGTGGCAACGGCGCTGGACGCTGTGGGTACGGTACACCGCTCACATTAGGATAAAGCCCTCCCTGCCCTGGAGGAGTAGGTTCAACAACGACAAATCCATCATCCGGTCTTGCACCAGGTATAGGAGGAGTGTCGTCTTCAACTGGAGAAGATTTCCGTTTGCCAAAAAACGAGGAGAACATTTTGTTTGCTTGTCAACACAGACTAATTCAATTGTTTGTCTTTATGCGTGTTATAGATCGTTTTCGTACGTTAAACATATGATTCAACTTTTAGAATGTCAATGTCACTGTCAAACTAGTTATTTAAGTTTAGTATAGATAACGAATTAGTAACAAAATAAATAGAAGTGTAGGATATAACATATATACGGTGTCAAGCATCATACATTTTGAAATTAAAATTGACATGTAGATAAAGTAATATCATAATGGAATATAGTTACTAGATTAACATAGTTTGTCTATTCTCCTATTACGCATTTGTATTCCTTTCAATTATTATACACCTTAGAATTTTTGTCAGTGCTCTCCATTACTTAAATTTTAATTATATTAATATGATTTATTAGAGTTTTGAACGATTAACAGCATTTAAATGTACATCTAGTCCGTAATAAATTAATTCTGTATTAATTTAAAAATGATTGGATATTATTTTTTAATTTAAAAATGATTGGATATGAAGATAAAAAGATTTTTTTGTTGTTTGTGTCTATTCAACCTATGATTTTTATACTGGTACATAACCCGTGATAGGTTATCGATATCATTTAATATTATTTCACTTATGTATTACAGTGAATAAAAAAAAATGTCATGTTTCAAATTCATTAGATTTTAGAAAAACGTAAAATCAAAGTAACAGTTAGAATTTTTATTCTTTTTATTACTTTTTTTAATTCGTAAATATATAACACATAAATTAACATATTGTAATATTTATAATAAAGTTGCATAAAATGAGACGTCGTGTACTACATAAGAACTTTATTTTCCTCAAACAATTTTATTTGTTGATTTTCCAGTAACTAGATTTCTATTGGCGGAGTGCTAACAAGATTCTAGTTAGAATGTATTTGACCAATCAGATCCACAATAAATGGGTCAGTGCAGGTTATTGTGCGTATTAAACGCAACTCGCATTAAATAAGACAGTAATATTTCGACGTAACATGTCAAAAGTTCGTCAAAACATACATTTCTTGTTGTTTTGAAAGAAAATTGTAAATCAACTTATCAATACGTCTCTATTTATGTGTTTATGTAAAGTGTTGTAATATATAATGTTGTTTACATGTGAAATACAATAATATTAAGTTGTTTGCGCTCAAACTTGTCCAAGTTCCTGAAAGTACAGCTGGTTTGAAACGGGTTATTATTCATTTTAATGTAGTCTAACTAAAACCCGCTATTTACTATAGTAAACTTATAAATATTACACGTGTACTCACCTCGCTCTTTGTTTACATTTATTAGAACAACTGATATTACAATTTCCCGCTTATCCAAATACTATTGACAATAACTATCAAAACACTATGTTGACCTTCGCACTGTTTCTTTCCACTCTTATACTGTTATATGTTTATCGGCTTTTAAGGAATTATTTGGTAATCAAATGTAGTACTCATATGTAATGGTTATTATCTACCATAAGAAGTAAATATTTACTAATGAATAAAGCATAACATGGACATGGTAATATTGTCATTTGTTTGACTTTATTATATAATTATTATAAGATAATTATCCTATAATTATAATTATATTTTTTTATGAAATTTATAATAGACAAAATTGTTTTCTATTAAAATTTTATATATATTTGTGTTTGAATAAAAATAAAATATGTTATAAATCTTCCAATTTCCTTACAGAACAGTGTGTGAAATATGGCAGATGACCCAGGCAGCTCTGCTTGTGAAGGTAAGATTTACATATTCAATTTGTATTATAAGAAAACATGCATTACTACATAATTAGAAACACATTAATGACTTTTATATACAATAGTAATATTGTAAAATATTTTTGAGCATAAATTTATATTTAATATCTTTAAAACATATTTCATATAAAATAAACTCAAATTTCATATAAACATATGTCAATTAATGTATATTATATTTTTTCAAATAAATCTATATAAAATAATAAAATTTTATTTTAATCCAAAAATAAGAAACAGAAATTTTAATTAAAATTTCTGTTATTAAATTTTAAATATTATATAGAGCCTACAGTGTTTCGGTATGTGTCCTAAATTATTTGGTTTTACAACGATAAAATAAGACTGTCTATGGAGGATGATGTTTAATAATATTTTTTTGTTTATCTAAGCACTATTTACATAATGAAATATAAACTCATTATGATCTCTATCTCATTATCTTAGATTAATGTTCTATGTGTTATGTAGAATGGTAGACAGAAGGAACCTATTGTTAAGACACTGTTCTCCACACACTGTTTAATTATCAAGACATTGCATTTTAAGTGGCGTAACTCAACGCCACCATTTTCTTTATTACGAAACCAAGTAAAAAAAAGTAATTAATTCCCCAGATTGAGAATTGACACCTCAACCGTCGCACTTACAATCAGTCGTACCACTGCGCCGCGACGACCTCAGTTAACAAACATACATACACATAAATATAAATATATAGATATACGTAATAAATCCTTGCAAAACAAACCCCTCCGTCCACAAATCTAGGGCTGTGAGTCGGGGGCTCGTCACGATCGATGTCGGCAAGGCCACGGCCGCGCGGCGCTATCGATTACATATAAATAGCGGTAGCCCTGCGCCCCTCCCCGCGCGCCCCCGCGCCTCACCCCCTCGCCCGCCCGGTCGACGCCCCCCTGACCTTGTCATCTTCCACGTGTCCGAAATATTTATGTATCTCTATGTAGGTGCTTGGATGTTGGTGTTGGTTTTTTTTTATGTTGCTTTGATGTTCTTATATTGGGGATAAAGCCCAACAATGTTATTTGATATGTTACTCATAATGAGGCCTCTCGTGGCGCAGCGGCACAAGCGTGTGACTGTAACCGACAGGTTCTGGGTTCGATCCCTACTCGAGGAAATGAAATATTAAATATTTTCAATTTTAAATATTTAACGTTTTTAATTCTTCACGCTGGTTTGCCTTGCAAAAACGCGGCGTTGTGTTCCGCCACTTACATGCCTCAAATTCGCCGGAAAGTGGAAAACGGTAGTGGAACGGAGTGTCTTAACATTAGGCCGGATATGCCGGATAGGGAGTGAAGCTAAAAAAATATATATTTATTTTGTTTTGAAAAGCAAGCCGTCAAGTTAAGGCCTCTCGTGGCACAACAGTACTACGACTAATGTTCTCATGCAATGCTTTAAATTTAGCGAACAGTGGGGAACGGAAGTGTGTTTATAGAAACAGAGTGTCTTGACACTAGATTCCTAAGTTCCCTCTGCCTCTCTACCGTTTACCGTGTAAGTCACAATAATGTATAATGTATATTTTTCCATAAAGATTTTTTATTAACGTTTATTTAACCATCTTATTACGAGAAAATTTTCAACTTAAAAAGTCACAATAATAGATATAGAATAATATTATAAAAAAAAGTCAATAATGTTTTAAATATTAAATATAAACACCATATCACACCTCTATATGGCAGGGTAGACAGAGGGAACTTGGGAACCTAGTGTTAAGACACTCTGTTCCTATTAACCGTTCCCATTAGTAGTAGTACTGTGGTGCTACGAGAGGCCTCAACTTGACGGTTTTCATTTCAAAACAAAATAAATAGATATTTTTTCCGGCCTAATGTTTTTGACAACCCACGTAGAGTGGCGGTACTTGATGCTGCGCTTTGTTTTCCTTCCTGAGTGAACAAATTAAAATGAATAATTATTGTAATGTTACAATTAATAATTAATTAATTGTTGTGGATTTCTGCACGAACATACGACAACCGTCATGTTTAGTCTGTATTTTGGTCGGCTTTATGGGTAACACCCATAGAAACTGTCGAATCGCTTTATTTCAGCTTAATTATCTATGCCGTAGGTTCCTAGTGGAACCTAGTGTGCCAACACTCCGTTTGAAACAACTCTAAACTCTTGCAAACCGCACAAGCTCAAGTCGGTAAAGCCTTGAATTAAAAAAAATATATATGACCCAAAATCCTAAATTTGATTTATGATTAAATTACTAGGATAAATATATAAATAAGTTAGCTTGTCAAATGTAATGCTATTCATTAGAATTGCTAATAAAAATGAGTGTTTCGGAAATAAGTCGGAGTAGGATGTTTTTTTGAAAGGTCACTTCTAACGACTAATGTTGTGGATAAAGCGAAATGATAAGTGACCTTTCAGATAACGCCTATTGGCCCAAATTTCCCAGTAGATACGGCTATGATTCAACTACACTTCAGGATATAATCGTAAACTTAATTTGACAGTATGCGGTTGTTTATTATACTCACTCAGCGTCACGCTGTATCCCACACATGGCAAGGTAGGCAGAGGGAACTTGGGAACCTAGTGTTAAGACACTCTGTTCAACTTCCGTTCCCTAATTTTCTCCGAATTTGGGGCATTGCGTTTTGAGTTCCGGAACTCAACGCTGCGTTTTGCCTCGTACCAGCGCGAAGAACTGAAAACATTAAATATTGAAATTGAAAATATTAAATTTTTCATTTTCTCGGTTGAGGATCGAGCCCACAACCTGTCGGTTACAATAACACGCTTGTGCCGCTGCGCCACGACAGACCTCACGGTTTATTATAGTAGTAACTCGTTAATGGGAACGGATGCGTGTAAATGGAGTTACGGGTTTCTTCTTAAGACTAGGTTCCCAAGTTCCCTCTGCTTATCGATATCTGTGAGGGATACAGCGTCGATATATTTCGACTTTTGCATACACTTTTGAATTATCGAATCAACATACAGCTACGCACAGGACAATTTCAACCGCTAGTGAGTAGCTGCTTAGTGAGTGTCACCTTTATCTAATAAATTAAAATTATTAGGATTGTTTTTTTTTTAATTATATATCATTAAATAGAGCAAATTTTTTAAGCGTTTAGTTTTTTTATAAATTTAGCATAAGATTCGTGAGCCATATTGTCGTTTCGCAGGGACACAAACGTACGACTATAAATTTTCACTCTCTCAGCTCTCCGCGTGACTATATCTTGGTGGAAATAATCGTATATGTATGCACTTTGCTATTTAAATTAAAATATTAATAAATAAAATTAATTTTGTAAAAATAACCTACACAAGAACAACACTGATTCGAAATATAACGTATTTTAAATAGTAACTACTACGTATGAATAACATCTCAATGTTTTTGTTTAAATTTATTGTTATTTTGTATAGTTTCTTTTTATATTTTGGTTTCTTCAATATATAAGGAGGCATCGTTTTTTTGTAGGCATGTAGACTTTTTTCAGCTTTACCAGCGTGAAGCTGAAAAAAGTCTACATGAATACAGCTATTCTGCACGTGGCATAGTAAATAAACGAAACTTGGAAACCTTAACTCTTAAAAAAATTGTACACATCTCTTAATAATTTTAGAGATATCAGTGGATTTTTATTCTCACAAATGTGTCTTGAGAAAGTGGTAAAAAATGTAGGTACCTGTTGACATTTCGTCCGTGGTGGCTGAGGTTGTTCAATGTAATGAGTGGGAGCGTTTAACTTCTTTATGGATGAAGTAATAAACTTTTGAACAATTTGTTGTTTGCGAAATTTCAAAGCAATTAAGTATTATAGTTTTATTTTAATACAAGGAAGAATAAGTCTATTTATAAATTAAAGCTACTGGCTTTTATGTATATATTTTTGCCGTGTGATTCCGGCTTAGAATAGAATCACCCTGGTGTCCTGATATTGTCGTAAGAGGCGACTAAAGTACGTGTGGGAGAGTCACGTTGTCAGCAATGGCAACACGCATGGGCAGACTCGACCGGGTTATTACCACCCCCGGCATTTAAAACCGGCGTTAAGTAGTGGCTTCGGCCACTGTGTTTCGCATTGGGTAATGCCGGGCTCCGGAGCCCATCCACCTTGAAAACCCGCAACGCTCCTGTAGCTCCTCTGGAGTTACCCGGGGCTGTGGGTGAGGGTGATCTTTTACCATCAGGTGACCGGTATGCTCGTTTGCCGTATCTCGTCCATAAAAAAAAAATTATACTATAATTGTGTGTAAGACACTGGGCTTCTTATCTCATCAAGATTACGTATAATTTTCTAAGGTAAAACTTAATATAATAAAAAAAAACTATATTTGTCTTATTACTAGAGCGAGAAGATCATAATAATTTATCCAGGATTTAAATTCGCAATATCATGTTTACAATTTGACACTTTGACACTGATATTGAAATGGGATTCGACGGTCGTAAGGAACGTATATACTAATTATATATTAGAACATACAAATAAAGTTATGTAATATAATAATATTTGCTTAATAAAGAATATTTACTTATGAATAATCTCTAACGACGCTAATTCCTCTCCACAGCAAAGTAAATATTAAGTATCTACGAAAATATATCCGGATTAACTTTCCACGCAAAAACTTGCCGATTTTTATACTAATAACATTATCACTTTTAAGATAGTATATACACATTGAAAACTAAAATTTCAACCAAGTAAATACGGAGATGAGCGAGGGTGTCAAAATATAATAGAGAGTACTGCATTACATTTGATTAGCTGTTTTGAAGTAATGCGCTTACAAAAGCTCAGATAAACAGACAAAAATTGTAAAAATCACTATTTCCGGGCCTATTACTTTAATAAACATTACCTTAAGATGTTTTTAATATATCTTCCATGTACAGACAGTAATCAGTTACTGATTTATATTTATAAAAGTATAAATATAGATGGTTCTATTTAGAGTTGTGGTCCGGTTTTGATAATAATATATTTTTTTGCGAAATCCAATGAAGTGCTAGTCGAACTCGCCCACCGTGTGTTCTGTAGCAATTACAGCATTAGGTAAATATTAACAAAATTACAAACGTAAATTTCCAGGTTTTAAAAATGATTTTGAAATTATTAAATTATATATCTATAATTATAATAAGAGGCCTGTCGTGGCGCAGCGGCACATGCGTGTGACTGTAGCCAATAGGTTCTGGGTTCGATCCCCAGTCGAGGAAATGAAATATTTAATATTTTCAATTTAAATATTTAATGTTTCATTTCTTCGCTCTGGTAATAAGGCAAAGGGCGACGTTGAACTCAACGCCGCCACTCGACACGCAATGCCTCAAATTCACCGGAAAGTGGGGAACGGAAGTGGAACGGAGTGTCTTAACACTAGGTTCCCGGGTTCCCTCTGCCTACCCTGCCTCGTGCGGGATACGGCGTGAAGCTGAGTATAATTATAATATTAGTATGCAAAATACTTTTAGGTTATCTATAGGTTTTGATATATAAATAATGTTGACAAGTTGACTAGAAGTGTTTGAATTAAACTAGAAATATCACTATTTAATGGATTTTTTTTTTTCTTTGAAATGCCTATAATTTTTCCTTTATTCGTATTGTAAGTTGTTACTTTTGTCTACGCGTAGATTTTCATTACGAATTAATATTTTACGAATATTTATCGATTTTTTTTACTAAATACTACACTAAAACGATGGACAAATGTCCGTATCCCTTGAGTTGAGTTTTATTAAATTTAAAGTATCAATTTACATTTACATATGAACAATACTTATTTACGCACGCATGCGCTCCTGCACCAGGACAGGCCTCAAAATACAAATACAAAGCCATCAAATAAGTATCTTATTGACTGTAGTTTGGGCTGTTTTTAATTATAAATAAGTATTCATGTGAAAGCAAAGTACTAATTAAAAAAGTACCTATAACAATTTTAAAATACGGGATTTGAACCTGTGCCTTTTGAAGACCGTCTACGTTTGTTACTAGCATCTCTGAAGAGAGTTTTTTTTACAATTCATATACCTATGTATGTAGTTAGTATATCGAAATAAGCGTTCTAATATACTTATAAAATATACTATGTATCGATGGAACTCCCTATACTTTGTTAAAAAAATGTAGAATTATAAATATATACAATTTTACACAGCTATTTACGAATATTCTGCTTGATATTAACTTAGGTATTTGTACTACGACCTTTGAACGTAGGACCAGGATGACATATCACCTACTAGGTCTCACAAATATTTAATGTCTCAATTCTTCGCTCTGGTAATAAGGCAAAGCGCGGCGTTGAGTTCCGCCACTCAACACGCAATGCCTCAAATTCGGCGGAAAGTGGGGAACGGAAGTGGAACGGAGTGTCTTAACACTAGGTTCCCGGGTTTCCTCTGCCTACCCTGCTTCGTGCGGGATACAGCGTGAAGCTGAGAGAGAGATAAGAAGGATCTTTGATTAAGATTTTATCTTATATTTTGTGGGACAAATATTTTTACTACAATTCTAATATATTTGTGATTATTGTACCTCGCTTCGGAGAAAAGCTGGTGGTCGCGTCAGGATTAATCGTGTGGAGATCCCGAACGTTAAATTACCGTTAAGGAAAAAAAAATCAAAAACTAAAAATTTTAACATTTATCTTTGAATAACTTTTTATATGATATCTATATGTCATTTTGATATATTTTAATGTGGGGGAAACGGAAGTAAGTCTTGTTGGGAACGAAGTTTCTTAACTAGGTTCCCAAGTTCCCTCTGCCTACACTGCTATGTGCAAGATATAGTTAAAAGCTAATAAATGTTAATATATTGACCGAATTACCATAATTATACAGAATGTGTCTGTTCAGATGGCTATTTGCATTTAAAAGGAGCGGCTTTTAGCTCATATTTATGTTATTCTATTAATAAATAAACGACATTTAATGCTAATGTATAATATAATAATAGAATTTACTGTTATTATTTATATGCAGATGTTCGTAAACAAATAAAAACCTTTCGACTAGCTATAATAGGCCTGTCGTGGCGCAGCGGCACAAGAGTGTGACTGTAACCGACAGGTTCTGGGTTCGATCCCCAGTCGAGGAAATGAAATATTTAATATTTTCAATTTGAATATTTAATGTTTCATTTCTTCGCTCTGGTAGTAAGGCAAAGCGCGGCGCTGAGTTCCGCCACTCAACACGTAATGCCTCAAATTCGGCGGAAAGTGGGGAACGGAAGTGAAACGGAGTGTCATAACACTAGGTTTCACTTCCTTTCCCTCTGCCTACCCTGCCTTGTGCGGGATACAGCGTGAAGCTGGAAAAAAAAAAGACTAGCTATAATATAGTAAGCCATATAAATATTATACTATGTGAAAAGTTGAATAGTTTGTTTAGTGGAAGGCGATGGTAGGAAATGTCGACACTATTTTCATACATGTTATTTATTATTTAAAATCACGTTTACGGTTTCTATGAAGTGCACTTTACTTGTGGTCATAGTTAGTTCGCCCACTTGAATGTGTCACGTCACCTATGTCATGCCTACTCATACAGAGTGCTTAACTACAGTACATTTGGATGTGAAGCCGGCATAAGTCAGTACTTTTTTTTTATGGAAAAGACGGCAAACGAGCGCACGGGTCACCTTGTGGGAAGTGATCACCGTCGCCCACGGCCCCCTGTAACTCCAGAGGAGCTACAGGAGCGTTACCTTAAGGTGTATGTGCACCGGGGCCCGGCATTACCTAATGCGAAACGCAGTGGCCAAAGCCACTACTTGACGCCGGTCTTAAATGCCGGGGGTGGTAATAATCCGGTCGAGTCTGCCCATGCGTGTTGCCATTACTGGCAACCTGACTCTACCACACGCACTTTAGTCGCCTCTTACGACACCATCAGTACCAGGGTGATCCTGTTCTAAGCCGGAATCACACGGCGAACTTATATAAAAATATTAAAAAAATGACTGTCCATTAATTTCAGTCACTCTTTTCATAAACAAAAAGAAAATAAATGTGTTTAATTAGAATACAAAAATGTTAGTGAAAGTTCTTCATATAATATTAAAATATCATTAAAATAACAATGAATTGTCAAAAAAACCATTTAAAGGAACAAATAAGCAAACTGTCTCAACGTGTTGTGACTACGGTTGTTTGGATACGGAAGGTCAAGGGCGCCCACGGGGAGGCCCCGTGGAGGGGGGCCGCCCTGCCCCCATGGGCGTGGCTCCGTCTAGAAATAGACTCGATAACTCAGTTTGTCAACACACGCCCACGCAGACGAGCCTCGATAGGGTGGCGGCTGGCTGCTGGGTCCTGGTGCTTCCTGACCATATCTACCGTGGCGAAGGCTGTATCGAAGCGTTATTTTTGCGTACTAATTTTATAATGATCATGTCATATCGTTTTACACAATTTTCTCCATTTTTTTCTCATTTAGTTCTCAGTCTGCCAACAACAAATTGATTAAAGAATAACTATAATAAACTATAAATATTACCCCAAGAGGAGATCGAACCTGTTGCTACAGTGTATACCATTAGACATATCCTTTGTATGGTATCGACGCAATAATTTTTCAAGAAAGATGACTTTGAATTTCTCTTCCGATCATTAATCATTTTGTTACACATATTTTTTTTTATTATATTTTTTTGTTGCATGTTAAATGGATGACATCATGATTAAAATGTAACTGTTAGTACGTATCTACAAGAACATTTAATGAATATATTGCTTTTTGTCGTCGATGCTAAAAGAGGGATATTATAATTTTTTTAAGATATAATTTTTTTAAGATATAAAACTTAAAATAAAAAAACTAATAGCAGTCGTGGGACTGCCGATAGAAGTGAAAACGGAACTATTAAGTTGAGAGTAATTAAAACTATATGCAAAAATTATATGATTTTTTTTATGTTTTATTTATTAGTTACATATAACGTAACGTTAAACAAATCATGAACAAAATATAAATAAAAAGTGGTTGAAAAAATAATTAATATACAATTATCTTAATTATACATAGTATTTATATTTACACGAATTTCAATGAATTCAAGTTTGAACATTATTTTCATTATTTACATAATTGTCATCATTAATTACGACAATACTTAGATTATCTGTTCGCTCAATCATTTCATTGTATTCTAAAAAAGATACAATAGGTACTGCTACTATAACGTATTAGTGACGTGACTCAAAATTATACTTATCCAAAAAGCGTCCAACGCGCACATAGTACATTCAGAAATAGTCGATGTATTAGTGTATACGTGTACACAGGCTATATTAGTGTATACGTGTACTACTGCGCATGCGCTAGTCGCACGCCTGCTATTATCATTAGCATGTCGGTGACGCGAACCGAGGATTTTACCCTCTACCAAAACGCTCAACGCGCCTAAAGAAGTTTTCACTTCAAAAAATAAAGAGGCACAAGCGTTCATATAACTTGGATGTTATCTAGAAATAATATTAATATCATCGTTTTCCGATACAAACTAGCGAGTTGCAAGTACGAGTATAAAGGCTTAGCAACGATATTGCACTTTTCCTTCACTGCATCTTATACTTTTATAGATCAATACGTTGGAAATCTTGAGAACTCTGATCCTTTATATGTATATATGTAGCGGTGTATATACCTCTAGTTGTAGTGATACATACATCGTTTTTATTTAACTGTATATTTTTCTATCAAGAATATCTAGATAACCTAGGTCCCAAAACAAAGAGCTTTGCTCAGTTCAGGTGGTCGAAATTAACGAGAACTCTGAAAATAATGGAGCTAAGTTAGTTAAGTACAATTTACTTAGTGGAGAAATTCAACGCCGCGCTTTGCCTTGTTACCAGAGCGAAGAAATGAAAACATTAAATATTCCATTAGAAAATATTAAATGTTTTATTTTCTCGAGTGGGGTCCAAACCCACAACCTATCGTTTACAGTCACACGCTTGTGCCGCTGCGCCACGCCAAGCTTCATTATCACGTCAATAAAAAGATGTTATTTTCCTTATAGTAAAATTACATATTTTTATTAACGTTTATATATCTATAAAAAGTGTAAGGTGACTGACATATTGACTGACAAAGACTAAGGCACGATCCAAACCGTTGAAACTAGTATTTTGAAACTTTGCAAATGTCACGCATGGTATCTCCAAGAAAGAAGGAACAATTAAAATATAGTTCAAAAGTTTGTGTGATTTGCCATCACTTTCAAAGATAGCTTCACGCTGTATCCCGTAAATGAAGGGAACTTGGGAACCCTGTGTTACGACTCTCCATTTGCGTTAAGGCACTTTCGTTTGCCATTTTCCGCCAAATCTACATACATTGCGTGATGAGAGTGTAATTACTCCTCGAGTGGGGATCGAACCTTTGTCTGCGTGCCACGACAGGTCTCAATGATGACAATTTACTTTTCATCGTAAGAAATTTATTTGTGGAAACGTAGAAAGCAACGCGAGTGAAGTCACAGGCCAAAAGCTATCAATTCATATTCTTTATAACACTTCCTGTACCTTTGTGTACGTACAATGTAATTGATTGCAACATTACATAAATGATCAAAGAATAGCAAGGTCCCGTTTGCAAGGGCGGCAGTTTGCTGTTATTTTTAATTGTGCGCTGTTTATACATATATGGGCAGGATTATTTGCTTTTGCAATTAAATTACAATTTTTTTACTCTATCATTGAACACGCAACGCTCCGTATATGTCTTACTTAGGTCTGTAATCCGTATATTATCTTACGTGTCGCTTTTAATAGACGTGTTTTATATGAATATATAAATAGATGCTTAAAGGCTCGTGCAACCATGTTATATTATATACCCCGTTTTAGAAACAAAGGTGTTACAAATTTGAGCTGTGTGTAGGTAATGAAGTAATGTACTCATTCCGATGCACTTTGTTGATCAATGAAGTATCAAGTAAGGAGGATCATTTATCAAGAAATTATTTTTTTTGTTCGGTGTTTCTTTAAAATTTAATATTATGTTTGCTTGTTATATCTCCATTACTGAGGGCGTCGAGGTGTAGTGGATGGAACAAGGTCTGATTGTAAATGCGTTAGTTACGGGTTCGATTCCTACTCGGAGAAATATATATATATATATATATATATATATATATATATATATATATATATATATATATATATATATACATATATATATATATTATATATTATTTCCTCGTTTTAATAGATAAAGCGTGGTATTGGGTTCGGCCAGTTAATAAACAATAATATCTAGAGAAATGGGTAGTGTATGGAAAACGGAGAGAACTTAACAATAAGTTGCCTCTGCCTAACATGCTATGTAATATTATACACATTGCTTTGATATATGACAAGAAGACATAAATTGCTTTTTCGCAAATTAATTTAAGTTAACACTACGTACATAAGTATTTATTGTCGGTTGGACACGTTTATTGTTTCTGCGCTGTAGGAGTTAATTAAATGCGGCCGGTGGGTGGGTGGCTTGCACGTGGAGGGACCCGCCCGGCTCAATCGCACCTAGATATACTACAGTGCATTTCTACTATATCTACGCTTATCAGATTGTACTCTTCTATAGATGGTAGCTATCGAAGAGTAAAATCTGATAATAACATATAAGAACAGTTTATTGTAGGTACATATTATATTGTCTTATGATATATTATTATTATTGTATAAAGTAGCTTGGTTTATATTGATGTTTCTGGAAACTAATAATGAGTTGATTTTATTAAAATAGCGTTTTATAAGTAAAGAAATATAAAATAATCTTAATATTTTTATTTTTATTGTTTTTTTGTATATTATAAGAAAAAAAAAATAATGTCCTCTCTTCTTGAAAGCTTTTACTACGTATGAAAACTGTTAAGTGTCATTGTGGTCTAATCTAATAGAGCAGATATTGGGTGGTTGGTACTTGCGGAACTGGGAAAGAACACCATAACATAGTACACGAAATACTCAACCCCAAACATTGTAAATTTTACGTAGTTACGTGTACGCCTTAATTCTAAAAATAGCTACAACCCTCCTTACATAATTATTGTAGGTTGGAGGCTGTGCTTCCTTCTGCCACCCCCACCCCCACTCCCACCCTTGTGCCTGGCAACGGTACGCGACAGTTGGTGCCTGACCGCCGGGGAGAGCGTATGTCTTGCGCTTGTATCCCACGAATTACATACAAACAGTTGCCATAGCACAGTGTTGTTTACTAAATAACTTTGGTCTATTCATGACTTTTGAATACGCTTAGTGAAATATAATTACGTATAGTATAGTAGCGAAGTTGATTGAAATGTTTGTTTGTGTATTTGTTACATGTATACATTATATCTTTATATATATGTAGAACATAAATGTATGTAGTGACAGTGTTGTGAAGATCATTAGAAACGTTGCCGCAATGTCAGTCAATCCGAGCACAAATGTATCGAATACAGGTAATATTTGATTTGCTTGTATATTTATAGTTATTTTTTATCGAATTCCAATATTTAAAGGTGATATCTTTTTATGCACATTTCTGTACGACATTTGCTTACTGGTTTTTGATTGCTTGTCTTAATCTTAACGGATTCTTTAAGTTTGTTAGCAAATATCTATCTTGTATTTAATTCATTAGTCGTCTTACTTTGTTGATGTTTCACGCTGTATCTTGTACATTGTTGGGTACAACTGGCACTCTGGTAACCTGGTTTCTGGTTCAACATTCCATTCCCGCTTAGACATTTCCGTTTCCAACTTATCACCGAATTTTGATGGCATTGTGTTTTCAGTGGCGGTACACAGAGTATTTCCCTAATCAACGAATGAAAATATTAAATATTTCATTTCGTCGAGTGGTAATTGAACCTACAACTTTTCGTGTCGTCAGTCACACGTCACTGCACCACCACTATAGGTGCTTCAAAATTTTGCAGAAGCGTACTGAAGAAATTGAGAGGGTCTCAATTAAGTGTTTTTTTTTTTTAATTTTAATCTTTTTGTTATATTTAAATTCAGTAGTATTATATTTGACTTGTAAGTATATGCCTAAGTGTACAAGACGGTCAATACTAATGTCTTATTATGTATGTACATACGTAGAAGCCAATTAGATATACGGACTCGAAAAAAATTGTACTCATTTCAAGGTGCGCTTCAACTTTCAAGGTTCGCATTTTTAATTATGATTTCTGTCCAAACGTAATATAATGTTGGATACCTATTAAATTTTGGATCATTTTCGACAGGAATATAGGTTTTTTTAACTTCATCCTACATGGCAGGATGGGTAGGCAGAGGAAAGAGTGCTAAGACACTCCGTTCTGTTTTCTACTTTCTGCTGATTTTAAGGCATTGTGTGCTGAGTGTGTCGCCACTCAACGCCGCGCCTTGCCTTGATACCAAAACGATGATAAAAAAAAATATTTCGTTTGCTCAAGTGGAGATACAACCCACTACCTGCCACGTGTATAATCACAAGCTTGTACTTCTACGCCAGGATAGACGTCTTATTTATAATATTGTTTTTATTTTAGAGAAAACAGTAAAAGTACTGTTTTCCCTAAAATAATCCCTAATATGCTTTTCGGGACACAACGCATAATATTTGGAAATTTGATCGTAAAAAGTTACACAGAGTGTCTTAAGACACAATGTACCCCTACTCTAGCTGGCTAGGCGAGAAATACCGTCAACGACGATAAACTTCGAGAATTTACAATTTTTAAAGTGTTACTCCACATTGAATTTCTTTACATCAAGTAGGGATCTAATCCGCTACCTTTCGAGTTTACAGTCGCACGCTAATGCCCCTGCGCTACGGCAGGTCTCAAGGTGAACCAGTTTTTGATGTATAAATTTTAAAAATATGTAAATATGCCTAACACCTATGCAAATGTATATATCTGCTGTACTTCTCTCATGGGGAATGTAAATCTAATAAGTATATGGAATTCTTCTCACGCTCGCGCGCATTCTCAGAACTGTCCAACGATGATGTGAAGATTGTCCACTACTGCATGTTTACTCGTGTATTATGCAGTTCAGTTTAACTTTACTTTTTGTATTGGCAAATGGCAACCGATCACGATGTTTCTAGTTAGGTGTAGTGTGTTGTTAACGAATTATATTTATTTTTCAAGACATTCCAAGCCAATGGTTTAACATTCAGTATGCTTTATTTGTATAGGAGAAGGTGCAAAAATTATGTTATCTATATTTTGAGGGTTGTCGTGCCGTAGCGGCACAAGAGTGTGACTGTAACCGACAGGTTCTGGGTTCGATCCCCATTTGAGGAAATGAAATATTTAATATTTTCAATTTAAATATTTAATGTTTCATTTCTTCGCTCTGGTTATAAGGCAAAGCGCGGCGTTGAATTCCGCCACTCAACACGCAATGCCTCAAATTCGGCGGAAAGTGGAACGGAGAGTTTAACACTAGGTTCCCGGGTTCCCTGTGCCTACCCTGCCTCGTGCGGGATACAGCGTGAAGCTATAAAAAAAATTATAGGTATAAAATATTCTACTATTTGTTGATTGCCAGTCATTTAAAGTACTTCGCGTAAAAAGATTTTTTGGGACGTATAAGGGAGCTCAAAATCCTCCGAACACACAATGAATCAAATTCTGTAAAAAATAACAGAAGTGTCATAAAAACAACAGACAGAAAGTTTTAGACTTGGTACTAGCTACCCTAGTTCTTACTAAACTAAAAAAATTCGAAGTTGTTATAGGAACGGTTAAAGGTTATCTTTCTGTTTTTTTATTCCACTCTCACGCCGTGTGATTCCGGCTTAGAATAGGATCACCCTGGTACTGATGGTGTCGTAAGAGGCGACTAAAGTACGTGTGGTAGAGTCACGTTGTCAGAAATGGCAACACGCATGGGCAGACTCGACCGGACTATTACCACCCCCGGCTTCGGCCGCTGCACTTCGCATTGGGAACAGCCGGGTCCCGGTGCCCATTCGTCTTAAAGACGGGCAACGCTCCTGTAGCTCCTCTAGTGCTACACGGGGCCGTGGGCGGCGGTGATCACTTACCATCAGGTGACCGTACGCTCGTTTGCCCTGTCTTATCCATAAAAATAAAACGTAAGTAAAGTTGCGGATTGTGACTAGTTTACAGTCAATAAAGTAGATATTAGCAAATTTTTGTTTTAATAATAGCTATAGTAGATATTTCTTACCTACCTTTTTACATTTGAAACAAAACGGTCTGTACGTTGGGTATATTTGTTTAATAGTAGGCTCTACACGTGTACCGAAAATATATTACCCTTTCGATTCGTTACAAGGTTAATATCTATCATACAACAAATGTAAAATATTTTTTTTTAGTCAAGATTTTTTTTTATTATGACTGAGGCTTGCTTGTATGTTAGTGGTTATTTCGGTTGTCGACAAAGAACAGTAAACAGTTTAACATTGACAGTAAAGATTGAATAAATAATGTTTTTTAGATACAGCTTACTTCACAAATCTGAGAATTCAATAATTAAAATTCTTGCTCCTTTTTTGCTAAAAATGTAGAAGTTTGAGACAATAGTAAGGAACAACATATAAATACCATAAAAAAAAATTCGACAATGTCCTCAAAGGGTACCTCTCTTAAATGTGCCTTGCCTCGTGCATTTGAATTAGGTGCTGGTACGAATGAATTATAAATGTTTTAGATAAATATCGAAAATGGAAGGCAAACGTGTTTAAAATTATTTTGGAATTTGGAGGTCATCAACATTATATGATTGAGACCTAGAGATTTCAAAAATGAATTAATTTGAAATGTGAAATCCAATTTTTATTATAACAAATAATATTATCGAACTGAAAAAAGAACAGTTGAAAGTGAAAAAAAATATGCAAATATAAAGATGTTAGATCAAACTAACGAAGTGGTACTAGGTACATATACCTGGGTAGTATGCTTGGATAAATGGATACGAAAAAGAGTATATCCTGTTCCTGAGACGACAGAACGTTTGGCAAAATGCAACGTTGGTACAGTCGCTGTTATATATAAAAAAAAAGGTATTAAAACACATTTTTTTTTCACTTCAGTGTAAAAAAACGAAAAAAGTGAATGCTGTAAAGATGTGATCTCTTCTTGAAATATACAGGATCAGTTTCCCGACATAATTTTAGAAGAGAGAAAAGGTAAACAGAACGCCACGGTATCACAGAGATTTACTAAGCAAGATGGAATTGTAAAAGAGATAGAGGGATATCTATATAGAACTACCTCCGAGAAGACAATATCGATGATACTGGAGAAAGATCACGCATTGTTACGTTAACTGTCCCTCCTCGAAGGTCAATTATTAAGAGGTCGAAAGTTAATAAGTGTTTGTACCTACGTGTTTATAGTGTCAATTTTCCCCCCACTCCTTCAAAGAGAGAAAGCCCTTTAAATATTTAATTGGTGATTAAAACTTAGCTTAACTTTTTTTTTTTCTTTTTTTCAGCTTCACGCTGTATCCCGCACGAGGCAAGGTAGACAGAGGGAACCCGGGAACCTAGTGTTAAGATACTCCGTTCCACTTCCGTTCCCCACTTTCCGCCGAGTTTGAAGCATTGCATGTTGAGTGGCGGAACTCAACGCCACGCTTTGCCTTATTACCAGAGTGAAGAAATGAAACATTAAATATTTAAATTGAAAATATGAAATATTTCATTTCCTCGACTGGGATCGATACCCAGAACCTGTCGGTTACAGTAACACGCTTGTGCCGCTGGGCTACGACAGGCCTCATAGCTTAACTTAGAATATAAAATCTTATATTAATGGAATTATAAGTTGTATATAAGGAAATTTAGTATAGTCCAATTTAACTAAACTAATCAATTTAAGATTTATATTATTGTATTTATAAATCTCGATTACGCTCTCAATTAAATTTATCTTTAGAGATCCCTCTAGGAAGTTCAAAAAGTAACATTAAAATATTTTCCAGAGCTCTATCATTTTCTACTAACTAAAAGTTTTTTAAGGAAAATAATTATAATTATATACATGATACATATCATGCTGAGATGTTATTTCACTTATCTTATATTTTTTTCCTTATTTGCTTATTATACTAACTGTACTTGTAAAATAAAATTTATTGATGATATCATATCATATTAATAACAGCTAGTTTATTAAAATAATGAACATTCCGATTTATCTGTTTGCTGATAACGTGCTTTTGATCATTATTTGTACGAAAAGAGATTAGAAGAAAAAAAATGAAGAGTATAAGTGCGAGAGCAACTTCTGAAAACATAGGACATTGTAAAATAATGACTAGAAAAGTCAGGGGCACAGGAGGGTTGTGGGTTCGAGTATTTAATATTTTCAGTTTTCCTCTTTCTGGTAATGAGGCAAAGCACGGCGTTGAGTTCCACAACTTGACACGTAATGCCTCTATAACACTTGGTTGACACTGGGTTTCGTCTGCCATAGTTCATCACATAACGCAACATTGTAAAACTATTTTCCGTCATACATATACAACGTGTTATATAATCATATGTAAAATGCCAAAAAAGTTAATTAGCTAGATAACAATAGTACATTATTAATTACACGAACGAACAACAATATCATGCATGAACTCGTAGATAGAAGTTTTATGTTAATATTGACGCACGTAACTGAGAGCCAGCAAAAACGGTGACATCTAGCATCTAGGAAGTTGGGTTTCCCAGTCTGATTCACGAGCGCGGACCACCGCGCGTCATCTTATATCAAAATAGACACTGTTTCGAGACGTACAGTAAAAGTTTTTATCATATTTTTTTCTATATAATTAATAATTATAGATGGTATATTTGTGGTTGGATTTTTTTCTTTTGGGTTTGTTGGTATGATTGTTATTGTTTAATGGTTTTTACTCACTCATTACTTAGAATATATAATGTTCATTTTTCATATATTTACATAGGTATTTTCAATTGTCAAAGCCAATTTAGCGATCAATATTTATTTTGCCTTATATTGTATTCTGTAGGTATAATATACTGGTACTGTGCCCCGTGAAGGGTAAGTGGAGGAGAGCATGGGAACCTAGTGATAAGGCACTCTGTGCCCATTAAGATATGTTCCCCTTTCACTGAAATTCTCGTGGCATTACATATTGAGTGGCGCAATTCAGCGCCGCGCTTTGCCTCTTTAACCCAAGCGAGATAATTGAGCCCACGCCCAGTCACACGCTTGTGCCTATCCACACTACCATATCTAAAACTAGTTTTTTTTCACGTCTGATAATATATACATCTATTCTCTGTCTATTTTTCTCTTTCTCTTGTCTTTATAGAGAAGAAATAACTTCACTTATAAAGAGTAAAATATTAGAAAAATTTCTATGTTCACTTTTGGAAATGTATATTGTAGTTTTCATAGTAATTACGCTCATTAGAATTCTAAAAATAGTAATAATTGGATTGGCCCTTGAACATTGGCCTCAAGGTCTGCATTACGTATGATATCGATTAACTTAAATTATTTAACAGTGTTGAGTTGTGTTCATATGTAACGAGTGTTTCAGCGTTCGGCGCCGGTGTCAGCCATCAGACGGCGCTGGCGTCGATGCGTATACCGCCCGTCTCCACCGGCGCCGCGTCTGCGATGACGCGCCGCCTTTTCCTCTAAATCCTGAAATAACCTCTATTTTCGTAATTATCTAATAACTACTTATTTACAAATGGACGTTGTGTTGAATGCGCAATAGTTATTTAAGTATTATACATCAAGATATTCATCTTTGAAGAATGATTTTATAGTAAGGTCATTTCATCAGCTTTATGCTTTGTCCTGGCCATGGTATATTAGGCTAAGAGGACTTGGTAATGTAGTTATTAAGACACTCCGTTCCGTTCCCCACTTACCGCCTAATTTGAGGCATTGCGTGTTAAGTGGCGGCATTCCACGACTTATCTCTTTACCAGAGCAAGGAAATGAAAATATTAAATATTTCAGTGAGCAAATCGAACCCACATTTTGAAATGTCGCGTTTATAGTGTCGCTTGTGTAGCTGCCCTACGGCACGCCTCATCATACACACACACACACACACATATATATATATATATATATATATATATATATATATATATATATATATATATATATATATATATATATATAAATGCTGTTCGCAAAATGTCTCAATCAGTCTCCGTTTTTCGCTCCTAGGCTCCAGGCCGGCAGGCGTCCAGCCAAGGGTTGAGTCAGTTAATAGTAAAAGTAAACATCGCATTATTAATCTTTATGCCGGTAACGTATTGAGTGTGAGTAACGCTACGGTTGTGAGACTGGGCGCCAACGAGACACGCTGTTTCATCGCCTTTAAATATCTGATGATCGTTTGATAGCTACGGAGTTACCACTTTAATTTTTTAATGGTCTGTCTATTTTTTAACCTCCGTCGCAAAACAAAGGTGTTATAAGTTTGACTTGTCTGTGTGTTTGTCTGTAGCACTGTAGCTCCTGAATGAATTAACTTAAGTTTTATGTTTTATGAGAATATGGTTGTTGATAAGCTTTCTACATTTCCTTTGTTTTCTAGTTGATTGGTTGATTTGCGTTTTGGGTTTGCGGTACAAACTGCTTCAAATAGGAATTAAAATAATACTTTTACACTAAAGTGTAACATCGGTTTCTTATTCAATATATGACTTATAAATTTTATATTGTTGTAAAGTATTTTTTTAATTATACATTTTTGTAAGCGACAATTATCGATTGTTATTTAAATGTCAACGTAATATCTGTCGGTACGACCGCGTCTATAACACTATATGTTAGTTTTGAAATTATAAGCAATAATGCTTATAATTTCAAACATTATGGTTGTAATTCTTTCTTGCCTCTACTAACTGTGATGAACAAAAGGTTTTTATTTTAATTGCGCCGTAGTCTTCGAACGGATTACGCGTGTCCGTAACAGAAATGTGTACGGGCGTATATGGTTTAAATATATTTTTTATGTATGTATCTCACACATAGCAGATGAAACCTGGATACCAAATCTTTATATTTTAACACTATATTTCCAGATTCCATGTGCCATTTTCATTCTAACACTTCTCATTTCCCATTTTCATCCGAATTCCGGACGTATTGCATGTTGAGTGGAGTTGGCCTTGTAGTGGAGTTGGCCACGGTATGGAAACACGAGTATTAAATATTCTTGTTAAATATTACATATTATCTAATGGAAACTTACATCCTGTCGTTTTTAGAGTCGTAGCTTAAAAAGAATAATTGTATAATAATTTTGTGATATAAATTTACGCGACTGTTCGAAGGTTAAGTATCACGATTTCAATTCTCACATTTGAAAACAATTGGCCCGGGCACGTCCGCTTATAATTTTAAATACATATGTATACAAAATTATATCTAACTAAATTAGATTTTTTTACACAATTAATCGTCTGAAAACCAGAAGCTTTTATTAGTAGTAAAATAATCGTAATATTTTTTAATAAAAAAAATAGTCTGGTCGAATTCCTAATAGATACCTTATCGTGATGAAACAATTACTCTTGTAATCTTGCAGTTATCACTCTAATTGATAACCGTTTCATTAAGGGAAAAGTCATGAACGTATGAATATAATCATTACATCATATCAATAGAAGTCGATGATCGGGGCTGGCGCTCGTTCTGCCTACGCAGCTTCTTATTTATTAGTCTTCTCTATGAATTTCAGGAACGGCCGATGCGTTGGCTAATATATTCAAAGTAACAAGGCAGTAGAATCGGTTCCTATGTAGTGGTTATAAAAAAAAATCATTTTATTTTATTAGTCTTTCTTTCTTAGCTTCACGCTGTATCCTATACGAGGCAGGGTAGGCAGAGGGAACCCGGGAACCTAGTGTAAAGACACCCCGTTCCACTTCCATTCCCCACTTTCCGCCGAATTTGAGGCATTGCGTGTTGAGTGACGGAACTCAACGCCACGCTTTGCCTTATTACCACAGCGAAGAAATGAAACATTAAATATTTAAATTGAAAATATTAAATATTTTATTTCTTCGACTGGGGATCGAACCCAGAACCTGTCGGTTACAGTCACACTCTTGTGCCGCTGCGCCACGACAGGCCTCATTTATTAGTAGTGACAAAATAAAGCAATTTTAATGTTGGTATTATTTTTTTGAAATAAATATAAATTTAATTTATGGTAGCGGCCTGCTCTCGGGTTCATATGCTTGAACTACACAATTACCTATTTGTTTTACCAACTCAACTTTTGTGTCTCAATAACGTTACTCTCATAAAGACGAAGAAAAATAGAATCATAGATTTTGTTTTTTAATAAAAATAATTATTTATAAGTTACACTTAAAATTATAAAGCGTATAAAAATTTTGAAGGAAGCGGGATTTTTATACGCTTTTTTAATTTAAGTTTAGTATTTTCTGTCCTAAGTGTGGAATAACGCTTTAAAAATAGTAAAAATATTATATAAATAGTCTCTTGCCAAACGATAATTCTTATGAGTTGTCTTTGGGTAGCGGAAATTTGTAAAAATCTCCCTACAGAGATGCTATCAACATTAATAAGTTGTATAAGAAAGTTGTCAAGCGTATAACAATTTCGACGGAGCTTGGTGAGAACGGATGGCTTAGTTGGTCAGAGCGTTTGAACGGTTTTCAAGAGGCGCGGGTTCATTCATATCCCGCTTCGTACAAAATTTTTATACGCTTTTTAAATTTAAGTATGGTGTTTTCTGTCCTAAGTGTGGAATAACACTTTAAAAAAATAGTAAAAAGTAGTATTATAGAAACCTATAAACAAGGTTTCTATAATACTATTCCGCAATGTATTTTAAATTGACTACTGGAGAAATTTAAAGTTAATGTTAAAGCAATGTTAACCAAGAAAGCTTACTACACTGTCCAAGAATATTTGAACGATAAAAATGTATTTAATTAAGATCATTTGAATTTCATGCAGGATAGGAGTCACTATTGTGTTAATCAATAAAAATGTAATATTCAATATTGAAAAAAGCAACTGTTGAGTTTCTTGCCGGCTCTTCTCAGCAGAACCGCATTCCGACCCGGTGGTAATTTTTATATTCGTTTGACGATTCATAAGTTCTTACAAAAGTCTATTTGAATAAGGCACAATTTGAATTTGAATTTAAAAATTTATATAAATATATAGATAGTATAGGTTTTTTTCAAAGACAATACTATCTATATATTTATAGAAACTTTTTATTTAGGAAACAATTAAAATTAAACAAACAACAAAATCATTTATTTTTATTAAAAACCACACAACACAATCTCATTTTCCAAAGACAATACTATATATTTATATAAAATTTTACTTAGGAATCTATTAAAGTTAAGCAAACATTAAATGTTAAGGAAAGATTACCATTATACGGCATATTCTATATAGGAAAATATATTAAAAATATAAAACTGTGCACACAAAAAATGTTATTAAGACAATACATTTTCTATTAATACACACACACGCACACACACGCACACACACACGCACGCACGCACGCACGCACAAACGCGCGTGCGCGCGCGCATTCATGCACTCAGCCACATAAGCACAAGCTCGCGCATACACGCACACACACATATATGTATAACAACACATTATTACCTTATATTATATTTGTAAAATAATATTATTCATTATCTTTACACTTTTATGATGTTAGAGTTATAATTTATTTGATGTTCTAATAATTGAGTTTTGTGTATCACTGAATGATAGATAGTATGTAGCGGAGTGACAAGATAAATAAATGAATACTTGTGCTCCGTGGCGCCTTTATATCTATAGATATAAGATAACAGCTTAGTGGTAAATAGTTCAGTAATAAATACCTTACAAAACATAAGAAAAAATATATTTGGGTCTGGGTATATAAAGTGGGGGAAATGTTTTAAGAAATATATAAAAACTCTGGTTATCTGCCTACATTGTCAAGAAGCGAAACATGTTCAAGAAACTTTATTTTAGCTTACTATGGAACTTTAAAGCGGAAATTAGTGTTAAGTCACTCCGTTCCTATTAAAACACTTCCGTTCCCCAACTTCCGAAAACTTTTGGAAGCTTTGGGTGTTGATTGGCGGAATTCAACACCGCGCTTTGCTTTGTTACCAGAGCGAACAACCCGTTACGTTTAAAGTCGCGATTTTAAACGTGGCAGGTTAAAAAATATTATACGTAAATGATTATACGTAAATGATTATGTACTATTTAGCGCACATGATTTTAGTTTCTGATAGCGGCAATTGTTTGTTCACTACTGAGAAGTATTTAACTTTCGTAAATAACGCGATGGAATAGCAAATGTTTGAATTTTATATATAAATTTTAAAGTTAGTTAATATTTCAATGTCCAACCACTCCATCTGTGTGACTCTACGTATGCATGTATATTTCTATCTATGTAACCTTTTTAATACTTGTCTCTTGGTAATTGTTACTGTGCCTATTAACTTGTTTCTCATGATTCGCGCGACACGTGCTGTTATAACTATAGCCTTGCAAAAATTATGTATGGCTTATTTTTTTTTTGAAACATTGGCCTCTGTTTAATTTAATTTTGACTTGACAGCCAACCTTCAAATTTTTAAAGTTTAATGTAATATGAGGCCTGTCGTGGCGCAGCGGCACAAGCGTGTGACTGTAACCGACAGGTTGTGGGTTCGATCCCACTCGAGGAAATGAAATATTTCATATTTTTAAGTTAAATATTTACCTAACAGTTTCATTTGTTCGTTCTGATACAAGGTAAAACGCGGCGTTGAGTTCCGCCACTCAACACGCAATACCTCAAATTCGAGGGAAAGTGAGGGACCGAAGTGGAACGGAGTGTCTTAACACTAGGTTCCCAAGTTCCATCTGCCTACCCTGCCATGGGTGGAATGCGGCGTGAAGCTGAGTGAGTAATGTAATATACAATTATATTTCTACTTAAATTATACAATAAGTTCATATAATAAATAGCGTAATAGCCTGTCTTGATTTATAGATTATTTGTTAATACTAGTAATTCTTGAGATAAGTAGGCTCAATCAAATAAAAACTTCAGACGAACTATATTAGTATGGATGAATGTCCTTGTTCCCGTCATTGTCGCCACAACCGGCCAAGTTCATACATCATTTATTGCAGTTAGCTACATTTTTCAGAGATAGAATTGTGGAGTAAGCGTATATAAATACCCTTGCTTGTAAATAATTAACTCCATCTCTTTTACCGTCGTTTGTACATGCTTTAAGGTTTTTTTTTAAAGAATACTTGTTCAATTGCATTTTCAATTGCTTGTATCAATGATAGTACATTTGTAACGATATTGATATGTAGTACATTATCTCATCATCAGCAGTTATTAAGTATATGGATCTTCTATCGAGAATCTATATTGTTTTTATTTCTTCGCATCAATCAGACAAAGTACAGGGTTAAAACGCAGAAATTCTTAAATTAGCGACTGCTACAAAAAAGATGAATTCAAGTCCTTGATTTTGACTACGCGAGTCGGTCGTCTCTTTGATTTTGCTAATTAAATCTTGGGAAATGCGTGTGTGTGAATGTGAATTGAGCTTGCAAAGTTTCATATACACTAACACGTCAAGTAAAATAAACCTTGTAAGGTAAATTTGCATATTCTTTTTATTTGCATCTAGTTACGAGGAAGAATTATCATCAATTAATTTATGTATTTAGTTGGGTAAGGAAAGGGTATCGATCAGTGACTGTGAACGTTGCTGTACATTTCTAAAACAATCCCATAAACCTACACTTGAGTCACAAATTCCAGTACCCAGTCCCACTCCCAATAATGCCAAGCGTCTTACTCTGAAAACACGATGGGCGCTCAGTACAGTACCTTCTTATCGTTCTTTTTAACATTACATTAACATATCAACTTTGAAATTTGGTAATAATAGAAATTTTCTTTATTCCTAAATTGAATATGTACGTGTTTTTTTCAGCTTCACGCTGTATCCCGCACAAGGCAGGGGGCAGACAGAGGAAACTTGTGGGCTAAGTGTTAAGAGACTCCAATCCGATTTCTTTCCCCGTTCTGCTAATTTTGAGGCATTGCGTGTTGAGTGGCAGAACTCAAAGTCACGCTTTACCTTGTGACCATAGCGAAGAAATGATAACATTAATATATTTTAATATAATATATGAAATATTTTATCACTTCGAGTGAGGATCGAACTCACCTCCTGTCGCTTACAGTGCCCTTACGCCACGACAGGCCTACATATAAATACTAGTGTCACTAATAATATAATTCAAAATAAACTTGTAACATTTGACGGCAGCGCGTCACGTTGACACGACGCCGTGTGGCCTCGACTTTGACGCTAAGATAATTTCGTAACGCGAAACTTATAACTCGTGAGAGAACTTATTTAACTGTTAGTTTTATATTTTACATTGCCAGATGTCCTTGAGGTGTCGTTCCAAAGAATAACAAATTGTAATACGTTATATTTATATACTTTCTTACTAATATTTAGGAGCTGGTGAGTTTTTTTGGTTGAGCGCGCTGATCGTTGGAACTACTGGCTTTAATTGAAGCAAACTTTTTGTTTTGAATCTATTTATCATACATATATTAACTGAACGTAACCTTGATTGTTGTAACTTACTGTACCTTGGTCAGATTTATCTCAGATCTAAAGTTTGCTGTACACAACTTTGGATCATTTCTATTTAACTAAGTGGGTGAAACCCCACTGTAAATAGTAGCGTAAGCTGTAAATAGTAGTAGTGTAAGCTGTAAATAGTATTCATCAGTATTTTTTAATTTGTTGCTGTCCACTGATCGTGCCAGACTTCAATCACGATATGCGTATATTTTCGGCGGTCCGTTTATTGAAAGTTTTAGTTAAATAAAATTACATCGCTTACAATTTAAGTAGATAGATACGGTAGATAAGGAAGTGGTGCGTGGCCACGGACAACAGCCGTATTGCGTAATATGTTCAAAACATTAGACTCGAAAGTTTGTTATGTCTATAAGATTAAGTACCTACCATATGCGCGATAACATATCCCGTACAATATTTTTATTAAATTTTGCGTTTATTCTTAAGAAATAAAGGAATTATATTATTTTTATTCAGTCTGTCGTGTTAAGTTATTTAGTTTTTTTGAGCTTAAATTCTGCTTTGGATTTTTCAAAAATACCGAACAAGTATGTTCAGACTTTTTCTTTCGAAAGTAACGTGACTGCTTCCTAATTAACTGTGAATGTCTCGTTCCTGTATTTATTTTACATATACATTAATTATGAATATTTTTTGTATTAACTTTAATTCATACTTTTTTTTAAAATTATGCTAATATTTTGCAACACAGGCTCTATTCAGTTATGAAAGTAAATCTTTATGGGTTGTTGGTAGCTCAATTATTGTATTCATTGTTTGTTTTGTCTTTGAGGTGCCGGCGTCGCGCTAGTTTTTACAATCCATTGCTTGTAGCCGTGTGGTCTGTCACGTCCACAGGTAAAATGTTCTCTATATCTTATCCTCGTGAGCCGTGACCTCATCATTGCAAAACCTAAAACTTGTGCCATTGTTGTTAAACTTCAATTGACACCTAGAGTTTCTATTTACTATGATTCAGTATTAATAAAGTAGGCGTCGTGTATGAGGCGTCTATCTATATGTTGCTAAAACTGCCTTCGATTCAACTGTCGATCAAATCAGTGTCTGATATACTCGCACAAGTTTCTGGATCGTGAACTTGTAATTTAGCGGGTCTTCTGTTAACAATGATGTTGTCATCGCTTGTTCGGCGTCACTCCCGCGTAAGTTTGGTTTCTAGGAAAGCTGCATTCGCCTCTGGCACACGCCGCCGCGTGTCCGCTGCCAAGATATTCGTTGTTTTCTCCGAGACCGAGGCGGCCAGCGGCGCGGCGGGCGCGTGAATGAGGCGCACGGGCATCGGGCACTCTACTCTACGGTACTCGAGCCGCGCGGCGCCCGCGCCAGTGTCCGCCCGTCGTCCGAGCCAGCGCGACGTGCACAGTGCTCACTTGCTCAGTGTTATATCGTGTCGTGCCGCGGCCGACATAAGATGCTTGCGTCGAGCGCAGTGGATACCGTTTGTGATACAGTTTTGCAAAGTGTTTAAAGTGGATTCCGGACTTTACCAGGCCGTGGAGCACGCGCAGCGGCTCGAGCGCTCCCAGGCCATGTATGTCATCAATTTAGGTGAGTCCGCAATCCTTTGACATTCTTCGGACTATTATTGGAACTAGACAGAACCGGTACCGGTCCGGTGGCTCTAGTTGCGGACGGATCGCGCCTCCTTATCTCGTCGGGACCCAATATTTTTGCAAACAGCTTTCTCTTCGGCTCGACTGCGGCGCTCCGACCTAGGGGGTAGGAGCTGGCGCTGTGAGCCGGAGCCCGGCGTTTATATAAACAAGTCGTATGGTTCCATTTCAATTTGTGTCTTATTCATAGCGCACTCGATGTGCCTATGTATGTTTTTATTACAGTTCACGTACAGCGTGTGGGCGTGTGTTGGTGTGTTTGCGTTATCGGTGTTGCTATTTTTATCTTGCGCTGGTGAGGGTGCGAACTTGTCGGTACGATGTTTTGCGTGTGTGTGGGTATCGTATCCGTGTTCGGTTCTTATCAAATTCTTCAGTTGATATCGCCGCAAATTACTTCATGAGTGTTGTCACGATTTACTTCTAGAATTCTATCATGATTATTTTGGTCTCCTTTACAATGTTATCATATATTGTACCACTTGTTTATTATATGTCTAAATTGTGGTGAAAAACAGCGAAATTAACAAAATATAGAAATTGTATTAATATTTTTGTTTGAAGATAAGGTGAGAAGAGGATTGGAAACTTGTTAAGCCGTATTATAATTATCTCTATAAAAAATATTTGTTAACGTCAATAAATTAAAATACAATACAAATTTAAGGTAACAAATATAGATAGGGAGAGGGGACTGTAAGAAGAGAAAGAATTTTGTAGAAATAACCATAAATAGAAAAAAAAATTGAAAGAAGAAAGAAAATCTTTCAAATCATTTGTTCAGTTAAGGTTTACTTTTTTTTACAATATACTACCTATATTTATTAATCGATTCGATTATTCGATCCGCAATTTCTTTTGCCTAAAATTTAAGATATAAAATTGTTTAGGCAGAGGGAACTTGGGAACCTAGTGTCAAGACCTTCGTTCACATTATATCACTTCCGCCGTTGCTCACTTTCTGCCGAATTCTTTTGTTCTTAGGCAGTACGTATTGAGTGGCGGAACTCAACGCCGCGTTTTGCCTCGTTGATAGAACTAGGAAATGATCTAATCCACAATCTGTCACATTTATAGTTTTATATTTGTGCCCCTCCGCCATGACAGGCCTCAATGTAAATGTTGTCCATGTTTAATGAATTATTATTGATATGTACACTCGAATAAATTTAAATTCATAATTATAAGCGATTTTAATTACACATGTACCTAGAGGAATAAAAGCGTAAAATGGATAGATATGACAACAATTTGGGTAGATTTTTTTAGTAATGTCACACCGCGAACGTTTTTTAACCATGAACTTTTCAGCTTCTGTGTGAATTTGTTGGTAGATAAGCTTTCCCTTCTAGAAGTCTATGTATGTTGACCTACAGTTTGATACAACCCACCTTCTACAGATGTCTGAAACAACCATTGTATGTACAGACTATCGCCTTATTTTTAATTGAATGTGTATAAATAGTCGTATTTGATAAGTCGTCATTTTTGATTGTATAGACACGTAGGGGCCGCGTGGCGCGAGTTTGTTCTACTGTATGAAGCATACATTGTCGTCGTTCTTTTGATGTTCATTTTTTTTTTTTTTTCTACTATAGTGTTTATTTTTTATTTATTTAAAGTACATACCATATAACAATAATAATAATTAAAATAGTTATTTTGTTATTAAGCGTAGTGTTACGACACTTCGTTCCCCACTTTCTGCTAAATTGAGGCTTTGGGTGTAAAGTAGTATCTCGTTCTCAACTTATTTCCGTTTATATTAAATAAAATGTAAAATAGAGACCAATTTTCCCGTTTCTGTTCTAATGTCGAGAAATTTTCTCCATGTGCTCCCTTTAAACTCTCTAACCTATCTGCAAGCCGAGCAGAAGACTTCTATATCATTTATATATGATGGTTTCTTTACGTACATTGCACACATATTACACGAGTCTCCTTATAAATAGATTTATATTATCGTTTCACGTTCAAAGAGTTAACAGAAATAAATTATGTCGCGATAATGACTTGTGTGTACATTAAACGGTTCAGTAAACAGTCTTATCGCCACCGATACAGCTCTATGTTTATTAACATCAATTGTAGGCAAATGTTTTCTAGGATTTATCAAATTTTATCATATTATTAAATGAGAAAAAAAAAATGGTATTTCCAAATTTTGGGCAAACCTTCAAAATGTTTGCGTAATGTTGAAAGAACACATGGCCGAGTGTTGTAATACACAGGTAGGTAGCTTTTAATGTAGGTACATTAAAACTTAAAAATGCGAAAAAGTTCATTGACGTCAATGCGCCATAATTATATTGTAATAAACGAAACTAATAACATAAAAAACAACATTATTGTGCAATCTGTTTATATAATTTCTATTGTTATTAAAATTTTGTGAGTGATTTATAGCTAGCAAAAGCTTCTTCAGAAGCCTTACATCTTTTTTTTCAGCTTCACGCTGTATCCCGCACATGACAGAGTAGACAGAGGAAACTTGGGAACCTAGTGCTAAGACATTCCTTTCGTTTGTCACTTTTCGCCAAATTCGAGGCACTGCGTGTTAAGTGAAATTCAACACCACGCTTTGCCTTGGTACCAGAGCGAAGAAATAAAAATATTTAATATTTCATTTCTTAGAGTGGGTATTGAACCCACAACCTATGACGTTTTTTTATTAGTCATACGCTTGTTACGATCAATTATATCTTACAAGCTTTTTTATAATATTCCACCGCTTAACACACAATGCCAGACTTTTGGCGGAAAATGGGAAATGTAAGTGTATTAATGAGAACAAAGTATCTTAACATTGTATGTGGTTAACATACATGTTCCCTATGACACTCATGCCACATAGAAGATGTGTGGGATATTACGTGAGGCTAAAAACATGTAGAGTTGATTTTTTTTATAAACGTACCCCTGAACGAAATAATCATGACGATAATTCTGACGTGCAATTTGACCACGAATTTTGCAAATTTATAGAGTTTAAAGTAATATTTATTTAGTTTGGTTGACTAAGTCGTTTTATATGTTAACTAATTATCGTTTTATATGTCAACTAATGGCCAGTTAGTTTATTAACTTCGCAAAAAGAGGGTTATAAGTTTCACTTGTTTATCTCTCTGTGTTTGGCTATATAGCTTCTACGTGTCTTACGTGTGTCAGTTTGTAGCAGCGTAGCTCCTAAACTTTTCTTGAACTTGAAGGTTTTCCTCACTTCAAGAGCGCCGCGGTAATCGTTAGCTATGTATAATGAAAATCAGCACAACCACTTTAAAAGCTTACTTACTACCAAGATGAGTAGGTGGACATTAGGGTCGAAGGTTTTTTTAAATTGTAAATATTGTTTGCATTAGAATACTGCAAATATTCTTCAGTGCTGATATTATAATCTTTGTGACAAATAATATTTTGTATATTGTATTTGAATATTTCGTTAGTGAGAATGAAGTTTCATCAAAATTCTTCTTCGTCCATAAATTATAAATATATATATTAAGAAACATACCTCTATGTTTTAAGCAAACATTTAAATGTTTTAATAGACAGGAAAATCTAAAAGAGTAAATGGAAAATTTTACTTTTGCATATATTAAAAGTGGCAAATATAAAACACTCGTAAAATTTCATTGAGCAATTACACAAAACGTTATCACATTTTGATATCACATATATATATTGTTATCGTAAAGAAATCTAAATATAACTACATATGTTGATAACGACGCACATAACAGTAGGTTATATATATTAACAAAGTCCGCTCGGTCTCATCGTTAAACTGCATTTTTTGGGGAGTACGTGTATGTGGATATATAAATGTTTTGAAAATTATATGAGAACGTGTCTCGCTATTGAATTTTTTACTTATTTTTTTTTGCTTCACTCCGCACTTAGCGGGGTAAGCACAGGCATCTTTGTTCGTCGGGTAGGCACAGGCAACGTAGTGTTAAGACACTCTGTTTCCATTAAAACACTTCTTCGTTTTTTTTTTTTTTTTCAATTATATGATAAGTGGCCGAACTTAACGCCGTGCTTTGCCTCGTTACCAAAGCGACGAAATAAAAAATATTTAATATTATAATTAGAGATGAAATGCCTTATCAATAAATTTCTTTGTGTAAAATTAGGAATTACCCTTTGGGACCTAGATAGCAGCTTTTTAAACTAGATAGCATGAACGGTTTCTAACAGACGCAGGTTCAAATACATTTAATGCTTTATATGTTTTCTTAAAAAATATATAATATCAGTAAATTTTAAATTGCTGGATACATCAGGTAGGTATTCCAAGTTAGTATGACCTACCCATGGTTACCAGTCAACGGTAGCTATAGAGAAGAGGCGGTGCGCTGGTGGCCGGCACGCGGCGGGACACTGACCCCTTGCCGGAAACCGTCATGTATCACTTGTGCACAAGTTATTGGCACACTTTACGAACAGGATTCACAGACGGATTGCATAGTATTGAATTGCCTATTAAATACTCGTATAGGGAGTGGATATATTAGATTGTACATTATTGTGTTAACAGGAATATTTTTAAGTTAGGAATGATATAAAAGAAATGTATTTTATATAATTTGTCGTGTATATCTATAGCCATAGGCCTAAAAAAAATGATTAGCTTAATATGTTTCATAACTTATTTAGATAAGTTGTAAAAGAAATTCGCTGTTAAGGGCCTAATGTCAAAGGCTGACTCTCAAGCTAATTATTGTTATACATTTATTGTAATTTATATTTTGAAAGGAGCAACTGTTGAGTTTCTTGACACTCCGTTCCACCTCCGTTCCCCACTTTCCGCCGAATTTGAGGCATTGCGTGTTGAGTGGCGGAACTCAACGACGCACTTTGCCTTTTTACCAGAGCGAAGAAATGAAATATTTAATATTTAAATCGAAAATATTAAATATTTCATTTCCTCGACTGGGGATCGAACCCAGAACCTGTCGGTTACAGTCACACGCTTGTGCCGCTGCGCCACAGACGTACATTTATAATTTAAAAGTTTGTTGTGGTTATAGTCTAGTTGAATATTTGGATTTTGATTTAGTATGACCTTACCTATTTCCCCGTAACTCAGGTGAACAAAACATCTATTTTACCTAAGAATTATGGAAATTAAATAGTTATTCGAATGACGCAGTTAAACTTAAGTAAACATGATACACAAGCCACAATAACAATTATCGTCAACTCACATTTAGTGTTGTTAGCCCACTTACATTGTTTAAACGGGTGACGTAATGTCCTCAGAAACTAGAATTAAGAGAAATTGTGGCTCTAAGGCATTCATACTAATTTATAGTTATTAAAATGTATGTTAAGATAATTTGTTTATACCTATATATTTTTCATATAAAGTGTTCTTGACCTGTTACAAAGTTGTGAATGTAAAGGTATCGGATGTGGGATCAATTCCACTAGAGGAAATATAATATTAAAAATATTTATTTCCTCGCTTTGAAAATAAATCAAAGCGCGGCGTTAAGCTCCGCTCAGCAACTCAATACGAGATGGCTTGAAAATTTGGGGAATGAAAAAGGCAAAAGTAGGTTCCCAGGTTCCTTTTGCCTTTATGTGTGCGGGTCAACCTTTACGTGTACGGGATACTGTGGAAGTAAAGCTATAATAATAGACTTATAGTCTATAATTACAATATGTGTGCTACGTTTTTTTATACGAATTCATAATTAGTTGGGACAAGCGTGCTATTGCAAACGTTACAGGTCGTCGGATTTATTCCTAGTCAAGAAATTCTCATTACCTCACTCATGGCAAAGCGTAATCTTTAAGAATTCGGCTGCGAACAATGTCTAAGTTGGGAACCGAAGTGTTTTAATTGGAACGAAGCCTCTTAACACTAATTTCGATGTGCGAATGTGCCAGATACAGCCTGAAGCCAAAAAAAAAACTATAATGATTTGTAGAATGCCAAACACATAATCTTAACCTTGGTTGAAAATTTCCTTTGTTATTGTTGGCCGGCGCACGCTGCCATCAACAGAGATCACATCTCACATCCGAGACAACTGTACTGTATGCATTTGTTTACCGGTAGTGACAATTGCGGGCTTTTTTTTTTTCTTCGCGTCTCGCGAATGACGCACGCGCACCAACCGAAATAAATACACAGGTTTGTCTAGACGGCGACCCGTCTTCGCATTATGTGTTGGGTAATGAAGGACGCGCTCGCTCGTTTTTTTTTAGTGCTTTAGTAATTTTTATTTATGATATTTAAACGAGCATGCTTCACCTTATGTTTTGAGCAAGCAGTAAGGCATTGTACACGTTCATTTCAATATATAATATATAAGCACATGCAAAGTATAATTATCTAATCTCCACAAATGATCGTAAACAAAAACTAGTCCTTACTTACATATATATAAAATGTTTATATTTATTACGTTGTTATTTACACGCCAGTGCTAGATCCTGGTTTACAATGTACCTACCTCGTCTTAGTCATGTCGCCCATTTGATGTTCATTCATATGAAAATGCCTCGTAATGGTCCGACTTGATTATCCTGTATGGCTCACTAACCGCATTGGCGTCAATACCCCGCAAATAGCCGGTTTACTTCGACTCGTGCTTGTATCTATCTATTTGTAGGTAGGTATTTATACCTATTACCTGTTCTTTTACATAGATATTCTGTGGTTGTTTTTTTTTTTTTTCGTTTAATCGGTAGATGATGTCATTTTGACGCAAATGGCTTGTTAGTGAGTCAATACAAGTAAGTGTGAGTTCGATGATACTGTTCTAATGTAAGTATTTTCCTCGTTTCGTTATGAAAAAATGCGATATTAGATTTCACGTCTTTCTTGGATTTTTATTGCGCAGTCTCTAATTTATCCATAAACGGGGAATACCATTATTAAACGTATGTAGCTATTGGTTTCGTATTAAAGATCCACGTGGACCATAAATAACCATGCTCGTTATAGAATTTGTTAAAGACAAAGCGTTTGTAATAAATAAATAATTCAGTTGTACATTTTTATATATTATTCTAACAACAAATGCCAAAACAATAAGCAACACAAAATGCTATTTACGCTAAGCTTCCGCCAGCGGTAAAAAACACAAGGAACTCGGTCGAGCCTTGACGGTAATAGCCAAGTATGGAGATCAAGGTTTGTGTACTAGTAGGCCTTGCCAAGGGCAGCCTGTCAGCTCTGTCAGATATACATAATTATCAATTAACATTATCATCATATCGCTTTGGTTTTCATTAAGTACAATTTTTGTTTAGATTCACGCTATATCTCGATGGCGAGGTAGGCTGAGGCAGGAAACTTTGGAATCTAGTGTTATGTCATTGCGTATTGAGTGGCGGAACTCAACGCCGCGCTTTGCCTCGTATAAATAGTACCTTATATTTATAGCTCATTCGCAACTTTGAGATATTGTAACAAGAAAAGCAGTGACGCTACACTATATTTTGATCTTTCTTTTGCCTGCTTTGTAACTGCGCCACGACGCCGAAACGGAACATAAAATTAATTTAATAACGTCACAAATAGATTCTGAATACAGATATATCTATTCTCATGAATGAACGGCGTGAAACAATGTGGGTAGGTGTTCATAGATAAGCAGCTGTGAGTTATCATCATGTCGTTTGGAAGGCAGTGGCGCGCGAAATTGCGTTCAACGTTTCCGCGTCTGCGCAGTCGGAAGTCGCCGCCGCGGTCCTCCGTCCGTGATGGACTATTTGTCACTTGACGTCTGATGCTTCCCGAGCCGGCCTTGCCAATGTCACAATACAATATTAGCTTTTTGTACCCATTGAGTTGTTGCTTGTTAGGTTTTTTTTTTATTTTTACTTTACTATTGTTTTTTTTTACCAAACTTACTGATTGACTTAAATATTTAGAAAGCTTAAAATATGATGAGACGTAGCAGGATTTGAACCTGCACCTGTTGGATATTGTACATTTGTACAAGCACTCCTCGCAAGGCAAAGCCTTTTCACCCAGTTTTAAAGTTGAACTCAACGGCGCTACTTGTTACCAAATCTAGAAAAATGAAAATATTCAGTATATTTAATTTATGCCAAGTCAGCCATCCTGTTAATATTAAACTATTATTATAAATAAATATGTATAGGTCGTGAGAGCTTAAACTGAATTTTATATTTGTGTGAGTGAAGACTAAAAGTAGAGTCAGAAAAAAAAACTGGCTCGACGTTGCGACATATTTTTTTATATATGTGATTTTTATATTTAGATCAAAATATCAAGATAAGTAGATAAGGCAACAGATGAAACCAATAAGGCTTGAGTGAATGATAAATTAATTATAAATGAAAAGTTGGTCAGTTATAAATTAAATATAGGTACTTATTTTTAATGTAACACAAATTACGCAACATACTGTAATAAAGTCTGTTGTTTACGCGTAAACTTAAAGGTTTGCATACACTTGGCTGGATCACATGTATTTGGCTTCTGTGTGACGTGATTTTATGACATCGTGAAATCTATTATAGTATAGCATCGTTGTAATCAAATAATTGTTTACTAATAGATGTCCGTATCCTCCGTATAGCGGGGAAGGTACAGGGAACCTAGTGATAAGACACTGCTTTCTCTCCCTTTCAAATACTTTTTCTTCTTTTTCCTATATACTTATATTAGGCAGTCTATATAATTAAACGCGGCGTTGAGTTCCGCCACTCAACGCGCAATGCCTCTAATTTGGCGGAAAGTGGGGACCGGATGTGGAAACGGAGTGTCTTACTAGGTTCCCATGTTCCCTCCGCCTATACTGCCATGTGCCTCCTGCTTAAACTACATGAGCTTCGCCTGCTTAAACTACGTAATTATTTTTTTGAATTTTGTTTTAATACTTAACTGGTTGAAATAAAACGCATACAATTTTTTGAAGGATCTAAAATAATAGTACCTACTATCAACTTTTTTTTGTCCATATTATTCTTGTAATATATCCTATATTATATCCTATATTGAAAACCCACGGTCATAAGGGCCAAATTTAAAGCCGAAGAATGAAAACGACTTTAGTCTTCCTAGTTATATTTAAAAAAAAAAAGGTTATATTCTTAATAAATTAACATAAAGCATTTACGTTTTATTACAAATTCGATAGTCTAGATCTGAAAGTTGTACAAATGACTGTAAAATGTCAATACTGTGTGAGTCACCAGCAACCATAATAACATCCATCGACTTGTGCTATCACTCAGACTGGCTTGGATTACTTGCGAGTCACTTTTGTCATTTAATTGTTCAACGTTCATTCCTTTGTACACAGATTATTATCATTTAATAGGTAATTTGATATTGTATTTAATTTCTGTCTTTATTATTTAAGGGTGTTGTAATAGTTAAAAAAATATTTTTGTGAAAGTGTAAACGGTACTAGAAGCTTGTGTCTGAATTGTATGCGTCATTGTGATATTCGATTCGATCCTTCTTCGGAGAAGTTAATTATTCTACAAATATGAATTCTTTCTGAAAGTGGGTAGACATTTTTTTTAGTAAACGTGGGAAATAAAATGTACTCGTATATGAAGCTAGAATAAAATAAAAAAAAATTGAAAATAGTATTGTAAAGTGTAATAGTTAACATTTTATATTGTCTCATCGAAATATAGCTAGGTATTTCTGCTTCTTACATATAAAAAATATTGCTTATTACACGTTTGATTAAAACCTAACCTAACCTAGTTTAATAAGGATTTTTTAACTTGACGTTGTATCCAGTCTTTGACAAAGTAGTCAGAGGTACCCTGGGAACCTGGTGTTAAGTCACTGCGATCCCATTAAACCCTAAACACTATTATTTGTCTCCTATGATGCCAGGAGCCAAAAATATGAAATTTTTAATTTCGTCCTGTGGAAATGCTTGTGCCCCAGCGCCAAAACAGGCGTCTAATAATGAATAATGATGGTGAAAATTAATTTCCCTATCCTATATATATATCCTATGTATAAATAAATGTAGGTAGGTTATAATATATATTGATCATTTTTGAGTGATTGAAACAAATTGGAACGGTCTTTTTTGTGGTTTTTTCCAGTTACTAATAAAACACAAAACCTTGTGGTAATTTTATTGAAATGACACATGCAATGCCAAATATTAGACATTTAATGTGACACTGTTAATATTTAACTTTGGACAAGTTACGACTGTTCGGTTCTTTGCTCATTGTGTTGTTAATTGACACGCGTATACAAAGTTTTGAAAAATATAAAATATGTTTATTTATACTACGATGAAGAGTTTGATTGTACACGCTTAACTCAGGAACTGCTATAGGCCATATTGAGGCATACTGTACATGGACGTATCTAGAGATATTTTAGGGGTGGCCTGGTAAGTAAATCTGCTGGGGTGCCCATACCAGCATAGTCTTGTGGGCACAAGACTATGCTGGTATGGGCACGGCCTACCTGCCTCCCCCTCGTCCTATGCGCCTACCTGCCACTAATAATGTGTCATATGTCATACAAAACACTTATTTATTTCGTTTTGACTATACGGCCTAAGCGCCACGTGAAGGCTTGTTAGTCGATAAACCTAAATATTTTAATTAGTTCTTTTAATATGCAAAAAATATTTTTATATAATTAAATTAAGATATCCAATGAAAGTACAACGTGAATATCCTTCATAACTACTCACTAGCTGACCTTCGTTTTCCAAAAACGGTCCACTATTGCGTTCGGGCGAATTTTTAAAAATTAATTTGTGTAAATGTCGTGTTTATTTTTAGATCATTAAAATTCAGAAGGCGACCTGATTATTAATATATTCAATATATTTTTTTTATGTTCCCGGATCTCCCAAAAATTTGCATAGTTCTACTTACAATACACAAGCGTAAATGCCGCTGTTAACGCGACGGTTGTTTTTTACGCTTCGATTTTTTACTCCATAAAGAAGTGGCTTTCAATTCCAGGCTGTGGTAAAAAGACAGCGCGGCGTTGAGTTCCGCCACTTAATAGGTAATGATACGTGGGGACATTCATAGTACTAGGCAGTTAGGTCGGCACCACTTGAAGAGCTGGGATGTAAGTAAAGTTTGAAAAATGTTTTTTTAACAATAATGTAGGTATATTGTTCATCATTGTTTTTTTTTTTTCAAATGAAAATTATCTTTCAAATGTATGATAAATTTGTTTAATATAAGCTTGTTATATATTAAATTTTAATGTTAATAGTAAATTTTGGATTGTGTGTTTTTGATATGAAATTAAAATAAATGAATAATTTATCATATCTACACGTGAGATGATCTTTGTTCGGTACCGTATAGTAGACGGCAATCTTATCGACATTAATGTTCGGAGATAGCGTATGGGCGATCATTTATCATTAGCTCTTAATATGTCCGAATTGGGTAACGGGGGCGGAGGGATCATTACGATAATTTATGATGTCTAGTCGCCAACGTGCTAAATATAGCCGCTGCACAGCGCAATACCAGTGTGCACTGACGGATGGAGGACGCTAACGATGCAACCAATGACATCGTAAATTTTACGGTGTCACACACGTTATTGCCGCGCTTGCGCAACTTCACATCCTGGTTGGTGGACAATTGTTCTATTCTCGTAACTTTATTAGCTTTTTTTATCTATATTTCTATATTAACGTAGAAGTAGAAGAGTTTGTTAAATGGGACACGCCGCCAATCTCAGACTAACCGTGTGAATTGAAATATTTTGTATGTCCAATGGTCCGTTAATCGAGTTATAGGTTATTATATCATGTTAATCGTTTCAATATTATCCACTGTGTATCTATACCTCAAAGTAATGTTTAGTACAAAATGTGTCATACACAAGTTTCACTTCATTCGACCTCGGGAGTGAAAACACAGTTAGATCTTGCACTAAGTATATATAATAAACGGCTAAAAAGGAGTGAACGATTATATCCAATAAATATTTTGATTGACTTTAAAGTTTGACAAAATTAATGCAGAGATACAAAGCACACACTATTTGACCCGTAAAAAGAATATTTTAATATTTACATACATATAATTTTCTTTCATTCCTATATTTTTTCAGCTACAGTTACATCCTACGCTACAACCTTATAATAATTTGTTGACTTTTGTTTTTTTTTTGTTCACGATGATTTGATATGACCTTTAGTAGCTTGTTAGTTGAAATACCTGACACAAAGGCGGAGACGGCCGCGTGTAGGATACTGGATAGAGCAAAGGTTAGCGCAATTGTCGTGGGAGGAAGTAATGAGGGAGGGCGCTAAGCACCACAACAAGTCGGTTCGTGCTGGTTTTACACCTTATAATATTACTAATTCAAGTTGATTTAATAAATTAACTTTAATGCCCAAAATTTTTTATTTTTTGTTATACATATGTATATATAGATATTTTCCCTTTGCACTTTGTTTGCAGAAACAAACTATTGCAAGTCAACATGTTTCCAATTTTCTGATCATTTTTCTAGATACACCATTTTTTAATGAAAGTAATCTAATAAAATACGTTATAAGAGAAATAGATGTCAACTTTATCTATAATCCAATTATTTTTTTGTCGTCACTGAATGTTAAGAGTGTTCTACTAGAGATAACTAGAGATTACTAGAAAAACTTACGTAGAAACTGTGTGATCGTAAACATAACGTCATTTTGACCTTAAATACTAATGTTATTGAAGCTTTTTTCCAATATTAAACTGAGTTTATTATTTTCCTTTAATAAAATAAATAAATTTCAAAGCTGTAATTAAGTTCTTAACTCTGAAGGTTGCTTAAATAAAAAAAGATTGTAGGTATATCGTATGAGTCAACCATTTTAAAATTCTTGTCCTTCTGTAGAAAAAGTTTTAATCATTTATGTTTCGATAATTATTTTTAACGTGATTTTAATATGAATTAATTATTTTTAACGTGATGTTTAATTTTTGTTTAAAGGATTTGTAAATATATTTTTTTAATTCGTTTATTCTAAAACAAGATTAACAAAATGTTGTGGGTTCGATCCCCACTCGAAGAAATGAAATATTTAATATTTTCAATTTAAATATTTGATGTTTTCATTTCTTCAGTCTGGTACAAGGCAAAACGCGGCGTTGAGTTACGCCACTCAATACGCAATGCCTCAAATTTGGCGGAACGGAAGTGGAACGGACACTCCGTTAACCTTAACACTAGGTTCCCAAGTTCCCTCTGCCTACCTGCTACGTGCGGGATACAGCGTGAAGCTGAGTAGAGTTGAGTAACAAAGTTCACTTTGTTACTCAACTCTACTCAGTTCATATAAAAGCATTTTTTGTTTATATTTCAATATAAATCTCATATAAAAGCATTGAAGAGTGTGTTATTCATATTATCATACAAAATTGTGTCTATAATTTTAATAAAATATTAATACCTACAATTGGCTCTACCGGAGCGAGGAAATGAAACTATATAAAATATTTCGTTTCCTTAACTGGGAATCGAACCTACAACTTATCACGTTTACGGTCGCATGTTTCTGCGCCATGATAACCTCAAATTATAATGTTAAATATACGTTATGTTAAATACGTATACAATTTAATGGAAAAAATATAGTAATGATAGCTCGCACTCGCATAATATACTACAATGTACGCATAAACTTAAATAATAATTGAGGCCGAGTTAATGTCTAACTTTCGAACGAATTTTGCGTGTAACGTGAACTTAGTTTCTAATTAAAACATTTATAAATAACTATATATATATATATATATATATATATATATATATATATATATATATATATATATATATATATATATATATATATATATATATATATATATATATATAATTTGTCTATTGTTTATATATAATTGAGTCTTCAGCTATTAGAGTAATAGATTTTTTTATACCTAAGAATCCTTAACGTCTTTGTAAGTTGTTGTGCCTAAATGTCTATTGTATATATGCGTGTTAGTTTACATATGTTCATTAGTAATTTATTTCACAATCCGAGTTAGCTGAAAGATGCCACTTCTATTCTGATAAAAATATATTTACATATAATTAATATTGTTGTTAATCCAAAATGGCCGTCGCAGTAAATTCAAATTCAAATTCAAATTCAAATTCAAATATTTTTATTCAAAATAAGAAGTTACAACTTCGTTTTTTGAACGTCAAACAATTTACCACCAGTTCACTAAAGTTGCTGCCTCAGACCTGAGAAGAACCGGCGAAAGAAACTCAGCGGGACATGTCCATTCTTTTTTTTTTATCAAAACTTTACATTATATAATTAAGTGACAATGATACACTTGAAACAGCCTGGAGCGAGCATTTTATTCCCAAGGCGTGTTATCATTTACAAAATTAAGTAAGACTGCGGATTACAAATTTTATTTCAACTCACCTAATATGGGTATCAAATGAGAGGGCTTTATTTATAAAATTCAATATATATATATATATATATATATATATATATATATATATATATATATATATATATATATATATATATATATATATATATATATATATATATATATATATATATATATATATATATATATATATATAAAATTCAATATATATATATAAAAAGCAATTAAGAAAGTTTATTTTTAATTAATATGTTATTTACGTAAATTGCATATTTAGCTTTTGCGTTCAGTCAAATAACCTAGGGTTCTCTTTGACACATGTCACATTATAATTTCCTAGTTTTCGAGGTAATTCCGACTATAGATCGGTCGACGAGTCGTGGCTGCTAAAAATTACAGTTCTAAAACTTTGCGTATTGTTCATGAAGTAAATGATCAAAAGTAAGAAAAATCTTAAAATTTGTAAAACGTATAGTCTGTAACCCTAATAAATGGGCTATGTATCGCAAAAAAATTTTTTTTGAATTTGAACAACCAGTTATTGAGATTAGAGTTTGCAAACTAACAGCCGCTTTTTAATGTTAATATAGGTTATATAATTAAAATATTGTATTAAAATAATAGTATTATAAACTAAAAAGTAACCTTTATTATTATGTCGACATGTTTATATTCGACGGAAGTCAAGTCTACAGGGCACACGCTTCAAGCTAATTAGAGAAGTATAAATGACTCCTATTTTTCAAACCTTGTTATGACTCTTTTAGGTCTTAATTCTTTTTTTATATAGGTATAGAATTTCTTATTTTTTTAATTAAGGCATTGGACGTGTGATAAAACGTTAATTGCTTAAATTTATTATTTAAAATAAAAAATGTAGATTATAAAATAGAAGTACATGCAATTCTTTGCATGTAATTTATTTTAAAAAATATATATTTAGTCTATGCTTAATGGATATAAAAATATATAAATTTCGTTCGATTATTATTTTTTTAAATATTTTATTATATAATATAATTTATTTATTGATTTTAATGTTCAGAGTTTTATATTATTGTAATTGATTCATAAGAGGCTTAATAGCAATACGCTTATTTCGTTTATGTTTATATATATTACTGACTACCCACGGCTTCGCCCACTTAAATATTGTTAATATAAAGAAATTATAAAAAAATATTACTCATTAATTGTAGCATTATATTACTGTAAAGTTTCATTCACATTTGTTCGGTTAATTTTGTGGAAAGAAAATCCATCCTCACAAACTTTCACATATATAATATTAGTAGGATAAGACAAAACATTTCCCTTACATAGAGCCGGAACTACGCGGCGTAGAACGCTGAAATTTGGAATGTTTAAATTTTAAACAAAAGAGAGATGTTATTATAATTAATAAAAATAAATTAAAAAAAAAAATTTTTTTACGAGTGAAGGCTTAAGAGGTTTGATGGTCGCGCAGAGATGAAAGTGTACGACTGTAAACGCGACGGATTATGGGTTCGATTCCCATTTGAGACAATAAGATATTAATGTTTTTTTTTCTTGTAATGAGGTAAAGGTGGGATATTATATTTCGCCGCTCAACACGCATTACCTAAAAAATGGAGACGAAAAGTCAGTCCTAATGTAAACTGCCTACCCTGTTTTTGAGATATACTGCGCGTAGCTAAAAAAAATATCAATTAATTAAAAACTAAATTGATTTATTAGAGGTCAATTATATATTTTTATTAGCGAATTGAAATAAAACGTGAAACTTGCAATTATCATTAATGTAATTTAAGTGATAAAATATATATTTTATATTTAGTGGCGACACCGACTATTACTTTAATTGTGAATAACACTCAGCTCAGCTTATCTTAGTTTTTGGAGGGAGTTTATCTTACATAATACGCATAAATTAAAAAAATCACGCGTAGTCTCAATTTTGGCGGCAAGTGGGAAACGGAAGTATCTTAATGGGAACGTAATGTCTTAAGTCTAGATTCCCAGGTTCCCTCTGCCTACCTATGCATACATATGAGATACAAAGTAAGCGGATATCAGTTGTACGTTTGAAAGAGTGTTTTTCACAAAAGAAAAAAATATATTTTTCATTTGTATATCCTAATATCATTTAATTAATGATTTATAGGTAAATTCAACTCAACTCAGCTTCACGCTGTATCCTTCACATGGCAGGCAGAGAGAACTTGGGAACCTAGTGTTAAGACACTTAGTTTCACTATCGCTCCCCATTTCCGCCAAATTTGAGACATTGAGGCGTGTCAAGAGGCGGAACTCGACGCTTCGTTGTCTTTTTACCAGAGCGAAGAAATGAAAATATTAAATATATAAACTGAAAATATTTCATTTTTTCGAGTGGGAATTGAACCCACAACCTGTCGGTTACAATCCCACGCTTGTGCCGCTGCGCCACAGATTTATAGGTAAAAATAGAAATAATTAATTATATATTCGAAATCGAAATAAGCTGAATGACTCGTACAATAATAATTATAACTCAGGTAAACTTTCATTGAACATGTATATTTAAACGTCGCGCAATTCTTTTAATATCCTCAAAAACGTTTAAAAAAAAAACAAGTCCAAAAATGTCAGGTTCACTTTTCAAAAATGTTACGTAACCTTGATTTCGAAAAAGCGTTTCGTGTCTGCGACCTCGTTTCAGTTATTACCTATTTAATTTGCAAATGGTTTTGTAATTATTACTTTAACTTAACGACGTGGTAGCATGTAGAAAGTGTCTTATACTTTGTTTTACAACCAAAACCCTTTTATTTGGTATGAAAATCTATACTTATATTAAGATATATGTAGTTAATGGTTTATAACGTGCTAGAACGAAAATTATATTTAAAATTTTCGTCTGTTTGCCTGTAACTTTGCTCACACTAACCGACAAACGGCTTATCCGATTTAATTGCATTTTTTACTATTGTAATTTTGGCAGGCTCTCCTTAACATTTAGTTTCACGCTGTATGGGGCAGGGTAGGCAGAAGGAACTTGGGAACCTAGTGTTAAGAAACTCCGTTCCACCTCCATTCCCCACTTTCTGCCGAGTTTAAGGCATTGCGTGTTGAGTTTTAAAATGTGTACTTAACATTTAGTGTTTGTATTATTTCAATAAACTTATAAATAAAAAACAATATTGTAGACAGTCTCTGTTAATTTTGTTAGCAAAGTAAAAAAATAGATATTTGAGGTTAAAGTATGATTTTAAAATTATTTTTCTTTAGCTTCACGATGTATCCGCTGTAGAAATTATCCTTAGAAGCTTCAGGCTGTATCTCGCACGAGGTAGGGTAGGCAGAGGGAACCCCGGAACCTAGTGTTAAGACACTCCGTTCCACTTCCGTTCCCCACTTTCCGCCGAATTTGAGGCATTGCGTGTTGAGTGGCGGAACTCAACGCCGCGCTTTGCCTTATTACCAGAGCGATGAAATGAAACATTAAATATTTAAATTGAAAATATTAAATATTTCATATCCTCGACTGGGGATCGAACCCAGAACCTATCAGTTACAATCACAAGCTTGTGCCGCTGCGCCACGACAGGCCAAATTGAATGAATTGCTTATTGCTTGGAATAATTTAAAACAAAAATATATATTAATATATTCGAGAATATAAACTCGTTTGTATCTGTAAAAAACCGACTGTGGACGTCTGGTCTGAGACACAGATCACGATACTAATATATTTCGCTCTTATTAAATATAAGATGCTATTTTGTGGCTTTTAATGCCACTCTCAATTAACATTCGATGTCATTGAAACTTGCAGGTGAGCCAATAGTGAGACCTAGTGTCTAAATATTCCGTTATTCTCTGTTCACCCGACTCCAATGTGTTTAGTAGCCGGTATAGCTCTCAGCTTCACGCTGCCACACATGGCAGGGTAGGCAGAGGGAATATGGGAACCAAGTGTTAAGGCACTTTCATCGGATCGTGAATCGTGCTTTTGCCAGAGCGAAGAAATGAATATATTAAATATTTAATTTGAAAATAATAAATATTTCATTTCCAATATAACGAGGATATTTATTAATTAAAATTGAATTAAATATTATCCGTTATATGTAAGATACCTACTCCGCGTCAAGATACTTTGCGTCGCTTTTGCACAAAGCATTGCGGGTTATGTAGCGCAACTCAACGCCGCGCTTAGCCTCAAAACTAGAGCTAGGGAATGAAAATGTTAAATCATTAGACGGGATTACAGTCGCGCCCTCATGCCTTGGCCTTTCTGGTGTATTACAACGATTCAATATATTATTGAATATTCGTTTGTAGTTTAATATGTTACGAATTGATCTTAATCGATTCAGAACGAGGCACAAGCACATGACGCGACGGCGTCAGACTCCATCTCACGTGACTGCATCTGCATATCGAATGTAATAACGAGTTGTTGCTATACATACTGTATTTCTAAATAATGCTTAAATTTGATATTCTTTTTTTGTTTACGCCACTCATATGTATTCTTTTTATTTTAAATAGCTTGATTCACGTGCAATTTTGTTTACGTGGTCAAAAGGAGATAGTAAAAATTATGCAAGACGGTAACTTTTGTGTCATTGTTGATTGGGTAATGTGCAATTTATAAAATTAACGTGAAAAGCGTAACACGCAAAAGCTCGTCGTGACATAGATCAGGTTGTAGGTTCGATTTGCACTTAAGAAAATTTTAATATTTTCTTTTTATGTGCAGCATAAAAATAAAAAAAGGTACGTATTAGCATAGTTTTATATAAATATGCTAAAGACTTAGCAATTATTCTTCTTTTGAACTATGCTTAATATTTACTGAAGAAAAACCGTGCTTTAAATGTTGTAATATAGTAATAGATAATGAGTAGGCGTTAGGAATCGAGCGACCTACCGCGTGTAGCGCGCCCACGGCCACGGCGCGGTGAAGGTCTAGGGCGGCCTGCGACACGCAACAGGTGATCTCTCTGTAGCTCGAGTCGAGCCTCTGGGATTATTCCGATTGTAAGTTTGTTATTCTTTGCAGTTTACACGACCACTTTGTTGGCGTTGTTCGTTTGGTTTTGTTGTTGTTATATTCTTAAATGTCATTTCAGTTGTCTTAAATTTGTATGTTTAAATTAACTTTGTGAGTATAACATTTTGTTATAATATATTGATTGCGGAGGCCTGCTGTCCCACGCTTGAGGTATCGCACGGATCAAGCGTGGGACTGTAACCGACAGGTTCTGGGTTCGATCCCCGGTCGAGGCAATGAAATATTTAATAATTTCAGTTTACTTTTTAAAAAAGATTAAATGTTTCATTTATTCGCTCTGGTAATAAGGCAAAGCGCGGCGTTGAGTTCCGCCACTCAACACGCAATGCCTCAAATTCGGCGGAAAGTGGGGAGTGTCTTAACACTAGGTTCCCGGGTTCCCTCTGCCTACCCTGCCTCGTGCGGGATACAACGTGAAGCTGATAAAAAAATATTGCGTTCTGACTGTGTATATAGTCGATGTGGCTGGGCACCTCGATTCTGTAGCTAGTGAGGTAAAGTGTAATGCAGAACTAAATGAAATAATGATTTTCTCAAAGCAGTGTATTTTGAAAGTGTATAAAGAGTTAAAGTAAGTAGGTAGGTACAATGTAATATCACGCCTTAACCAGCATATCACTATTAGGTTCCTTTTGTATCTTCGAGCTTGGTGATTGGCGGAATTTCATGCCGTGCCGTTTATTATAAAGAAAATGCAGGTAAAGTGACATAACATGAATGTTACGATTTTACTGAGTCCCCAATCAGTCCAATGTCTTAAGGATATTTTAAATTTGTTTTACATATAATCTGCAAGAATCTTGTTACAAAAAATTCACAGCTACGCATATAAAATGTAAAACTAATAAAATTTGTAGTGGCTAGCAACGGTGGGCAAGAGGTAAATGATCTATTCGAAAAGGACGGCATACACGTGGCAAGGTCATAGCGTTGATTTTCGCACATGAATATGCATATACATATGTATATCATGCAAAATTAAATGAATTATGTATAGAATATATATATGAAATTGGTACATTTGTTTGTTTTAACTTGGAATTGTTTGTCATTTTAATAATAATTAGCCTTAGTCTTTGGCTTTTTCATCTTCACACTGTATCCCGCACATAGCTGGGTAGGAACTTGGGAACTTCCCTCTTTCCGCCGTATTTGGGGTATTACGTGTTGAATGGTAGAACGCCGCGCTTTGCCTCATTACCAGAGCGAAAAAAATGAAAATTTTAAATATTTCATTTGAAAATATTAAATATTTCATATCAAAATATTAAATATTTCATATCAAAATATTAAATATTTCATATCAAAATATTAAATATTTCATTTGAAAATATTCAATACTTCACCTCCTCGAGTGGGTATCGAATCCACGATGTAGTTTACAGTCACACACTTGTGCCCTTGCGCCACGACATGCCTACAGATATTATTTTTCATTATTTTTGATGTTGAGATCCGCTACTCAACAAGCAATGGATTCAAATTGGGAAACGGAGAATGGTAACACTAGTTTGTACTGGGTGCGTATCATATCGGTGTATATCGAAAGATATTTTCCTGAGGAGCCTGAATATTACGTTTCAAAACATGTACGTGTAAGGTTTTTTGTTTGTAGTAAAAGTTTTAATAAAAATTATACTATGCCTGTAGATACGTATACTTATAATGTTGCCATTCTAAGACAGTAAATATTTCAATGTATGGATCACTTAACTACGATTTGCTTTTTTTTTTATACTCAAAAAAACTCTTACAACATTAACATTCATTGCAATCACTGTAAGTTTAAGAACGAAACTATTAAAGGCAAGTTAGTTACAAGTATATCCACACTATAAGGTTGTGTGACTCGTACAAAGCTGGCTCGACACATTTACCGGCCAGATTTAGCTCGTCTACACTCTACGGCGTGCTATAGGAACATTTATAGCGGTGGCCACGCTATTCTCGTTAGTCTATAAACGGAGAGCCCGGCCGTGTATTATTAGCCGGGCATTATGGGCAAACGCAACGCTTCGCACCTGATTGGACACCGGCCAGCGTTGATGTGAGGAATTTTTATATTAACACTATCTCTTTGGTATTTGGTATTTAAAAAGCACGGTTGATTGATTTGAATGTATGTATGTTTGTCACATATTGACACTGTACGTTCTGTTATTTAGTTATTTGACCTTACATTGCTAGTATTATATATATAGAAGATGGTATTGTCTTTTAATTGAACGTTCGTAATTTTTTCTAAGTTTTACTGAATAGACTAACTGTACATGAAATTGCATAAGAAATCAAAATTACAGCTCCTTTATAATTTTTCTTAAAAAAAAAATTGTAGCTTTATATTGTACACGTGGTGGGCAAAGGAAAACTAGTGTTTATTATATACTTCGTAGCGTTCGATACTTAGCCCGATATATATTTGTGGCATTGCGTGTGAAGTGGCGTAACTCAGCGCTGTGCTTTGTCTTTTTACCAGAGCGTTGAAATGAAAATATTAATCCAAAGTTCTCTCTGCGTATCCTGCCATGTGGGATTCAGCGTGTGGCCGAAAGCAAATTAAACAATATAAGAACGAACATCCTCGGTCAAATTAAATATATCTTAATTACTGTTGGTGAGTCAGCTCTGGGCTCGGCGGAGGTCAATTTCAGAGATCTCCACTGATGCAGCCACCTAATTGGCAACGCGCCAGCTCATCTCGTGTCGCGGGCGACAGCGACGATCCCTCGTGGGCCGAGTGGTTCGACTTGCGATTGTTTATTTTTGTGTATTTATTCATTATTGGCCATAAATTTATCTTTATTTATTATCAAAACAATTGAAAGATCTATTTTAGTTTGGTTATTTGAACACTCTAACCTCAGGAACTACAGTTAACTTAGGGTAATTATACACGCTGATAAACCTTATGTGTTCTTAAATATATCTTAGAAATGTGTAAGAAGAATGTGCTAAATTTGATCTCAACATAAGATTACAATTATTAGCCAGTCAACGTGTTTGCCAACAACAGCGTCCGCGGAGATGGATTGCGTTCAGTGTTAACGCACTGTACTGGTCACTGCGTCCTGACGTGCTCTATTATTTATGTGATTTTAATTGTTAGTTCTATATATTGTATTACTTTTTAAAAATCATGAATGATTTTTGTTTCTTTGATAAGATGAGTTTCGTCACTTACCACGCAATTTTGTGATTAGCAGATCAGCGTGTCTTAACACTACGTTTTCTCTGCCTATTCTGCTATATGTGGGATACGGCGTGATTGTTTACAATGTATATATGACTATGATTCTCTTTAAAAATATGTACTGGGCAATTCGGACTCGCACACGCAGCGGCAGGGCAATAAATTACGTTTGTTCTATGAGAGCTCCGTTAAATAATAAATTTATTAAAATTTTTGTGTGTATTTACAACGGTAATAGATATACAAATCAGTAATTATTTCAACAGGCCAATTCCCACAGTTCATGAGATACAGTTTGGTGACAGACGGACAGACACACAGCAGAGTCTAAGTAATAGTCTACTCATTAGGTTCAAAACTCTAAAAAATGTATAATGTTATAGAGAACAATACATATACAACTGCTTACAACGTTCTAAATGCACCGGCGACCACCCGTCTGCTGCATCTCGGCCAAGGTGTCTTGACATATCGTTTTACCATTTCAATTTTAGATGTTCATATTATTATCATAGAACCTCCAACTTTGTACCACTAGCGCCACAATGCTTTTGATTCGTCATTTAATCTTGACATATTTTTTTTAGAATATCAATAACGTTAATCTGCCTTCATATCTAGATATTAAATAATAAAAAAAATATTAACTTATCAGGATCGAGGCTTTTTATTATTTATATATAGAATAATAAATATATACATCATATAAGACTTATTTTTATTATTATGTCCATGTTTTTTATACGTGGTGTAGAAATAAAGTATACCAGTATTTACCTTTCATAAGATAAGACCCATATGAGAATATTCTATAAGTATATCTCTCAGTGATGTCTGTCTATTCGTTAATAATGACTAATAGTGTCGGTTTTGCAATAGTGGGTACTTACGGTGCGGGCGCTGAGTGGCAGTGCAAGGTGATGCAGGAATAGCAACCTCTTGTGCAATTAGGACGAGCCGACCAAAGACTTTGCGACATTGTTGTTTTATGTATATTTTATTGCTCTCAAGCTACACGAACACTTTTGATGTATAGCTTCACGCTTTATCCCGTAGATTGCGGGTAGGTAGCGAGTGTTGAGATATATCACTTTCTATTAGAAGATATGTTTTGGAGTTTGTTTAGCTTCACGCTGTATCCCGCGCATGGCAAGGTAGGCTGAAGGAAAAGGGATGTGCCAACCATCTTTCGAATTGAAGGATTGCGTATTAAGTGGCGGAACTCTATGTCTCAGCGCTCTGCCTTGGTAATAAAGCCAGGCAAATGAAAATATAGAATATTTGATTTCCTCGAGTTGAAATCCATACGACGCTGAACACACTGGTTCTGATCTTAGTAATTAACACGTTATATACTGAAATCCCCATGGTGTGATCGATGAAGATATCAATTATTTGTCGTTGGACATCCGTCACATTGATGCTCGATAGCGGCGATCGTTCGTATCGACTAATTCATTGGCTGTCGATACTCGACGCCACTAACTTGTCTCGCAATGTTCAAATATTGAGTTGTAAGGTTGTGGGTACGTTAATGTACTTGGAACAGTGGAAGTTTACAAAGTATATATCTAGAAATTAAACATTAATTACAATTTATTTTACTTATTTTATATATATGATTTTTGCTTTATATTATATATGAAGTAAATTGTTTTGAATGTTTATATATTTTTATAAGATATATTCACTCGAAGGTTAACCTCTACATGAACTAGCCATATTGAATTATGTCACATATCGCGCCAATTCTATTTTAAAACAGGAAAACTAAGTAACTTACTGATAAAATTATTATACTTCTTTTAGCGTGAAGGCTTTAAATAAACAAGTGGATTTGTTTTCCGTTTATAGCTTTATGTAAGATACAGTTTTCCTTGTTATGTATGTGCCTATATAAAAAATATTAATATTTGTGAGTATGATTAGAAAGTATGTAGCTACTGAATGTTAGTTTTGAACTCAGTCTTAAACGATAAGGCGCGGCGTTAAGTTCCGCACGCAACACGCAGTATCTCCAGAATTCGACGGGAAATGGAGTATTAAAGTGTCTTGATAAGAACGGAGTTTCTTAGCACTAGTTTCTCAGATCCCTTCTGTTTGCCTCGGTATGTACGAGATATAGCATGATATTCAGTAGATCATGTTATATTTCACTGATTTCCAATATAAATGGTGGTGACGGCTCCATCGCCAACCACTATGTATTGTGTAATGTTTAAATAAAATATTTCCATTAGGAAATTGAATTTTATAATATAATACATATATACTAGTATCTTCCGTTACCCAAGGACTTAGAGGCAACCCACATACCGCACTTGATACATTGAAATATGTTAGGTTCTGGAGATTAGGAAGTACTAATAAAAGTAAATCAAATTCACATGAAAACATGGCCGAAACGGGACCAAACAAAGCATATGGGTGCAATGCGTACACGCTTTTCGTTGAAATGACAAGCGGGTCATTGAATTTAATTTCGCCTAAAATAACAATAATATATACGGGAGATTCTTACAACTTGTTTTTGTTGTTGGCTGACCCGAGTGGAAACTTCCGTTGCGTAATAATTGGGACGCGCCTTGCACTATAGGTAAGTACCGGCCACATTTCTCGGCCAACTTTCTCTTATTTAATTTATTTATATTTTGGTAATAATTAAGTTATTCGTTCATTTGTAGCTGATGTTGCAATATTGAATAGAATGTATTCTACTTGCGACTTCGCCCTGTGATGGAATTAAAATAATACATCAGGAGTCTCTTAGCTAGATTTTATTGTGACATATTGTTAGATAAAAACTTGTGGGATACATAGTTCTCTCTATAAATAGACAAATTAAAACAGAAGCCTAACGGTTAAGCCTACGGTTCCAGAGATTAGCATTCTCTACTAAAGAAACTCATCAGCGTTGAAAAATTACTAATATTGTAGAAGTTAAAAGTAATAAATACTAGTTCAAGATGTTCATTTGCCAAACTAGATCTAAGTATGCAACGGTGCAGTAATACAGACCCACCAGTCTGCATGGAGCATTGATAACGAGCAGTCAGAGCAAATGAACGATAATGAGCCGGAAGGGCGACAACCTCGCCGGAAACGTTATCAGTTGCGCGGCCGCGGGAATGCTCTCTTAACTAAATGGAAGCTTTTTGTGTAATTATTTAAAAATTAGGATATCAAGTACACTGTTTTCATCTCTTCATACATGCCCTTGGAGGATACTTAAGCATTTTATTTGTCGTTCCATCCAGTATCATGCATACTATGCTCCTGGTAATGTAAGAAATTTTAATAAACTGCGGCTTGTTGTGACAAGTTTACTACGCACAGCACAAATTTGAGACTGTACACGCGATAGGTTATTGGTTTGGTTCCCACTCGATGAAATTAAATATTTAATATCTTCATTTTATTGCTAGTAACAAAGTAGAGTACGGCGTTTACTTCCACCACTAATCACAAAATGTCTCCGCAATTCGTCTTAACACTATCTAGTGTCTCTTTGACATTTCTGCAATATGCGGGATACAACGTGAAGCTAAAAATAAATTGTTAAATGCCAATAGCAATAATAAGTCACAATTAAGTTGAGGTCTTCATCTCCTAATGAGACATCAGCTGACTATAAAAGTTATGGCGCTAAGGCACATGCATCGCAATGTATATTTTTTATTTCCCTGCTCTAGTAAAAGAGAATGTCTTAAACGATTAATTAATAAAACAAATTTTATTTTGTTCAGTTGTAAACGTATGTTGGATCCAATAAAGTATAGTATTTTTAGCGCAGAAACAGTATAGAGTGTTTCGTACGCGGATGTTCAAATTGTGTGTTGCAAAAATAACTCCCGTGACATGTGTTGGGCGCACATTTACCACGCTAAACGATTTTACACTTCATCCATTTTACTGTTCGAGAAAATTTTCTTGTATACTTACTTTTATACTAATTTTATAGTATATATTTTTTTGGTTTCATTTATTTTAGTAATTTCTAATATAACATAATCAAGAACGTCTAATGAAAACGGGCCTGTCATTTTTTTTTTTCGATTTTTTTTTTCACCTTCACGCTTTATCTCAACTAAATTCACATGTCAGGGAAGGCAGAATGAACTAAGGAACCTAGTGTTAAGACATTCCGTTCCCATTCATACACTTCTGTTCTGTTCGCTTTTCGGGGAAATTGAGGCATTATTAAGCGGCGGAACTCAACACCGCGCTTTGTCTTTTTACCACAATGATGAAATTAAATATTACATTTCTTGAATTGGGAATTGAACCCACAATCCGTCACTTTTACTCGTAGTCGTGCCTCTTGCCCTTAGCTCGTGCCTCTCTCATTATTGTTATACGATATTATTATAGTCCTAATTGAATAATAAATGTGTAAAATCCTTTTAATTTTACTAAGTAATCGTTTTCTTTTTCTTTACAGGTAATTCAATCTACGGTGTTATATCTTGAAGAATAGCAACATTTGGTTTGTACTATTTCTGTAACACACTGTATGGTTAAAGGGAATAACTAACGTACGTCTAAGTGTTAGTTGCCACGATGGTTCTGGTTTCGATCCTCAGTCGGGCTAATGATTACTGACTTTTGACTGAATTATCTGTATGTTTCTACAAGATTAATAGTTGATACTACTTTTAATGGTAAGAAAATCATCAGACACAGGCATTTGAGGGTGAACAATAATAATAATTTGGGAGAATTGTGGCGCAGAAACATTAGTGTCGGACTGTAATCTTGATATATATGTTTTATTTTTTCCACTCTGGTAAATAGGTAAACTTTGAAGTTCCGGGTACCGACATTAAACACGCTATGCTTCATTAATTCGGAAAGAAGTGTCTGAATGAGAACGGACTGTCCTAACACTTAGTTCTTCTTCCCCATACCTACCTACTGTGTGCGACACAAAAAAGAAATAATCTTGAAATGAGGATCGAACCCACGTTCACACAACTCACCTTTTGCGCCACAACGTCCTCTTGTTACTGCAATACAATTTTTTTATTTACTTCAATAACAGTTAATTTGCACGGACATTAACTTCTGCCTCAAGTGTCACTTCCTGATATCTTACATCAAATGACGATACCAGAGAAATATCTCATGAACAACACAAATTATCTTTATAATTAAACCAACAAAGAGAACAAACTACACGTATATGAAAACATCAACTAAATAATTATTTATTTAATTTTTCCAGCTTCACGCTGTATCCCGCACTAGGCAGGGTAGGCAGAGGGAACGGAAGTGAAACCTAGTGTTATGACACTCTGTTCCACTTCCGTTCCCCACTTTCCGCCGAATTTGAGGCATTGCGTGTTGAGTGGCGGAACTCAACGCCGCGCTTTGCCTTATTACCAGAGCGAAGAAATGAAACATTAAATATTCAAATTGAAAATATTAAATATTTCATTTCCTCGACTGGGGATCGAACCCAGAACCTGTCGGTTACAGTCACACTCTTGTGCCGCTGCGCCACGACAGGCCTAATTATTTAATGATAACTTGATTTAGTTGGACGAATTAGAATTATACTCGGTTGTCCTCCTTTGATTTTCAACGTTAGTAAAGAAATATAAATATTTAAAGTGTTATGTATCGCCTTGTGCAAATATAATATGTGTGCTTACATAATTCTTCATCATTATACACGCCTGAGCTATATTTAACTGACTGCGCGTGACAGATGTATCTACATAATATGAATATATTTACAATACAAGGTTTTTTTTTTTTATTTTTATGGTGTTTTTTTATTATACATTTGTTAAATGTTTAAAATATTGATAAATATTACTGAATACAGTTATCTTTAATATATTGAGGTCTTTAATATATGAGGGCCAGTTTCACCAATTACGAATAAAGTTTCACATAGCAATCTGACAAATAACGCTATCTCGCAGAAAGATTGCTGCTTTTTTTTCTGTTTCACAATCAAATTCCCTTAGAACTAATCTCGGTATCGGTAGATTATATTCACTCACGTTATAGGTGACGGAACGTTAACAACGCGGAAAAGATATAGATTATCTGGCAGATAAGGCTACGCCGTAATATATCAGCCAGTGGTGAAACCGGCAAAAATAAAAGACATGTACAAAAAAAGACATGTCCTGCTGAGTTTCTTTCGCCGGTTCTTCTCAGGTCTGAGGCAGTAACTTTAGTGAACTGGTGGTAAATTGTTTGTTCAAAAACGAAGCTTATTATTATTATTACTTATTATTATTATTATTATTATTACTTATTATTACTTCTTATTTTGAATAAAAATATTTGAATTTGAATATTTTATTTTCTCGAATGAGGATCGTAATCAAGGATAGCAACCAGCCGCACCCTTGTGTTCCTGCGCCATGACAGGCTCCTTTGAAATAATAATTAACTTGTTATGCTCAAAGTGTTATGATATATTTGACTTATAGTTTATACACGAAACAAACAATAGCTGTGTCTATTTTTAGATCGCTTCCTCAAACAGATACGGCTAATGCGTATCCAAGGTCCCTCTCCCACTTGACCAGATTATTGCCTCATAATGCCTTGTTTACAACTTGATAATTATCTATTAATAGCTGCGATAAGTTATTATTTCTATTGTGCTCGAAATGTTCAGTATGATGAGTTTACCGGTTGGGCAATACGGCAACAGTTTACTGTGGCACTTGTGACTCGTCCTGCCCATATTGTGGCCAGTTTTTGTAAGTAAATATATAATTACTTGTAATTTTGATTATTTTTACAGATTTTTTTTGTGTTTCGTGTTTTCTTGTGAAGATTGTCTAGACTATGTTTTTTTAAATTGAAAAATTAATTTAAAATGTCCGTGCCACAACTGGTTTTTGCATTATGCAGAAATAAATCTGTGACAAACAACAGATGTTAATATTATCACTGATCCCGTTAAATTAAGCCATTTTTATATTATTACAATTTTTTAAATGTTAGATTGACATTTGAGGAAAACAACTTTAGAAAACGTATTAAAATTTGAATATCAATTCTGCTACGTTAAAATTTTCGATGTTTTCTAAAATGAGTGTATGCCATTTAAGTAGTACAATTTGATTGTTTGTTTTGCACGCCCTCGCACTCCAGCAAGAGGAACTGTCAATAGAGATCTAAATATAGCGCGTCAGTCACGCGGCGCAGACGCGGCCGCTCCAGCCTTGAGTAAATTTAGACAACATTACCCGCCTTATTATTATTGATCAATTGATTTCAAACGCTTTCTTATCTGACTAGATACATTAAAAAATTGCCAAAAGTTATGTTTTCTTTCTACGCAGCGTACGGAAATAGCTTGGAAGCGTTTTATTGGTGTACCTTTTTTAATGTCTACTTTATGATTTTTTTTGGTCTGGCTTAGAATCCCACTTTATGGTTAGTTTTTGATACTAATATACAATATATGTTGTAAAGCTTCGCATTATATAATAGACTCATGAACGGACCATGGAACAAGATAGTCGTCATATTAAATAATACAACATCACGTATGGACAATTTAGAAGTCACACAATACATGGCGACTTCGCCTGATTGACTGTGTGGTGTGATTGTGACATACCGTTAAAACACTCTGTTGCTATTACAACAATTCCGTTTCCTATTTTCCGCGGGATTAGAGGCAGTTGAGTTGCGGAACTCTTTTTTTGCTTTTTTTTTCTTTACTAGAGCGTAGAAATGAAAATATTAATATATATGTTTCATTTCCTCAAATTGAGATCGAACCCACAACCAGTCGGGTGTCGCACGCTTGTACCCCTGGGCACCCCTGGGCTGACAGACCTGTCTAAATGCTTATATGTACTAAATTATAGCCTTGTTCATTTTCTCCTGATATGTATGTGCTAGAACTTTGAAGTTACAATCAATAATCCAAGATACTTGTTATATTGTAACTTATCAATGTTAAGAAACCTAATACTGACCAAGAATCTTAAATACGTAAGTACATTAGATAGCAAGACAATAATTATTAAATCATTTAATTTCTAATTAAATAGACATAATATATTAATATTTATATACAATTTACCTTCCAAACTACTAACTGTACTTAAATTAACACTTGTTATTCCGAACCCAATCGTCTTAAACACATTTGAGATTATTATACGGGTACGTGCAACAACTAAACAAAAAGGGTTCCAAAATAGCCCCTTGTATAACCACCGCTAAGAATAGCTCGCCAGTGAGAAAGTATCGAACGGACTATTTATAGAGTTTGTGTCGGCAAGCAACTTGTTTCAGCCTTTGTTGGTCAAAAATAGCCTGCGTACCCCTCTGATGGAGGAGTGTGGAGCGACGGGCGAACAGGTTGCGATCGTCCCGTTTTAGTTATTTTATCTATTTTCTCCTTATAGACCTATCTGTTGGATGACTTTGTTACTTTTTTAGCCATCTCTCTTTTAAAATACTAGTGTTATGATTTTGAATTGGAAAAAGTGCAAATAGCAATATATTGACTTAGTAAGGGGGTCGTGGTATAGCAGAACTGGCTGTGGCTGACTGTCAACACCGCGTTTGTTGGCTCGATTCCTCGCTCACTTTGGCAACAAGTTAAGGTTAAGTTGCGCCCAACACGCGATTTCTCGAAGATTGGGAGACAAGTGAGAAACGGAGAATCTTTGAATTCACTCTGCCTTTCGCAGTGTAAGCGGAGTGAACCTTGAAAATTTGACCACAGTGTCACGGAAATGACATATTTTAAAAATCACGCCCAGTTGACGTGTTCTCGGTAATGACACAGTGACATTTGCGATATTTAGCGGTAAAAAGTTGAAATCTATTGAAGTCACTGCTGCGAACCGATGCGAAGTCACCTTTGCATTTTGAAAACGCAACGATAATGCCGGTAGATGACATTAATGACAAAATGGCCAATACGTGTTTTAACATTTTTAAAGTGCTATTTATTGGACACGTTTCATACGTTTTTTTATATTTTCGAGACTATATAGTTTTTTAAATGTTTTTCTCAAGCGATGTTTCATTTTTGCTATAATTTAAAAAGAATGTGTTAGTTGAAAGAAATTATTCTTAGAAGCTTCACGCTGTATCCCGCACGAGGCAGGGTACCCGGGAACCTAATGTTAAGACACTCCGTTACACTTCCGTTCCCCACTTTCCGTTGAGTGGCGGAACTCAACGCCGCGCTTTGCCTTATTACCAAAACGAAGAAATGAAACATTAAATATTTAAAATGAAAATATTAAATATTTCATTTCCTCGACTGGTGATCGAACCCAGAACCTGTCGGTTACAGTCAGCACGCATCTGCCTCTGCGCCACGACAGGCCTATCCTTAGAAACAGTGTTATATTACAGCCAAATTATACAAAATGTTTATTATTATTATGAATATTAGTCTATGTGTTATTTCGATACAACTAAATCCGTTACGCAGTTTTTGCGTGAAAGTGGAACAAAAAAACATATATCCTCAAAAACTTTCACATTTGAAATTTAATTAGTACGTAGTTTTGTTTGTGTTCGTGTTGATTAAATAATTTTGTATGGAAATAAAAACATTTGGTGTAATAAATTGAGCCCTATGATTGCGCAGGGGCACAAGCGAGTATAAACACCTCAGGTCATCGGTTCGATGCCCACTCTTCGTTTCTTTGCTTGTTGAGTGCTTCGACCTAACACGCAATGTCATAAGTTCCCAAGGATTCCCAAGTTCCCAAGGTTCCCAAGTTCCCCCGGCCTACCCTGCCATGTGCGGGATACAGAAGCTGAAAAGAAAATGTAGATTTAATTTAAATTTAGAAACAACTCATTAAACATATACAAATGACGAGAAAAAGTGTGAACTGTGACAGTTTATTAGTTTATCCAGAATTAGTTGAGAGATATAAATAGATCGATCGGAATGCGTGCATCTGTTTATAGAAGACACTCTAGGCGGGGGAGGTGGCGGCGGCAGGTTGAGAGACAGGTCCACGAAAACTACTAGAGTTGCACTTGACTAGGCAAATGTAAACATTGTAGTCGTTCTTTACGAACATCACTTTCATAGTGATGTCAACAGTTTTAGATCATTTATGATCCGTGTTACTTGTCTTGTAAACAAAGAGAACGAGATTGCGGTCGATTTGTGGAACTTTTTGAACTCTTTAAAGTGTGATTCAAATGAAGAAATTAAATATACTTATTTAGAAAAAGTATAAGAATTTTACCTTAGCGGGATTTGAACCTGGGCCTCTTGGAATCCGTTGTACTTGTAATATGTTGAACGTTGTTGCTATCAATTCTTTATCGCAAATCACAGTATTTTATCTATTACATATCAATGACAGTCGTGTGTCACATTTAAATTTATATGTAACTAATGGCCGAAACGTGAATTCGCCCGCTTAATGTTAGTGTTATTTTTATAAAAAATATATAATATTTTTCCATAAATTATACCTTATGTGTTATTTTGATGTGTAGGCTAAATTATTGTTTACGTTTATTTATATAGTTTCAGTAGTTTTTGGTTGATATTGGAACAAACAGACACGAAAACGTCCCTAGTAATCATTACGATTGCTAAAGCAAAACCTTAAGGACAACATCGTATTGAGAGTACCAAAGCAAAAAGTCAACTCAAAGACAAAGAGTCAAATCTGACTCAATAATACCGGAATCCCTGCGGTTGTACCGCTATAGTCTTTGTATACTTAGCTAATTATAGCCGGTTATTTATAGACGTGATTCACTCCTGCGCAGTTCACTCCAAAACTAGATGTCGTGAGTTATGGCCCGCATCTGACCACTATCCGGCTGCGAGCGATTCAATTCGTGTGAGACTTTAATGTTGTTTTGATATCGTTATTGTTTGTGGCTACAATAATATGTTATTTGTATATGTAATTGTTTTGCGTTTTAATTATTCTCCGCTAGAAGCGCGGTTTCGCCTGCTTGAACTATATATTTTTTGTCGGCTTCACGCTCATGGCAGGGTAGGCGGAGGAAGCTTTTTGATTAACCTATCAATTCATGTCAATATATTTTTTAGATTTTTTTAAACTAAATGTAATCTAATACCTTTAAGAATATGTATGCAGAGTTTTATAATTTTGGCGTAAAAACGTAACCAACAACCTTACATTCACATTTAATATATTAGATATTTGTATTAAAATTAAATATAAATCTCTAGCCATATTTCTTCTTCCACATAGAATACAAATGTATATTGAGTTCAGTAAGGCGATGCCCTATAGTGTGCTATTTAATTATTATCAACAGCACCACATGTCGTATCTGTTATTTCTGCATCCTACATTTCAAAATTTGGTCTGTGAAAATAGATTGCTTGCTTGTTCGCCATATTTTTTTGTTAAGTTAGGATACTTGTGAATGCCTGTTGAGTGTTGAGTGTGAATTAGTTAAGATAAGTCTACATATTGAGTGTAGTTTAGTACATATTGAGTGTAGTTGAAATAATTTTAATCGGAATATTTTTTTATAGCTTCACGATGTATCCCGCACACGGTAGTGTAGGTAGAGGAAACTTGGAAACCTAGTGTTAAGACACTCTGTTCCACTTCCGTTCCCCACTTTCCGCCCAATTTGAGGTATTGCGTGTTGAGTGGCAACGTTGCTCTTTGCCTTGAAACCAGAACGAAGAAATGAAAACATTAAATATTTATTTTTAAAAATATTTAATGTTTCATTTCCTCAAGTGTCTATCGAACCCACAACCTGTCGCTTACAGTCACACGCTAGTGCCGCTGCGCCACGATAGGCCTCTTTTATCGAAATATATTTAAAATATATTAAGAACTGTTATTGAAGTAAGTAAATAAATGTAATACGACTTAACAATAAACATTGTGGAAGCATACTTTAGTGAAACTCTTAAGTATCTGAGTATACATAAAATATTTAAACATTTGACGTGGCCATTTATAAGTGTGCGAAAAAGTAATTTGAAGTTTGAAATCTCTCAATATAATGAATAGTCCCGCTGTCCAGTAATAGCGGCCGGAAGTGCTTCACATTTCTTGGCGAATTTACTGCCACGTTGGCCGTACATGATCGCGGTGTGATTTTATAACTTACCTACTATAATACGTAGATTAAAAAGATAAGACACTTAATTAAATATTTATGAATGAAAGCAATGTAAATGTTCACAAATTATTCCTTTATATTTAGGAGTATAGAGAGTAGAGTTTCAATTTAAGCAAAATTTTGCACCATTGGCGCATCTGCACATTGTCTGTTAAACCACGACAGTTGTTGATTCGATTCCGTATAGTGGGAATGACTTATATTCAGTACCTCGCTCTGGTAATAAGACATAACGCAGCGTTGGGTTCCGTCAATATGTAATATCTCAATAATTAGAAGATAGAGAAATTAGTGTCTTAATTAAGTTTCTGCCTTCCCCGCTAAATGCAGGATAGAATGTAAAGTCAAAAAAACCACTTAAACGTATTTTACGAGTGAATAGTAGCAACGTTTCCTGCGGCTGCATTTAGCCAGTTAGAAATAGACGGCCGCCTCGTAGAATAAACAGTTTTAGCTGAATAGTGGTGTTTCGGGATGTGGAGCGGCCAGTTGGGTTTTATGCCCTTCCATTTTTAGCTTTCACGAGATTTACGATTATTGGACGTGGTATTCTTTCTTCTTGATCTTGTTTGATTTATAAATTAAATTTGAATAACACGTGGAATGATCGATTTGGATTTTTCCGTTTCACGATGGTATGGTATATAGATTAGGCCGTACACAGCGTCATCGCGAGGGTCGTGAGTGCGATCTCATACAGGAAATTAATGATTGTCATTTCTTCACTTCGATAAATATCGCGATATTGAGTTCGGCTATCTAACACGCAATGCATGTAAATTTAGCCGATGCGGGGTGACGGGAAGTGTTGACAGTAGGCGTCCTTTGCCTAATCGGTATATGCGGGATACAGCGTGAAACTAAAATAGGGAATAGTCAGTACAAAACTACAATGTAATTACTAAATTTAAAAACATATAAAAAATTGAGCGGCCGTCCAAGCACTCTGACCAACTAAGCCATACGTTCTCACCAAGCTACGTCGAAATTCTTATACGCTTGTTAAAACTTATTTATGTTGTTAGCTTGTCTGTAGGGGTTTTTATTAACAAATTTCCGCTACCTACCTTCCTATGTGTGGATTAACACTTTAAAATAGTAAAAACAATGTTATTCTTTTTATTTACTTTATTTTTTTCTAGAAAATTGAGTGACAACTCATAATAAATATAGACAGACAGATATTGAAAAGTGATATCCATCAAAAATTTTATGTAGGATTACGAAACGTCGGGTTTCCCAAAAAATGTTTACCATTCAATATACACGATTAATCCGGTCAAAAGTGTTTCAACGCGAAACAATCGCGAAAATCAAAGACATTATTATTTTTTTTATTGCAATTGGATTGAATTTGCGATCATTCGAATAATCATAATACCTCTTAACGATTCCACTGTAAAGCCGGTTTGTGTTACTTTGCGGAAAATATATTTTTTCATCAATAAATTTGGAGGAGGCGCGTTAAGTCGCTCGCGTGCGATGCTATAAATAGGGTTTCATAATTTCAACGTTTATTATACACCGTCTCTGTCTCACTTGTGTTGGTTGTGCAAGTGTGAGGGGGATGGGAACAGAGGGCGAGGTGCGTCCTTCACTTGTCGCGTTCGCTTTTCTATTTTTACCGCGAACGTTTTTGTTCTTTAGTATTTATTAAGCTTTGTTGTCGTTTTTCATTGTAATATTGTTCTTGTAATTTGTATATTAATCATCTTTTACTCTATACGATAGCTAATACGATATTATTTAAATCAGAAAACAGTCGGTTGAGTTGCTACGTTGCGTTTTTTACACAGTAGTTGGTATTCAGTCTGTCCTCAAATTGGCGAAAAGTTGGGAACGACGTTTCTTTAGGTTTCCTTAAAAAGATAATTTATTTTTATTGTAATAGTAAATAAGCTTTTATCTGTTGCTTTGATTTGACAATTCAATAGGCCTGTCATGGCGCAGGGTGACAAGCGTGTGACTGTTAACGTGACAGGCTGTGGGTTCGATCCACAGTGTTTTAATTTCTTAACTCTACGGAGATCGGAACGCTTCTAGGAAAGGAGTGTCTTAACACTAGGTTCCTAAGTTCCCTCTACTTATCCCGCCATAAGGAATACAACGTAAAGCTAAAAAAAAAAGAGAATTAGTAGTTCTCGAAATCACAGCTTTGTAATAGAACTTTTAAGTATAGATTGGTGAGGTGTAGATGTAATATAATATCTATTAATCTAAGAATACGACTGATATAGATTTAACTGAATTGGGTCATTCGGTTTTAAGCGAATTAGGTTACTTCGGTTTCCTCCTGGTCTTTTTTTTTTCAGCATCATTTTGTACTCCGCACATGGCAGGGTGGGCAGAGGGAAGTTAGTGTTAAGACACTCCGCGTTTCGGTGACGCTTCTGTTTCCCACTTTCCGCCGAATTTGAGTCGTTGAGTGTTGAGTAGAGGAATTTAGCGCCGTGCTTTGCCATTTTAACGGAACAAAATAATGAAAATACTAAGTACTCAATATCCTCGAGTGAAGATCAAACTTAAAATCAGTCGTGCTTATATTTGCATACGTGCACCTCTGCACCACGTAAGGCCTCATCATTAGGTCTAGATATTATAATCAAGAGTTTAGTTTAAAATCCTTTGTATCATTTGTTTAGTGTGACGTTTCAGAGAAAGGAGCCGCTTTATTTATTATTATATTAGGTATCTTCTAAAATTCTTTGTAGTAGTGCACGTTCGTTGTTAGCGCGTAGGCCTGCAGTCTACGAAAGTCTACGAAACTTCAAACACGTAAGCTTCATAGTAATATTGTGGGCTAAGAGAGTGGACCGACTAATTCCGTGTTTGTTATTATACTCGTATATCTTGATGCTAAAAGAAGTTTGGTATGTTTTATTTGTATGTCTGTGTGTTTGTTTGTGGCACCGTAGCTCCTAAATTAATGAACCGATTTGAGTGCAGTTTTTAATCGAAAGTTTAGTTCGTCGCGATGGGTTACGAACACTTTATCAAGATGATGTAGTGATTTTTTGTTTGGTGATTTTTAAAAAGTGTAAAAAACACAAAAGCTACTTTAATCGAATTGTATAGTAGAGAATACAAATCAATATAAGAAGTTGTAAAAACCTTCTTAGTTTTGTTTCCTCATAGCTTTTTTTCCAAATGTTTTTTGTCGCCTTTGAACATTTGCATTATAGGCTATAAGTGGATTTTCGTTGTAAGTTGACGATATTGATATAAATGGTTTTTTTTTAGAAAAAAACGTGTCACAATAATGTTAATCGCAAAAGCGATCACATACATATTTCTTAGAATATTTACCGTGAATAAATAAAAGAATTCTTGTATCTAGAATGCTATATAAAATAGATTTGAGATACATAGATATTTTGTGGAATATTATCAAGTAAAATTAATTGGGCTCACTTATTGCTATGTATAGCGAACGTTGTTAATAAAATAATCTAATATTATAGCAAAATTGTATCAAAATAATAATTTTATTAAAAAAGTAATCTTATTTACGATACAATAGAAGTATCAAAATATAGTCTAAACGAATGAAGGTCGGTCGGGCCCGGAGCCTTTCTAAATATAGACAGTCTAAAAATAGCCACCCTCCTCTTCACCCCCTGACACCGCGACCCTCAATGTAGGTCACATTGGCAGAGGTCACATCGGAATGGCGTACTGCCTTCGAACCCATGATGGTCTCTCTAATCGTACAATACAATAAACGAGTGATCTTCTGCTGATTGATCATTCAGAAAGGAAGTAATTAATTGTAATGAAATGTTTTATTCTATTTGGTATTTTGGTTTCAATGTTCTGGTAACAAGGCATAGGGCGGCGTTAAGTTTTGTTACTCTACATGCAATCAAATTCAGCGGGAAGTAGGGAAGTGCCTTAATGGGAACGGAAATGTCTTAACTCTAGGTTCCCAAGTTCCCTTGGCTATTTCGTCACGTGCAGGTTACACTGTAAAGCAAAAAAAGGGGAAAATAGACAATTTTAAAATATGACTTCAATTCGACTCGTCGATCATACTGTATCCAATTTTTGTTATCCAAAAACACAAGTAATAAGTAATAGCCACCCTCAGTCAAACTGCCTTCAAGTTTAATTTTAAAAATAATTTCCTTATCTCTTTTCTTTGTTTCTACATAATGCGCTATATACGGCCATATATTTTTTACAGTACAAACACGAGTGTTAGTAGTGTGTAAATTAATAGGGAAAATCCAAGATATTAAAACTTAATTGGTCGTTTTTGTTTATCAGAAATGGCGCACGAGAGCTCCAGCGGCGCGGACGGGTCGCCGCACCACACGCCCTCGCCGCCGCACGCGCCGCGCCTGCCCGCTGACACCAGCTTCCATCAGCGGATCATGCAGGTGAGATCATCTCATCTTAACCACTTTATGCTACTCTGTGACAGTCCTACCACATACCGTCAAATGTGAATTGGAGTCTATAATGGAGAAACAAAATGGAGTTTTTGTATCATGATTTATTAGTTGTCCATTCAATTTCTTAGTTATTTTGCTTTATTGAAGAGTAGAGTATTTTTTTGTATGTTTAAGGCGTTATTTTTGCGTTCTGGCTAAAATAGTAGCGTTTGTTTATCATTTAAAGGCTAACAAGTATCTAATTTAGAACTTTAAAATATTAGCACTATGCAGTGATTTATATTTCAAATTGTCTTAAATATTATAAAAATGCAGCACATTAAAATAATCATAATTATATATATTTTATATAATGTAATTAGATTACATAAGTAGTCGTAAAAATCACTCAATTAAGGAAGGAAAACATACTTCTTAGTCTTCCACACGCAAAAACATAAGTTAAAAGGAAATTTACAACATTAATGACAAGTCATAATGACGCAGTCACCTGTTTATTGTTTAGCAGACTGATGTAAATTAAAAGCAATCTTTTATAGAGCTTCTTCCGCCTTATTTCTATTATATATTTTTGTTACTTGATACGTTTTTGATAGGCGTATACTTTATACGTTACAATGTGCGGACGTATGTATGTTATTGCGGCAAAAGGTAAACTCGTTTTGTCTGTTCCCGTGTGAAATACTAGAAATCCTCTAGTAGTGCTCGCCTCCGACTTGTCAAATGTCAACTTCGAGCAGTAGTTTCTGTCAGTCACTCAATAATTGTCTTCTTAAGTTAATAAAGTTAAAAAAAGGCGTATAGGAAAGAAAGTTACACTTATATGGTAACCGCAGATGGTTTTTTCTTGTTGTATTTATATATTTAAAGGAAATTCATTACGGATTTAATGATGAATATTGGCCTCTAAATTTTCATTTGCGGTATATTTATAATAAAAATATGCGAAACGACGTCTGTTTCCACACGCCACAGCTACACCTTCTCGGAAAACGGGCACTACTTAAAAAACATTAGCACGTAACATGAGTAATGAGCCTAAATATATTGTATAAAGTAGCAATATTTTGTATGTAAATGGACGATGTTGGTGTACGAAATGAAAAAAATAACTTAAAAACATATTTAGATTTATGAAAGTTGATAAACATATATCAATATTTTACCATTAACACTTGTAATTGGACGGCTTCACTTACTTTTCTGTACATTATTTATAAACTATTATATATATTTTCAGAGGTACACACAATGCGATGCGTGATACGATCTATATCTCGAGAGTGAAATGAAATAAAGTAATAGATTATATAATTAACTGAACGTAATGTTTTGATATATTAGACACGTAGCTCCCAGCGATCAAGGTTACGACGCTCAATCGAACCTACCTCACGTAGCAAAGCGTAAACACGACGGTCTCAAACCGCGCAGGTAGTCGAACTATACAACTCGCAAGCTTCCCCTGACCTTTTCCCAGCGATGCATCGCGACCGATTTCATTTTAAAACGAACGTGATATTTTTAAAAATTCCCGAGTACGTTATAAATAAAGTGGAACAAACACACATACATAAAGCGGGGTACACTAAATTTACATGCGTCGGTGTAATATCTGGATATATATAGATCGCGTGTTGTACCGGCCTCCGCGTCTATAACGCGCGGACGGCGCGCGCCGCCGTTGCGAATCCCAAAACATTCGCCGTTATCGAAGCCCGCTGATAGGATCGAATATCCCATAGTGTAAAAATACCGTACACATGCTGCGAGATGTATAACTCGTTGTTCTTCTCAATGAAATGCGCGACGTTGGCCCGACGCCTCGCCTCCGTTTGTATCTCGGGCTATAGTCCAGAACTTGCTTCTCGGGATATGCTTTTGTAAACATCACCAGTTCTCTCTCCTAGAGCTATTTTAATGACTATAAATGTCAGATTCTTATAAATAGTTTGCAGAATATCTCTATTTTGTTATCTTTATAATAAAAGATGAGTCTCGATTTTAATGACTTCCGTTATCATTTAATTTGGCACAGAGTTATAGTTGAATTTAATGTTCTACGTATCGTATCAAATATTATTATTATTGCGTATATTAACTTGTACCATTTAACTGACTTGACTTGCTAGTGATTGGTTATCTCGGTATTGTACGAATGACAGTTGGCAGCTTCACGCTGTATCCCGCACATGGCAGAGTAGGCAGAGGGCACTTGGGAACCTAGTGTTAAGACATTATGTTTCATCATCAACTTTTCGCTGAATTTGAGTCTTTGTGTGTTGAGTGGCGGAATTCAACGGCACACCTTGTTCCTAGAGGGAAGAATTGAAAATATTAAATATTTTGTTTATTAATATTAAGTATCTCGCGTCTTTGAGTGGGGATTGAACCCGCAATCTGTCCTTTACACACGTGCTTGTGCTCCTGCGCCTCGAATGACAGTTTTATCGCCAAATAACAGACGTACGGTAGTCCATATGATGATTGCGTAATATCGTACGTTGCTTGTGATCGTACTGCACTTATTGAGGATGTCAAAACAATGCCGCTGTGTGTATCAGCTTATCTGGCTCAATGACAGGATCTCTGCGTCATAACGGCGCGGAGCAGCGTGAGTTATATCAGTAGGGCCGCCCGTCCAAAACATTTTAGCCATTTTGTCTCGATATGTTTCATTTGTGAGTGATGATATTTTGTTTGTGTTGATTATATTTAAGTATCTAATAGATATACTTCATTAAATGGTTCAAAATTGAAAAAAATATAATTCTGGAAAAATATGTATATATAAATAAATACATATGTTTTGCGGAATGATATTTTTCGTTAGATTCAGTAATAACGTATATCTGATAGTAATAACACAAACACAAGTATAACAGCGGAGTGCGCAAGGCACGACAATATTTTCACCCCGCCCACACTCGCGCGCAAAACATCCGTCGGCGCGGCTATTCCCGGCGCGTGCGCATTCCGACGCCCGCCATTTCTTTTTCCCATCGAACCAAAATAATGTTCGCGACGCCAGAAATATGCACACACGCCGACCCGCGGCAGCGATACACACTTCCTTTAATATTTATAAAACAACTCGGACAGTGTCTACCTCTAGGTTGCAGCATCTTTATTCTCCTTACATTGTACCGCACAGGGCAGGGTAGGCAGAGAGAACACGGGAACCTAGTGTTAAGACACTCCGCTTCGTTTCCCACTTGCCGTTGAATTATAGGCATTACGTATTGAGTAGCGGAACTCAACGCAGCGCCTTGTCACCAGAACGCAGAAATGAAAATATTGAATTCTTCATTTCCCCGAGTGGGATTGAACCCACACTCACACACACACACACACACATTGAACTTGTACTCCTGCGTCGCGACAGGTCAGTTCTCCTTAGAGTGTAATGAAAACAATTTACTTTAGTTAGAATATAAATTTCACGCTTCGTGCGCAGCTCCCCGCCACATGTCCGAGACCGTACAAATTTTAATAATACCTCCTGAGATTTTAGCCAAGTACGTTTTTTTGCCGCTAAACATATAAAAAAGCTGACCAACCTGTTTATGAACAGTCACACATCATATTATGTTTCTTATATTTATTTATTCACCTTTTAATTAGTGATTAATTTTTAAGTTATATTTGTAGACTCCATTGGCCATTTTTGTGGTAAGTACAGAGGTATTCTACATTTATTCTCTCTTATTGTCAGAGTCAGAGCCCGAGAAAGAACCCTATAGCGGAGAGAGCGAAACAAACTTTAGAAAATAATTTCCTGCTACAAGTGAGTCTTTTATCATACAATTGTGTACAAACGACCGTGTCAAATTCAACGGCTAAATGTTAATACAACGACGCTCTGGAATGTTATTCGTGTTAATGAACGAAATATACCTAATGTTTTTAAAATATTTAAATTGATATTCCACACTGAAGAAGGAAAAATACTTTCTAGAAAACGTATAAGCATTTGAACGTAACGGGATTTGACTTGGACGGTTTTAGAGTCGCAGGTTCAAATACCGTTACTTTATTTTTTTTTATCGTTTTCGATAGTGTGACGATGACTTAAGAGATTTTTTTTTAAGTTAGTTTTATTTATGCTCATTTACTTAGTTTCACGCTGTATCCCGCATGTGGCAGGATAGGTAGAAGGAACTTGGGAACCCAGTGTTAAGACATCCCGTACCTCACGTTCCGATTAAAAGTTATTCAGAGATATTATATTATTTTTCATTAGAATTACAATTTATGAATGAAGTTATTTAATTCATTCGTTTAAAACAATTCAAGGTTCTCCCTTGTAGTTGGAATACAATGGATTCGTTTCGTGTTGGCACGACAGTGTGAGCTATAAATGCCCTTTTATTGTGTACCACAGCACGATTAAAGATGTTATGTCGAGAATAATAAATAATTATATACTTAAATTCACTTCGCTCTGGTACAAGGCAAAACGCGGCGTTGAGCGCCACCATTCAACACGCAATGCCACAAATTTGGCGGAAAGTGGGGAACGAAAGTGGAACGGAGTGTCTTAACACTAGGTTCCCAAGGTCCCTCTGTCTACCCTGCCATGTGCGGGATATAGCGTGAAGCTGAGAGAGAGTATATACTTATATACGTCTCTTAGATACGTCAATTGCCGTTTAAATTATAATCGATATAAAAATTAATATATCGCATATGGCAGTGTACAGTGTGACAAGGGGAACCTAATGTTAAGACATTACGTTCCCCAAGAACTGGTCAATGTTCAAGTCGTGTTGAGTAACGGAGCTCAACGCCGCGCTTTGCCTTGTTACGGACGCAAGAAAATGGAATGTCACTGTAAAATTTGTGTTGGACGCAAGAAAATGGAATGTCACTGTATAATTATACAAATATGTGTATATTTTTACATATATAATGTTAGTTAAATGCTAATTGATATTTTTGAGTGCGATTGTACGTTATAGGTTGTAATATTCCAGAGCATTCTCTAGAGCTTCTTTACAAAACACGCGTATGCGTTTTCCTCATTACGCCTACATTTATTTGTTTTGTTTTTGTTTGAATATGGCACCCGTTTTGTTTGTGTTGTTTTATTCATTTTATGGTTATCGGTAACATTTGGATGATGGTGTTTTCAATATTTTTATCATGGTTTTTTTTTTAATGGCTTATTTTTTTTTACTTTTTCAAATTATATGCAATAAAATTGTCTTTGTGATATCTTTTTTTAAAATAAATCGACGGGTCCAATGAACAAAATCGTATATGAAAAATGATCGACTTTCAGTATGAGGTTTTGAAGTTCTATGTGAATGTAATCATCAACTATTAACGCAAATACAAAATAATTGCAAAAAAAATGTTTAATAGCTGTTCAATAGTTGATGATTACATTCACACAGAACTTCAAAACCTCATACTGAAAGTCGATCATTTTTCATATACGATATTGTTCTTTGGACCCGTCGAAATAATGGTTGCCACGTATGTGTGTCTGTTCGTGCACTCTTTGTTACATCACAAATAACACAGTAACAATAATTAATTGTAATGAAATAAAAATATTATTATTGTGACGTATTAATTAATGTACAAAAGCCGTAGGTAGAAAATTGGCCTTAATCCACTTGGCCGCTGTACCTGTTATAACAAACATCTCATTCATGTCGCCATCGATCACCGCTACTGCTTAAACAGCCACCGGAAGAGTTAACAATTAAAAGCAAGCAATTGCGCCAATTAACATTTAAAATCTATAGCCTAACCTATAAAATGATAAATGTATTTTACTAACTTGCTTAAAACGACTGGATGATCTACAATATAGGTCAGTTTGCCCTTGTTGGCAGAATGTAAATATTATCAAGATCTTTGTTTCACTTTCCAGTTAAAGAAGCAACAGCAGCTACAGCAAGAAATCCTGCTGCAGCACTTCCAGCAACAGCAGCAGCAGCTGGCCGAGCAGCACGAGCAGCAAATCAGGCATCACTTGAAGGTGAATATCGAAAAAGTAAATATAAACAAACATTCATATCTATTTAAGGCTTAGTACATATATTTAGAACTATAAGAAACTAATTGATTATGCAATTTCCCAACGACAGCCAAATGGATTAAATTCTGTTCGTGGCGAAACTCGTTCAAAAATCTTTTGGCTTGTGTCTTACAAGATGTTTTTCATGTATTGAAGATCTATTAAAGAAACACGATGGGTATTCATATAATTAAAATAGTATGATAATAAAAATAAACAATGTATTATAAATAAGGGCGGTCCTATGGGCGGACCACTGAGCTGTCGCACGCTTGGCTATAAATAGAAGTGAATGGCCTAGCCCGTATTCTGCAATTACATCACTCATAATGCGCTCGGATGACTGTATTAACCTAGTGTGACCCCAATTAGCTAGTAAACGGTCGGCACGACGACACCGTCCCGGACCATCCAACGAGGCTCCTTGCCTTCCACTTCCGTGTGATACAGATACAGACAAACGCTTTCCAAGCGTCAGAGCTGTCACCATCTCTATGTTGTTAGCGCGGCGGTATTCGTCAATGAGTTGTCATTACATTAACGTATTCGTCTCGGCCTTGACTTGAAAATTGTCGTTCCGCAGTGAACGGGCCAATGTGATAATTAAAAGATTCACTTAAGATTTAATTAAACAAAAATGCTTATTTAAAGTATATTTTTACTATTTTTTGCTTTGCAGTGCTAAATGTTACATAAAAATTGATTGAACCCAGTATGTGTATGTGTTTTTATGTTTTTATAATTTTTATAATTGTTTGATTCACTTTCCTAGAAGAATTAATGTAAACATAGGAAATATGTTGACAATGTGGAGACAGTCCAAATTTTGAGTCGTTTCCATAGCTTACGCCTGTGGAATCCATGACGCATCGCCGAGTGTGGTTGTCACATTAGAACACGTGCTGTATCATCTTCTATTTATGTAAATTCAGTAATGACCGCGCTGTTAAAGACCCGAAAAGCTGCATGTTATGTTCTAATTATTTTGTATGATTTTAGTGATTAGAATATGCAAACGATAGCATTTTGGTTTTATTTTTGCAGCTATGGGAGCAGCAGAAAGCAATGGAAGAGGCGGCTTTGCGAGAGGCTCGCGAGGCGCGGGAGGCCCGGGAGGCGCGCGAGCGGCACGAGCGCGACCGCGTCGAGCTCATGCGGAAGAAGGACAAACACGAGCACAGCGCTAATGCCTCCACACAAGTCAAACAAAAACTACAGGTTTGTAGATTTTGTGCTTTTTATTGAAACTATTTTAACCTGATTAATTGCGTATATTTTGTACTATAAATATTTATGTTACCCGTGTCCGACTTTCCAAAATGTATATGATCAAATAATTTAAGTTAAAATATGTAATAATCAAATATGTTTTTGCTTATAAAACTTGTCACTTCTTACAGGAGTTCCTCAAAAAGAAGGCTGCAGCAAATGCTAACGGCACTGTACCTGGTTCGCCATATAGGAACTGGTAAGACATAGCCATTTATTGTTGCCTTGTGCATTTGCCTTAAACACTATTGTTGAGACCTACATTTCAATATTTCAAAAGTTTTTTTTTTTAAATACTTCGTTAGTGTAGCCATATATTATTAACTTTAAAGGTGATTTGTCATAGACTACACCATGAACTAAAAACATCTAAGATTTAAATGTTTGTTTAGGGGTATCGTGAAGTCGTCTTCTGGCGAGTCTATAACGTCGACGGGTGCGACGGCTACCGTACACCCCTACCGGATCGCGGCGCCTCTGCCTCTGGCGTTAAACGCCGCGCCTCCGCAGCCTTCACCGGCGGATTACCCGCTGAGAAAGACAGGTATGAATATCTTACTTGCGTGTTCTGTTGTTTAATTGTGTTGTCGTTTTCGATTGCATCTAACACTTGAATTTTATTTTTAGAAATTTTATAATATGTATGGTTTGGATGACAAGACTTATTTTGAAATAAATTATTTTAATAAGACAGCCACAGCTGATGATAGAATATTAATTTAAAATGTTGTAAGCATGATGTATTATACAATTTAGTTTGTATTTAGCGTTAACATAACATTAACAAGTTTGAATGCAGACGAGCCACGAAATCGTTGGATCATTAATATGAACACTTTTAACGTGTCGTGTCACCCGACGACACGCTCGTGTCGGATCCGACCATTCCGTCGCCGTCGTGGTGTCGTGGCCGCGTGTCGTTACAATAACCGCATGTGCAGCGTCCGAGCCCAACATGCTGAAGGTGCGCCTCAAGGCGCGCGTCATCGAGCGCCGCGCCTCGCCGCTCGCGCGCCGCCCGCTCAAGACGCGCATCAAGCACCGCAGTGAGTACGAGCCTACTGTTCTCAATCAACTGTTGACTGTTGACGTCGTTGCTTGTGTCCAATACCTTCATAGAGCAGTTCATCTTGCATAACAAGAAACGTGTCCGCAGATTGCGACGGCACGTCCCCCCGCGGCTCCCCGCCCGGCGCCGTGGCCGCGCCCATCCGCGAGGAGGAGGAGGGCGGCCGCGCGCCCGAGCTGCTGTTCTCGTCGCCCTCGCTGCCCAACATCTCGCTGGGGCGCCCCCACGCGCACGCTGCGCCGCCCCCGGGCCCGCCCGCCGGCGCCCCCGCCGCGCCCGCCGCGCCCCTGCCGCCCGTGTGCGAGGCGGAGGGCGGCGCGGCGTACGGCGTGGGTGCCGCTCTCGCGCGCCTCGCCAAGCGCCCGCTCGGCCGCACGCACTCCGCGCCGCTGCCGCTGGGCGACCCCGCGCTGCAGCCGCCCTCCGCGCACCACTACCTGCGCGACCAGATCCGCAAGACCGTGCTCACGCGCGCGCACGACGCCGCCGCGCACCAGCTGCGCGAGGAGGACGGCGAGGTCATCGACCTCACGGCGCGCCCGGCCGCCGTCGCCGTCGCCGCGCCCGCCGCCCCCACCGCCCCCAGCGCCGCGCCTTCCGCGGCCCCGCTGGCGCGTGCCCTATCCTCGCCGCTGGTGGGGGCGCGCGCGCCCGCCACCGGCCTCGCCTACGACGCGCTCATGCTCAAACATGGGTAACTTTTCCATGTGTATATCCACTTTTTATATTTATTTTGCACTCTTGTTGTTTGTATTTGTCCGCACGAGGTCGTGGTGCGCACTGATGGTGACCGAGTGTCGTCGGTTGCACGTGTGTATGTACGGTACGCGTTGTTGTGCGCAGATGCGGCTGCGGCGCGCACGCGCCCACGCACCCGGAGCACGGCGGGCGCCTGCAGTCGGTGTGGGCGCGCCTGTGCGAGACGGGGCTGGCGGCGCGCACGGAGCGCACGCGCGCGCGCAAGGCCACGCTGGAGGAGCTGCAGGCCGTGCACTCGGAGGCGCACGTGGCGGCGTGGGCTGGGCGCGCGGAGGGCCGCGCCGTGCGCCTGGTGCGCCTGGCGTGCGGCGGGCTGGGCGTGGACGCGGACACGGCGTTCAGCGACGCGCACACGCCGCCGGCCGCGCGCCTGGCCGCGGGCGCGCTGCTGGACCTGGCCACGCGCACGGCGCGCAACGAGCTGCGCAACGGGTTCGCCATCGTGCGCCCGCCCGGCCACCACGCGGAGCCCAACCAGGCCATGGGCTTCTGCTTCTTCAACAACGTGGCCATCGCGGCGCGCCTGCTGCACACGCGCCTGGGCCTGCAGCGCATCCTGGTGGTGGACTGGGACGTGCACCACGGCAACGGCACGCAGCAGATCTTCTACTCGGACCCGCACGTGCTGTACATGAGCCTGCACCGGCACGACGACGGCAACTTCTTCCCGGGCACGGGCGCGGCCACGGAGTGCGGCGCGGGCGCGGGCCTGGGCTACACCGTCAACGTGGCCTGGCCCGGACACCCGCCGCTGGCCGACGCCGAGTACCTGGCCGCCTTCCGCACCATCATCATGCCAATCGCCAAGGTACTGTACTACGTTATGTTATCAAAATAACACATTCAACATAAGTTTTCCATGTCTTTAATATACAAAAAAACAACTTAAAGCATAGTAAAGTATACGGAACATGTTAAACGAGTTAAATATTGTATCAAAGTATACTCTAACCTAACTTGGGACTTTAAAATGGGCATAGATAAGTTATTCAATCAGTTCTTTGTATTCTTGCTCTTATGGCCTTTTTATAATTTTATTCTCCTAATCTTTAGAAAAAATGTCAAGATTGAACTGCTGAAATTTCTTTTATTTTGCTATGATCTTATTTTTTATACTAATGTTCATTTTGAATGGCGGTACCATTGAATGAAATTATAATGTAAGAAAAACCGAAATCGAGTAAATCTAAACAAGACGTGACACATGTTGCCCGGCAGGAGTACGACCCGGAGATCGTGCTGGTGTCGTGCGGGTTCGACGCCGCGGCCGGGCACCCCGCGCCCATGGGCGGCTACAGCGTGTCCGCCGCCTGCTTCGCGCACATGACGCGCGACCTGCAGGCGCTGGCCGGCGGCCGCGTGGTGCTGTCGCTGGAGGGCGGCTACGACCTGGCCGCCATGTGCGACTGCGCGCAGGAGTGCGTGCGCGCGCTGCTGGGCGAGCGCCTGGCCGCGCCGCCGCTGGCCGAGCTGGCGCGCGCGCCGGCGCCGCACGCGCAGCGCGCGCTGCGGGCCGCGCTGGCCGCGCAGGCGCCGCACTGGCCCGTGGTGAAGCGCTACGGCGCGCTGGTGGGCGTGTCGGCGCTGGAGGCGGGCGTGGGGCGCGCGGGCCGCCTGCAGAGCGAGCGCGACGCGGCCGACACGGCGGCGGCCATGGCGTCGCTGTCCGTGCAGCCGCCGCTGCTGGCGCCGCCGCAGACGCAGCCGCTGGCGCTCAGGTGTCGCTCTGTTCCATGACAGCCTCTTATACATAAAATAAATGGACATGAAAAAATCATATCGTCAAAATTTTTGCTCTTAATGAATATCTACATAAAAACATGTCCTTACACTTCTGTAATCATTTACCTACACTTTCTAATATCATAATAATTTCTTCCACAGCCGATCGGAGAGCTCCCGCTCGGTGTCCGAGGAGCCCATGGAGCAGGACGAGGGCAAGTGAGCCCTCGCCCCCCTCCTCCGCCCGCGCCTCCCCCCGGCGACCCCCGCACGGGTGATTAAGACAAATCTTAATTTGAAAGCTTTAAAGTAGAGAAATATTAAGTGTACAAAATATAAAATATATGTGTGTATATGCTTTAAGTGTACGCGGGGACTCTCAACTGTCGGAACCTTGTTTCAACATTCCGTCGAACCTTTGTATTGTATGTTTGTATCTATACCAAAGACTTCACGTTTGAGAATGTTAATATATATATATATATATATATATATATATATATATATATATATATATATATATATATATATATATATATATATATATAAATGAATGGTTATACGTTATAATGTCTAATTGTATAATGTAGTGTAATGTAGCATACATTAGCTGTGGATATTGATTGTTATTTTTGTATAAATACGTATATAAAAAAAATATTTAAAGTTTATTATAAACTCTGTGTTCTGTGTCCTGGAAGGAGAGGTGTCGTATCGGCCGAACGTGATATTTTATTACTGTAGTTAATTAAATATTATATATATATATATATATATATATATATATATATATATATATATATATATATATATATATATATATATATATATATATAAACGATTAAGTTATATATAAAAAAAATGATTCTATATACATATTAAATTATATATTAGCATTAATGGGTGTTGTCGTTCCTCAGTAGTCGCGGAGTGATCGTGCAGTGAACTCTCCGTGTGTACATTGTTCGATCACTTTAGTATGTACTTCACTGTAACTTAACCTTCCCATGTAGTTGAAACACGCGGTATAGACGTTATATATGGAAAAAAATATTTTTGTAAGGCTGTCTGTATATCTGTGTCAGTGTGTGTGTGTGGGTGTCAGCGTGTGTGGGTGTCAGCGTGTGTGGGTGTCAGCGTGTGGGTGTGTGAGCGTGCGGATGCGATCTGGTCTCGCTCGTCGTATTTAAACAATGTTGTATCTTTGAGAGTTTTATTGTTAAATTGGAATACAGATGAAATAATTATTTAATAAATGTATATATTATATTATATATTTGGAAATAAATGTGTATTTTTATTTACTTTTTTTTATGTTTTCCCTCTATCTGTAGAATAGTGTTTGATTGATGTAGTCATTGAATATAATAATAAAATTAATATACCCCCCGCCCCAAAAAACCTCATTTGGCAAAGTGATTGGTAGCTCTTAAATTATTTATCATGATAAATAAGATTTTCGATAAAAAAAAACTGTACTCAAATCAGTCTATCATTCATTCAATTCAATCAGTCTATCATTCATTCATTGAATGGATCCTGAATGAATGAACTAATTTGCTACTGAGATATACGATTGGGTTCAAATTTATAACATCCTTTTTTGTGTTGGGTTAATTAAAAAAAAACTATGAATTTAAGTATGATTTATTTAAAGATTTATACACTTTATACAAAAATAGCATTATAATAAAGTATTTGATATATTTATTAAAATTGTGGGGAACGCAGTGTCTTAACACTAGGTTCCCAAGTTCCCTCTGACTAACCTGCCAAATGCGGGTTACAGCGTGAAGCTAAGTAAGTAAGTAAGTACATTTATTATATAAACTTATACAAAACAAAGCTTAATTGAAATAGTAAAAAAATAATATTAATCCAATAAATGCTCAAAACCATTACAACTATAGTTTAATTATATGGATTTCATTACTATCCGTTATTATTTCTTTTCATTACCTCGCCCTGGTGACGAGTGACTTGCTTAACACGCAATGCGAATAGATTTTAACACTTAGTTCCCGAGGCACAGATACATATTTTACAATGCGCGGGATATAGCGTGAAGCGTGAAAGTAATTTTTATATTTTTTTTAATATTTATTATAATATGTTTAATTAGTTATTTTAGTTGTCTTATTCTAACGAATAATTTTTATGACAATAACTATTATTGTCATAAAAATGATTCCAATAATATGGATGTCGAATTCATATGAACAATTTTAAAAAAATATTGCATTTTTATAAGAAAAGAACACATCTTAGTGATATAATACAAAAAATATGATCTGAATCAAGTAGACCATTTTCAATTATCACCATTATTTATAGGAAATAAAGAAAAAATAAAATAAAAAATAATCAAACTCAAAGTTAGGAACATTACAGAGGTATCATGCACTGAACAAGTATTATAACAAAATATTTAATTTTTTTTTTTTGCCTCAGGCTGTATTCTGCTTTAATATATTAGTATGGCAAGACACTATCACGTGTCAGTGTCATATCACTAGAGTTACCAAGTTCACTCTGCCCACCCCGTCATGTGCGGGATACAGCGTGACACTAACTTAAAAATACTTTTCTCACTTTGGTAATGAGACAAAGCGTGAATACAGAAAAAGAAGAAAATTCTACAATCATTTCTATGCAGCCATTATAGCTAACTCCAGTGCCACAACTCATTGATGGTACTATAATAAAATTCATATATGTATATTCAAAGTATTTAATATGAGTATTGCTACTCGACCAAGTCGGTAATGACCACATAGTCCACACTATAGTACCGGTCACGGTTTGTTCTCAATGCAATCTCAGTCTCATAAATCCTCATACATATATGTGTAATTGGCCTACGGCGCGGGCGGGGGCGGCGCGACGGGCGCGTGGGGCGCGTGGGGCGCGTGGGGCGCATGGGGCGCGTGGGGCGCGGGCGGGGGCGGCGGCGGCTGGCGCAGGGGGCGCGGGGTCGGGCGGGTCCAGCTCGCTGCAGCGGCACGTGCACGAGCTCACTGGACACTCCGAGTGTTCGCTGCAATGTTCAATTATCACAAAATAAATAAAAAACGTGAATAAACAAACTAGAACAGTATTTAGAATGTAAAAATATATAATATTTAAGTATATATAACTTTCGAGGCCTGTCGTGGCGCAGCGGCACAAGCGTGTGACTGTAACCGATAGGTTCTGGGTTCGATCCCCAGTCGAGGGAATGAAATATTAAATATTTTCTATTTAAATATTTAATGTTTCATTTCTTCGCTCAGGTAAAAAGGCAAAGCGCGGCGTTGAGTTCTGCCACTCAACACGCAATGCCTTAAATGCGGCGGAAAGTAGGGAACGGAAGTAGAACGGAGTGTCTTAACACTAGGTTCCCGGGTTCCCTCTGCCTACCCTGCCTCGTGCGGGATACAGCGTGAAGCTAAAAAAAACTTAATCATAATTATTCTTTATCATATATTTGATGATCTTCCTTATTTCTCCTCAAATACCATACCGATAGTGGAAGAGTATTGATATTTACTTATTTTCTCCACCCTCGGTACTTTCTCAAAGCTCCTCGAGTTGATGGAATTGGGGATGACAAAATATTGTAATGACAAACGTTTCATACTTATTTTATAACACACTACAATATTTTGAATTTGAATACTAAATCAAGCAAAAAAGAGACCAAATAGACTGCTGACAGCAGGCAGTTTATTTGGTCTCTTTTTTGCTTGATATGTGACTTCCACGTGAGGCGTCTATGAGCCTTGGGGCACATTGACTTTAATTTGTCACAATGCTGATCTGGCATCACATTGTTTGAATTGAAATAACCTATTAGAAAGATAGGATTCCAGAATTAAGAATAATGGGTGTAGTGATTTCATTTATTTTTCCCAGTGATCCTCTATGACAAACACGATCAAATGCTTGTTAAATATACAGAAACACCGCGGAACAGTACTTTTTGGTTACAAAATCTTGCCTGACGGTATGGTATATTCTAAGGTCCTTTTCAATTGAGGAATGTAGTTTACTAAATCGAAACTCATGAATCGGAACAACAGTGTACTCCTCCATGATCTCATTAAGACGATGCAGGAAGATTTGCCCACAACTTACAGAGAACTGGCGTGATGCTTATCGGTCGGTAAGAACACACCTTCCACAGGTTTCGAACTTCGAAAATACTGAAGGTGGCATTAAGCAGACCGGCTAGGTAGATTATGCACTATTTTGGGTGTTCTTGGAAAATCCTTAGTGTATATTAGGTCAAATCCCGAAGCTTTCATACATCAAGTCGCCTAATTTGCCTTTGTGGTTTCAAAGAGACGTTAGATTGTAGCAGGTACAGTTGGATGTCAAGCGCGCGCTTATTTGCAACAGGCTTGCTTAAGCTGTGAGGTAATCTACGTAGTCACTTGGATATACAATCCAATGTGGTATGTTTTCAGGCTGCATCATCTTCGAAATCTCCTTTTATAGTGATAGTTCCAGAATGTGCGGAAGGTTTCCCAGTCTATTTTATAATTACAAAATATCTCTGGTATTTATCGTATAGTAATGAAATTGAATATTGGCGTCGTTAATGCTCTTAGTGATGAATAATTCTAATTAATCGGGTCGTTTCTTCAAAAAGCAGATTTTAAGAGATAAGCCAATTATGCTCTAAGTGGCGACACGAAGGAATGCCATTATATACTCAGTTCAAGGAAGATGATTGTAAGGAATTGTAGTATAGCACTAAATCGATGATAAATAAAAAGTTTATCACTTTTTTTTATTTGTTCTACTGTTGAAGTTTGCAGGCTGTGATTGACATCACTGGATATAGGTTTGCGAGCTTTGGGCGGCTTTCTAAAGTTTTGGATTAGATTTGAGTGTTAATGGAGGTGTTGTGACATGGCCTTCAGCGGTACATTTACGAGGCTTAGGCCATTTGGATCGGACTAAATCCTTTGAATGCTTTTCTTGGTTTCTCATTTCATTACCTACTTTCCGAAGAATTTGAGGCATTGCGTGTTAAGTGGTAAAACTTGACATCGCGCTTTGCCTAACTACCAGAGCGATGAAATGAAAACATTAAGTATTTAATTTGAAAATATAAATTATTTCATTTCCTCGAGTTACGACTGAACTAGCAACCTACAGTTTACAGTCCCACGCTTGTGTGCCACCGCTGTGCCACGAGAGGCCTCAAATAATCTCCCCTTAAAGTTGGCTGGATAATCGCTCGCACACGACCCCGACCGAGTTTCAGTCTTTTTAAAGTATCCATATTATTGGCATCTTTGGCAATAAACTATAAGATTTTGATTTTTTGGGGATTCTCGATCTTGACACGCTGGTCAAAATATACGATGTCAAATACTTATTTTTTTGAACGTAGCGTGATTAATTTGAATGTAGCGGGAACCCGTATCTCATTGGAAACCATACAAGCGCTCTGACCAACTAAGCCATACGTTCTCATTTAGATACGACGAAATTCTTATACGCTTGTTACAATTTATTTATGTTGTTCGCATCGTCTGTAGGGAGCTTTTTACAAATTTTCACTATCCAAAGACAATTCGCTGGAGAATTTTTCAGTGTGGAATAATACTGAAAATAGTAAAAATATTCGGATGTCTTCGATAAGCTTATTGTTAACATTCGTTTCTTCTATTTATAGCTCATGTGGGGTTGAATGATGGAAAACTTGTTGATAATTCTGTATGGTGTACAATTTTTTCTCAGTTGGTTATAATACAACGATTGTTGCGTACCTGAACCACTGCAGCAGGTGTGCGGCGTGTCCGCCGTGCCGGCACGCCACGCACCAACTGAACCAGCCAGCCGAAGTGCGCGCCGCCCGCGCCCAGCCCGGCCGGGGCGGGCGCGGGCGCGGAGGCGGGCGCGGGCGCGGGGGCGGGCGCGGGCGGCGCGGCCAGCGCGGTGACGCCCGCGGCGCCGGTGCCCAGGTGCAGCGCGCACACGCCGCAGCGCGGCAGCGGCTTGCGGCAGTTGGGGCACGACGAGACCTGCTTCATCTTGGCGGCGGGCGGCGGCAGGCGCGCGCCGGCGGGACGCGGGCGCGCGTGCGCGGCGGCCACGGGCTTGCCGCAGTAGGTGCAGGCCACGCCGGCGGCGGGCGGCGGCGCGCCCGCGCCCGCGGCGGCGGCGGCGGCGTCGAGCGCGCAGCGCGCCCACCACAGGCGCCAGGCGTCGAGCAGCGCGCGGTACTCGGCGAGCCAGGCGGCGGCGCGCGGGTCGGGCGCGGCGCGCGCGGCGGCCAGCGCGGCGGTCTGCAGGTCGCCGGAGCGCTCGAGCCAGCGCTGCAGCGCGGCCAGGCCGTCGGGCGCGAGGCCGGTGAGCAGCAGCGCGGACAGGCAGCCGCGCGCGCGCAGGCCGTCGGCGGTGCGCGTCACGTACTCGTGCAGCTTGCCGTCGGGCAGGTAGATGCACGCGAACGCCACGCGGTCCTCCAGACGCATCTCCGTCTCGTTCTACACACGCACACACACATAGGTACATCAATGCAGTATTTACTATAATGTAACAATTAAAATTAAAAACAGTACATATAGTACTAATTAGTACATATAGTACTAAAAAAATTAAAAGTAAAATGACATAAAAGAATAACGAAATAAAACGTCATTTTTCTTTCTCGCACTAAAATAACAATGGAATATATTTTATATCTAATCACCCTTTTTTTTACCATGTTTATAGAAATGCTTGTTCCACAGAATCTTCCATTCAGTTTTAATCGATTATATTATATTTTAGGAATAAAAATTTATATATTAAAATTATTTTTGCATAATCTATCATTATGATACAATTTTAGTAATTTTTACTTAACATGTATTTTTTTTTTTCATTTATATGATTCTTTACCCAATATATATCTCTGCAGTTGATGTAATAAAAGTCAATTGAATATAGATATGTGTATTGTAATATTAATATTGTACAATATTTAATTATAGCGACGATATTACATTGCTTACTTTGGATTGAACCTGCGACAGAAATATATAATAATTTACTAATCCACTATGCAACTTGTTTCTAGGCTTCCATTATAAAGAGACATGATATAACAAGTAGGCACAGGCTATCTATTAGAGCAGTACAGAGCAGTACAGCAGCCTCACCAGCACGGCGCTGTAGTCGGGCGGCGCGTGCGCGGCGGCGTGCGCGGGCAGCGCGGCGGCCACGAAGTGCAGCAGCGCGCGCAGGTAGGGGTCGGGCAGCGCGGGCGCCGCCGCCGCCAGCGCGTCGCGCCACAGGCGCTCGTCGGGCGCGGCGGCGGGCGCCAGCGCCAGCGCGGCCACGCGCGTGGCGGGCGCGGGCGCGCGCGCCAGCACGTCGAGCGCGGCGCGCAGGCGCAGGTGGAAGGCGGCGAGCGCGGCGGCGCGCGCGGGCGCCCCGGCGGCCTCGGCGCGCTCCACGCCGGCGGCGGCGCTGTCCCAGCCCCAGCCCCAGCCGCACAGCTGCAGCGCGCGCGTGCGCTCGGCGGAGCGGTACACGGTCACCTTGCGCGCGGGCAGGTCGGGCAGCAGCGCCGCCACGGCCTCCGAGCGGTAGCCCTCGCCCGCCGCGCGCAGCACGCTCTTCACGCCGGGGTGCTTCCACGGGCTGTTGCGGATGCAGCCTGGCCGACAGACACCACACGTCACACGTCACACGTCACACGTCACACGTCACATGAGTTGTTAATACTTTAAACGACAATCCGTTAAAGTACTCACCGTCCTCCACGAGGGACTTGCTGAGCGCGAGGAAGTGCCACATAGTGCTGACGTCCTCATCGTCCACGAGCTCCGCATTCTGCCACAAGTCAGGCTGCAAATATGTTTCAAATTGATTATATACATGACTATTTTTATAAATACTAAAACGAATATTCAGAGCCATAAAATATTAATACAATGAAGAAAACCTTTTCATAGCTTCACGCTGCGTTTCCATTAAGACATTTCCATTTCCACCCCCTCTTACAACAAACATGTGTTAAGTCTTTCTTTCTTTCTTAGCTTCTCGCTATATCCCTAGCAGGGTAGGCAGAGAGAACGGAGCGCCAAACGCTACGGTCTCGGCATACCTCTTTCGCCTCGTCCACTGTCATCAACCTCTCCATACATGCCCTACGGGGGATCCTCATGCTTTTTACGTGATACTTCCTTCAGTATCGTCGATATTGTGTTTTCGAAGGTCAACCGAGGTCTCCCCTTCCCTCTCTTACCACTCACTTTTCCTTCATAAATCTTTTTTACCATTCTTTCTTCACTCATTCGCTCGACGTGCCCAAACCACCTGAGCACGTTCTTCTTCATTCTCACTGTGACATCCACGCTAGTACCTGCCATTCTGTGTATTTCTTCATTGGATATGCGATCAGATAAACTGAATACAATATATATGATATGTGTTAACACATTATCAGAGCGAAGAAGTTAAATGATTGAAAAGGCAATAAAATGTGAACTTGTAATGTTACCTTCAGTCCGTAGTCGTGCAGCGCGCGCGCGCGCGCCACGTGCTCGTAGTCGTGGTGCGGCGCGCGCGCCGCGTGCAGCACGCCGCCCGCCGCCCAGGCCAGCGCGCCGCCCGCGCCCCACGCCACCGCCACGCGCTCCCACAGCGCGTGCTCCGCCAGCGCGCCTGCAATACACAAACAATTATAGCCGCTGTAGCTATTGGCATTAAGATACACATTTGAAGGCTTTGAATTTGCTTTATTTTATCACGACTATCAAAAGATTTTTCTAAATAGAAAGATTTTTTTTTAAATTATCTTACTTCCTTTCTTACATATCTAGGAATAAGCGTACAAAGTTTCATAATAGTCAGTTAAGTAGTTTTAACAAACAAACTTACAAACACATGTACAACATTGGTATCATATTGATATCGCTTACCAGACGCGGTAAGAGCCAGTACGGCCCTACGGGCGGGGTGACACGCGAACGCCGCCAGCGGAGCCCCGCACACATTGACGTCACGTTCAATGACCCCGCTGCCGTCCTCCTCCAGCTCACACTCTTCTAGGGCTGCAGTGGCGGACACCTACATTTAAAATTATATAATATTATTACTGACGTCACATGACTTTTGTATAACATACAAACTTATGTTTTCTTATTTTTACACTGTATCCCACACATGGTAGGGTGGGCAAAGGGAACCTGGGAACCTATTGTTAAGACACTGTTTCCATTACAATACATCCATTCGACGACAATGTGTATAGAATAGCGGAACACAACGCCGCGGTGTCTCGCTGCCAGGAAAATGAAAATATTAAAAAGTTTATTTTGCCAATCGTCTGTGCTCAAGAACCTTAATATAACTATTATATATTATAATCATTACGTATATTATTTAACCCCTTACGTTATATGACTGTTTGTTAAATCTTAGTTAAATCTCTCTGTGTGTCTGTGTGTGACTCCATAGCTTCTAAATGAACAAACTGATGTTACCTTTCTTAGTTTAAGAGTTGCAAGCACTGTGTAAAAATAAGGACGAGGATTTTGGTTCGGAGGTTTTTCAGCGTAAAGCTTATGAAAGGAGCTAAACACGACAAGTTGTGGATTCGATCTTGACTCGAGAAAATCTTCTTCTTCTTCAGCTTCACGCTGTATCCCGCACTAGGCAGGGTAGGCAGAGGGAACGGAAGTGAAACCTAGTGTTATGACACTCCGTTCCACTTCCGTTCCCCAATTTCCGCCGAATTTGAGGCACTGCGTGTTGAGTGGCGGAACTCAACGCTGCGCTTTGCCTTATTACCAGAGCGAAGAAATGAAACATTAAATATTTAAATTGAAAATATTAAACATTTCATTTCCTCGACTGGGGATCAAACCCAGAACCTGTCGGTTACAGTCACACTCTTATGCCGCTGCGCCACGACAGGCCTCGAGAAAATGAAATAATAATTATTTTCATTACTTCACTTTGGTGACAAAACAAAGCGGTTGACTCCCACCCGTTGCCTCACAGCCAGTGGACTACGTTCCCAAGTTCCCCTGAACGAGAAGCCGAGAAAAAAAAAGAGGAAAAGCTACAATGTACATACCACACTGTCGTAGGGGTCCTGCACGTTGGTGTCGTGCACCTGTTGTATGTCGTGGAGGCGGAGCGTGCTGGAGTCGCGTTGCAACGATATCAGTAGATTGGGCCTGGTGAATAAATACATTTTATTTATAATTACTTTTTAGGTTCCCGGATATAGTAGGGTAGGGTTCCCTTTGGAACCTGGAAATCTAGTGTTAACACTCAGTTCCTAAGAAGATACTTCCGGTTGATAGCTTCTGTCGAATTTAAGACATTGCGTGTTGAATGGCGGAAATTAACGCCGCGTTTTATCTAATATTTAATTTTTTCGAGTGGGGATCGAACCCACAACCTGTAATGTTTACTTACAGTCGCACACCTGTGTCTGCTTCAAATACATCACGAAAGGCATATCTAAAAACTTATAGCTTAGAGTAGCTTTGTACCAGGAGAGCATAAACAGAGAGGAGATCAGCCAATCTAATAGGCCTCCATACAACGCGCCTTGATGACTTCACACTGGAATCAGACCAGCCATAGTAACACCACAACCTTAACCATGTACCAGGAGTATAGAAGCACCCAGGAGTAACTATGGAACACATCTGTTTGAATCCAGCAACATTAGCCCAGTCTAGTACGCGCTCTGTACAAATGTACCAGGAGAGCAAAAAGAGGGAGGCGGTGAGCGCACACACCTGTTGGGGCTCCACGCGACCTTCCTGGCGGGCCTCGGTAGCGGCATGACCAGCATGGGGCGGGCCAGGGCCCGCGCGTCCCACAGGGTGATGCCGGCCTCGCCGCGCGCCGCCAGCCGCCAGCCGGTGGGCGCGCACGACACGCCCAGGCACTGCCGCGTGCTCGTCATACTGGATGCCCGGTCTGAACCTTCTGTATCAATGGGAAGAGAAAGCTTTTTCAGCTTCAAGCTGAATTTGAGCCATACGTAATGGTAAGTGGCGGTACTCAACTCTGCGCTTTTCTCCTTACCAGGAACAAGAAAGTTAAAAGAGGAAATTATGTTAAATATTATATTTAATAAATATAATATTTAAAATAATTTCCTCCAGCAGTGATCGAACCCACAACCTGTCCTATTTACAGTCGCACACTTGTGCTGCTGCACACAATTTAATTTAAAATATTATTAAAAATACACATAAATAATTAAAATACAAGTTCATTCCACAAACCTCTTAGATCAAAAATTTTAATATGTTTCAAGTTCATAGACGCAGCGAGTGTACGAGGGGCAAAGTTACACCAAGCTACAGAGTGTGCCGTCTCTCCCAGTCCCACTTCTGCTATAGGCCGGACCGGTGTTGAGACGGGGGAAGAAGAATTTTCAGCTAAAAATATAGAGTAAAAAAAGGTATAGAGTATTAAATATAGAGAATATTTTAAAAAATACAATTTACATAGGTTATGTATATATATAAAAAAACCTTAATGGTTGTTTGCATTTAAATTGCCAATATAGATTTGATTTCTGTGCTCAAGAGCCAACAAGTGATGTGCAAAATTAAAAAATAATATAGAAACACTACTATTTTTGTAATAGACACATTTTAACCGATTGCCAAGAAAGAGTTATGTTTTTCGCACATATCTTGTATGTATGTTTTATATAGATATCTCTACAACCACTGAACGGAAATACACAATTGAGGTATCGTTAGATTTGACTTAATAGCACAAGTGTTCTTTTTAAAAAAATTTAAACTTTTAATAAAATGTCGGCTGTGCAACTTCAATATTCATAGTGAAAAAAATAGTTTTTCTTCATATTCTACAATACATGTAACAAATTAAAGGTCTTATACACAAGGATTTAAAAAATTATACATTTTTGAAATCCTTGTATATAAGAACTTTAATTTGTTACATGTACTGTATAATATTCATAAAAAAAATAAAAAAAATATATAATGTGTAATAATAATAAATAATACGATGCGAAAGTTTAAAAATATGAATTCTTTTTCTTCCTGAATCCCCACTGGATGCAGAAGGAAAAAAGTTCCAGTGAGACACGACGCAAATGTACGTGAAAGCTGAAGCTAGAACCAGAGTGGTGCCGACCATCTTAAAAACCATGCATTATATGGATTTTAATACCATGCTCATCATTTAGACAATGATGGGTCCAGTCATTAGGATTAATAGTCAGGACATATTTAAATTATACAACACTCTCCGTGCAAACTGTTAATCCTAATGAACTTGGCTTGCTTTTTTTCTTTTTTGTATTATGCAGTCAGGGTCTATTTTGTATTATACTTATTTATAGTAGTAAAAAAAACCACTTACCAGTAGACTCATCTGAACCACATACATTGACATCCCACAACAATATGCAGTTGTCATTCCTATGTTTCTCCATACCCACCGCTAGCAAATTTGTTTCTGATTTGCTCCATGATATTGAATTGCATGGACGTGGATATTTTGCCACTAGAAGAACATGAGAGAAAAATACAGCAAAATATTACTTTGTATTCATTCTAAATTAATATTGATTGGAACAGATTTATTATTGTGATTTTATCAAGTTATGCTGGAAACAACCAGTAAAACAAACAATTGATCTTTTAAAGGTTAAATATTTTCATATGTAATTAATGCATATATTGAAAGAACACATTTGTTTTACCAACTTTATGACTTCACATTGTATCTGATGGGGTAGGTATACACCTGGGAACCTAACTTAAGTCACTCCATGGGAATGGAGATTAAGAAACTTTTATTCAATAAATTCCACTAAATTATATAAATATTGTGTGTTGGAATAAATCAATATCACACTTTGCCTCATTATCTAGAACAAGGAAATGAGAATATGTAAAAATTCACTTGCCTGAGATGGAATCAGACTCACAGACCCATTACATTTACAAATATATGCTACAAAATACATTATCATACCAAATTCTCGGCCCACCAGACCAAGTGGATCATATGTCTGCTTCAAACTTTTCAATGTTATTATACAACTAGCATGGCCCAATGCCAGCAGCGGGTCTGGCTGATCTGGTATAGAACTAATATCAACACATCTGACTCCACTACCACTCTGAGATGCGACAACTGTTGCACCATGTTGAGATGATATTTGTGTATCTGGAATATGTATAAATTTGTTTTCTAATATGTATGTTTGTAATGCAAGTATTATTGGTGACCCATTGCAATAACATAGATATATCTTCATATCTACAGCAGCATTCCTCTTTCCCTACCAAAAAGGCAGAAGGCACAGTTCCAAGTATTTATTTTAATTTTTAATTCTTTCTATTTGTAAGCAACAATGATAAACTGTTATCTAGAAACTAGAATATGACATTATTTCCTAGGAATGTTGTTGGTTCTATGTTAGGAATTATTTTAGTAACTGTAATTTTTTTTTATGGACAAGACACGGCAAACAAGCATACGGGTCGCCTGATGGTAAGGAATCACTGTCGCCCACTGCCCTGTGTAACTCCAAAGGAGCTACAGAAGCGTGGCCATTCTTTTAGGTGGATGGGCACCGGAGCCCGGCAATACCCAATGCCAAACGCAGTTAAATGAGGTGGTAATAATCCGTTTGTGTCTGCCCATGCATGTCATTGCTGACAACGTGACTCTTCCACACATACTTTAGTGGCATCTTGCAACACCATCCCTACCTACTGTAACTAATAATGCTTATGGTGTATTGGGTGATACATTGCATGCTTTGATACCATCCACTTAATTAATTTAGTTATCTAGAGAAATATTGTTATATGAAGTTATTTATTACAAATACCTATTGATTTAATTTGCCATCATGCAACTTACACAAAATTTTAAAAAGTTTTCGAATAACGAATGCGATAAAACCTGCAGATAAATAAAAGTATATTGATACTTCCCCTTAATGTTTGCCTTGATAATAATAATGACTATTGTGTTTTGATAACAGAATTGCCAAATGCGCATATTATATTTAAAAATAATGAATTATAAAATTTTAACCATAGCTTAAATATGGTTCATTTAGAAATAAATTTATACGCACAGGTACTCTTTTTATCAATATCCTGAAGACGTGCTACTTCATATAAGGTTATATCTTGACCCCACACAACAAACTTATCGTGATGTATAGGAGACCAAATAACATCCAGTTTATTACTGGACATTATTAATATGTTATTTCAAAATGTTTTTTCTCATTTATGAAATAAATTAAATACTGGAATACACAATATTATGATTTATGCTTGACATTTTGTTTTTTTATATAATCTGTCAAGTGTCACATTTGATAATATGATAAGCAGCTAGGGATGTGCTTTAATCCATAATCAAGTTTATTTAGATTAATTCTAGATTAATTATTAGTTTCAATTTTTATCTTGCTTGTGGTACTTGGTGCTTAATATACTTTCTACTGCAAAATTATGAAATATATTATATTATAAATTACACAGACCATGTGACAATAAAAGAAATATAAAGTTAACTTTTTTTATAATTTCATTGGTTTCAAATTCCTTTTATCCACATATGGATATGTGTTATACATTTAAAATTTAATAAAATATTTAGAATAGTTCAGGACAAGCTTTAAGATGTCGCCATAAGCTGTGAGCCAACGACAAAGACAAATGCCGACCACCGAGTACCGACATAATCACTTTGACAGATATACGACATTATTGCTCACGGGAGAGATTCATCGCGAACTTAGTGCAAGCGAAAGTGGTAACAATAGCCAACATTAAAAGAAACACAGTCACAATCTTTACAAAACACGGGTAAGTCGCATTATTTTGTCAAATATTCTATAAACAGCCGTAAACATTGTGCCATATTTAGATGGAGTGACGTGATTGTTTACTACAGTGGCAACGCCTCTTGGCTTTCGTTTTCCCACAGTTTCACGCGCATTGTCTTACGGTTCTCACGTCTGATAGTACTCTTCGAGCTTGACCCGGTTAATCAGACATACCTGAGCCGTTTATGAGACACAGTTAGATCGATGAGCATTAGTATCTAAGCACATCAGCTTGTGACTCACGTCTGGTGATCTCCGAACAGTGTCGTTTACTTCTCATTATAATTATAATAATTATAATACAAGAATAACAAACTTTTCCTTATTTTGTCAGACCACTGTTTTATTTACTGCTAGTTGTTTCAGTGACTATAAAATGAAACAAACAGTAGGTAGTGTCTCCTGTGTTCAGGAGTAATGTTCTCTACAGTTGCTTATCAATTATCATCAACATTTCTAGAAGAACAGAATGTAAGTTTCAAATTATTATTAAAATTATAAAAACAAGCACATATACTCTTCAAATTAATTACAAACTATACCATATGAAAGTAAATTTACATAATAGTTTTGACACACTCTACTGGCTTTTGATTAAACATTATAAGTATTATATCAGTTATTTAACTTTTTGCTGTTGCATTTAAAAAAAACAAGTCTAAAGACATTTTTATTTATGTATTCTTGATATCGCCTACTTCACTTGAAAATGTTATAATTACCAAAGTGAAATTCAATTGCTTTTTGAATAATAAAAATGTACTTACACTTACAAGTTGTTGTGCTAGTGAAAGTCAATGTTAATGTGTTGGACAAACATGTATTGTTTTATAAAAACATATTTTTTTTTTAGTCATTTTATTATCATTTCTGAACATTATTTAACCAAAAAAAAGTAGCTTAGGGTTTTTTTTAAAAATTTATTGTAATTATGATTCATATCTTAAAAATTATGCAGATTAATTTTACTGTAAATAAAGTGGTAATACAATTTTTTCACAGCACCTTACAGGGAAAGCAAAATGCATAAATGAAAGGATAATTTGTTAAATTATACTTATTAATGCTCCATTCTTTACGTTATACTATATATTGTGCTAGTCACATTGTGCTAGGTGGTATTGCAATAACACTTCTAAAGAGACAGTAAATAATATACATACTGCCTTATTTTATTTTGTTAACAACATCATATGAGGGGCAATGCCTTCAATTTCTATTTCTAACTTGCTCATGTAGAAAATATATTCATTGTACATTGTTTTTTCTTTTACTTTGAACTGCAATTGTTACATGTTTTGAAGACATTAAGTGTCTCACTGATTGATTAGAAATTTGTTCATATACAAAAATTAAGTATCCATGAGGCCTGTTGTGGCGCAGCGGCCCAAGAGTGTGACCGTAATCGACAGGTTGTGGGTTTGATCCCGAGGCGAGGAAATGAAATATTTAATATTTTCAATTTAAACATTTAATGTTTCATTTCTTTGCTCTGGTAATAAGGCAAAAGCTCGGCGTTGAGTTCTGCCACTCAACACGCAATGCAAATTCAGCAGAAAGTGGGGAACGGAGTGTCTTAACACTAGGTTCCCGGGTTCCCTCTGCTTTCCCTGCCTCGGGCAAGATACAGCGTGAAGCTGGAAAAAAAAAGAAAAAAAAAGTATCCAAGTAAATTAGTTTGAGGACTGTTGTGGGTCAGGGTTGTTGGTGTGCAATGTAATCATGACAGGTAGTGGGTTCAATCCCCATTTGAGGAAATGAGAAAGGCATAGCACGGTGTTGAGTTCTGTCACTCAAATTTGGCACAACAGCAATATCTTAACACCAGGTTCCCTAAATCCCTCTGTCTACCCTGACATGTGTAGGATACAATGTGAAGCTGGAGAAGAAAAAAACATTTCTAAAGTAAACTCTAACATATATAGATTTTTTATATTTTAGTTTTAATGTTTTAAAATGTTATTTTATACTAAGGAAGGATTTTTTTTTTAAAAAAATATAAATTTAACACTATCCAAAAGGTTTTTATTCCAGCTGTGACCAAATTTTTATGTTTACTTAAATATTCTTCTTATATATTATATCAATTTTCTTACTTTAATGCTTACCAAACCTTGTGTCCAGCTTGCCCAATACTTGGCTAATCTATAGACCAAAAAATGGGCATATGTTTTCTTATATTTTATTTATACATATAAGAATGAATGCTAGCCCTAATACGTTTTATGACAAAAACATGACAAAGTAAGCAAAAATGACTTTACTGACAATCTAATATACATCTTTAATACTCATAGTTAGTTGTAATTTGATACAAAGTGTAATTTAACCTTGTGGTTATCACAGATTGTTCTACATTTTATATCCTAGACAAATACTTACAGGAAAAGTGTGCATATGTTTTTTATTTTGTGAAATAAAGAAAATGTTTTGTTGATTTCGTCTGGATTCTGTGGTTGGACTCTAAAATTGACTTGAGAGAAATAATTAGTTTTTTTTACCTTGCTATGGTTCAGTATCGGTTTCGGTGTACGGTGTTTGAAAAGCTAAGTATCTTAACACTAGATTACCCTCCTCTGTCCACCTTGTCGTATAATTAGATATAAAGTGAAACTAAAAAATATATAAATGTATATTATATAACTATAAGAACGTTTTTCAAAGAATTATGACTCAGTACCAAAGACAAAAGCTTATAAGTACACTCATGCAGGCCATTTGTATAAATTATGAAAAATAATTTAAATAATGTTGTGTTTAAAACTTTATATCTGTTGTTTCCCATGATTCATAGCATGATTCAACTTTCTGACAAGGTCGTCAGTATCTAGAGTACGAACTGTTAGCATTAGCTTCACCATGTATCTGGCACGTTGGAGAATCGCCAGAGGAAACTTGGGAACCTGATATTGAGACACTCTGTTAAGATTAAACCATTTCCATTTTGGGAACCTAGGATTAGTACACTCTGTTAACATTAAATCATTTCCGTTCTCTATTTTCCACCAAATTTGAGTAATTGTGTGTTGAGATAACGATGTAATAAGCAGCATTGAATTCCGTCAACTGCCGCTCTTTAACTTGTTACCAAAATAATAAAAATCTTATTTATTCTACTAAGGATCAAACCCACAACTTATCGCCTTTACAGTCACACACTTGCGTTCTTGAGCCACGACAGATGTCATTCGAGAGTTATTTTCACTAACTACATTTAATTGAACATACAAACTGTTTAGTCGAAGCCTTCTCAATTCGTCCCGTTGGCGTCACATCTAGATAAGTGTGCCATATATAGTGCAAACGCAAATTGAATGTTGATAAAAGTGATTACTAATTTAAAAGGCTCGGAAGCCAGAAACAAAATGCAATAAACAGTAATTGAAAAAAATATATATATTTGATATAACGGAGTATTTTGAGGCCGCTGTGTACAATGGTTCTACATCATAATTAAATCTGTACTTGTTTAGAGCGATGTGGCGTTAAGTTACGCTATTCGGCAATATCTTAAAAGTTATGTGAAAAGTACACACGGGAAAAAGAATAAAACTGTAAAAAACAAAGAAATGGCATAGTTATAATTTTTTTTTCAGCTTCACGCTGTATCCCGCACTAGGCAGGGTAGGCAGAGGGAACGGAAGTGGAACCTAGTGTTATGACACTCCGTTGCACTTCCTTTCCCCACTTTCCGCCGAATTTGAGGCATTGCATGTTGAGGGGCGGAACTCAACGCCGCGATTTGCCTTATTACCAGAGCGAAGAAATGAAACATTAAATATTTTAAATTGAAAATATTAAATATTTCATTTCCTCGACTGGGGATCGAACCCAGAACCTGTCGGTTACAGTCACACTCTTGTGCCGCTGCGCCACGACAGGCCTCTGTTATAAATACAATGGAAAATATTATTTTAATTGGCAATAATGAATAGCATCTTTTAATTAATTAGTTGTATTATTAATTAATTGTATTTTATTTATTTATACTAGTGTCGTTTGAGCGTCAGTCGATTATTATAAAATTTTAGCCATTTTTTCTGGTTTGTAAGTTCATATATTTCACTCACTCACTCAGCTTCACGCTGTATCCCCCACATGGTAGGGTAGGCAGAGGGAACATGGGAACCTAGCGTTAAGACACTCCGTGCCACTTCTGTTCCCCACTCTCCGCCAAATTTGAGGTATTGCGTGTTGAGTTGCGGAACTCAACGCCACGTCTTGCCTTTTACCAGAGCGAAGAAATGAAAACATTAAATATTTAAATTGAAAATATTAAATATTTCTTTTCCTCAAGTGGAGATCGAATCCACAACATGTCGTTTACAGTCACACGCTTGTGCCACTGCGCCACGATAGACAGGTCTCAAGTTCATATTTAATATTGATATTTATTGTTTTTAATAAAAATATTAAACGGATGTCATTAAAAAGACAAATAATATGAAATGTTAATATCAGGATCAGAATTCTTACAGGACACTGTATGTATCAATTCTTTAGGAATCATTGCGTCGAAATCACCTTAAACAAGTGTTGAATCTTTAATTCGATATTAATCGATTTTTAAGGCTATTCATATGCTTATAGAGTAGGCAGAGGGACTGTCGAGACATTTCGTTTTATTTTTCGGGCTCATACTAAGCTTATGACATTGTGTGTTGAGTGGCGGAGTTTAACGCCACGCTCTGTGATGCTACTGAAGCGATATAATCGAATCAACGAGTATTGAATTTACGGCACAACTTCCACCGAATATACATAAAACTAGCAACCCGCCCGCGGCTTCGCCCGCTTACCACTTTTAAAACAATATTCATACAATGAAATTTCAGCTAACTTAATTTGAAAAATATATTCAATATTTTAAACGTCCCCTATAATTATTTTTTGTAATGTACATACAAACAATGATCAGTTACAGATTTACTACAAGTATATCTATAGATTTCAATGGAAAGATGAATATCTATATATATATACCTTAAAAGAATTATTGCTTTTCCTTTATTGTTATCGTTCTTCAAAGAATTCTTTACGCGTCAGCTGTTTGATAATTCTACCTACTGTGGTGTGTATGATATATATCCAGCGGAGGAGTGCAATGCCGTTGCATTACTAAGGTTGCAAATCTGTTTAACTGTATGACGTTAGCGATTAATTATTATTAATGCACCACGCGAGATGATATTGTACGATGACATTTCTGTTTTCCGTTTTCCGTCGAATTTGAGGCGTTTTGTGTTGAGTGGCAGAGCACAACGCCGCGCTTTGCCCGGTGCCAAGAGAAATGAAAGTTGAAAATATTTCCAAAGAAATCAGTATTTTAAAAAATATTTCCAAAGAAATGAATATTTTAAATAATATTTTTTTTTCTATTTAGATCGTACTCACAACCTGTCGCATTTACAGTCATACGCTTGTGCCTCTGCGCTATGACAGGCTTCTTTTGAGACCTGTAAGTTTATAAGGTTTAAATAAGAGACGTAAGTTTTAAGGTAAACTTGGTACGCACTGCTTAATTTACGAGACGGACAGACCTCTAAAATCCCGGATTGGGCACCAGATTATACCCAATGGGCATGGATCAGACCCCCATCGCCCATACTTATGCTCGTGTTGATTATTATGTCGTCTCACACGTATATTGTAGCGCTAGAGTGTATATTTTATGTTACCTAAAGCTTCGCCTCCGTAGACAAATGATAACGACTGAGATTAGTTTGTCACTCATTCTACTTGTTCGAGATACACCGTTCGCAGGTACAGTAGATTATATAGAACCAATTATCGTGAAGTATTAGTCTATAGTCTGCCTGGATAAATGAACTATCCAAATACGAAACGAATATTTCAAGTTGAACTTGTAATTCTTGAGATTAGCGCGTCCTTTGCAGATGATATCTTGGAAGACCCAGTTTCCAAAATTGCTTTCCAGCTTGCGATGGACATTTTAGTCTCAGCCAAAACGTCTGATGATTTTTATATCATATCTCTCAAAAGTAAAAAGATATACATATATTTATATTTATTAGCATTGTATCTGCTTCCTTGATTACTGTTAATCGAATTAATTATATATTTTATATTAGCTTTTGTAAAATCACCAATGTCGCAGTTGGCAATGGCATCTTGTTGGTTCTACTAAGGGAACGATTTATATTCTAAATAAATATATTTTTATGATATGCAAATTCTTTAATGTCAGAAACAGACGTCGCATATCGCGAAATTCTTCTTTCGTATCTTGAATAAAGTAGAAAACTTGAAAAGAAAAGATAAGAAGCCGTCTGACATTAACCGTGACCTTTGTGGAGGTTCGATTCCCAACGAGGGAATTCTTTCCATTTCTGCGTTCTGGTAACAAGACGAAGAGCGGCGTTTAGCTCAGTCGGCTGTGACTCGGTAATTCAGTTTATTACGTTGGACATGGAATATCTTAATGTATTTTATAACTAAAAATATTCATAATCTTATTTTGATGTTCTTTTTAGTAAATGTTTTGCCCGTTTTTTGCATTTTTTATGTTATCCTCACAATTTATAAAGTAGGGTGAGGATTTTAAAAATTCTCAATACGTTTGTCCTCCAGTCTTCCTTTCTTTACAGTGCACTTCATATACTTGTTTCTTTGTTCTCAATTCTAACTAAACAAACGAATATGAGTCAAAAGTCAAGAGCTTGCAGGCTAACATGGGGTCTTCAGCTAGCTGTAACTTTTTTTTCACTTCACGCTGCATACCGCTTCGTCTCGTTACCAGCGCAAAGATATGAAAATATTAATTATTTCATTTCCGCTAACTAACTAAGTACTAAACCTACTATGTTCACTTGACCACGCAAATAAAAATACTGGCATTTCCGTTTTAAAGTCGTCCAGTCCTAAATAATAAAATAATCAACACAATCTTTTTTAAAACTGGGTTAAAAACATTTACTATTTTGTTTTTGATGCTAAGCATTAATTCTTTTGTTTAAATTTTATTTGTAATATATATGACATGTATAGAGTACCTACATGTTGATGAGAACAGTGTAACCGGCCAGCCGGAACGGTAATTACATATATGATGACAATCGTAGGTACTATAGCCAGTGACTAAATGCTGAATAGCTTCACGCTGTATCCTGCACACGTCAGGGTAGTTATAGGGAACTTGGGAACCTAGTAGTTAGGGCACTTCCGTTTCGCACGCTTGTAGGCCTGCACCACGAAACCCCTAAATGCTGAAACGATTATTTTATCTAAATAACTTTAAACATATTAACCTGGCGATAAAGAAATACTTTTCCTATCTTCTAACGGTCTTAAAGTGTTTTGTGAAGAATGCGGGGACTTATTTCCTGTGATTTTATGATTTTTAGATGTGCCAGAGGGAAACAATTTCCTTTGACAACGTCACGTATATTGTTATATATTAAATAGTATTATGTATTCGTCGTCGTCGTCTCAGCCGTGCGACATCCACTGCTGGACATAGGCCTATATTATATGTTAATTAAATCTAATTCCATTATCATTGTAAATTATAAAAATTACCACTTGAAATGAGTGAATTCAGTCATGATGTGGCGCAGTCGCAAAAGCGACAGGTTTGAGGTTCGATACCCACTGGAGGAAATGAAAATATTCAATATTTTCATTTACTCGCTCTCAAAACGGGGCAAAGCGCTGCGTTGATTTTCGTCACTCAATACGATGGATTCTATTAATACCCTCAAAATTAATCGAAAAGTGGGAAACGGAGGGAGGTGACTTAAAACTAGGTTCTATCTGATACTGCGTGAAGTAAAAAAAATAGTTAATTTTAAGAAACAAAAGAGTGAAACTGATTAACGGCACTGTTAGTGTTTGTTTGTTAGGTCGTGAGAAAATACCGTCGCGGCGCGTCGGAATTATATCAATTGTTTGCGTGCTTATGACTAATCTTGATGTTTTTGGCTAACGATCGATGAATATGTGGAGAGAAACCCATGTGAATGACTTCATTGTCGAAATGTGAAATGTTTAATATTTACATTCTGCTGACAAGCCTCGATAGTCTATTGGTCATGATATTTTTTAAATGTATTTTACATAAAAAAATGATAGTTTGATCCATTTTCCTTCTAAAACAACTTTCATTTCACTTCGCTAATGAATTCAATAGTAAGTACTTACTATACGTAGTTAGATCAAGTTGGAATTACTTTCCCTTCATAAATATTCCCTGTTTACGTGTTACTGTAGTTACCAACAGTTCATACAGAACGTACGAGAAATATAAATCACAATGTAGTGTTTGTATCTATTTAATAGATACGTAACATTGTCTCATGTACGCCAGTAGAGGGGGGGAGTATTGTGACAGACACGGTACGGGTCGGACGTGCTCCCGCGCCGCTGCTACCTGGTGTAGTGGTGAGCCAGTGATAGTGATCCCAGTATCCTTTACGAGTGTGTAGTGTCTATAAAGCCATACACTACAAGTGGCGACGAGGATAAAGGTATGAAAGCTTAATTATTATAAAATACGGAAGAAAAAGCGCAATGAGGGTAGAAATCAGTAAAATTATTTATTTAAATAACATTAGGGAAAAAAAAATAAAAATCAGGTTGGTTCTTTCTTATTAATTGTTCTAAATATAATTGACAAACAATGGAAAATGATAAATATTATTAATGTAATATTAAAATGTAATCGATAAATATTAAAGGTGATTAATTAATTTTACAAAGACAACGACAACAACGATGTATGGAGGTTTGGTTAAATTGTGTAATGATTAAACAGATCCTTTTTTATAAAATATATAACATTTGCAATGTAATTAAGTTTAGGTCATACGTCGATTGCATGGGATGTTATATAAATTTATATAAAGATATGTATGTATACATATTATGTTTAATGAAGTATTACAGCATTTTATCTTGCTGAATTTATATAAGTTTTCATATATATTTAGTTTACGACGAGTTCAATTCTACTAAAGTAATTAGGTTGTTTTAATTTTTTTCACTTTATTTTATTTTATTTTGATTTTTGAATATCCCGTCAAAATTTTCTTCCGCAAAAAAAAAAAAAAGAAAAGGATGAAAGGAGGAAGGATATTCACAATATTACTTTATTAAGATGTTGCGAAATGGCTTAACATTATCCAGTATCATAAAATTATTGCCTATACGTAGATACGTTCTGTTTAACCATTTAAAATTAAAATTATAATTTAAATAGACAGAAAATTATAATTTAAATAGACAGTAGTCGTAGTGGCACACACTTGGACAGCGCCGACTGATTGTGGAGGCGGATGGTTGGTGCGGGTTCGACTCCCACACGGTGGAAAGATTATAATTAAAACGTTTTACTTGGAAAATTTAAGGTTACATTCAATTAATGATTTAAAATAAAATTGCTATATTTTTCATAATTACCTAAACATTAAATGTATATTCAATTACAAGTAAGAATATATGTAATATTATTATTAATTCGAAATACTTTTAAATATATATGATATTTATCTGATTGATCTAAGTGTCACTTACCTTATATGAATAAGTACAATGAGCTGAGGGTTCGATTCCTGCTTATTGCAATAAGTTAAAATGTACATCTTTGTAAATTAAGTAATATTGCTCTGGAACAGGTGAGTAATTTGAGATTTAGGTTCAATTCTCGTTTGATATAATAAATTATAATATTACATAGGAATTTCTGTAAATTAGAGCTGCTCACCGGAATTTTATTAATTTAAAATTGATCATCAGAATTCCATTAAATTGGAATTAGTCATCGGTATTCCATTAAATTGGAATTACTCATCGGTATTCCATTAAATTGGAATAGGTCTTCGGTATTCCATTAAATTGGAATAAGTCTTCGGTATTCCATTAAATTGGAATAACTCGTCGGAATTCCATTAAATTGGAATTAGTCATCGGTATTCCATTAAATTGGAATAAGTCTTCGGTATTCCATTAAATTGGAATAGGTCTTCGGTATTCCATTAAATTGGAATAACTCGTCGGTATTCCATTAAATTGGAATAGGTCTTCGGTATTCCATTAAATTGGAATAACTCGTCGGTATTCCATTAAATTGGAATAGGTCTTCGGTATTCCATTAAATTGGAATAAGTCTTCGGTATTCCATTAAATTGGAATAACTCGTCGGTATTCCATTAAATTGGAATAAGTCTTCGGTATTCCATTAAATTGGAATAAGTCATCGGTATTCCATTAAATTGGAATAACTCGTCGGTATTCCATTAAATTGGAATAGGTCTTCGGTATTCCATTAAATTGGAATAACTCGTCGGTATTCCATTAAATTGGAATAGGTCTTCGGTATTCCATTAAATTGGAATAACTCGTCGGTATTCCATTAAATTGGAATAGGTCTTCGGTATTCCATTAAATTGGAATAAGTCTTCGATATTCCATTAAATTGGAATAACTCATTGGTATTCTATTAAATTAGAATTGCTCAACGAAATCCATTAAATTGGAATTAGCCCTCCCAATTATAATAAATTGAAATTACTTATTGGTATTCCATTAAATTTTAATAAAAGTAAATAAAGGTCTCGAAAGTTATTATCAGTTAGATTTCAGATCGCCCATTAAGCTATGGAGAGTCAATTACTTCTATCGGAAATTAGACTTAGATGGCAATGGTATACCAGTTGTATGAAAGTGGCAATAAGGGAAGCGGTCTCTGCAAATATACTTTAAGGCCGCTGAGGTAACCAATCCTATAAGAAATGGACAAATTATTGGACAATGTCGATAGACATAGCTAGACGTCAGAAGATGTAGGCGACGAAATCACATTGGACGAAATACATTAGAAATTGTTACAATTGTAAACTTAACAAGAAGCAAAAATAAAGAAGATTTAAGATTGAATAAGTGGAATAGAGAAAATAATAACGATAACATTTAGCTAATATATTTTAGATGTGGAACGTCCGCACATCTTTTACGAGATCTACCCTGTCCAGCAAAGGGTAATAAATGCAATGAGTGTGGAAGACTAGGTCATTATCAAATATGTTGCTATATTCGAATCAGAAACATAAATTTAAAACAAATAAAAAAGGTAAAATTAGAGAAACAACAAATATAGGAGCTACCAATAGAAAATTACTTGAAAATGAAGATGTTCAGTATATATTCAATATGAATAATGATGCAACAATAACATGTGAAATAAGAAGAGTATATTTAAATATTCTTATCGATTCTGGATGCAAGATGAATTAAATATCTAACAAAGAAAGCTAAATAAAAATAAAATAATTTGCTATAATCAAAAAGCAATTCTAAAAAAAAAAACAAAAAAAAAAAATTAAGTATCAAGGTGTCATTTGAAGCTACTATAAATGTAAATGGAAAGAGGGAACGTAATACTATTTATGTTATTGAAAATGAATCTGGAAATGTACTGCATAAATAACAGAAATAAAGATGGTAGTATTAAAGTTAGGAATAGACAGAGACAATGTAGAAATTTTGATTGATATACCTATATATTCAAGAATCAAGAAATTACTTGACGCTGAGATAAAGAAGAGTTACATGAGCATTCACCATGAGTATCTCCAAATAATTATAATTCTTAAAAATGATGGCGATGTTCGATTATGCGTTAAATACGTAATGCAAGCGCTGCTATCTTAAGTGAAAGTTTGTCTCCTAAAATAAAGAAGGCACAATGTCTAGAACTTTGACATAATTAACGCTTACCATCAGCTTCATCTTAATTCAAGATTTTTAACACATTTATAACGTCAAGTGATTTATATAGATATAAACTTAACATAAGTTTAACTTATGCAATGCTACAGAATGTAAAGGAATTATACTTTTTATTTATGACATATTAATTTGGGGAAGTAAAAAAAAAGAAAGAACGTGACTTGCGACTTGCCATAGTGTTAAAGGTATTGAAGGAAAATATTTTTATGAAAATGAAAATGTACTTTAAAACGCAAAAAAAAATAAACTTTTAAGGTCATGAATTCAAAGCAAAGGGAGTAAAACCGTTTTGCATATATAAAAGGTATATCTGAAGTTAGAGTATTAAGAACAATAGAGTTACAAAGTTTTCCAGTTAGTAAACTATAAAAATAAATGTAAATGTTAGTAAACTATAAAAATAAATGGATCCCTATTTTGGCTACGTTGACGGAACTTCATAAATTCTTTAAGACTCTTAAGACAAAAATTAGGAATAATAATTAACCTTAATTAAAAGATACTGGAATAGTGATTAATATAAATCGTTTGAAAGACTAAAGCAGGCACTAACAAAAATTGACACATAGGATATGATGTTAAAGATAAGATAAAAGTCATAGATATAGTCAAATACAGAAGGAGGTCGAAAGTATTTCTCTCTGATAAAGAGGTTTTACTTCTGCAGGCATATCGCTATTATAATAAATGTAAACGCGGAAAGACTAATCTCGCAGACCTGCTATCATGATTTTGTGAATACTCTTATCAATCTATTAAGCCATCGATATAAAGCCATGTCCATTATATTGTTGAACTAGCAAACTCAATGTATAAAATTAAAGCTTCAGAAACGAATCTGGACATTAAGAAGAATAAAAAAGTAATTTATAACAATCAATGGGATGAATGCGTTAAATCGTACAAAATATAATCAGATGAATTATTCTTTTATGATAATATGCTTTTAGAAGGGTACAGATTAGGAATTCTTAAAGGTCTCAGGTACCATATATTATGTGCAGCTCATGAAAGTAATTCTGAGATTGTTGGCATGAAAAGCCATTTTCGCTGTAAAGTATAGTGGCCTTGATAAAGACGTCTGACGGATTGAACGAAGACGTTAAACTTATGGTGAATGGTTGCAAGGGGTGCACGTTAGTCAGTTAATCAAATCTTCAAGCACCAATGCAACACCGGGAGCTTTCATCTGAATCCTGGGTAGATATTGCAATGGATATATTGGAACTATTCTAAGTAATGATTGTAGTTTACTTGTTATTGATTATTATATTCGCTATAAACATATTAAAATAACAATAGATCAATCGAACGTATCAAGTGCATTAATAAAAAACAATGCAAGAAATCTTTAGTAAACCTGTGGCCGCTTATAATGGCCGTTTTCAGCGAAGAGTTTTAGTATTTTTGGGAAAAACTATATCTATGTATATATAGTAATGTCAGACTTTTTAATACTGTGCCATATTAGCCACAAAAAAAAAAAAAAAAAAAAAAAAGAATAAAGTACAACGAGAAGGAAATATTAAAAAGTCATATAAGTAAAAGTGACAAGAAAAATATTAAAGAAGCTGTATATGAATAACTAATTATGTACATCCGCACTACTCGTTTCGTAACGGGAAAGGCTTCATTAATTCCGGAATTATTTTTTAAAAACCAATAAAAAGGGATAAAATCCCGATGTTAAAATGATATGAATATATAAATAAATTGGAAAATGACACCGATGTAAGAGATGATAAAGCGGAAAAAGGAAAAGGAAAGGAGTATGGAGACAGGAAGAGAAAAGCAAAATACATAGAACTTACAAAAGGTGATACAGTATATATTAAAGAAATGGATAAGACTAATATTCCCGCACCTCATGTAATGGGGAAATGCGATGATGGAGAAATATAAATATCAGTAAAGAAGTCAGTAGAGGAATTGAATGATTCAGATGAGGATAACTTAAAAGAATAATAAACAGGCCTTTATTGCTGTGTCAATAAATTGGATAATTAATTTATACTATAAGGCATATAAAATTGTGTATGATTAAAATAATAATGAGGTAGAAAAAACATAAATAACAAATATTAAAAAGGAAGGGATGTAGTGTTTGTATCTATTTAATAGATACGTAACATTGTCTCATGTACGCCAGTAGAGGGGGGGAGTATTGTGACAGACACGGTACGGGTCGGACGTGCTCCCGCGCCGCTGCTACCTGGTGTAGTGGTGAGCCAGTGATAGTGATCCCAGTATCCTTTACGAGTGTGTAGTGTCTATAAAGCCATACACTACACACAATAACATATATTTTAAGAACTTCATGGCGTAACGTAGTGTCTGACTGTAAACGCAATGGTTGTAGGTTCGATTCCCTATCAGGGTAATTTATTGTTTTCAAGTTCTCGCTTTAGTAATAAGTTAAGCGCGGTGTTAAGTTCCGCAGAATATTGGGTATTGCGCGAGGAACGGAGTGTTTTAGCACTGGGTTCGCTATTCTGCTGAAGCTAAAATAAACATAATGTATATGCCATACTGTCTTTATATATAAGAAGTAAAATGCGGAAATGAAGAAAAAAGGAAAAGTTATTACCAACTATAGATGGTCTGGCGTTAAATTATAGTGAATTACAGATCTAGACCAGTCGTTACTAGATTATAGAATCAGTCCACGCTTGAACAATGCGCTTTGTCTCAACACAAGTGGCGACGCCCGTCTTCGCCCACGTTCTTCCTTTAAAGTCCATATTACGTGTAGATCGCAATGATAACGTCCATGTGCTTATAAGGATCGTAGCTGAGTAGAAATATAATGATAAAAGACGTATATGATATGGCCCGTAGGTAATATAAATGTTTGTTAATGGAAGTTTCTCTAGTTTGAACCGTTTTTAAATGTGTATCAAATGTAAGGGCTTGGTTTGTAAAATACGATACACCATGGAAAAAGACAATTGGTTTTTAGGTATTTTAATATTACATATTTTTTTCTATCAGGTATTGAGTTTGAGTGGCTTCTAGAGTGAGGAAATAAAATATAGAATACTTTATTTCGTCGAGTGGGATCGAACCGAAAACCTGTCGCGTTCATAGTCGCACTCTAATGCTCCTGCGCCACGATAGGCTTCAATATGATCAATTAATTTAGAAGATATAGGCGATTTTCAGTGAAAGTGGAACGGAGTGTCTTGACACTAGGTCAATCGGAAGTGGAACGGAGTGTCTTAACACTAAGTTCCCGGGTTCCCTCTGCCTACCCTGCCTCGTGCGGGATACCGCGTGAAGCTGAGAGATTTATAACGTTTAAAACGTTATGCGTTGGTTGGAAAATGAACAGGAAGGTGACGTGATTTATCAGAAACGATGAAGATATAGTTATCATTGTAAAATTTAGTTTATATTATATATTTATAGGGAAATAATTTTATATCAAGTAAATTATTAATTAGCTGTTCTTTTTATTGAATGGTTTTGTCAACGGTCTTTAATTCAATCTGAACTAGAAAAGAATATATAAAATACTTATTTTCTATACATATTTTTGTTTATCACTTGCTACCTTGTTACCAGAAAATATTATAACCTATGGTTTACGGTCATACACTTGTGCTCCTATGTTACTACAGGCTAATCGATGTATTTATCAATTATCTGATCAATAATTATTTCAAGTCTGTACATTAAATAAACATTTATTTTAACGTTTAAAAAATATCTTTAACAAAATCATCGTAATCTTCGAGATAAGAAGATTTTACGTGTCGTTTGATTTCATCGCAGTCCTTTCACACGCTTCTCATCCTCTTAACTTGACCGCATTGGAATATACTGTTACAGGCACTTTATGGGCTAATGGAAGCCAAGTCGTGTCTTTTTTTAAATTTCGTTATAGATCGTATTATTTAATCCCTCAGCTTCACGCTGTATCCCGCACACGGTAGGGTAGACAGAATATGGGAACATAGAGTTGACACACTCCATCCCACTTCCATATCCCACTTTCCGCCTAATTTGAGGCATTGCGTGTTGAGAGGCGTGAACTCAACGCCACGCTTTACCTTGTTGCCAAAAATTATTAAATATTAAATAAAAATAAAATATATATGTTAAATATTTCATTTCCTCAAGTGAGTATTGAATGCACAATTTGTGGCTTACAGTCCCACGCTTGTGCCACTGCGCCACGACAGGCCAGAAATCCTATTACGCTTTTTTTTTTTTTTCAGATATTCTTTCGTGTTTGTATATTATAAAATTTATTTGTTTTAAAATATTGATCAAAAGCAAGACACTGGTCTTGCTTTTTTCATAATTTTCATCCAAAAAATGAAAAAAAAGAAATGTCAAGTTTCTTCGTAATATTTTTAATTATTTATTTATTCTTCATAATTTATAAATTTCAATGGTGTCAAAAAAATACTATATAAAATTTGAACGCACAACCACTGCTTTTATTTCAATATATATTGACTCTGAATAGCTTGGTCTAGGTAGTATCATATAGTCGACCACTCGTCAGTTCTTTTGTTCTTGATTTTAATTTACAGTCAACGGATAAGTTTTAATGAGACACTTATACATATTTTTTGTCCTTTGTCGTGATCTACTTTACGAGGGTTGCGGCTACAGATTCACTTGAAGCGAAATTTTATACTAACTATGATTTTTTTTTTTTTTTATTTTAAAGCCTTATAAAGATACTTACAATTTTGGCTTGTTTCATTTGATATATTTAAGAAGTATTTGTTGCTGCACGCTTGTACTCCGTTTTCTGTCTAATTTATGGAGACATTGGATGCCGGAACTGAACGTCGCCTTTTGTCTAACAGAGCGGGAAAATGAAAATAAATATTAATATAATTTGCTCTAAATGTAGGTAAGTGGGTGGGGCATTATTAGTCATGGATGACCTAAAAATTTCATTAATGAAAATATTCTTCTAATAGTGTATTTCTTTATTATTCCAACAATGATAATAAGTAACTAAATTGTAATTTGTATTCCCCAGTGCACCCGACTCTTGGGTCCCAAAATGTCTAAGAAGCCAGCGGCGCAGCCCACGCTGCACAAGGTGATCATGGTGGGGTCCGGCGGTGTCGGCAAGTCCGCGCTCACGCTGCAGTTCATGTACGACGAGTTCGTGGAGGACTACGAGCCCACTAAGGCTGATAGTTATAGGAAAAAGGTAACAAACGTACATACATACATTTTGCACGTTGAACTTATATTTAGTTTAATATATCCGTGGTTTTGTTTTTATTCCATTTATTTTTATGCTATTTATATATAAACTTAAAATTTGGATTTTTATGCCTGCTTGTTTAATTTAGATTTAGAAAAAACTGGCACACCATCGTCTTAGTTTCTGGTGTTGAGGTAGCTTTCTGTTAGAAAGATACAACTGACTTTTATATGTAACTTGACGATTTATGCAAGTGCTTGTATTAGCCTTATTAGATGAAAAATATACATACATACATATCTTCACGCTATATACCCAGCGGAGTAGTCAGAGAGAACGGAGCTACAAACACTACGGTCTCGGCATACCTCTTTCGCCGCGTCCACTGTCATCAACCTCTTCATACATGCCCTCCGGAGAGTCCTCATGCTTTTTACGTGACCTTCTTCCAGTATCGTCGATACTGTATTTTCGAAGGTCAACCGAGGTTCCCCCCTCCCTTTGATGAAGAATATGTTGATTTCAAAAATCACATGGTTTGATAGCAATTTCGTAATATTTTTAGAATTGGATAAAAAATTGGGAAACTTCTAAGTAAGGTACTAGGAACTTCCCTGTCTGTAAATTACACTTTTAATCAATTGAAGTACTTAATAATATAATAACTGTAGTTGTGAATATGATAATAATGTTGTAAATCGATATTTGCAAGCGGCACGTCGCGACTCTCGAGGCCGCGCTACTCGCGGTTACATTGTCTTACGTTCAATCCATTGCACTCTTCATTAGTAATATTAGTTTGATAAATTTACGATAGATTTCTGTTCACCGGAGTGTCATAACACTAGGTTTCACTTCCGTTCCCCCTGCCTACCCTGCCTAGTGCGGGATACAGCGTGAAAATGAAAAAATAAAAAAAATTCTGTTCACAAATGCCAGTTCAATTCCTGTTGGAAGAAATTAAATAGTACAAATTTTCATTTCCTGGCTTTGGTTACCGAGACAAAGCGTGGTGTGGAGATCGTCACTACACATAATACTTGTTGTGAACTCGGTGGAACGTTAGGACCAGAAGTATTTTAATGAGGAGAGAGTGTTTTGACACTAAGTTTCCAGCTTCCCTCTGCCAACCAGTGTGTGGGATAGCTAAAAAAATTTAAACTAAAATTCTGACCTGGAGTGGAGCTGTTATACTATATTACAGTTGTTATTTATACGCAATACTTGAGAAAACAATATATTGATTGCAGTGTTTGCCAGGATTGTCACATTTTCTTCTCATATATTATATTCTCATTGCAGGTAGTGTTAGACGGCGAGGAGGTGCAAATAGATATCCTGGACACGGCCGGGCAGGAGGACTATGCCGCCATCAGGGACAACTACTTCCGTTCCGGGGAGGGCTTCCTCTGCGTGTTCTCCATCACTGAGCCTGAAAGTTTTGATGCTACACAAGAGTTTAGGTATACTTTGTTTTGTTAAGATTTTTTTTACATATACGATATTTATTACTTATAACATATAGATAAAAAAATCCCGGCTAGTAAAATTTAATAAGAAAACATGCAGCTAAAGTGATCTGATAATCAAACGGCCTTAAATCGGTCACCTTTTGAATAAAAAAAAGTACATGAAAGTACTTTTTTTTTATTTAAAAGTCAGTACATCCATTCAGGAAGTACGACACCACAGATATATTTTATATTATATAGGTAGTATTCGGACACTCCGTTCTCTATATATACACCGTCCAATTTTGGAGACTGATTGTATCTTGATGAACTAAGGCTTCTAGCTACAAGATTGATCTGACCGTCTGCGTCAAATATCAGGTTAACTATAACAGCAACAACCGTTCGCCGAGGTCTTGTGACTATATACTAATATAAATAAACACTATTTTTGCAGAGAACAAATTCTCCGCGTGAAAAACGACGAGAACATCCCGTTTCTCCTCGTCGGCAACAAGTCGGACCTCGGCGACAAGAGGCGGGTTCCCCTCGACGCGTGCAGGGAACGTGCCGCGAACTGGCAGGTTCCCTACGTGGAGACCTCCGCTAAGACACGGGATAACGTTGATAAGGTAGTGTTTTATCACTTATCACTACACACTGTGACACTTACACTGTCTCTACATAGATTGTGACGTCGCTGTTAAAGTAATACAGTGATGTTGACTTAAAATGGATGAATATTTAGAAAAAAAAATATTAAAGTTCTTTTTATATTTCATAATTAAATACATACATATACTACATACATACACACACAATTAAATTAAAAAATCTATTTAAAAAACCCTCTTTCTAAGCGTTAAGTATTATTACAATTTTTTTTCCTACACATTTTTCATAGTAATGAAGTTAGTTGAAGTACACAGTTCTTGTAGTAGTAAGCTTTTGCACAGCATTGCTTGGCTGCTTCAGCTTTGGTATGATTTATTGCAGCCAGGCAGCGCTATGCTTAAGTATATAGCTTCGAATCTAGGCTGTTAACATAAATATGTATTTTGATTATATTTTTAGTTCATAAGATATACGGCGGCGTTAAGCTCCGCTAATGACCTAAAAATATTCTCTTTTCTTTTGCTATACCTCGAGATGCATATTAATACATATAGATTATTAGATTAATAATTACGCATTCCATAATATTTATGTTAACAGTTAGATATATACAACATTTATACACAAAAATCATAGTCAGGACAGGTCAAAGACGAGGGAAAGGCAGTAAGCAGCGTTAAACGTCCGCGAATTTGTTAATTTATGTGTGGTGTTGGTATACTGTGTTGCTTATTTTTTTGTTATATAATTGAGTCCTTGTTGATCATTGTACGGTGAAGAGATCTCAGTTACTGACAGATGAGATATAACATTTATATACTTATAGGCTATAATTATCAAATATACTTTTTATATATTTTTTTTATTTGTGTTGCTATTTTTATTGAGATAAATATATTTAAGAATTTTGCATAATTATAGCATTTTCAACTCCTGTGTGTGCGCAGGGGCACAGCGTGTGCGGCCAAAACAGGTTGTGGGTTCGAGTCCCACTCGAGGAAATTAAATATTTTCAATTTAAATATTTGTTTGTAAGCATTTCTTCGCTCCGGTGACAAGGCAAAGCGCGGCGTTGAATTCCACCACTAAACATGCAATGTCTCAAATTCAGCAGAATATGAGGAACGGATGTGGAATCGAGTGTCTTAAAACTAGGTTCCCAAGTTCTCTCTGCCTACCCTGCGCCGTCGTGCGGGATACAGCGTGAAGCTGAGTGAGTAGAGTATATTACACAGTACTACTTACGAAGAAACAAAAGTGAAGTCGGCATAACCACTTTACTTACGAAGCGGTTAAGCCGTTTCGGAGATTAGCGTGGACAAACGCTCAGAAACTTTGGCGTGAAATAATAAAAGAATGTTTTTGATATTTATTACGTTATTGAACGCCACTATTATATGTTTCCTGATATATTTCCGATCCTTTACGATTTATTATAATTGATAAGATAGTACTTGATTGAGATCTCAACTCACTGTACAATGTACAAGCAAGTGGCTCGTTTGAACGTGGCGGTGTGGCGGGTGACGGTCGCGCGCGGCCATATACATATGTACGTGTGTGTGTGTGTGTGTGTGTGCTTGTGTGTCGGTCGCTGATCCCCAATGTTGTTCCCAAGGTGTTCTATGACCTGATGAGGGAGATACGCTCGCGGAAGTGCGACGACAGCCGCGCCACCAACGGCGACGTCAAGCGGAAGACGCGCAGGAAAATCAAATGCTCCATCTTGTAGGCCTCCCCAAGCGCTGGCCCCCGGGGCCCCCTGGCCTCCGGGCCCCCAGGCCCCCCGGCACCGCGTAGAGCAGGGACTCGTTGAGTGCGCGCTAGTGATGTCCACACTTACGCAAGGCTATGTTAAATGTATATTCGCCCACACTGGTGCTGGTGATCGGTCGAGCGGTGTCCTCAGTGACTCCCTAGTGACTCTAGTGACTCTCTCCAGCGACACCACTCGACCGACGACGTGTATTTAAAGCATCGCTTGCATGTTATTGTCTATTTAGTGATGTACTATAACTATATATTGTGTATAGAATAGTTTTTATTACATATTGCATTCGATTCCGTGCGACTTTTTCTATTTTTAATATCGATTTTTTATATAATTTTCTAAAGTGATGAGAGTATTGGAGATTTTTTATAACGTGTAATGAATTATTCACTTTTGGCTTAAAAAATATTACGGTGGTACCCAAAGTACGCTGGTGGGAGCAGATTCGAATATTAATGTTTATTTATTTGTTAGTAATGTAAGCGCTGTTTGTTGTTGTGTCACTTGTATGCATTTCTTTTTGTCCATATTATAATGATTTCTAATGTACACTTAGAATTATGATTTATTATATAATAGTTTTGATATAGAAAATTGAAATAACTCTCTTTCTTTCTTTCTTAGCTTCACGCTGTATCCCGCACGAGGCCGGGTAGGCAGAGAGAACCCGGAAACCTAGTGTTAAGACACTCCGTTCCACTTCCGTTTCCCACTTTCCGCCGAATTTGAGGCATTGCGTGTTGAGTGGCGGAACTCAACGCCGCGCTTTGTCTTATTACCAGAGCGAAGAAATGAAACATTAACTATTTAAATTTAAAATATTTCATTTCCTCCGACTGGGGATCGAACCCAGAACCTGTCGGTTACAGTCGCACGCTTGTGCCGCTGCGCCACGACAGGCCTCAATAACTCTCTCCAGTACAATAAATAGGTGACTGTCATTTATTATGTTGATATTAGTTTTGTTCATATTATGATTACGTTTTTGTGAAACAAGTGAATGCACCGCTCACTGTACGTAATGGGATGGCTTCATTTTTGTTTTCTACTTATTTTTTTTTTTTTCTTTAAATGTATTTGTGAATTGTATTCTGTATGTGATTTTTTGTTGGATAATTTATTCTACTAATATTATAAATGATAATGTATGGATGGATGTTTGTTCCACTTACACGCAATAACTACTGAAGTGATTTTGATGTAACTTTAAAATAATATAGATTTAAATATCAGAACAACACATAATGTACGGCTTATGCTAAAATTATAGTAATGAGTTAAGCGGGCGAAGCCGTGTTCAGACCGCTCGTGTAACAAGCGTAAAGGAACTTTGGTGTGGGTTGTTACCGTATGGCTTAGTGGTGAAAGCGCTAGGACGGTATCTAAGAGGCGTAGCTGGTTCATATCCCGCTGCGTTAAAATTGCTTTCTTTTAAGTCTTTTTTTTTTAATTTCATTGATTAGTCCTTAAATATAATCTGTATTTAATGAAAAAAGCTAATTAAAATAATTATTTTTCATGCTCGATTGCTACTTATCATATTGGCATTTTTAATATAAAAAGTAACATTTAAGTGTTGGTACCAACGATAATTGATCTCTTAGTAGTACTTGTTGGTTAAATCCGATTGATCAACGTCACTTTAAAAAGAAATAAAACTTTTTTTTATATATAAATTTATGGATATTTCGTGTTTCTTTTATTCAGCAATCGCTTGCAAAATTGTCATATTATTGACTACTTTTGAATATTTACTCTACACGCAGCAGCTTCTCAAATTTTATATTTTTTTCCAATATTGGCTTGAAAGATGTTTGAGGCACAAAAAGCCTCGTATGGATATTATCGCGTAAACATAATTTATTAATATTAATTTCTATAAATATTTTATAGAAACGCAGCAGCTTCTCAAATTTCATCTTTTATTCAATATTGGCTTGAAAGATGTTTGAGGCACAAAAAGCCTCGTATCGATATTACGGCGTAAACATAATATATTAATATTAATTATGATATAATAAATGTCGCTTGTTTTAACTACGGTAACTTTAATAATGGAAGAAAGATATTGCCAAGCTAGACTTGCTAGATTGTTTATATATGAGTGTGCGGGGTCAAATTTTTAATATTAATAAATTATACTTTAAAACAGCATTTTTGAACCAATTTTAAATATATATGAGCGTGTTATATGGTAATATTTTACAGTTCAAGTCGAGATTTAAAATTGGTTTGAAAATAGTTTTTTTTTTTTTTTGTAAAATGAAATCCTTTTTATTTCCTGTATTAGATTGCATGTAATGAAATGGATGGTAAATATTTGTAGTATAGACTGTTTATTTTAAAAAATATATTTTTTCAGTCGACCATAAAAAGTAGGCCTCACACCTACATACATACTACATTTAGTATAAAAGAAAGTATGAATATAATGCTATGATTGAAAAATAATACAATTATGTCTTAATGACACTCAGAAATGACGATTAGTCCTTGATTAATATTAAATCGGAATTAAGTATGTTTATATGTTTAATAACAGTTAAAGTTATTTACTACATATATGTGTCAATAAAAATCCTTTTTCTTTTTTCAAAGTGAAAATTCATTTTAGCCAAATGGTTAATGAAGTAATAACGAGATATAATGCTAAACTATTTATTTATATTATATCTAATGTATAGCGGACATGTTATAACATGTTCTACTTTTGTAACGTGTGAAGGTGTCCTATAGGCTATAGGTATGTGTATGTGCGTGTATCAAATGCAACAGATCATTTATATGGATGAACAAGCAAAAATTATACTGATTTGCAATAAAAATGGTTTTTTTATTATAATTTTTACTTACTAACTGTCGTTGTGTCCATAAACGCGAAGGTTCTGGGGTCGATTCCCGATCGGGGGAATGAGTTATTTAATATGTATTTCATTCGTTTGGTAACAAATAGCAAGATATAGCGCGGTATTGAGTTTCTCCACTTTTTACAGAGAGAGAAAGTTGGGAACAGAGTCTTAACACTACGTTTCCTCTGCCTACCCTGCTATAGAAAAACAGCGTTAACGAAAAAAAAATCATTTTACTAATTGAATTAAAATTAAAGAATATTTTTCATACTTATTAGTTACAACACCATTGCCATTTGAACTCGATCAATGTTAATTTGCTAATCTGCGTTACTTTCGTTTTGAATTACAGTATAATTTTAAAAGTAATATCTATATACATACAGAAGAGTTCATTTTTAACCGATTCAATAAAAAGTTAGGTATTTACATGTGTTTTAGAACAATATTCTTGTTTTTATAAATTGATTGAACTAAAATAAACATAATAAAACTGGTCAAGTCGTTTCTGTGAGTGTTTACGCTAATCTCAGAAACAACTTAAACGTGCGTAGAAAAAACTAAAAATAAAAAAAAAATCGGAAATCATTGTATTTGGTTCTATTAACTTAGAACAACAAATATTTCTCTATGGTATATGGTCCATATACAGACACGGGTCCGTTATTTTTTTTAAATCCTCTGATATATATTTTTTTTAAGATGATCTCTAATTTCTTCTAATTTAATTTTAAATAGCTTTTTCGTCGTCGCAATTAGATTTAATATGGAATAGCTTTTTCGTCGTTTTAATATGGAATATATTATGTCAGTTAAATACAATATTCTATAAATATATAATTAACATAAGCCTTTTAAAAATAAAAAATATATCACAATTTTCGTCATCAAAAGCACCACGGTTTAACAAAAATGGTTTGTATTTGTGTTATTTATATTATTTTCTATAATAAATTTGATTTACATAAAATGTTGCCATTTAAAAAAAAAAAATAAAACACGTCTCTCCAAAATATTTTTTCTCGTGCTCCATCTAAACTACATAGGTAGTTAATATTTGACGTAACTGAACACTTCCAGGCGTTCCTGGCGCTGACCCGCGCGATGTCGGCGCAGAAGCGCGGGCGGAGCGCGCCGGAGCCGCCGCCGGACGCGCGCCGCTGCCGGCGCTCCTGCTGCGCTGTTGTATAAACTGTACCCGCTGTACCCGCTGTACCCGCTGTACTCGCCACTGGCTTCGATCGAATTAAAATATCGATATGTTAATATAATATAGAAGTTTCTGATCATTTCAGAAATTATCTTGATTTTCATGGGCGGTGTTCAATTGACTCTGTCATCAATTTTGCTTCGATGTGGGGGGGTGTACACTGATTACAAAGGAATTTTTTTTTTACTAAACTATTCTTTTTTCTTCTGTTTCACGCTGTATCCCGTATATGACATGTGACATTTGTACCCCAATAGTAAAAACAAACTGTTATTATAAGGTTCTTTTAAAAAAAACTTAAAATTATTCTTATATCAGCATCAGAAAATGTTAGAAGTTGTAACACCTGCTTGTACTTTTGATATAAACCCCCCCTCCCCCTGTACTCTAGCTCGTGTACAAAGTTGTGACGTCACACGCCAATTTGGTTCAGTTTTTAAATAAAAAAAATATTTAGTTATTGTTTACGAATAATGTATATTGTTGTTATATGAAGTTAATGTCAGTTGTAATCTGCGACAGTCACGTTGTATGTTGATAATAATAATATTTTCAAAGTTATATTTGATATTTTATACATCAATAGAAATTTGTCTGTTTTATTTTAATGATTTTCGTTTGAAATTAAAATATTCCGAGTCCGAATGATACGAAATATTAAATCCCCTTTTTTAAAGAAACATTTGACAGTGTCTGCAACAAACTGTTTTATGACCATATTTGTATATATTTGTAAATTTACATTCGTAGTGCCGCCATAGAGGACTTCCCCTGTGTATACATTCCCAATTAGTATCAGTATTAAACGATTCGGACGATTTATATGTAAGGCTTAGTAAATAAGTATGTACGAGTACATAACGAGTCGGGCAGTCAGCCGAGCTGGCAGGCGTGCCCGCAGCCGGCGGCGCAGAGCGCGTGCGCGGCGGCCCAGGCGCGCATGTGCTGCAGGTGTCCGCCGTGCGCGCAGCCCTGGCACCACGCGTACAGGCCGCGCACGGCGCGCCGGCACACGGCGCACAACGCCGGCGCCGCGCCGCCGCACGCGTCGCAGGGCGCGCGCGCCCGCGTGCGCCGCCCGCAGCGCCCGCAGCACGCCGTCAGCGACGTGCTCTGCTGCGAGATGCCCCACACGCTGCTCACCCACGCGCAGCGGATCACCTGCGACCACATCGACACCATCAAACAGATTAACGGCGAAGCGATCTAACATCTTCCCAAGATATGTAGAGCCAATTTAGCTAATCACACACTTAATGAAGAGATACATTGAATGGTAGGTACCATTCAGTGTATCACTAGCTATGGACAGTAGTAGCACTACCGTGAATTTCACGTTGAAAATGAAGAAGAACATACTCAGATGGTTTGGGCGCATCGAGCGAATAAGTGATTGAAGATATTATGAAGGAAAAGTGAACGGTAACCGTTACCGTTCACTTTTCATTCGTTCACGGAAGAGGATGACTTCGTTTGACCTTCGAAAACACAAACAACAGTATCTACGATACTGAAGAAGGGTCAACTTAAAACCATGAAGACCCCGCGGAGAGGATGGATGACGAGGTTGATGACAGCGGACGAGGCGAAAAAGGTATGCCGAGACCGTATGGTTGGCGCTACCCCCGTTAAGGACACAGTATGAATTAAAGAACACAAAAAAAATTGAAATAGTAGTTCTTGCAAAGTTCAACCAATCAAACTTGTAATCTTTATAATATTATAAACAATAACTGTCAATATATTGTATTCGTCCAAATTCTAGTTGTCAATTTTTCTTTCTGTTTCATATTTTGTAATATTTTAAAAAAAAAATAACTAATATTACATTAACTTACTTTAAATATTCTATTATCAACTTTTCAATAACACCAATTAAACATTTCAAGTATTACAATTTAAATATTAAAGCTATTTACTTCAAACTATATATTTTTTAAACAAAGTGCAACTATATAACAATGCAATGAATCAAAAATAAGTGTATAACACTACCTCAGTGGCCTGGTTCCACAGCTTGTGTCTCTGCAGCAGCTCGATGTAGCCGAGCAGCCACTGCTCCTGGAGACTCTCGTCGATGTACGGGAACAGGTCATTCCTAACAACAATTATGTATTCACTCACTCACTCACTCACTCAGCTTCACGCTGTATTCCGCACATGGCAGGGTAGGCAGAGGGAACTTCCGTTCCCCACTTTCCGCAAATTTGAGGTATTGCGTGTTGAGTACCAGAGCGAAGAAATTAAAACATTAAATATTGAATTTCAAAATATTAAATATTTCATTTTTTCGAGTGGGCATCGGACCCACAATCTATCGTTTACAGTCACACGTTTGTGCCGCTGCGCCGCGAAAGGCCTCGATAATGTATTGTAATTATATTTTTTCTATATTTAACCAGGTTAAATAAATAAAAAATATAATTACAATTACATACAAATACATTTACTAAATACATACAATTACTTACATTACATTATAATGTATTTTTGTTTATAAAGAAAAATATAATTACAATAACATTTAGAAAATTTAGAGCGAAAATATAAAAACATTAAATATTTCATTTCCTCGAGTGGTAATCGAACCCACTACCGTTTTGTGTTCACAGTTACACGCTTGTATCCCCATTGTTTTGTGGTGCTACAAAGTTGTATAGTTCTCAGTATTGTTGTTATACCAAGTTTATCAGATTTATTATTTAGGTAATTTACTTTTCTTATTTCTATCTAATTGATATTTGATGTGCACTTTCAATGCTGAAAGCACACACGATAATGGGATAATGTTTATCAATTCACTGGTAGGTCTCACTTTTACTGCCCAGCTCAAATATTTACGTTAATATATCACACGCCCATAAAAATAATAGAATGATATAACAACCCGCTAATTATGATACTTTTGAAAAACCGGACATTCATAAAAATATAATATTTTCTTAAGTAGTAATAGTTAATGAAAGAAACTTTTTTGAAAACAATAGGATCATAGACCTCTGTGAATAAGCCAGTACTTTTACTGCCCCAGGTGTTTTATAACGCAGTGATCGCTGTTACATTACTTTATTTTTTTACTTTACCACAAAATTATGCCGGCTTTGAACAAAGTAGGACCTCAAATAAATAGTCTATATCTATACTAATAAATAAAATTGGTGTCTGTCTGTGATTTCAAAATTACAATACATAATATAAAGCAAAGTCGCGTTTCCGCGTTTGTCTGTATGTATGTATCTCTAATATATGAAGCATTTTTTTACACATATAAACCTAACTCTTGAATCACTCCACCTATTTAAAAAAACCGCATCCATACATACAGACGCAGAAAGCGACTTTGCTTTATACTATGTATAGATTTAATAACATGACAACAATATGAATGGGTAGTACTTTAGTATTTTCTGTCCAAAGTGTGTAATAACACTTTGAAAAATAGTAAAAATATTAAATAAATAGTCTCTTGCCTAACGATAATTCTTACGAGTTGTCTTTGGAAAGCGGAAATTTGTAAAAATCTCCCTACAGAGATGCTAACAACATAAATAAGTTGTAACAAGCGTATAAGAATTTCGACGGAACTTGGTGAGAACGAATGGCTTAGTTGGTCAGAGCGCTTGAACGGTTTTCAAGAGGCGCGGGTTCAAATCCCGCTTCGTTCAAAATTTTTATACGCTTTTTAAATTTAAGTTTAGTAATATGAATGGACTTAAAAAAATCTGTTTCATTAAACATGAAAACAAATTAAGGTGAATTTATTTACAACATACATTTTTTTTTATTTATTCTCCCAGGTCAATTTCTAAATAGTCCGTGTCCGTTAAGTGTCTGTCCTCGAAACAATCGTTTTTTTTTTCAGGTTAATTTATTTCTTTGCTCAATAATGCCTTTATTATATTAAAAAAAAAAACAGTTCAGTTCAGTTTTGGTTGTTTACAAAAACACGAGTATCTAAAATCTTAGAAAATGTCATTTACAGTTCTTACAAATTAGGAAAAAAATGCTTCCGTATTGCTTGGGAGTTTTAAATGACAATTTCACTTTACTTTTTGTATAAATAAATCACTATAAGAGGTAATAATAAGAACAGCCCATAGAGGTCAGTCTCTCTTCCGCCATACATCATATATCAAAGAACGATGTGACTTAACACTAGGTTCCCAGGTTCCCGCTACCTAACCTGCTACGTACGAGAGTATAAAGCTACAAAAACACAAATACCTATGATCCTGCAACGCCAAGCACACAACGGCCGCCGTCTGGACATCTCCCAAATCCGCGTGCTGTTTCAACGCCGCCGCCAGCAGCGGCGCCGCGTGGAGGCGCGCGCCCGCCCCCGCGCCCGCGCCCGCCGGCCCCAGCGCGCCGCGCCGCCCCTCGCGCACTGTGAGCTCACCGCCCCCATTCGTGGCAGTTGCCGCCCCAGCGGTTGTTACCTCACTTTCCATCTATATTATATACAAAAATATGTATTCATATTTCGTATTACTAACTGTTTGTGAGGATGGATGTTTGTTCCACCTTAACGCAAAAACGGCTGAACCGATTTTGATGAAACTTTAAAGTTATATAGTTTATACATCAGAATAATATATATAGACCACAATTTATGTAAAATATTTGCAAAAGTTCGTTCCAATATAAATATCAAACGATATCAATTTTAATGTCGTGTCGCAGAGGCCGAAGATTGTGGCAGTAAACGCGGCAAGTTATGGGTTTAATCCTCACTCGAAGAATTGTTATGTTCAATATTTTCATATGAAATATCAAACATTTTATTTTTTTGGCTCTAGTAAGTAGGCAAAGGCGGTGTTGAGTTCCACCACTTGACACGCAATGCCTCAAATGCGGCGGAAAGTGGGGGACCGAACGGAGTGTCTTAAGACTAGGTTCCCAAGTTCCCTCTGCCTACCCTGCCATGTGCTCTACCTTCCCGTTATATCGAATTTTTATCACTTCAAAAATTGTCATTCAATATCAATTTAACTCACCGAACCGTTACAATTCTGACTGTTTGATCGTTTCAAAGTGGGCGAAGGCGGCGGCGGGGCGGAGCTGGAGCCCGAGCCCGAACCGGAGCCCGACGACCCACCGGGGGACGACGCTCCCGCTTGGTTACAAGAAGTGTAGTTTATGCCTTCTGTATACAATATAAATTAATATATATATTTTTTATTTAATATGTTCGTGGATTTCTGTTCCTGAACTAAGAGCAAATGTTTACTCAGAGGGTGCCCTGAAATATATCTATCCGATACTTGTTTTCGGCCATACTGGTACGCGACCGCGGAACCCAGATCCGAGCCACCACAGCTATATTTTATATTTCCATCCAGTCGTTTCAATCCAGGTTTATTAGGTTAGGTTTATTATCCCTGAGTTTTGGAGATCTGATAGAAGTAGTTTCATTTAAAAGCCACCATTTGCCATTTTAAAGGAAAGAGACAAGAGAGAGAGAGTTTAGAAACGGCTAGGGGGTCGCTGCTAAACGAGGCGCAGGTACATCGTCCTGCACCTGCGAAAAATGGGCCAAGGCTATCGTGTCAAGTACGGGTACGGCTAAAGAAGCTAGTATCCGGATGGAAACTCCGATTTGCAACGTGGAATATTGGCTCTCTTACCGGACGATGCAGAGTGCTTGCAGATGTACTCTCATGAGACGTCGGGTCCAGCGTCCTTTGTTCCAGGAAACTCGCTGGAAGGGTAATAAGTTCCGTAACATTGGATAGGGTTATCGGCTTATATACAATAGGTTACCTTCTGGTAAAAACAGTGTGGCGGTAGTGTTTTCTGAATAGCTTCACGGCGAAAGCTTGACGGCCAGACATCGCCTTCTTGTCATTGATTTAACGTCAAACCACGGAAGAAAGCAAAAGGAGTAGGCATCTGCTCAAGTGGTGGTTGCATAATAGACCGATAAAGATCGACTTTCTGGTTTGGGATTGAGCTCAGTCTGCAATCATTGCTGCGGGCAGACTCATATACAAACTGGCACGTGCCTGGGATACAGCGACGCAAGATATCACAAAAAGTCCTTGCGTCAAAGATTCCCAGGACACGCTGTTCTCTAATCGTGCTTCTATGAAGGAGAGATGGAGAAGGTACTACCAGGAGTTGGTGAACACTCAGCATCCGTGCTGTCTTCGTGATGACCTACCCCCTACCCTAGGATTTTTTGCCCTAATAACCCTTGACAACATTTTTAATTGCCCTCGACTCATGAAGAACTCAGGGTGAGCGGTAGAATCTGACGATATTCCAATCGAGCGATCGGTGTGCTCATACTTAATGACCTTTTCAATTATATCTCTAATACTGGAAAGATGCCACACCAATGGTGGCATAGTTTCATTACCTTTTATTTACAAGGGAAGGAGCAGTGTTTAAGATTGTGGTAGTTATAGGGCCATTAGGCTTATGAGGCATACCATGAAGCTCTATGAGCGCATCATCAACATCAGACACTGTCGAGAGTGTACAGTTTCTGAGTCCAAATATGGATTTCAGCCAGAATCGGGCACTATAGACACCATTTTTATCCTCATAAATTTAATGTAGGCAGACATCAAATCTATGAGGATAAAAGTGGGAAATACGGAGAGATCTGCATATGGCGTTCTTAGATTTGCAGAAGGCAGTCAGTTTATCCAAAGGAATTCTTGAAACTTGTATTGAGATTATCAGAGACATGTCTTGAAACCTGTATTGAGATTATCACAACTCTGCTTCTATAGTTAGGACGAAGCAGTTGTGAGCTATAGTGTTGCAATTCAGAAACTTCGTGACGGAAATGAAGATGCAGAAGGAGAATGTTCGGCGTAACGCGGTTTGACGAACATAACTCATTCATTCGACATAGTGTTAGAGTCCGCGATATAGCAGCTCCAAGAGCGTACTCTGGGGTATGGTCACGTATGCTGCCGCGGAATCTATATAGGATGCAAGTGCCTTGCTTGGTCTGTCCCTGGAGTGAGACCTCCCCGTTGTTCAAGGAAGCGCTGGTTGGATGTGGAGGACATGTCCTCCACATCCAACCATTGGATCTCATGAGAGTCAATAGTCTTACCACTGAGGATGTCAAAGATCGTGCAAAGTGGGGTAGGTATATCCCGCATAAGATGCCATGTGACTTGGAAGAGGGAATTCGAAAATTTTGTATTAAGACACAGTTGGAAAGGCGGAACTCAATACCATTCTTTTACCAAATAACCAGAAAGAGAAAATGAATATATTTATTTCCCATTTGTCAAGGTCCCCTTGCTCACCACAAGCACCACTCACCAGCGTCCTCGGCGTCGTGGGGCGCGTGGGGCGCGTGGGGCGCGGGCGGCGCGCGCAGCGGGAAGGCCTCGTCGGGCAGCGTCCAGTCGGCGGCGTCCACGTCCACGTAGTGCGCGTCGGCGGCGGAGGCCCAGCCGGCCGCGTGGTGCGGCGGGATGTAGATGCTGTGCGTGGGCAGGCCCAGCACGCCGCTGTGGCGGTGCGCGTGGTGCTCCCAGGCGGGCGCGGGCGGCGGCGCGGGCTCGGCGGCGGCGTAGGGCGGCGGCGCGGGCGGCGCGGGCGGCGGGGCGGGCGGCGCGGGCGGCGCCGGCGCGTCGCGCGCGCTGTACGTGGCGCGCACCACCTCCCACACGTGGCTCACCTGCGAGGTGACACGTTGCACGTTTAATATGAGAGATATTTTCATTACTTCGCTGTGGTCGAGCGTTCCGCCACTCACTCACTTACAATACACAATACCTACAAGTTCTGTAGTATATGAACACTAGATTCCCAAGCGCCCGCGCGAGATACAGTGTGATAAGCTTAAAAAAAAATGACAATAAAAAAACAAGACTTAAATTGTAAAATCAAACAAAAATATCATCAAACAAATTAACAACATATTTTATAGTGATCTATAAAAATAAGCATACTATTATCAGAATTTTTGTATATATACTTACAATAAACCTATGTATAACTGATCACTGTTTGTAGAAGGAAAATGTATCTAAAAATTGAAAAACGGCCAATATTGTATTTTTTTTAATTTTGTCTGTTTGTCTGTGCGTTTGTACGCGCTAATCTCAAAAACAGGTAACCAGATTTAACTGGAGTTTCAACTATTTATTATATTTGGGCTTTCTTTAACATTTAGTGTTATATTTAAGTCGGTTAATTAATATAAAAGTTACGTTAACATAAAATAGAGATTTATAAATAAAATAGAGTAATTCAAGCGTAAAGGCGTGTTCCTATTTTCTAAATACTTTTCGTTTCTCAATTTATCAATAACACCATAAAACATGTAAAAATAAAACTATTCGGCCAATGGTACAAAAAAAGAACACAAACATATCGCCTTACCATATACCGCTGATGTTCACGTGCAACACGCGCATTGTGCTCGGCCAGCACGTGCGGCGCGTGCCCGCGGATGCGATACTGTCGTGCGCACGACAACACCACGCCCTCCACTGTCGTCGCCTCCGCCTCCACCGCAGTCGTGCCTGCCTCCTCTGTCGCCGCCTCCGCCATCGTAGCCGCGGTAGGCGTGTGCCGCCACAGCGCGGAGGCGGCGCCGCCCGCGAAGGCGCGTTCTAGAACGGCCTGCGCTGCTGTACTCAGCGAACCCGCTGTTGGTTGTTTGCGACTGTAAAAAACATTTAATAATTTTATTCATTACTTTTGCCTTGATTTTTTTGATTCACGCTGTATTCCTAGCGGGGTATAAAGAGATAACGAAGCGTGAAACGCTACAGCACCCTTACCTCTTTCGCCTCGTTCACAGTCATCAACCTCTTCATATATGCTCAATGGGAGTCCTCATTCTTTTAACGACCTTGCCAGTAATTAGAAGCAGTAGTCACGATAATAATGAGTTGAAATAAAATGTTGTTAATATGACTATGTACTTACTTATTTATATGTTGGTAAATTAATTTTCACAAATAAAAAAATATATATTAGAGAAGAGGTTTGCCACAATTTTCTATCTTACTAACTGGGAAATAAATAAATAGAAAAGTCATCTGATAAACATTAACAGTGCCAGTGCCGGACGTGGCAGAGGACAACACACAGTACTGACCCCAGCGCGGGCACGTGCCGCTCGGCGGGCGGGGGCGCGTGGGGCGCATGGGGCGCGTGGGGCGCGCGGGGCGCGGCGGGCAGCGCGGGCAGGGGGCGCGTGGGGCGCGCGTGCGCGACGTGCCCGCGCGCCGACACGCACACGCCGTGCGGGTTGGCCCACAGCACGGGGTGCGCGGCCTCGCTGAACCGGTGCCGGTACAGGCTGCAGTCCTGGAGTATCAAAAAGTTAACTATTTCAACTTTATTTCTTGTCTTTTTATGTATATTTGAGAAAAAACGTTTCCGCCCGTATAGGACATTTTGATGTATCTGTTCCTAAGTCTGTTAAGTCTTTTAAGAATCACTCTCCTCTTCCCAAACCTTTTCCTTTGAAGCACAGAAAGAAAGAAACTTCTACGTCAATGCAATCAAAAGATACATATTAGGGGAGGTCCAAAAATTTCCTGGTGACTAGGGGTCATGATAGTAACTAATGATATATAGTTTTTATAAACAACTAACTGGGGCATTTCTGTATTTTTTTCATTAATTTGTCATCATTATTAACAAAGTTATCGCCGAAACAAGTCCTAAACCCGAATATGCACTGCAAGAATGGAGCAAATTGAACGCCGAGCCGTCATCAAGTTCCTCAACAAACAAGAAAAAAGGTTCGAAAGTCATCATGGAAGAGATGCCAGCCGTTTACGGAGACCATTTTTCTTCGAAAACCACTATTTATAAAAAAAGCAAAATAAAACTTTTGTTCACATACTTTTATACAAAACTTATGTCAATTTAAATGATTTAATTCATCATCATCATCATCATTTTCAGCCGTTCGACGCCCACTGCTGGACATAGGCCTCCCCCAAGGATTTCCACGACGATCGGTCTTGCGCCTCCCGCATCCAGCGGTTTCCGGCGATCTTGACCAGATCGTCGGTCCACCTGGTAGGGGGCCTGCCCACTGAGCGTCGTCCGGTTCGTGGTCGCCATTCGAGAACCTTTTCGCCCCAACGGCCATCGGTTCTTCTTGCTATGTGTCCCGCCCACTGCCACTTCAGCTGAGCAATTCTTCGAGCAATGTCGGTAACTTTTGTTCTCCTACGGATCTCTTCATTTTTGATTCGATCGCGTAGGGTAATACCAAGCATTGCTCTCTCCATTGCCCGCTGGGTGACTCTGAGCCTTCTTATGAGACGCATAGTTAGCGACCACGTCTCGCTCCCGTATGTCATTACTGGCAACACGCACTGGTCAAAGACTTTTGTCTTGAGACACTGAGGTAGCTTGGACGTAAAGATTTTTTGTAGCTTCCCGAATGCTGCCCATCCGAGCTGGATTCGACGAGAGATCTCTTTTTCGAAGTTGGACTTACCTAACTGGACCGTGTGTCCCAGGTATACGTAATGGTCAACAACTTCGAGGGTAGTGTTCCCAATAGTAACTGGAGCAGGTACTACATGGGCGTTCGACATAATTTTCGTCTTATCCATGTTTAGCTTTAGTCCTGCTCTTTGAGACACACTACTGAGATTTTCAAGCATAGTGTTCAGATCTTCTAAGGTCTCAGCCAGTAGAACTACATCATCGGCAAAGCGAAGGTGAGTGAGGTACTCGCCATTTATGTTGATGCCGTACCTTTTCCATTCCAGAAGCTTGAAAATATCCTCCAATGCCGTAGTGAAAAGTTTCGGAGAAATTACATCTCCCTGTCTCACACCTCGTTGCAATTGGATAGGATTAGAGCTCTGGTTTTGTACTCGGACCGACATAGTGGCGTGTTCGTAGAGATACCTTAGCACTTCGATATACCTGTAGTCTACTTGGCACCTTTGGAGAGACTGCAGCACTGCCCAGGTCTCAATCGAATCGAAGGCTTTTTCATAGTCCACAAACGCCAAGCAAAGTGGCAAATTATACTCTTCAGACTTCTGTATAACTTGCCGCAGCGTATGTATGTGGTCTATGGTATTAAAGCCTTTTCGGAAACCGGCTTGTTCGGGAGGTTGGAAGTCGTCGAACCTGCAGGCGAGACGATTTGTGATGACTCTCGAAAACAACTTATAGACATGGCTTAGGAGAGAGATTGGTCTGTAATTCTTCAAGAGTGTTTTATCACCCTTTTTGAAAAACAGAACAACGTCTCCTCCACTCCACGCTTTTGGCGTTTTGCCTTCGAGAATGACGGAATTAAACAGTCTCTGGAGGACTTTAAGTATCGGCCTACCGCCCGCTCTCAGAAGTTCTGTAGTGATTCCGTCGTTGCCAGCCGCCTTTTTGTTTTTAAGTTGTTCAAGAGCCATACTAATCTCGCACAGACTGACGTCCGGGATATTCTCAGTATAACGTCGGGTAAGCTCGGCTCTGGGATCTTTAGCCAAACTTTTAAAAGGTGCTCGCGTGGAATACAATTTTCCATAGAAGCTCTCTATCTCTCTCAGAATTTCAGACTTCGTCGAAATTATGCTACCGCTATCAGTTTTCAGCTTTGTCATTTGGCTTTGCCCAATAGACAGATCTCTTGCGAATACTTTGGAGCCTTGGTTCCGCTCGATAGCCTCTTTAATATATGTTACATTAAATTGGCGAAGGTCGCATGTTAAAGATGTAGATATCTGCCTATTTAGCTGCCTATAACGACTAGCATCATCTGATTTCTGTAGCCTCATTTCGCGTCTTTGTTCCATAAGCTGGAGAGTCGTATCGGAGAGTTTCTTTGGTTTTGTACGGTGTGTTTTGAAATACTTGTACCCTACCGTACGGATAGTATCCACTACCTTGTTGTTTAGATCGTCCACATCTAAGTTGTTCTCAAGGGCTGCGAAGCGGTTTTGAAGATTGAGCTGAAAGCTCTCAGGGTTTTGGAGTTGTGCGAGTATTGGTCGGAGCGTAGACTTTATCAATCGTGATCTTTCAAACTTAATGTCGATATTCAATGTGCCTCGTACCAATCGATGATCACTGCCTGTTTTCACAGTGTTGATCACAGAGACATCATTGAATATTTGCTTTTTCGTCGACATGATAAAATCTATCTCATTTTTGACTTTACCATCCGGACTCATCCAGGTCCACTTCCGCTTTTGGGGTTTCTTGAAGAAAGAGTTCATCATATAGAGGCCCTCCTTCTCCATGAAATCAACCAACATTTGGCCTCTGGCGTTCCGTTGCCCAACTCCAAATTGCCCCACTCTCAACTCATCGCCGCAACGTTTCCCCAACCTTGCGTTGAAGTCCCCCATTACAACTGTGTTGTGGGTTTTACAGCTATGCATGGCTTTAGAGATATCCTCATACATAGCTTCCACTTCGTCTTCAGGATGTACCGAGGTCGGAGCATAAACCTGTATGACATTCAACAAATATCGTTTCGATATTCTGAGGATCAGGTACGCTACCCTGCTCGATACACTACCGACGGAAACCACGTTGTTAACAAGGGACTTGTGGACGATATACCCGACACCGCCCAGGGACTGTTGGTGGCCCTCCCGGTAGTATAGCAAGTTACCGGACTTAAGGATTATCGTGTCCTCCCCCTCTCTTCGGACTTCGGATAACCCAATAATATCCCAGTGTAACTTACTTATAGCTTCTTCTAATTTACTAACTTTGCGTCAGTCCTCAGTGTACGCGTGTTATATGTTGCCAGCTCGAGTCGTCGGTGTTGGTAGCCGGATCTTACCCGGTGATTCTTAGCACCCCTTGCTCTGCCGTTACCATAGCCGCTACCGTAGCTAGGAATAGCAGGGCTGCCGGGGACTAGGGGCCGTTTTTGTATTTGGCTATCCATGGGGGGGTTTTGCCGTAATCGCCACGCTTGGCAGGCGGGTTGGCGATCGCAGTATGATTTCAGAAAGAGAGAAAGCCATAGTTTCAGAAAGATGCTGCTGCCCATCTTCTGCTGGCTATAATCCCTTAGTCGCCTTTTACGACACCCACGGGATGAGATGGGGTGGTGTTATTCTAGGCCGGCATCCACACGGCAATTTAATTCATGTACTTACAATTATTGTTTTGAAGTGATAATTTTACTGGAATAAGAAAGTAAAAGAGACTGACACATATAATAATGTAATTCAAGCAGTCGAAGCCCCGGGCGGGTCGCTAGTGAATACTAAAATTAATAACACAATACACTATTGTTCATACATATCTGTAAAACACACAGACGCCAGTTTCCACCGTAGAATACTACTACTACAAAAGACAATTCAACTAATGCCAACTGTAGACAAAACTTGTAAACAAGATAATTATATGCATTACACGTGTCTGTCTATATTTACTATCTATTCTCATGTTGAGACCTGTCGTGGCGCAGCGGCACAAACGTGTCACTGTAAACGATAGGTCGTGGGTTCGATCCCCACTCGAGGAAATTAAATATTTAAAATGTTCAAATTAAATATTTAATATTATCATTTCTTCGCTCTGATTACATGGCAAAGCGCAGCGTTGAGTTCCGCTACTCAACACGCAATGCCTCAAATACGGATACTTAACACTAGGTTCCCAACTTGTCTCTGCCTACCCTGCAGTGTGCGGGATACAGCGTGAAACTGTACTCAGTTTCATGGTATAAATCTGGAAACTTTGTTTGGACGCGCTAATTTGCGGAACTACTGATTTGAATTGATTTTTTTTGTTGGGTTGGACAGTCCATTCAGAAGGTTATATATAACCTTGCCTTATACACTTATATGTAATACAATCTGTATATAATCACTGTCTGTATATGGAAACTTAGAACATGTCATATGTTACAGAATGTTTAATAACGTTTATGATCAAGCGGGCGAAGCCGCAGGATACGCTACAATTCAATACTTTATCTCCAGTATAAATGAGAAATTTAGTATGAGTATACATATATGAGATGGTAAAGCATTTAAAATAATGTAATCTCACCCGACTCGTAGACAGAAACGCATTGGGCGAGGCCTGCCACGCTATGGCGGTGGTGACGTCACGGTGCTCCGCGAACGTCGCCAGGGGCACGTGCGGGCGGCGGACGTCCCACACGTGGACCGCGCAGTCCAGCACCAGCGCGCACGAGGCCACTTGGAACCTGGTGCGGGTTCATATACCGATATTACACGAAGTAGGTGTAGTTGGGTATGACAGATAATTGATTAGCTTTAATTTTTTTCAGAATACTCGCCCTAGTAAAGAGACAAAAAGTGCTGCGTTCAGTTCCGACTGTCAAGACGCAATACCTCAAACTCAGTAAAAAGTGAGACAGTGAGTGACTTAACCCTAGGTTCCTTAGTTGCCTCTGCCAACCCTGCCGATGGGATACAGTGGGAAACTTAATAATATTATTTGATGTGTATTTTGCTGTTCCTGAAGTAGACAATCATCGCTTACCAATCCGAGTGATAAATAGAGATAAACCACCAAACTCACCGTATCCAACAAAACTCGAGGCAATGCGTATTGAATGGAGGAACTAAACGCCGCGCTTTGCCTCTGTATTGGAAACAAACTCAAATATGTCGTTTTTACGATAAATTTATTAAATTTAAAAATATATACATACTTTTTCTGCGGCCTCCATTTGACATGACCTACAGATGCTATTGTGTAAATGGTGTGCTCCAAGTTGGGCCTCGCATGTATGTCCCACACCTGCATACAAATTACATAAACTGATTCAATGCAATTATAGAAATTTTAACGTAGCAGGAAACCGTCGGCTTAGAAAAATATAAACTAAAATATTTAATATAAAACGATAAAAAATTTCAACTGCTTTAAAATGTCAATGAACATTAAAGAAAAAAAACTTTATTAGAAACAGTATAACAAGTTTAACGTAGCGAGCTTTGAACCCACACCTTTTAGAATACGTCTAAGCATTCTGACCACAAAGACACTTTGGACGATCTAAGAGGCGCGGCTTCAACACCGCTACCTATTAATTTTAATGAACATTTAAAGTATCTATACACATTATTCATTACTAAATACAAAAACGAGAAAATCATATAATAATAAAATATATCTATGTTTTATAACATATGTAATAGACATGCAGACCTGACCGACACGCGCGGACAGACGATCTTATCTTACGACCTATTTTAATACTTAATACACGTATGTATGTATATATGTATGTATGTGTATATATATATATATATATATATATATATATATATATATATATATATATATATATATATATATATATATATATATATATATATATATATATATATATATATATATATATATATATATATATAAATAAAGTACATATACTTATACTTTATTAGATACAGTGTGTCGTTTTATCTTTAATTGTTTTGTTTTAAGTCTCTGACTAATCACTGCCTGTACATGGAAGATATTAAAAAAAAAACTCTATGGGGGACTTTTTTCAATGAATTAGGAAATAAGTCATAAATTGGCAGTTTTCACTATTGTATGGCTATATAGTTTAGTTAGTTTAGTTTGATCGATTAATTAATTTAGTTAGGTTAGAAAATAAAAAAAGAAAGTTATGTCTATTCAAAATATTTAGTTCGTCAAAATTGTTACAATATTTATAATAATTTAGCTGACATTTTTGTTTCTGTGTTAAAAGTGATAATGTTATTTAGAACACGAAAGTAATTGAGATTAGCAAATAAAACCATTCGATTTAAGCGGGCAAGACGGTAAGCTGGTCGCTAGTAAGCTATATAGCTGTCGCTAAAAAGTTTTTCAGAGGCAGAGGGAACCTGGGAACCTAGCGTTAAGACACAGAGTTCCCAATTTTCCACCGAGCGCCGATACGCCGTTATCAAAGCAGGGAAATGAAAACATCTCAAACGGGAATCGAATCCACTACCGCTGAAATTTAGATAAATTAACTAACATCTTACAAAAGAATTTAAAGCGTTGATACAACAGGACTTAAAAAGAAAATATATCAAAACTCATCAAATCAAAACAACCGAACTTTAGGACATTCCATTATTGTACATACCTTACTTACTTACTTTGACAGAGGGTACTTGGGAACCTAGTGTTAAGACACTCCGTTCCCAACGTACCACCGAATTTCAGACATTGCGTGTTGAGTGGCGGAACTCAACGCCGCGCGTTGCCTTGTTACAAGAGCGAACAAATGAGAATACTAAATATTTAAATTGAAAATAAGCCGAGTAGCCTCAACGTTAAAATATTACATACCTTTATAGTCTTATCCCTGGAAGCCGTAGCCAACCATGGCACGTCGGGGTGCCAGTCACAGGCGAACACCGGCCCGGAGTGGGCCGTGAACTGGTGAAGGGCTCTCTCGTGGCGACGGCTGTCCCAGAGCTGGACTGTGCCGTTCTCGGACACAGCAGCGAACACGTGGGCCTGGTGTGGGTTGAACTGGACATCGCGGATTGATTCTGTATTACTATGGAATATATAATGGAGAATATATCTATACTTATTATTAACCTGTGACTGATTGCTGTCTGTTCATGGAAGATATATTTTAAAAAATCTTATATATATATATCTTTATATATATATATATATATATATATATATATATATATATATATATATATATATAAATATATATATATATATATATATATATATATATATATATATATATATATATATATATATATATATATATATATATATATATATATATATATATATATATATATATATATATATATATATAAATATATATATATATATATATATATATATATATATATATATATATATATATATATATATATATATATATATATATATATATATATATATATATATATATATATATATATATATATATAAATATATATATATATATATATATATATATATATATATATATATATATATATATAAAATATATATATATATATATATATATATATATATATATATATAGCTTTGCTTCGCTCAGTCCAAGCTAGCCCAGTAGCCCAGTAGGCCACCCACTACAAGCGGTGTACGCAAGTTATGGTCTGAGTCTCACAAGAGACACCTCCTTGCTACACTGTGCTCTCTATTGTTGGTAATTTCCACGGTAACCAAGCTAAGCTCAGAGCTCATTTAGCTCGGTCTCCCCAAGTCCGGTGACGCTGTAGCCAACAGCCAACAGGGCTAACAGCATACTACACATTCTAAGATAGACAGATAGGGAGTTATAATGGTAAAAGCAATGACATAAAACATATATGTTGTAACACTTAAATATTTACAAATTTAATATTTTCATTTTTAATGTTGTAGGATTTAAGATTAAGATTTTTTATATAAAATTATACATAGCTTACCTAATAAATGTTCTAGCAACTTCTTTCATACGCAGATCAAAACATTTCATCATCCCATCTTGTGATCCTGATATTAACAGAGCTGGCTCTGTCAAGTGGAAGCTAACCTATGTAAAAATAATCTACAATATAAAATTGGAATAATTTACTAAGTTAATTTATATATATATATATATATATATATATATATATATATATGTATATGTATATGTATATGTATATGTATATGTATATGTATATGTATATGTATATGTATATGTATATGTATATGTATATGTATATGTATATGTATATGTATATGTATATGTATATGTATATGTATATGTATATGTATATGTATATGTATATGTATATGTATATGTATATGTATATGTATATGTATATGTATATGTATATGTATATGTATATGTATATGTATATGTATATGTATATGTATATGTATATGTATATGTATATGTATATGTATATGTATATGTATATGTATATGTATATGTATATGTATATGTATATGTATATGTATATGTATATGTATATGTATATGTATATGTATATGTATATGTATATGTATATGTATATGTATATGTATATGTATATGTATATGTATATGTATATGTATATGTATATATATATATATATATATATATATATATATATATATATATATATATGCAACTGTAAACTGTCAAGTATTGAGTGGGGTTCTGCCACTCAACATGCATTTCCTTCCAGACATGGCTGGAATATACAATCACAAGTAAGGAATGGAAGTGTCCTAATTTTTCTCACTCAGGTAACAAGATAAAAAGCAGTGTTACACCCCGCCACTTCAACACACAATGTATGAAAACATGACCTAGAAGAATACTGAGAATCATAACACTAGGTTCCTCCTGCCTACCATGTTGAATATGGAATAAATTTTCACCCTACAAAAATGTCTACTGTTACGGCCTCACCTTATTTACAGTTCTTTTATGATCTGAGAACACATGTTCTTGTTTTGAGCGACCTGATTTGCCTAAATTCCATACAACCACTGCACCATTTGTTGCTGCTGTTGCTAGTGTGTTTTCTAAAAAAATATTTAAATATTCATTGACTATATATTTCGTATTAAAATAAATTTAATTAAAAAAGACAAACTTGTGTTTTGATTATATTTTAAAAGGTTTTCTTTTATTTTTATGTCAAATTATAATTTATTATAGTTCAATCACAATTTAATATATATTTAAAAATAGATAAACATCATTAGGTAAGATAATTGTAATACAATTAAAAATATTTTTACCTTCTATTGTGCTCCATGCAACATCAATTGATGAAAAATTTAAGTTCAAATTCTTTCCTACTCTCAAGTTGCATACTTCTGAGAATTCATTGTCTCCAATCGAAAATACTTTAAATACTGTAAAAACGAATTAATGGTTAGTTACAATAGGAACATTTCATAATGACATGTCAGTTATAATTTAGATATTTGTTACAATATTTACAAACCATTTCGTCCAGCTATTACTACTTGACTACAATCTTTGTTTAAAGCTAACGCATTTGCTGGACCTTCCTGTGAAACACATATTGTATTTGACGGTATCATTTTATTCCAAAAGTATAAAATTAAATTATTTACTGTACATTTAAAATAGCAACTTTAAAACTTGTAACGTTTCACATGAGAGCACGGCGTGATTGCTCATAATAAATTGAGAGCTAACGCTTGCTTGAACTCTCGGACTGATAATAGAATAATCACTTTGGTTTGATATACTATTTAGATATTATTTATTTACAAAATTTGAGGAATACAACACATCATGTACAGATATGAAAAAATTGTCACTGTGACAAGTGACAGTTAGTAAGAAAATCAGAAATTTCAACTTCAAATTGTTTGCACCGATATTTGTGATTTGTAAATAAATAAGATACTTACTTATTTAGTATAAATATAAGGTATAAGATAACTTTACTACATTCTATTTCTTCAGCATGTCTCAATAATAAATATATTTTATACAGTCAATCAGAATATAATTTATTGAACACATTACTCCGTCCAGAAACAATAAATAATGATGTCAAAGTGCTATTGTCAAACTTGAAACTAGATGTCACGAGTGGAATTATCAATTTTCAATATTGGAAAAATGAATTATTCTTTATTAATTATAAACTAAAATTTGTCGAAATGATCATACTTTGAGCATATATGGAGAGAACATAAATAATACATTGAAGTAGAGACCATGGACGGTGGAGATAGAATTTTAGTGGCCGCAGGATTGACCGCGGCGGTGGTGGTTGGGGCCTTTGTGTTATGGGGTCCAGGAGGGGCTCCGAAGGTTAGGAAACGTCGCGGCCAGATAGCAGGACTACAAAACTTGGGAAGAACTTGCTTTTTAAACACACTACTACAAGCCCTGGCTGCCTGTCCTACTTTTATTGAATGGCTCAAGAAGTATGCTAAGGCCGATGGACATAACAGTATGATTACGACGTTGTACACCGTAATTGAAGGTCTTTAATCTATTAAAGTATTCTATTGCTATAAGTATTATTCAAGAATTATATCTTAGAAGTAACTGTGGTACAGCATTTTATTATTAACTGAGCTGAACATGAAATATTATTTTGATATTATTCAATAATTTATTTATGATAATTTCTTTTGATTGTTAATTTTATAATTTAAATATTACATAGCTTTTTTTATTGCTAGTAAGATTAGGTAGTAGTTTTGTAAATGTATTTCTATTTATGCAATTTGTTGAAATTTGTTATCACCTTACATAAGGTAATTAATATGTTTGACTATTGTATGATATTTTTCTAATATTGGTTAAAAGTCACAAAATATACCTATTTATGCTTTGTTTACTTCTGATATGTATAAATATTTTTTTAATTATATTAAAGGGTTTCATATTAGAATCTCTATTAGATTAAGAGAATTCTTACAATTTTGATAATTTTATATAGTATTTTTTCTATTTTTATGTAGTGGTAAATGGTACACATGAATCAGCAAGAGGAACTCCAGTGTGCCCCTTAGGAGTATTACAAGCTTTGAGGGGAGCAGGGTGGGTGGTTCCGGCAGATCAGCAGGATGCCCATGAGTTACTACATGTACTGTTATCTTGTGTTGAAGAAGAGACTTCTGCTATGGCCAAGAAGGTAAATTAAGAATTTTCAGTTTATGTATTTGTTTAAATACAATTTGTGTATTGGCTTTGGCTTATCATTTACTTTAAGTAATATTTTTAAAAGAGCAACTGTTGAGTTTTTTGCTAGCTCTTCTCAACAGACCTGCTTTACAAGTCAGTCAGTGTCAGCTTCCAGTAGGACTGACGCTACAGACATTTCTAAGTAACTTGACAATTTAAAAGTTTATAATGTTTGCAAAGTTATAAAGCTTGTAGTGGCCTAATTGAATAAAAAATATTTAGTTTTTTTTTATTTTATTATTGAAATATATTATAAGATTAGTTGATGTTAAATTAAAATAGTAAAAAACTGAATGTAGTCTAGTAATGTAAATTATATGTTGCGGCCGAGAATTTTCTATTTCGCAATTTAAAAAAGTTGTGAAAAGATGTTTGTGTGTTAAAAGGTTATTACCTAATTAACGATTTTATAAATCATAACACGCCTTGGGAATAAATGCTTGCTCCAGGCTATTTCAAATGTATCATTGTCACAATTGATTATATGATGTAAAATTTTGATTGAAAAAAAGACATATATCGTTGAATTTCTTTTGACGGTTCTTCTAAGGTCTGAGGCAGTAACTTTAGTGAACTGGTGGTAAATTTTTTGACGTTCAAAAAATGAAGCTTGTAACTTTTTATTTTGAATAAAAATATTTAATTTGAATTTGAATTGGATACTGCTATTGTTGATCCATATATTTTTTATTTATAATATTTTAAAAAGTATTAGTGCACATTAAGACCTAACTTCATCAAATTAATTCGCGAAACTAAACGCCGCAATTTGCGATTGATTCAAATGGGAATCAAATCTACAATTAAGTTGGATTGGAAAGTCTTATAACGCTAGGTTTCCAGGAATGTCTTATTAGGGTAGGTTCCCAAGTTCCCTCTGCCTATCCTGCCATGTCCGGGATACAGCGTGAAGCTCAGCTGATATTAAATTGTTCCTCCTCCTATAGCCTGGGTGTCTATCTGATGCACTGGGCCTAGGGGGTAGTCGAGCGTGGTCAGCGCTCGCGTCACCCGCCTCGCCACCCTCAGCTCCGCTGTCACTGCGTGACGGAGTATCCAGACCAGCGAGGCCAGCGTCCGCTGCTCCTCCTGGAGAACCTGAACTTGCTGATCCAGGTTAGTTGTGCTTTGTTATTTTTTTTTAAGAAATACAAGTTATGTTGTATTGTTCAATCGACAAGGAATGTTTATAGAATTTAAATACTAAATTAATTAATTTACCAATTTATTTTAAAAATATAATGTACAATATATAAATAGAAGGACCAATGGCCTGCAGCTTTCAACAATTTCTATATAGTTTTCGTCACAGAGCGTTTAAAAGCCTTAAAAGACAAACAAAAATAAAAGAATAAACTTTTTCGTTCACCAGAGGAACCTCTGCCGTCGCCCCCTCGGCTGTCCAAGGGCGTGTCGCGGTCGTTCTGCCACCTCAGCTCGGTGGGGCGGCGCTGGGCCGCGAGCCCCGCGCGGCCGGCGCCGCAGCCCCCCACCAGGGGCACCCTCGCCTCGAGGACTCACTGCACTGTTTGTAATACTAAGGTATTATATATACATGGTATATTATTGTTATTTGGATGAACAGCTGTACATCCATATTAATTAAATTATAATAAAATTTCTATATAATAAAAGTTGTGCTCCACCACCCTACATACATTGCGTGAAATTTGTTGAATGGTCCCCAGAATCCCATCTGGCTTCGCCGTCATGTACGGTATACAGTGAAAAGCTGTAAAAAATTTTTTCAATGTTTTTATTTTCATACTAAAATTTAGAAATCAATTTACATTAAATTTAGTAATAATATATTGTACATAGGCTAAAATTATGAGTAGGCGAAGCCGCGTTTATGACGGTTTTGAAAGATATATAATAAAATACTATTATAAAGAGCATTTATCATTTATTTTTTAAGAAAGGTAACATTTTTATTGTGCGTTTCAGCAGGCTAATATTAGAAACGGCTTAACCAATTTAAATGGTGTTTTCACTATTGTGTTGTCACTTCTCTCACTAGTTAGCATTTGTTTCCAAATAAAAAACAAATTAATTGAAATACGGTTCATCCGATTGGGAGGTATAATGCCACAAACTAACATACAGATACATCAAAATTGTATGTATATATTTACATTATATAGTCTAATATATTATTATTTCAGAGTCCTGTTCGATATGATAAATTCGATAGTGTTACCTTATCAATGGCGAACGCTAGTATGGGACGCTCCGGATCTTACAGCTTAGCTGGTGAGATATGGTTTTTGTTGCTTTGTAGTTTGTAGTGGGTTCAATTATAAATTAAATAAAAAACAATAATTACTTTTTAACTGTTTAAATATAACCGTAGTTCAATAGTGTCGACTCGCGCTTGACTCAATGTATATAAATATATTATTTCTACGTCCTTATTCTGGTAAGACAAAATGCAGTGTTAAATATTTTCAGATTTTTCGGAAACCGAGTGATAAGACACTCTATTCTTATTAAGATACTTAGGTTTCCCACTTTTCGCCGAATTGAGGAAACATCGCGTGTTGTCGATATCGGAACTTAACGCCGCGTTTTGCGCCTTTTCCAGAGCAAGGAAGTAAAAATAATAATTATTTCATTGATAAAATCATCGGCATCGAAGATTTACATTTTTTAGGTTCCAGTATCAACCCAGAGCTCGGCGTTGTGTCCCTCCATTCAATACGCTATGCCTCAAATTCGGTGGAAAGTGGGAAACGGAACGGAGTGTCTCAACACTAGTCTCCTAATACCCCTCTGCCTCTTCTGCCATGTGCGGGATAAAGCGTGAAGCTGAAAAAAAAACCAGAAAATATTTTATTTAATTTTGTTTTTGTTATCTTAGTAATTGTTTTTTTTATTAGAAATTGAATTGTTTTTTCTGTGGCTTCCAGGGTTACTCCGTGCGTTCACAGCCCCCGAGCTGGTCAAAGGGCTGCGGTGCTCGAAGTGTTCGGAGGACAAGGGGTCAAATTCTCCCTCCGGCGGAGACTCGGACTATAAGAACTTTAAACACATACGAACTGTTAATTTTGGGAAGGTATATTGATTGGTTACTAGCATTCCGCGGCTTCGTCTGTTTAAACATAGCAATTTTACAAAATGACTATTTTTGATATTTATTTTGTAAAATTGCTATTTTATAAAATTGATATTTTATTATTATTTTTTTTAAATTTTTAAACCAATTATACGTACAAACACACAGACAAAATTGTTAAAAACCTTTTCCTTAGTTTCTATTACGTTGAAAAATGGTGCTAATAATATTTCTTCTAATATATATTCCATGTACAGACAGCGATCATATATGGTTAAAATATATATTTTTAATAATAATTTGAGGCCAGTAGTGGCGCAATTATCATTTCTTCCCTCCGGTAACGAGGCCAAACGCGGCGTCGAGTGCCGCAACTCAACTCGTATTACAGTTCTAGAACTAGACGGAAGTTGACACTTTAATTGGCAAATATATATGAAGCTGTGACGGTCCCCGCCAGCTGCCGCCGTGCCTGGTGCTGCAGGTGTCGCGCGTGGAGTGGCGCGGCGGCGCGGCCTCCAAGCGCGGCGACCACGTGGCCTTCCCGGAGACGCTGAGCATGGCGCCCTACGCGCAGCAGCAGCGCCCGCAGGTGTGACACGCCGGAAACTTTACAAATAAAACATATTCATATTTCATTTTTCAAAGTGGTATTCGAAATTAAAACCTTTCGTGTTTCAGTTTCAGTCAAGTGTTCACACTCCGGTTTGTGAGACTGTCCGGTTTTTTAATCGTTGCGTTTTGTTTTGCTATCAAAGCAAATGGAATGAATTTCACCAAATGGAAGTCGAACTCACAATTGCCACGTTTAAAAGCACACACTTATATATATATATATATATATATATATATATATATATATATATATATATATATATATATATATATATATATATATATATATATATATATATATATATATATATAATATATATATATATATATATATATATATATATATATATATATATCACTGCGCTACTCCGATTTATTAATTCAAGATACTATTCTAATTTAGAGTAATATAATTAATAGACAAATGGACTTCCGGGTGTTCCAACGATAAATACGTACGTCAGTGTGCCTCGTAAATATTGCCGAGAATCACAGAAAATTTCATCATAATCACCACGCAATAACTTCTCATGGAAAACTGTCTTCTGAACAGAATATTGTTTACATAACCTAAAACCCACAGAACAATACTTGAAAAGTGTGTCTACTTTGTAAAAGCAAGGATTTGACGATGAGACGCAATAAAACATTATCATTATTCGCGGAGCAAAAGTAAATGAGAGACGAAAATTTGCATACTTAAAAAGAAGAATTGTCACCATCCTGAACGACCCGAGTAAAAATTCGGATATACGACAATGGGACGAATGGGAGATAAGCAAAGAGACTGGGAAGGAGAGACGTTAGCAAGACGAGGCCGGTTCTGATAACGCTGACTCTCGTATAGTGGAAAATCGACTTACTTAAGTACAACAAGAACTTTCCTGCCGGTATCTAAGGTACTCAAGACTACCCCAAAGATGTCCTGATACAACGAAACGGATTAATGAGAAAGAAAAAACAAGAGGATTTGAATGGGAACGCGCTTTACATCAGCTATGACAAACTTATAATTAAACCCAAGAAAGCAAGCGATAATACCAAAGAATGTGAAAAAAGAAAACGAATGCCACTTAGGACTATAACTAAAAGATAATTGCACTATTAAAAGTTAACAAAACAAGCGCACTATGGCACTATGGCAGAAACTTCAGGATTGAATAAACAATGACAACCCCTGCACATCAGGAACTGGAAGCCATCAAACAACAACAGCGAAAACTCAAACTACAACAACTCAATGAATTCCCCAGACAGCGGTCTCCGTGGGGAATGAAAACCGCGACCCTCTAAACATAAAGAAAAATAAAAGAATACAGAAATGGCTATGTAGAGAATAAACATTGTTATCTTAAGAACTAAAGAAAGATTTTGGATGTCGTTGGACTTTCTGAAGTAAGAAGACTGGGTGACACCATTGAAGAACTCAAAAACTATATATTTTAGTACAAAGGAGACACCAAAGACCTCTATGGAATAGGATTCAAGAAGAACAAATCAAACCAGAACTCAAGAAGAACATCATTGAACTCAGAGGTGTTTCAGAGAGAGTAGCATTTCTCAATATAAAGTTATCTGGCCTCAGAAACAACTGGTCACTGGTATATGGACCGACAGAATCTTCAGATTTTAATGGAAACATCGGCAAACAGTACTACTGTGAAGAAACTGTAGTAGGGAAATACGGAAAATGGAAGAGAAACAGTAATCAGAGATCAAAAAAAACCTTAATGAACTCGCAGACATAAATATGGATACCTAACTAAAAAACAAAGAAACAAACACCTAAAACTAAAAGAGAAAGCATTCAAGACATAGCTTCAAATAGATTTTAATAGCATAGCGAAAAAACTTTCCCAATCCGAAGTAGAGTAAGACAGGGGGATCCTCTATCTCCTAAATTGTTCTCTGCTGTGCTGGAAGAGGTTTTGAGAAAACTAATATGGGATGAACTCGGGATCAAAATTGATGGCCACAAAGCATTCATTTTAGGTTTGCAGACGACTTGGTTTTGAAAACAGGTTAAAAATGAAAAAATAGATTATGTTAATACGAGTTAATACTCTTATGTATAGCTACTTAGTGCAGATAATATAATTTCAAAACCAGATGCCACAAGAAATTGACAGGCGAGTAACAGATACATGGAAGAGATATTGGGATCTTCAACACCTGTCTACTACACATACATACTGACATACGGCCGTCCAACTTGGGTCCTGACCCAAAGACTCTCTGACAAACAACTGCCCAAAGAATCCTGGAGAGTAGAATTCGAGAATCTCAACATGAAATGAAAGCTACCAAAGTGAAGATGGTCTGGCCACATTTTAAGACAGCCAGTGGAAAGACGGGCAAAGACCCTCACCAAATGGACGCCGCGTCATACCACGAGAAGGAAAGAAGTAGACAGCTCAAAAGATGGGCTGATGATCTCTGTAAAATAGCAGGGAGTATCTGGATAAGAACAGCCAGAAATAGAGAAGAATGGAAGAAGCTATAGGAGGCCTTTGTGGTGTAGGACACACTGATAACTGATGTGTGAAATTTATTTGTGTAAATGACAAATTACAAAATGCTTATCAGTAATAAAGGCTTTATTATAATTATTATAATTAACAGACGGACCTAGCATCGCTCCTCAGCGAGGGCCGCCTCCGCACCGGCCTGTCCCTCCTCAACGCGTCGGCGGCGGGCGGGGGCGCGCCGGGGGGTGCTCCGGGGGGTGCGCCGGGGGGCGTGCCGGGGGGCGCGCAGTACAAGCTGACGGCGGTGGTGGTGCACGTGGGCGGCCCCCGCTCGGGACACTTCGCCACGTATCGACGTGGTAACGGGTTCGAGACTAAGCGGTGAGTGGGGTGGTGAAGGCGAGTGTGGTGGAGAGTGGTATTTAAATGGCTGGTTCTTTTAGTGTTGTTCACCCACTCACTGAGCGTCATGCTGTATCCCGCTCATGGCAGGGTAGATATAGGGAGGGCACTTAGGAACCTAGTGTTAAGACACTCCGTTCCGTTCTCCACTTTCCACCGATTTTGAGGCTTTTCTTGTTGAGTGGATCAGCTCAACGCCGCGCTTTGCCTTGATACCAGATAGTTAGGGTTTATAGCTGGTAAATTAAAAATATCTCTTATTTTTAACGTTGCACCAAATGCTACGGCTACTTCTTTCGCCTCGTTCACTGTAATCAACCTCTACATACATGCCCTCCGGAGGGTCCTTATGCCTTTTACGTCTACTCCTCTAGTAGAAGGTCAACTGAGATCTTTTTCTCCTTCTCTTACCACTCACTTTTTCTTCATAAATCTTTTTTTGCAATTTTTTCGTCACTTATTCACTCGACGTACCCCAAGTAAGAATGAAAAAGAACGTCCTCGCTCAGATAACCTGAGCATATTCTTCTCCATTCTCAATAATAACTCAAGAATACTTTTAATAAAAAAAAACATATTAAGTAAGTTAATTGTTTTCACAGATGGTGGTACACATCAGACACCCTGGTCCACGAAGTGACGCTACAAGAAGTGCTTCGTTGCGCCGCCTACATGTTGTTCTACGAGAGAACTAACGAACCCGCACCGCCTCCCATCACTACTCACTTTTGAACTAACAGTGCCAATGACTGGCATTGGTTTATGTTGATATTAATAGTGGCTATCGGCATTGAGATATGAGCTCATCACTACTGTTAAGAACTGACACTGTGTGTCCATCACTACACACTTCTAAAAGAGTAGAGTTAATTACTGGATTAATGTGTTATTAATGATAATGGCGATTGGCATTAAGATTTGAGCACATCACTGCTGACAAAAACTGGGTCTTTATCATTGTTCTAACACTACACATTTCTAATTAAACAGTGCCAGTGATTGGCATTCCCTTAAGCCCTTAACCACATAATTATTGCCAATTACTGGCATTGCATTGCTTTTTGAGCTTCATGGTTTATATTTGAATTAAAATCGATTTGATACAAATTGATTCAAATCATAATGTAGTACGCTAATTTGATTAAAAAGTAAATAAAACTTTTAAAATAACTCTTACGGAATTTCACGTCGTACAACTTGATCCAAGATGGCCGTTCGACTGATTTTGGTAGATGATAATTATATATTGTAGGAAAATTTAATATTTATTAGACGAATAGATTTAAAAAAAATGTTATTTTAATTTTCAATTTATAAGCAAGAAATGTCTGTCAAAGCAAGAATATATATGGATTTATAAATTATTTGTTTTAGATATATCTAAAAATAATGTTGCGTATGACAATAAACACGGATACGGTAAGTGATATTTACGAATTAGCACTCGAAAAAATAAAATTTTCATTTTCTCGCTCTGGCACTCTGGAAGCATAGCGCGGCGTTGAGTTCCGCCACACATTACGCAGTTCCTCGATTCGGTAGAAAGTGAAGAACGGGAGTGTTTTAATAGGAACGGAGTGTAACTGGTCTTACGCGCATACTTTATCCGTTGAATTCATTTCATACTTTGCTCCACCTCAACAATCCGCATTAATATCCGCATTGAATAAAAAAATGATAATGCTTTTATCAAGATGGATGCGAAACTTCCGCAAATACAGATGCAAATGTTCGCAACGTAGCTAGTTAACAAAAACTAAGCTATATCAGATTGAAATAATTTTATCAATAATAAATATGCAAGTCGAGCTGTGCCATAATTATTTTAACCACTTTATACGTATTATATCTATAGGATAATATCTACCGCCATCTTAGATCAAGTTTTACGGTTTTTTTTAACATGTCACTTGATACTTAAATACTCATTGTGGAGTCATATTGAATTTGTGTCTATGGTTCATGATAGATCACTATTTTAGTGTTGTACTGCACTTCTGTGTGAGGTAAATTTAAATTAATTAATATCACGTGATAATTACTGCACTAGGAGTAAAATAAGATAAACGATCGGATTAAAAAAAAATAAGTTGATCCGTTAAACGGTTTACTGACGTTAGTACGTATAAAAGCGGTAAATCGATAAGGATATGAAATTCTAATGAAAATTTTATACGCACTGCAAAATTTTACCCTCCTCTTTTAGAATGTTCATAATAAATATTAAATAAATCTGTATAATATGCGCCGATTTAATTTAAATTAGCTTAATTCTAGTATGTTTCTAAATCTATTCTATTACGTAACATATATTTTCCTTAGAGAGATTATTTGAACCCACATCTAATGTCATATTTGTTTTCAAACATTCTGTGATAGAATGGTCACAACTTTAGAAATATTAATTGTAAATATTGTAAAATATCACTTTTAATATTGGAATAAATTTAAATTGATAAATGCTTCAAAACTTTCGGTCTAATAAAAAAAAAAAACGAAAATCTAACACGTAAATTACACTCAGAATTAAAAAAAACACTATTACCAAAAAAATCAATATCTTGGCAAATTGCTATATAACTATATAACTGGTAATCCAATTTTCATTAAATATGAGCTAAGGACTACCACGATAAAAAAGGCTTTCGATATAATCAAAATCATATTATACACAGCTATAGTACCACAGACAGACAGAAGGGACAAACTAATAATAACTAACTCCTCTGTTATGCGTCGGGCGTTAAAAATAGGCTGAATTCATCAAGCTTAGCCTTTTTGTAAATTGGCTGTGTCACGAAAATTATTGGTCGATGTAATTATGTCTTTTTTAAATTGAAACGTTTTTAATATAACATTGTTCTTGTAGATAGAAATGGAATTGTGATACATTGTGTTTGTTCGTAACTCGTTAGTAGTTTTATCTTCGTGCTCGGCTCATTTTGAGTTTAAATTTTAAAATTTGCCTGGTCTTAATTGATTAATACGTAAATAATAATAAATTTTAGTATATATTTATTTTATTATATTGTAAGGCCAAAGCGTGGCGTTCAGTTCCGTCATTCAACACAGTCTTAAGAATTCCGCAGAGGTTGTGTAACGGAAGTGTCTTAACACTAAGTTCTCAGGCTACCTCTGCGTTACCTTCTATATGCGGAACTATATTCCACAATTATATAACGAATTCCGCATTATAAACTGACGCTATCGTCAGTTTATATATATATATATATATATATATATATATATATATATATATATATATATATATATATATATATATATATATATATATATATATATATATATATTCAAATGATATTATAGTGTTGTGATTTAGTTTTGTTAAAATTGTCCACAGGGCGTACTGTTTTATATATTCAAGAAATACAAATAAAAGTAAAAAAAAAGTATATCTTATAATAAACATTTTTTTTTTAATTTTATCTATATTTCTATAATATATTAATAATTTCTGAAATATCTTGTTCATATTCATTATGACTTGATATTATTGTTGTTTTTAACGAAGTTATTAAATATATAAACAAATAATATGATGATATTACATAGGAATAAATACCATCATATAACTTATTAAAATATGAATTTAAATTTTTTACATTGAAAGAGACTAGGCCTACCGTGGCGTAGCGGCTAATACGGCGGAAAGTGGGGAGCGGAACGGGATGTCTTAACACTAAGTTCCCAAGTTCCCTCTGCCCTACCCTGCCATGTGTGGGATACAGCGTGAAGCCGAGTATGAAAGGAAAAATTCAAAATGGTGTTTGTTGAAAGTTTTTAATTATTGACGTCAAACTGCCCTTAACCATTATGATGTTTTTATTTGCTTTAATTGATACTCCCTTTGAAAAAGGGGAATAACACAATAGCATGGGACTTATATAAATTTAATGTCTTGTAATTCCTGTGCAGTTTAATTCTCAACCGTAGCAATAAATTTGAAAAAAGTAACGTCACCCTAAATGTAATACAGTATATTTTTTGAAACCCTATATTGATATCATAATTTTGATCTCGGACATATCTGTGTTTTCTAATTCGGAATCTTACAACTAACTCACTTTTATCTCTTCTGGTAATCAGAAAAATCAAAAATATTTTTGAGATATATCTAAATATATAAACTGATATATTTTTAAATAATCGATTTTATAGCACTGACGTGAATAAGTAATATGAAAGTCATCATCGATTAAAATACAACGCACAAGTCACGTATTGATTTCACATATATTAAAAAAATATATACAGTAATATCTGTACCTACATAAACTAGTGCTCAAAATTGTAACAAAGTTAAATTAAATAAATTAATATATTTATTTGGTGCCATTTACTAATATTAATAAAACTTTTAGAATTTGACCATTTAAAAGTCAGACTTTGTGGATTTTTTATAATATTCAGGATGGGCCAGTTTAAATCAGTGACGTAACATTCCGGATCGCCATACATAGGGACAGATGGCCCTATTTAGAAATATTTTCTATGATTATTTCAATATATTTTCCTTCACTTTAGTTTCATACTGTTCATTTAGCAATCATTTATTTGATTCAAAAGTTTTGGGGTAGGTACCAAATTATTCTAGGATGAGCACGGGCCATCAAGATTTTCTCATTCTTACGTCTATGCTGATATACAATAGAAGAAATAAATATTTCTTCTTCGTTTACGGATTTTAGATTTTTGACCAATTTTATTTTTTTAAGAATCTATGGATAGTTTTTCATATTATTATTTTTCTAAAGGCAGAAAATATTTTATTAGAAGAAAAAGATAATCAAAAGATTATCTTACTACTTACTTACTACTACTACTACTTGCTTCTTCGTTGTAAGCGCTAGTTTGACATCTTAACCAGGCAAAATTATAAATGTAATATCAAGATTCATTTATCTCTCCCAAATCTCTCCAAAAAAAATTTAAAACTTTTATATCAAATTCAATATCGTTTACGTTTTCCGAATTTCATAATATGACTGGTTTAAATCTTGTTACATTTGAACTTTAAGGAAAAAATTTATTAACTAATAGGCACTATATTTGTACTTGTACATTTGTGTTTTATTTAATAAAAACTTTTTAGATTTTGCTTCGTAGTGCAGACTTATTATAGTTTATTAAGTATTAATTTTATAAAAAAGGAAGTTGTGTGTTATTTGGAATGTTATTAAAAAGATGCGGTTGTGAAAATTGAAATTTTTAAGTATTCATAATTGAGGCTAAAAATACAATTCTTTTCTTTCTTTGCTTTTTATGTGTGTACTTGTGAATTTAATTAAAAAAAAATTTTTTAATTTTGTTTAAATATTTTAAACATACAAATGTAGATTAAAAAAGCACGGAATGTTTTTAAAAATGAAATCTTTCACAAGTAATTACTCTTAGCAGAAGTTGCAGTTTTTTTTAAAGTGCATAATATAATAATACGGGTAATTAAAACTTTTAGCACTTAAAAGTATTATTCACAAATTTAGTGAATAAAATTGTTTGATATAGTATGAAATGTTTACGTAACTGGATTCGAAAATACGTACAGTAGGTGCTGGATGCAGATGCAGTCACGCCATGATCATTTATTTTATTTAACGTCTCGATTACAACACGACTTCTGTCCAGTACAATGTAAATAAGTAACTTGTAGATATAGCATATTTATAACATTTGTTTCTTAATTCCTATTAAATGTCACATTTTAAATATTTTTCCTCTAAAATTCTATATTATAATTTGATTCAACGTTAACGATGAATACTGTATTTTTTATATATATTTAGTTTTATACTCATATGTACTTTTTTTATAATTAGATATTTATTTTTGTTGTATAATTTAGATTGCTGTACTTATTAGAACAGTTTTTGACATATTGGTATATTTGACTGTATCTTAATTTACTCTAAAGCATTTATTAAATGTAAATCATTATTCAATATTATACACACAAAGAAGAAGGTTATTATATAGATAATTAGCTAGGATTTTGATTATCTTCTAATAAAGTAGCATTTTACTATATAGGTACATAAGTAATGCCTATATATGTTACCTACTTCTGTGTTAATTTGTGTCATATAATGTGTTTTTAGAAAAGGCGAGAATGAATTTGTATTAGTTTTATTTTATTATATATATTTTTAGTCCAAAGTTCTTAATCAATATTGTATACATTAATATCTATTTTAATATATAATAATTATGAGTTTGATTTCTGTTTGGGGAAAACAAGAGAAAATATGGCATTGAGTAAGTGAAACTCAACATTAAATCTCTAGTAAACTGAGCTGTGCATGGGGAACATAGTGTCTTAACACTAATTTCCCTCTGCCTCTCCTGCCATATGCGGAATACTGCATGAAGATGCATATTATTATTGATATAATTTTTAACTTCACCGGCACATAGCAGGCAGGCAGGGAGAACCTTGCAACTAACTGTTAAAATGATTCTGTTTCCCATTTTAACAACTAAGGAGGCATTATTCATTGAACCCACAACCTGTCACGTTTACAGCCATATGTTTGTGCTCCTGCACCATGACTGACCTCAATTAACTCTAGAAATGTATGACTCGACTGTTCTGATTTCTTTGAAGTGTTTTTACAATTTACACTGGAAGTTAATCATATCATCAATTTCAATGTTGTGTAATAAATACATAAATATTATGTAATATTATATATATTATGTAATTTTTAAATTTTAGTAGAAAAACTGTTATATTTTGTAACTATTAGTCTATATTGTAGTTCAGTGTTTTCATTTGTTTTTAGTTCCTATTTAGTTGAGAGATTGTGGCTTCCGATGGAACAATGTGTCAATGTAGATAGGGCGGACTGTTTGATCTAATTATTTACAAATAAAGTGTATTGTAAGATTGTTTTATTTTTTCCTTAACTAGTGTTATCTATATATCTATGTTTATTTATGGCCACCTTATTTACTATATTATATGATGGATATTGCCTTGTTTTTTTTTCAAATATTGTTTTTTGTTAAATATATTTATATTGAGGCCTGTCGTGGCGCAGCGGCACAAGAGTGTGACTGTAACCGACAGTTTCTGGGTTCGATCCCCAGTCGAGGAAATGAAATATTTAATATTTTCAATTAATGTTTCATTTCTTCACTATGGTGATAAGGCAAAGCGCGGCGTTGAGTTCCGCCACTCAACACGCAATGCCTCAAATTCTGCGGAAAGTGGGGAACGGAGTGTCTTAACACTAGGGAGAGGGAACCCGGGAAGGTTCCCTCTGCCTACCCTGCCTCGTGCGGGATACAGCGTGAAGCTGAGAGATTTTTATTTATAATTATATTATACAAAAAATTGGAAATATTTCTTTTCTATTGTAGACCACAATAATCATAATTCAATTTATTGCATTACGAAAAGCTCAGAATCTGACTATAAATGCAATGGTTGTGTGCTCCCCTTGCTTGGGAGAGTTAATATACTTAAATTATTTTAATTATTTCTATTAAAACAAAGTATATATCTTGATAATTGATTCACAGATATGTTATCTTTACATATTTCTTATTTATTATAATAGTATATATTCATTGAATGTTAGTGTACAGATTAGGATGAGTGTGGCCTAAAATTAAAATTAATCTAAAGATCATGAGAGATCAATAATAAAAAAACACTTATAGAAGACATAATATCAAACAAATAAGATGTATTTATTATTTTTATTACCTTATGTAGTAAAAACAATTTTGTAGTGTCAGGTAGACAGGAAATTTATACAAATTTACCCATGTTTCTCATTAAATATAGAATATCACTTAAATGTATAACACTAATTACAATTTAATTGTAGTTCCATGTTATGACATGCTGTCGATGAGGGATGCGCGCATGGTTGAGGTGATTGCTGTGGGCTTAGCATCATTCAGCTTGAAAACACTTTCAATAACGGAAATCTCTGTAGATGTTGTGTCCATGCCACAGAATGCACTCCAGTCGTTGACAACCAGTCCTGCGGCAACCACGTCACTACCTCTATTAACTGTTCCCGCTACTAATGGAATTTGTAACAATGATGAAAGCTCGTCTTGGTCCTGGATAGTAGTTTTAGGGTGTACCAGCCCTCCACGGTTACTGAGCGCTGTGTATGACCCAACCAGAACATTGCCGGCCACTGTTTGTCTGAACACTTCTACATTTAATGTGTCAGCTAGAATTTCTTCAGTATCTTTGTCCAGATCTGGGTGAACGAGCGCTACGTAGTCGTTACACGCGATAACGTTACCCAGAGCGCTCAAACGCTCCTCCACCCTCTGCACTTTGACGGAATCCGGTAAACTGTTTCTAATATGTTGTAACTCTGTGTCTGTAGTAGAAGATGGTACTATAAGTCCATTTTTGTTAGCAACCGTCATACGGCCGATGATCCTGCACCCAGCAATGCTGACATGGACCACTGGGACCGTTTCAGCAAGTTCAGCCTCAAACACACTGTAGAAGTTCTCCGACCCGCCGATAGCGACGAGGCAATAAGAATTAGTTAGTTTACTAAAAACTCCGACTTCATTATTATTCTCGAATTGTACTCGGACCGCCATGATGTTTATTTAGCTTCGCTGTTGTCGCCGAGGGCCGGAATGTTGTAAAAGTTAAATTAACCTCACGTGGAGAGGTGATACACCTCGATCAATGCGTTTTATTTGACGGCTGTCAAAAAATAAAGCCCTTTTGGCGGACGCCGCTGTCATATATACGTTTATGTGTGTGCTATTTTTGTTACTTCATTAGTATTTACTTCCATAATATTGTGCAATATTATGCGTTCAATTTTATGATGAGTTTTGTAAATAAAAATAAAATACTTTTCAATCTATTTATTAAAGTATGGTAATATTTTTTGGATTTATATTATTGAATTCTGATTTTTTAATTTTAAAATATGATTCAGCCATAAAAATATGCTCCATGCATATTAGTAAAAAACAAACAAAATATTGTAGTATAACTGTTAAATTTAGTAGATAATTTAGTTATAAAAAGGACTACTAAAGGACTTTAGGTGTTAATGATTAAGTAATAATTACAGAGTTTGAAAAATTGTATGTATCTCAGAGAGTATATTCGAGCATAAAAATCGATATTTATTTAAATTTCTACATTAAAAATGAGATTTCACTTTAGTGGTCAATCCAAAATTAAATTGAAGACCGTTCATGCTCAAAATTATTATGCAGTAACGAAAAGAAAAACTATAATTAACATACAAACTGAACCTTACTTTTTCATTTTAAAAATGTCAAAAATGGCATAAAAATGTTCTAATATCATAGTATTATTAAAATCGTTGCTTATTTTCATATTAGTCGTGGGATATTATTATTTAGACAATATGTCTTCAACGCAAATATAAAATGTATAAAATTACAAATTTAAATAGTTTTATAGATAATCAAGAAGTTGCTTTCCCCAGCGATAGAGTGCAGGAGATAAGACGTTCTGTTCTAGCGCCTGTTATTTACAGGCCAAATATACAGGACACGTTACGAAGAGTTAAATTTAAGTTCCACAGGACTTGCAGTTATTCTAATTTAATACGGGTAATTTGTATATACATATTTTGTTTTTAGGATTTCGTACCTGAAAAGTACAAAAGAGAATCCCTATAGGATGACTTTGTTTATCTACCTGTAATATCTCAAAAGCGTCATGTTTATCATGTGAACTGTTTAACTTTCAAATATATAGCTCAAACTGCCTCTTGGAGCACAGAAACATTTAAGCTTCCCATACAACGTAATCAAAAATACGATCATTTATGCGCCGCTGATGGTGCATTGTGTATGAAATTTGTCGCCAACGGCACTTTCTGTATGTCTACAGTTATGAAATTTGCCATTAAATGAGAGCTCACAAAACGAACAAAAGAAAAAAATAGAAAAGTTACAAGTTTATTACTATAATATTTATGAAATATAGTTATAAATTTATAATATTTATAAAAAAATATAAGTATGTATTAAATGAATTTCGTAAAAACAATTTCAATTTACATTTGTAATCGATTCTACACAAAATGAGTGCACGTATGCGCTACAAACTCAAATTTGTAAAATTATTCGTCCCGTTAACCTACAATCCTAAAAATGGTACGGAACCGTCTGTGGACAAGTACGACTCGCACAGCGCACTTATCTGATTTATTATGTACAGAGAACTCTGGTGGTAACAAACTCCGTTCGTTACTTTGATACGAATGCTTTATATTTTTCATGAGCAAAATGATATATAATTTAATTATTAATAAAAGAACATCTATTTAACAGTATACTTTAATAGGAATGTAACGTAGCTGAGGGTCAGACGCTGCTTATTTATTGGGGCTCGAAGGCGTCGGAGAGCAGAGTGACTATAAGCATGTCCGCGTCCAGCTGCTCCTCCTTACATATGCCTGTTAGTACAAGGGGTTATTAATATATACAAGTTAACTATGTAGTTGAAAAAAAAATTTAGTGTTAAAATTCTCCGTTGTGTTTTGTAATGAATTCAATCTCATGGAGCTAGCTAGCGAGTATATTATTATAGTAAATTTTGTATTAAAGAGCAACTGTTGTGTTTGCTACTGGTGGTTTTCATACTTCTGAGACGTTATTTTGTGCATACAAATAATCTGGTTGACTGTTTAAAGAATATTTGGAATTTGAATTAAAAAAATCCTAAACCATTTTGTTTCTTATTAAGATTAGAAGATTTAGAATATAACATTAATTAAAATATAAACTTTTCTCCAAATCGACTTCTCCTACGACCATAACTTGTCCCTAAATTACATAACTTCCCAAACGCTCAATGATTGCGATACATTTGTTAATAATTTTCGTAATATTTTTACATAATATCACACAATGTTATTTGTATACAGCCAAATCAGCCACTCAACATGCAGCGCGATAGGGACTTGCGCTCCATTGCGCAACAGACTGATATAAGCTGTCGTTACTCTTCGGGAGTTGGGTCGCCTGGTTTGTTTTTTAATTTCTAATTTTAAATCGATATATACGTTTAAGTTGTTTCTGTTTCTGTATCCCACATATATTAGAGGAGGCAGAGGGAACTTGTGAACCTAGTGTTAAGTCACTCTGTTCCCATGAAGACGGAGAGTGCGTTTCCTATTTACCGCCAAATTTTAGGCGTTTTGTGGAACTGCATTTTGTCTAGTCGCCTGAGCGAAGAGATAAAAAAATTACATGTTTCATGTTGTCGAATCGTGATGGAACCCACAACCAGTGCGTTTACGGTCGCTGTTGCCTCTGCGCCACGATAGACTCAAAATTTTTAATAGCTATGATAAAAATAAAAAAAAAACGTTTAAGATAAAAAAAAAGATAAAAATATTAAGATAAAATGAACTTCCACGATAAGGCTTAGATGTGTTATCGTGTTATTTGGTAGATAAATATGTTGATCACATTTCTTATTATTTCTTTTATATGTGTAAAACAATTAATATATAATGTTTCCCAAGAGGTATAGATATATTTATTAAATAGCTCACAAATCATTGATAATTCAAACAATCTTTAACATAGATGCTAACAACATCAATAAGTTGTAACAAGCGTATAAGAATTTTAACGTAGCTTAATGAGAGCGTATAGCTTAGTGATCAGTGTTTGGACGGCTTCCAAAATACACGGGTTCGAATACGGCTACGTACAAAATTATTATACGTTTATCAGAATAAATATATATATTATATAATTTTGTAATTGCCCAGTAAGCCTGACAGAAAGTGAAGAGCAACGTATCTTACGCGCCCGCATTGCTGATTCATTAACAGTGTCGTCCCCCGCATCCTCACTGATACAGCCTACGCGACGTTCCGTGTCTATACTTGGATCTGTATGCGCTTTGTTGTTGAAGAAACAGGTAGAAAACGATAATTTGGTACTAATGAGCATAAAGTTGTTTTTTTTTGTATGTTAAAATTGTTCTGCAAAGTTTTTTTAAAACTAAATTATTATTGCCCTTAAAATTGTTTTTATACAGAAGGAATTTAGGAATCTAGTGTTAAGACACTCAGATCCCGTTAAGAGACTTTCGGTTTCCCACTCTCCGCCAAGCTCTGGTGGTATTGTGTGTTGATTGGCGGAATTTAACGACGCGCTTTATTGTTGCTCTGGTTGAAAGAAGAAAATAATATCAAATAATTTCATTTACTCGAGTACGAACCGAACCAACTAGGGGTAGGGAATGGAACGGAGGGTCTTAACACTCGGTTCGAAAGCACCCTCTGCCTACAGTGCCATGTGTGGTATACAGCGCGAAGCTTAAAAAATATCAAATCAATAACAGTTTCACGCTGTGTAGTCTAACAAGATAAGTTTTAACTACTGTAAAGTGTTCGAAACGTTGTATTTCTAAAATTTTATAAAAATTGATATATGCGATCAATCCGGTGAAAATTGTTTCATTTAACTCAGCTTCACGCTGTATCCCGCACATGGCAGAGTAGGCAGAGGAAACTTGGGAACCTAGTGTTAAGACACTTCGTTCCACTTCCGTTCCCCACTTTGCGTCGAATTTGAGGCATCTAAAACATATTGTGGTAAACCCAGGGTTCAAACGAGAAGCACGCGACCAGCGCGTCGGCCAGCAACCACTCGGACAACATCTGCCGCATCTGCTTCGGCGGCGCGTCGGCGGAGCGGCTGGTGCGGCCGTGCGCGTGCCGCGGCACCATCGCCGCCGTGCACCGCTCCTGCCTGGAGCGCTGGCTGCTGCAGGCCGCCACCTCCTACTGCGAGCTGTGCCGCCACCACTACGTCGTCACTAGGAGTCACAAGTGAGTGCTATATGGGGCGGGAGGTTGTGGGTTCGATACCCGCTCGAGATACACAAAAAGTAAAATTTCAGCTAAATGAATAAAATTTTCAACATCATTGTGGAGCTTAATGTTTTAAATTGACGGAACTTTTTTATTTATTGAATGTAAATAAAGGGATGACAAAATATAATAGTGAAAATTGCATTTAAATATGGTTAACAGTTTTTGAGATTAGCGCGTACGCGCAGACAAACAGACAAAAAATGTACACCATATTACAATAATAAACGTAACAACAAACCCTATAACATTTTTTAAAATTTACCTTGCATGTACAAATGTGATAGAGTGATCAGTTCCAGATTTTCTTTATGAGTACTGATTGTTTACAAAAGGTACAAAAAAAAAACAAAGAATAATTATTATATGTACATAGAAAATATATTTAAAACAACTAAAGTAATTAATTAATAGGATCCAAAATAATGACTTAATTTTTTTACCTGTTTGTCTGTGTGTCTGTACGCGCTTATTGAAACATAGTTAAGCAGAGTTAAATTACTTTCACCATTGTATATTTTTTTGTAACATTTAATGTTTATTTTTATTTCAATTGGTTAATAAATAGTCAAAAACGTCAATTTTAAATATTTAGTTCCACAAAATAAATGGCTACAATTTTTATTATTCATTTAACTAAAATTTTAATTTTCATTTTGCTCTAAAAGTGATAGTGTTATTAGCACACGAATATATTTGAGATTTGTAAATAAAATTGTGTAATCCAAGCGGGCGAAGCCGCGAGCGGGGACCTAGTAATAATAGATATATGTATATGACAGACTCGCATATAATATATTTTTATAAGTATGCAAGGCGGTATCAATGCTTTTAGCAATCTCTTACACGGACGGAATGATATGGGAAAACTTTACAGTTTCTAAGTATATTAAAGAAATTATTATATCATTACATTGAACTGTAAATGGTATATTGACTGTCGTGTGGAGCAGACATACAACGCATACAAATGGTTGTGGGTTCCATTCCCACTCGAGTTGTGGAAATAATATTATGGGTCTTCTCTGTCCATTAAATTAAACCATCAAATGTATTGATTTTTTTTATTATCGTGCGATACATATTATGTACATATGTATGTGGCTTGTTATGATTTACAGCGGACTGCCCTTTCCAATTTGGTACATTTTTGCCTACGCATATATATAGCTTCAACAATATTAATATTTTCATTTGCAAGAGGCAAAGAACGGAGTGTCTTAACACTAGGTTATGAAGTTTCCTCTGCCTACCCTGTCATGTGCTGGATATAGGATGAAGCTAAAAAACAGAAAAATAATTAATTCATAATTTTTCTCTTATGTTTTTGCTTTGTCTAATAAGAACCAATGGGGAAATACTTATATTATTTACAACTCACCTTCACGCTTTACCCGCATATGGCAGGGTAGGCAGAGGGAACTTAGGAACCTAGTGTTAAGATACCAAATTCCACTTCCGTTGAATACATTATTTATTACAAACGTAATTATTTCTCTCACAAGTCCTTTACTGCGCTCGTTGTCTAAATATATTCGCGTAAAACGACCGCCATCGAGAATGATTTATAGCAAGCACAGAAATAGCGATGATAAATTAACTCTATATATATATCTTCAGGTAGGTAGGATATTGAACTGGAGCAAATATCATATTATTATATGTTATATAGTTTAGAGAATATTTTGTTAAATAAACTTTTTATTTGTGAATTTTGATAGTTAACAAGTGTTATACCTACTCTATTGAGTAAAGTAAAATTTTTATTTAATACAAATAAAAAAAAATGCGAATCCCATAGCACAGTAATTCCTATCAAGACACGTTCGTTGCCCACTTTCAACCGCATTCTAGAAATGTTCGTTTCCTCCTCAAGCGGCTGCGTTTCTCTGGCGGTAGCGCCCCACTGGCGACACTTTACATAGATATAAATTTTTCTATTACTTGAACCATCTCGCGTACAATCGGCTAGATTGTCATTGTCCCACCACAATAGCATTAATTTCCACTGGAAACGCTTCTTCTCTTTTACTTCTTAGTGCTCGTTCCGCTATCTCTGCTACACTTTGTCAGAGATATTTATCATAAATATATCCTTTCTTGACCACCTATGCTATAAATACAGCTCTTCCTCCGACCAGAGCTTCAATTTAACCAATGAATTTTTAAATAGGCCCCGTCTCATGACAGTCAATCGGTCTAATCTCGTGCAGATGGTGCTGGCTCCGCTCCGTGCTGGAGTGGCTGCGCTCGGCGGGCGGGCGCGCGCTGGCGGGCGACGCGTGGCGCGGCGCGGCGTTGGGCGCCGCGTCGGTGCTGGGCACGGCGCGCGCGCTGCACGCCTGCGACGCCGCGCTGGCGGCAGGCGGCCGGCGCGGCGGCGCGGCGGCCTTGGCGGCCAATCTCTTCTCGTCGTTGCTTATTGGAGTCATTGGTAATTGACCACTTCAACAATTTAAAAATATTATTAGACAAAGCCTATTATTCAATTCCAGACTATTATAATGATAAGAGTGCGTGGGATTGAATGCTTGAAGCTAATTATTTTATATATTAACTTTAGGTTATATTTTGAAAGAAGCAAGTGTCAAATTTGCTGCTGGCTCTTCTCAGTAGAGTCGCCTTACGAGCCGGTGGTAGCTTTCTATAGGACTGACACTACAGACACTTCTATGTAACTTGACGATTGAAAAGTGCTTGTGATGGCCTAATTGAATAAAGAATATTTGATGTTTTATAGAGTTCATTTGTGATAAGTTTTTTCATTTGAGAAGGCTTTTTTATGATATTTATTATGAAAATAACTGAGTTTTTATTTATAATTGTATTGAAATTATGTTTATAAATTATTACTGTTATTTCTTGTTTGATTCATTTATGTGTATTTTACAATTGTATTATGATATGTACGTTTTGGACAGTTATTATAATATATGTTATTATAAGCTATTTATAAACATACTACCTTCCTATCAAAATTTGTCATAAAAACTTAATAAATTTGTTTTTTTTTTTCAATTTTATGATGTATCCGGCATATTGCAGGGTAACTAAAGGAAACTTGGGAACCTTATGTTAAAACACTCCGCTCCGATCCCCACTTTTGGTTCCAATTTTGGTAATTAAGTATTTGAAAAATGTAACACTATATACGCAATATATAATAATAATATACATTGTCCACAGGCGCTCTAAACGGCCTTCTAACAACGTGGATCCTCCTCAAAATCCAAGAGCACCAACAGTCCTGGCGCAACTGGCGCGACTCCACTCAGCGAGTACGCGTCGCTCTCAACTCCCACGACTCCCAAAATCTTACCGACCCCCTAAACCCCCACTCCCCCCACACTCTCTATTCTCCCGCCCAGCTCTCTCCCGGAGCTTCTCTTGCCACAGTAGTGGAGACCAGGACTGTGGATCAGGCTACGGATGCCACTGATGTACTGGATATATAGATGTCGAGAAATTTTGGACAATTCGTTTTTTTTTTTTTTTTTTTGAGGGTATTTGGAAAAAGAAATTGGATTTTGTCGGTTTTGAGGATATTTTTTTAAAGAATGACACAAATGTTTATATATTTAGTGGTTATAAGCAGTGTTTTTATATTGGCCATGTTGTCGGTAGTGATGGTACGCAATCGTAGTATCATTTAATTTAAATGAATAATGATATTCCTTGTAAACCACGACTGATATGAAATAAATGAAACGCGCATTTGAAATGTTAATCATTTTTTTTATTTCATCATATAAATTAGGTAATATTTAAAATTATAGTCATTTTTCTTAATACGCGTTGATTACTAAGCAGTTATAAATTAAAGTAAGTATATAATTATATATAATATATTAGGTATAGGTATTCATTATATGCGGTCTGGAAGGATACATCTTGCTTATGTTGGCAAATAAGTGAAGGAGATCCCCGGCCTTGTCGATAATAACGTTTCAATTAAACAATCTAAAAATTAAATACTTAAAAAATCGCTCGAAATATTATGTTAGTGCTTACGTCTAATACAAAAATCACATACAACTTGAGATATAATTATTAATAATATAACATAACGTATAATAAATAGAAGAAGAACGAGAGAGTGGAGTGACGAGCGGACGGACAGACGGATTTGGTGGCTCAGCGACTACTCTGTACTGACGGGGGGCGGAGGGCGGAGAGCTGGGTCACTAGGGTTGTTATTGCTCGTCCTTGAAGCGTCGGTAGATGGACTGTACGTAAGTGAACACGCACTTCCAGTCGGGCTTGCGCATGGCGACCATGTCGTCCACGTCCAACAGCGGATAGATGCCCGCTTTCTCACTGCCAAATAATATTTATATTTTAATATTGTTATGTATTTTTGAGTTTGAACTTGGACTGTAATTGCGATAGGTTGTGGGCTCTATTCCCATTTAAAGAAATAAAATGCATATTTTTTTAAATCTTCGCTTTGTTAACAAGCTAAAGCGCGGCGTTGAGTTCCGCCTTTCAACCCTAACACGTGGATACGAAATATATATATATTTTAATTCCTCGCTTTGTTAACTAAGCAAAGTGCGGCGTTGACATCTTCACAATGCCTCAAATTTGGCGGAAAATGGGGAAAAGAACGGATATTCGGCGAGAATAAAAACGTCTTAACACTAGGTTCCCAAGTTCCCTCTGCCTACGCTGCCATGTGCGGGATACAGCGTGAAGCTGAAAAATAATTCAACTTACTCAGCAATTTTGAAGGCGAGCGTGAAATTATGGCGTCGCTTGTCCGCCGTCAGCGCGGAGTAGTCGAAGGCGTCCGGGAGGAAGTGGTGCAGCAGCGCGCAGAACGCCAGCCCGTCCGACCAGCTCGTCGAGAAGTTCTCCAGCTTTACATTCTAATGGAGAACCGAGAATGGAGAATGAAGAATATGATGTTTGCTCGTGATTTTATTCTTTATTTTAGTTAAAAAAACGAATCAATTCAAAATCAGATATCGTGTTTATTGAATATTTATGTCTTTTATATTGGCTAATTAAATAGATTGGGTATTATAATAAACATCTCGTAAGTATTCCAAGGCATTGTTCTGTTGTGGTTAGAAGATATATCATATTTTGTTTAAAATATCTGGTAGAACTCCTGGTCCTATGCTAATATATATTGTAGGCATACAAGGCTTAATATTAAGATGAAATGTATGTGCCTGTAGTTTGCTTAATGTTGATGCTAACTAGGTGTTAGAAGAAACTTTTGTGTTCTTTTTGTATTTACATTTTTTTAATTCAATTAAGAACGAGCTCCTCCAAAGAATTGATTATATGATAGAAAATGGATACGAAATTAAAAAAACGTATAAAAAAATTTGCTTAATTGGTCAGAGCGCTTGGACGGCTCCCAAGAGGCGCGGGTTCAAATCCTGCTTCGTTCAAATTTTTAAACATTTTTTTATTTAGTATTTTTCTTTCCTATAAGTGTGGAATAACACTTTAAAAATAGTAAGCATAAAAAATAGATGCCTACATCTTACTTTAATTTGTTTTGGGTAGGATTCGAACCTGCAACTTCTAACTCACTATTACCAATACTGTATTTACGTAGTACAAAATAAAACACACATCCATGCACTGTACAAACATCGAACCCCAACAGTCCGAACCACAATCTCCACCACACCTTGGGGAGATACCACAAATACATATTATGCAGTCAATCAATGTTAGTCCGTTCATTATTATTTAAAATCACATCACGCCATTGATTAGAAAACGTTTCTCTTGTCTTTTTAATATTTTAGTTTTGCATATTGAACCAAAGTGATAATATTTGGTCATAAATTATATATACATACGTAGTAGTATATAAGTATATGTACATATATATGATGATACAGCGATATATACATTAGCCATATAAAGCGTCAAATAAGCGTGTGAATATGTTGGTGTGGTTTGGTCTTACAATATCGAAAACTTTTTAAATATGTTTCTTAATTTTTTTTAATACATTTATTGCCTCTGTTAAACAGTAAGTTAGATCTAAATATTTAAAATTAATTTAGTATTAAATAGGTGATTGATAAGAGAATTTCATTGTGTTGGAATGTTATTGAATAATTTTTAAATTTTAAATTTAAATTGAATATATGTGGCTTTAAAACCATATTTTTTACGGTCGTTAAGTTGTACTTATGGAATTATACAATTTGTTAGAGACAAAAATATATTTATATAAAAAAACAATTAAAATGAACTAAATATTTTCAATTAATAGATGCAAAAAATGTTATGACATAACAACAAGTTCGATATTGTATATATATAGTTCTATATGGTGTCGATGTGGGTGTGAGTGCGCGGCATGCTACAGTGTTGACATCGGTCGGTACATCCGCGCTCCCTATAAGCCGACGCGCATTGTTCCGCTTTTTGCTCAACTTTCCAATCAAATTACTAAGTATTAATTAAAATTCGCCATTTTCGATGTGCTTGTGACAAAGTCAATGTGCGTCGGCCTTTTTCTTAACTGTGACAACCCTGATACGTACCTTAAGAGAGTTAGGTATATCAACAAAATATTAATATTTCAAGTGTATATATTACATTCTTATTGGGATGCTAATGATCTGTGTGTTAAGGGGTAATAATAAGCATTGTTTCCAGCGCGGGGTCCCGGAGGTACGCAGCAGGGGTCACCGGGGTCAGCGGGGTCGGAGTGTGGTGTACCTCGTATTCCCGGGTCTTGTCGCGACACCACATCAGCAAGCGCTCTTTAATAGTGACGGCGCTGGCTTGCAGCGCGGGGTCCGTGAACTTGAAGTACGGCTGCGACGGAGAGCCCGGGCTCTGCGGGCTCTTGGGGGAGCTACAACCGGACAACCCGCCACTGTTAGACTGACGCCACTGACACCACTGACGCGATAAGCATCGGTGCTCTCACATTGTGTGCATGTCTAATCGCCTAGCGATCGTGTCAGTATGATGGTGGGACTATGACTTGCTATGCTATATGTGGTATGGTAGCAATGTTCTCGAAGCGATGCTATGATGCCTCTAATTTTATAAAAGCGTCTTATATATATGTATATTATGATATTTTATATTAAAATATTCTATTTTTACCTATGAGGTATCTATCGAATCCATGACGCTGCTGAATAAATAAATATGTTGCATTAAATACATTATCAAGCGAAATATATTATGTAGGTATGTATAATTTTATTTTGTATTAAAATTTATATATGGGGACGTCTACTAAGTAAATTGACATAGATATGTTTTTTTTGATTTCGTGTTTACATGTCGGTCGGTTTTGATTATTTTTACATTTGCGAGAAACACTTACTTGGGACTGTTAGTAGAGTTTTGTTTTTCGAGCTGACGAAACTTGGCGAAGGGTGATACAGGCTTCGGTGCCGGCCGGGTCATGCTCTCGATCACTGTCCATACATTATTAATATTGTAGAGCACTATATATGTATACATTTAATATTAAAATAAAAAAAATAGTATAAAAAGAATACCTTTAGAATTTTTAATAGTGGTAGTGCTACTGCTAACGGTTTTCTCGGACGAGTTTCTCCTCACGCTCGATGTTACAGTTACTTCCTCTTCTGCAAACGATAAGAATAATGGTTATAGCACATATAAGAATGAGTCGACATATATATTAAACACTAAAATTAACACTTGAAAACAACAGCAAGACCATACAAATAAATCTTAAGCCATTAGTCAAAATAACACTGTTACGGGAGTCGGTGAAATGAAAACACGTATGTATGTACAATGTACGACGATATGTACAGCGGCGAGGGGTCTGAGGGGGTTTCAGGGGGTACATGCGACGACACAAGCGGTAGGCAGCCCACAGTCCACACACACACGACTCACGCGTCTCTCGCCTCTCTCGCTCTCGTCTCTTTGGAATGTGCTCTACGCGAGCGCCGACACGAGGTCTTCGAACGCGTCGTCCGCGTTGCTCTCGTCCAGGAACTGCAGCTCCGACACCGCTGGCATCGTGCGGCTGCGACCCAGCGCGAACGACTGCAGGCGAGGGGCTGCCACGTAATTCCTCATGCTATTTCTACTTGACGATGTCTGCCCAGTGAAATATGCCTCTACGGTTCGCTTCTTGTCTGGTAGCTCCTCGTGAGTTATGCCTCCTTCATATAGTTTTGGTATAGCTAGCAGGTGCATAGACTTCGTCCGGGAGACCACTTTACGTGGTGATGACGCCTTTGGGGCGAATTCTGCGAGGCGGTGCCATGAGCCTGAGCGTGTCAACGCGGCGCCGGGGCTCGAGCCACGGCTGCCTTGCGACTCGTTGGAAAAGATTGATTCACGTGAGGCGGCGAGGGCGGGGCTCCGGGGGCCGACCGGGGAGCGGGGGCCATCGTGCTCGGAGCGGGGGGAAGCGGCGTGCGGGGGCGCCAGGCGGGTGGAGGCAGGGACAGGGACTGGCAGCCGTACCTGGTTGCGAGTCATCTCTCGTTTCTTCTTCTCTATTTGGGAGATGACTTCATTCTTCGGGGAAGATATTTTATCGAGGACGCCACGCAGGCTGTCGGCAGCACCACGCGTGCGCACTCCCGCCGTGATGGTGGCTGCGCCTCGTACGGGACCACGCATGACTTTAGTTATGACACTGCCATGTTCTGTCGTTGCTCCGTCTTCAAACTCATTCTTATGAGATACTCCATTTTGATATTCCTGCGGAATTTTTGGTTTTGCAGGGCTCACAGACGTGACTCTCGTTGACGGAGGTGAAATATGGTTATAATTATTGGTTTCGTTCATGACAACGTCTGGTAGATAATCAACTTTGTGCGCTTTTGCCTTTTCAATGTCAGGCGTCTGTTGAAGGGGAACAAAAGTGGAAGTAACACTTGGTGGCGTATAATCAACTATAGTAAAAGCGGGTGCAGGAGGTGCGGGAGGTTTATGAACTAGGATCTCGCGACGTTCATTTGAAGCATCACGTCGATGCTTTTCTCTGATTTGTTTTTCATAAAATTCAATTTGTAATTTTTGGGCATCTATTTTAGGAGTTAGGGGTTCTGGGCTACAGAGGGTTTTTGTATCACCTAACTTCTTTACTAATTCAGGTGCTGCTAAATTATTTTGACTCGGTATGGCTTTAATCGGATAATTTTGTGTTACGTGAGTCGGTGTCGTGGGCTGGTATCCATACGATTTAGGTATAGTAGGCGCTTGTGTATTTGTATAATCATTACTAAATTTAGAAGCAGTTAATCCAAGAGATTTTTTAGATTTATCAACTTCGGATGCTAAAATTTTAAAAGGTGCTGTAGAAGTAGGGCTTAAAGGATTAAGTGCATTTGCAAAGGCTGTGTTTTCAGTTAAGGGTGAAACTGGGACACTAGAAGAAGGTGGACTCCATACATTTGGCGAAGCAGAAGTAGGTGACATAATTTTCTTTGGTGGCTTAAATGCAGACATCGGTGCATGTGAAAATTGATTGACTGGAATCGGCTTAGCAACAAACGGTTTTACTATTTGCTTATGAGGCAGTTGTAATGCGGCTGACTGTTGCAGTTGAGGTGGCAATTGTGGCGGGGCTATCGGGACTTGCGAACGCAATGAGTCTCTACGTTGGGAAGCCCAAGGTGGTTTAACTATCTCTGGAGTAATGTCTGCTAAAAATTTCCTAGGACGCGGCGCCGCAGAGTGAGAGGGATCATTTGTGCTTTGCCAAAATCGTTTAGCTGATGATGAACTTGTAAATGTATTACTATCTTCACGTTCTCGACTTTCAAAAGTGTTTTTGATGTTACCGAATCGATTGCTCCAGTTGGCTTGGCCAACTCCACTATTTCTATTATTTTCTTGATTTTTTTGCATGAATGCCAAGAATTTTCGGTCATTATCAGTTTGTGGTTGAAATTCTGGTACTTTAGGAATTTGACGGGTAGCATTTTCATCATCAGTGTCGCTATCGATTTTGTATCCACCTAAAGGCCGTCCAATATCTATTGTATTTGCACGTTTCATCCGGTTACGTTTATTATTATTAAAGCGATTTAAGGGCTTAGAAAGATCATCCGATGTTGGTGCTGCAAAGTTATATCCAGGTGGAGGAGGTCTGTAAAAGGAAGAACGTCGTAAATCTTCTTCTTGTTGTTTCTTTATCACAACAGTTGGCCTGCCTGCTGAAGCCCGTTTTATTGGTGGTGGGATTTCATTCTGTACCTTTGTATCAAATTTATTAGCGATAGCTGCAATACTACTTTTAGTATCCGAATGCCAACGTTCAGCCGCACTTTTTGGGAGTTCAGAGTGTGTTGAATCTGCGATTGAATGCCTGAAAAAATCTGGCTTACGAGGTGCCGGTGCTCTTCTTTCAACGACACATGCATCTTTATTAACTTGAGGCACAATATCATAGCTGGCATTATGGGTGGTTGGTGCTGATTTCTCCTTTGATTCAATAGCATTATGGTAACTAACTTGTTCGTCTACACTTTGTTTCCTTTCCGGTGTTGCAGGTTCCTCAATACTAGGTGCCGATGAAGTCATAGAAGAAGTTGATGGAGTTTTTTTCGTTGAATTCGGAAGTAATTGATCTCTATCCACCATACGTCGGGCTTCCTCCAGTTCCTCTCTAGTGACGCCTACGGTGTATCTAGACGTCCGACTGCGCCTTCTTGGTTTCTTCTTGCATCCATCAAGCCTGTCAGCCGCATCCAAAGCGTCTTCCAGGCGATCAGCTAGTGCGAGGAGTGCGCGCGCCTGCGGGTGGTCGTTGGGCGGCGCGAGGGCGACGCGCAGGCGCTGCAGCGAGCGGCGCACGTCAGCCACCACGTCGTGGGAGGCGGCGCCGAGCCCCGCCAGCAGGCGCCCGCCGCCCGACAGCAGCCCCTGCAGCAGCGGGAGGAGGAGGGACTCACCGCGCTCACTGGACTGCTCCTCTGCGTCCGCCGCCGATCCCGCCGCGGCCAGCGCCTCCGTCACCGCACTCGTACATGCTGTCCAAAAATTAAAAAAAATAGGTACAAGCGTCCTACTAACGTGTGTTTCATACCGTTTTGTAGGATAAAATTTCTAAATGAAGGAAACTAGGCATTGATTTAATTTGGCTTTGAGGTGATAATGAATTGTTTAATTAAGATCATTTTATAAAGATCTGTCAAAAAAATATGGAAGTGGAGGAATGTATGGCAATAAACGTCTTCATAAATAATCATCGGCATTAAGGAAAAAAAATTTAAAAAAGATTTTAAGGCAGTTTACCTTCTTGTTCAGCCATGAGTGTGCGAATGCGCGCGCGCAGGCGGCGCCTCTGCTCGTAGTCACTGCACTCGTCCAACTACAATGTATTTTATATATTAAATATATAATATTCAGCATATATACTTCCAGGTCTTCACTGTTAAATGCACTTATCATTTAGATAATAGATAATTTTAGATACTAGATCTTCCTTCGTGACACGTCAGTCATTTAGTATCGGAAAAACTGTATTGTGCCTTACAAAGTTTACAGTGAATAACATAGGTATATTACAATGTACAATTATATCTTATAATTTACATTTATTGTATAATTTACATTTATTGTATAATTATATCTTATAATTTACATTTATTGTACAATTATATCTTATAATTTACATTTATTGTAATATTCAGAAGTCGAACGCCGGTTTACTTGAATATTAACATAAATTTATATGTCAATAAAGAAATTGTATTTCTATTTACTAATTTTAAAGTGTTCATCCACACTTAGGAAAGGAAAATATTTATTTAGAAAAAATATTAAAAAAATAAATTAAATAAATTTAAACAGATTAATCTCGTATATTATTTAAACGTCGTATTTCAGCCGTGTGATTCCGGCTTAGAATAGGATCACCCTGGTACTGATGGTGTCGTAAGAGGCGACCAAAGTGCGTGTGGTAGAGTCACGTTGCCAATAATGGCAACACGCATGGGCAGACTCGGCATTTAAGACCGGCGTTAAATAGTGGCTTTGGCCACTGCGTTTCGCATAAGGTAATGCCGGGCCCCGGTACCCATCCACCTTAAAGGACGGCAACGCTCCTTTAGCTCCTCTGGAGTTACACAGGGCCGTGGGTGATGGTGATCACTTACCATCAGGTGACCCGTACGCTCGTTTGCCGTCTTTTCCATAAAAAAAAAACGTACCGGGATTGAACCTCTATCTCTTATTAGAAGCCTAACCTGTCCCAACCATACTTTCTCATCAAGCTGCGTCGAAATTATTACAACTTATTTATGTTGTTACGTAAAGAGCAACTCCATGTTGAGTGGCGCAGCCCAACACCGCGTTTTTCGTTTCGTTACCAGAGTGAAGAAATGAAAACATTAAATATTTCATTTATATATTTATTTCCTAAACTTTATATTTTTTTTTATTTCCTAAATGGGGCATCGTATCCACATCCTTTCGCGTTGATAATCGCACACTTCTACCACGGCGCCACGACAGGTCTCAAACAACATTCTAAGATCATTATACTTAAAAGTCAACAAAGTCAACAAACTACTAGTTGAGTGTTAAATAATATATTATCTGTGATAATATTTAAACAACAGTGAAGTAAAGATAAATATACAGAAGTGCTAAATGTAATAATAGGTTTGATGCTTGTATAGCCTCGTAGCTAGGCACTTCTGTGGTACTTTTGTGCAAAGTTCTGCTTAGATTTAAAAAAAAAATCTTTTTCTTCATTTGTCAGCTGCGCTTGCGCTTGTGCTATACCGCACATGGCAGAGTAGGCAGAAGGAACTTGGGAACCTAGTGCTAAGATACTTCCTTTTTATTAAGACGATACGATTCCCATTGTCTGCTGACGCCTGAGCATGAGCATTACGTATTGAGAGTCGGAACGGAGTGTCTCGTTACCAGAGCGAAGAAATGAAAAAACGTTCTCTGCCTATCCTACGCTATGTACAGGATATAGTGTCAAACTTAAAAACGGAATATCTGGACACGAATTTACTGATTTCAGAAAAAAATATATACAAAATCACACTTACATGCGTAACACCCAACATTATTTTTGTTTACACAAAAAAAAATCTCACAACCTTCCCAATCACGAAATAAACTAACAAGCCTGTTTAAGATTAATAATTAAAAACAAAATTAAAAAAAAAATATTATTATTTTAGTTTTTTTCATAGATAACTTCTATTTAAATATATGGTTTATGGTGACGGTGTGTCCACAACGGCCACAACGCTTGTACTGTCCGCGCAAACGGTACACGCTAATGACAGATTTTAAGTATTGCTGATTTCATTTTACCGCGGCCAATTTCACTTGGTGCTGTTTTTTTTTTTGTTGATTACTTTCAATAATCCAAATAAAGATGTAAGTTGCTGTTCTTTTTTTGTGTGACAGCCGTTTTGGTACTTTAGTGAATACATCTTATTGTTTTGTTTAACTATTTTTAAAGAAATTACGTTGGAGAAGATTATAAAATTATTTAAAACATATATTTATTTAACAATTATTGAAAATTTATATTTAAATAATAATATAGAGGTTGTGGATTCACTTCATGAGACTGACTTGAGGAAATGAAATATCTTTATTATCTTTACGGTGGAAATGAAAATCTACCGTAAAGATAATAAATGAAAAAAAATTGGGGAAATGAAATATCTTTATTATCTTTACGGTACGGTACGCCACTATGTTGAGTTCCGTCACTTACTTTTCATTCAATTTACGAAACAATACTGCGAATACGATTACGAAACAAAATTAACGCCGAAATTGGCTTTATAATAGATTAAAAAATATTTAAATAAATAATATAATAATAATTATTATATTATAATTTACATTATAATAACTTGTGCGTACGTCTGTACAAGTTTTCACAATTAACCGTCCCCCCCGTTCAAGCGGAAGTGGTCAGCGGAAACCGGAACTAACCACACTTTAGCTCTTTGTTACATACAATTTAACATACATTCGTATTTTGTCGCATTAAACATACTTCGACATGGTTTTAGTAAATACTTTCTACCGCTACTTCTGTTTAACGTTACTTTTCGGTTCGGTTTTCGGCTTTTCTGTACTTTATTTTGTTGACCGTCAGTCATGAAGCTAGAATTGATATCAAAATTTAGGTCTATAGTGTAAGTATGGAGTACAGAAAATAATTAATGCTTCTATGTCAACGCATTTAACAGATTCGACGCAATCGAAAGAAAATTCATATCCTAATTTCCTATAGAGAATTTGCAATAAACATAAAGAAAAAAATACGTAATATGAATTTATACGTTTAAAAATTTTACAGAAAAAATGTTAAACACTTATTTCATTTAAAATGTATTGTATACACAAACTTATTTTGTCAAGTTTCACGTGTTGAACTTCCCTTTTACTTACCGTCTTGAAATTGGTACAGAACCTTCTGGGGACTAGTTTGACTCGGACTTACAACAATTTTTTTTATGTTCTTTGTAAATATTTACAGAGACTTTTTATTTTAGATAAATGTTTTTAATTTGTTTTTTATACATATTTCCGCGTATTTCGTTTAAAAGAATATGCAAATTTTTATTGAACCCGCAATTTCAAGTAACGTGTCGAATTCATATAATTATGTGTTACATTTGATACTTTTAAACGATTCGGTGTAATAGCAGCGGGACATCGAGAAGTTAAATAGCCGGCGCATCTTATGAAATTTTATATTTTCTTGTTTATTTTGGCAGTTTTAAAATAAATAAAATGTATAACTAGGATTATCTTCTCGCTGATAAGATCGATATTGGGGCTAATTTTTTTTTTTTTTTTTGTATCCTGCAACTTAGCAATCTGTTTTTCAAAACAATAATCTAATCATTTGTCAGGTTTCCCTCGTCAAATTGTCTTTAGCTGAGTTTTGCATCCAGTGATGCTAGTCCATCGTTTGTCTGCGAATCTTAACTCAAGATCCGCTATACTATTTCTCTTGAGGCGAGTATATTTTAAACTGCCTTCTCTCCGTAAGTCAGCAGCCAATATGTTTATATGTTGGTCCATTTTTGCTTGATAATTCCTACTGTAAGATTCAATTTCTTGTTCAACTGTTCTCATATTGTACATAGCTCGCATTGTTTTGCTCTGAAATCTTTCCAGTATTTCTATATTGCTACAGCTAGCTGAACCCCAGAGCTGAATACCGTATGTCCATACGGGCTTCAGTATGGATTTGTATATGATCATTTTACTGGCGTCTGTCAACTGTGATTTACGTCCGATGAGCCAGTACATGTTGCGGAGTTTGAGGTCTAATTGTTTTCTTTTAGTCCAGATGTGTTTGCGCCAGGTAAGACGGCGATCTAGATGCATACCTAGGTATTTGGCGTCTTCTTGTTGAGGGACGTCTTTATTGTATAGTTTCACAGGTGGACAGGTTTTCCTTCTGAGTGCAAATGTAACCTGGACTGACTTATCAGTATTGGCTTTAATGCGCCATAGATCAAACCATGCTTCGATAAGGGTCAGATGTGATTGGAGGTTTTCAGATGCAGCAACGTGATTTTCATGAACCGAGAGGACTGCAGTATCGTCTGCGTATGTCGCTGTGGTGGTGTAACTGGCGGTGGGTAGATCCGCTGTGAAAATAAGATAGAGGACTGGTCCCAAAATACTTCCCTGTGGAACACCTGAATTGATCTCGTACATTTGTGACGTGTCGGAATTTTGTCTCACTTCATAGCATCTTTTCTCTAGGTAAGATTTTAGAATTGGAAAAAAGGAGTGTGGTAGTATGTTTTTGATTTTATAGAGTAGCCCTTTATGCCATACTTTGTCAAATGCCTGACTTATATCCAAGAAAATTGCGCAGTATTATTGTTTGTTTTCCAATGCCCTGCCAATGACGTCTACTAACCGGTGCACTTGCTCAATAGTCCCATGGCCTTCTCTAAATCCGAACTGGTGACTTGGTATTACTTCCCTTAAGTGTTCCTGCATTCTATTCAGTATCATTTTTTCCATTAACTTTCCTACAACGGGTAGGAGACTTATCGGTCTGTACGAAGACGCTTCTTGAGCTGGTTTACCTGGCTTCAAGATCATCACTACCTGTGCGATTTTCCATTGGCTGGGATAGTAAGAAAGTCTTAGACATGCATTAAAAATAGTAAGTATAAGCAGAGCTCCTTTCTTTGGCAGATGTTTTAGTAGGGTAGCGTCAATTTGATCGTATCCCGGGCACTTTTCTGCTTGGAGTTTTCCAATTTCATGTTTCAGTTCTTTCGGTGTGATATGTTTTAGTGGTAAACACATTTGTGTAGGTGAGCTCAGATATTTCTCTATTTCACTAATGAGAAAGCTTTTTTATGCTAGAGGTTGTATGCACTTCGTATCTTTAGGGTCATGTTAGGGTAGGCAGAGGGAGCTTGGGGACCTTGTGTTTAGACACATCGTTTTGCATTGCATGTTGAGTTGGCGGGGTTCAACGCCGCGCTTTGCCTTGTTAGAGGGAACAAATTAAAACATAATTTTTTTCTCGATTTTTATTTCAAATGTTCTATTATCATTAAAAATAACATGAATTCTTGCTTGGGTTCTTCTAAGGTTTGAGGCAGTAACTTTAGTGAACCGGTACTAAATTGTTTGGCGTTAAAAAAAACAAGCCTGTACTTGTTATTTTGAATAAAATATTTAAATTTGGTTATAAAGCTCGCAAGCTCAGACCCTCGACAGGCCTCAAAGCCTTTTATAATATTAGTAGATAAATATTATACACATACATAGTATATTTATAATAAAAAAATCTATGTATGTATATATATATATATATATATATATATATATATATATATATATATATATATATATATATATATATATATGTATATATGTATATATATATATATATATATATATATATATATATGTATATATATATATATATATATATATATATATATATATATATATATATATATATATATTAGTAGATAAATATATAATGTATAATGATAATACAAAAAATTACACCCAAGATAGAATAAATGCATGAATCACAACTTAATGTCATTAGAGATTAGAAATTTAATAGAACATGTACCGTTTAAGTGTTTATCAATTTAAGATTTAATTAGTGCTAGTGCTTATCGAGAACGTCCTGTAATACCGGTTGATGACAAATACGTGTCTCAGGGGCCTTTAGTACTACTACAATTTTACTTTCAAAAGTTAGTTTTTTTGCTACTTTACGAATATGCAATAGCTATATATAATATTTACACGCGACTTCGCCCGCTAAAATCTATTTTACATATATTATAGCCGTAGCTACTATACAAAATGTTTACATCAGCTATATTATTGTAAAGTTTCATCTAAATATGTTCAGTGGTTTTTGCGTTAAAACAGAACAAACATTTATCAAAATAAATTTTCACATTTATTATATTAGTAAAATAGTAAAAAGTAACATTGAGCGTACCTATATGTGTTGAGCTTTTTCGCTTATAAATTATATTTCGTGCCACAGTAAAGACAACTGGTTGTGGGTTAGATCCCTACGTGAGAAAATGAAATATTTATTATTTTCATATCCTAGTTCTGGTAACAAGGCAAAGCGCGGCGTTGAGTTCCGCCACTCAACACGCAATGACTCAAGTTCGGCTTCTCCCTCCTACCCTGCCATGTGCAAAATATAGCGTAAAGCTGAAAATGTTTATAAAATATATTTTGTACCATAAGGTTAAATAAAGGATAAATATACTGCAAATTCACTGCATTTACAAGTATATTCAAAGACGTTATTTCTAAATGAAAGTCCCAACTAAAACATATAAACAATATGTCATTACTGCAAAACTATGAAGCAGAGACGTCTCCGACAAAAGTGTCAGTCATCGTGAGTCAGGTAGTTTCTCAATGACTTGGCGTTGGACAAAGAAAGTGAGATTAAACGTCTACGAGTACATGCGGCGTCATTGCAGGACCTTATAACTGTATCATTTAATTTTTTTATTTGTGTAAACGGTTACTTTGTGGCCAGTCATGTCTCAGGGCCATCGACTGTAACCGTGACAGGTTGCGGGTTAAATCCTAAACTTAAACTTAACATTTTATATATTAATTTCTTCGCGATAGCGCGGCGATAAGCGCGGCGTTGCGGTCCGCCACTCAACAAAGAATGCCTCAAATTTGACGGAAAGTAGGGAACAGAAGTGTCTTACTGAATATGGTCTTAACGCTGCGTTCCAAGTCCTGTCAGTCTACGCTGGTGTGCCCATATGCGGGATATATGTATGCATGCGTGGAGTTAAAAAATATCCTACAATCAAATCTGCAATCTGTAACTGCATTCGTGCGTCCTTAACTGTACCGTAAATAATTTAATATTCAAATCAGTTAAATATTTATATTACTTAAAATAAGTTACTCACAAGCTTGCGTAGAACACGCTCGTCCCAGCACTGGTCGATATCGAACTCCTCTACCCGGCGGCTGCTGGTCACCTTGCCACCACTGCTCTGTACGGTTTCCTGGAGACAAAAAAAATATATTATTATACTTACGACTGGATTGCGGATTCGGCCGCTTGAATTAGGTAATTAATAATAAACTTAACTACTACAATTTAAAAAATAATATCTATACTCATATTGTGGAATAGTTTTGAACATTTCAATAAAATCGTTATTGACAACAATGTTGTTAAACAAAATTCTTTAACTGTAGTAAAACAAATAATAAATATTGATAATAATATTAAATCGGATGAGCCATTTCTGAGAATAGCGCGAACAAACGCACAGACAAACACACAGACCGTTGCTTTCAACTCCCACACTCAGAACATTACCTATATTATAAAATAGAAACCGTTTTCTATTCGCCCCTTACAGTAATGGCGTTACTGACAGCGTGCTTATAAAAATTTTTAAAATTGTTTCTTTTTTAATGTAATAGTATACACATTAAATAATAATAAATACATACTATTAAACGACTAACGTGTATGTTAGAAAAAATAAACACAGTAGCAAAGGTCTTGTCAACCTTGGCTACCCGAGATCGCCCTTCAAGTTGACAGATCTATTAATAAATGTACATTTCTCTAGCTCTAGTAACTCATTGGAAACATCAACTTTTTAATTTTTGTAAGCGCCGTGTGACTGGATTATTCTAATAAACGTGAAAGATTGGATGGATGTTTGTTCCACGTTACCGTAAAATATACTAAATTTATTAATATAAACTTATAGAATATAGATATAGGTTATCCTTGGAAATAATACAGACTATAATTCATGTAAAGATTTATCAATTATTGCAGGCGGGCGAAGCCGCGTGTGTGTCCTTAGTAAATTATGTATATGCAAAATTATTACGATAGCACACTATCAGATACTAGTTTTCATTAGGAAAAAAATGTTTTTACGCCTTGTAGCGTAGGCAGTACCTAAACTTAACCTGAATATGAAAGACTCTTTTTGTCCGCTTACTTCCCGAATTTGAGACAAGGCGCGTTGAGTGGAGGAACTCAACATTGCGTTTAATCCTGCCGGATGAGAAAATGAAAAATAATTTATTGTCTCGAGTGGAAATTGAACCGATAACCTTCGCGTTAATAATCACACTACGTTTGTCAGTAAATGGTAAGTACTTAGTTATTTTAAAACTTAGTGAGATTCGTTAGTTCATTTTACAGCATATTTTAACAAACAGAGAAAATATCGAATGTTCTTAAATGAGATAATTCAAAGTATATATATAGCAGAAAATATGATACAATATATAATATTACGTAAATTACCTAAGATAATCTTATCTACTGGAGCATTTACAAACACCTATTACACAACAATCTACATCCCAAAAGAAATTAAGAAAAAAATTGTGCCAACCGGCGCTAGATCCCGACATTTTTTCGTAGGCGGTGTTCATAACAAGTCATAAATACCACTTGTACCAGACCTTGAGATATATCGGACACCGTGAGTGTGGAGCTGTTGTAAAATTTTATAACGCAAAAGATATCAGATTAACGCGGAGTTAACTCAGCATGCCGTAAGAAATGAGATCATTTTTTAAAATGCTGTTATAAATAACTAATTAAATGATTGGGCATGTTGTTGTGGGCACGGAGGTAGTGGGTTCGATCCTCACTCGAGGAAATGGCATATTTAATATAGTTAGTTTCGTTGCTCTGCTAACAAGGCAAAGCGCGTTGAGTTCTCTCATTCAACACGCAATATCTTGAATTCGGCGGAAAGTGGGGAACGGAACGGAGTGTCTTAGCACTTAGCACGATAAGAATGTATTAATTAAAAGGCCTGTCGTGGCGCAGCGGCACAAACGTGTGTATGTAACCGATGGGTTGTGGGTTCGATCTCCACTCGAGGAAATGAAATATTTAATATTTTCAATTTAAATATTTAATGTTTTCGTTTCTCCGCTCTAGTACAAGGCAAAATGCGGCGTTGAGTTCCGCCACTCAACACGCTATGCCTCTAGATTCGTCAGAAAGTGGGGAACGGAAGTGGAAAGAAGTGTCTTAACACTAGGTTTCCAAGTTCCCTCTGCCTACCCTGCCATTTGCGGGATACAGCGTGAAGCTGATAAAAAAAAGAAAAAAAAAGTCTAATTAAGCTAATAAAAAGCTAATGGATAGATTACGAATAGCTTGGCTTGTTTTTTTCACAATATTACAATTTACCATATTTTTTTTTCTATAATGAAAAGATAAAGGTCAATTCTATTCAAATTTGACCAGTCGTTTAGAAGATGTACAGACAAACACGTATAGAATTATATATAGATACTTATTAAATTGAAGAGCTCGTTTGGATGAACGTACTAGTCCCAGAAACTACTATGAGTTCCAAAATATTTTTGGGTTGTGTTTTCCTCTAATGAAATGGTCCATGTTAAAGATCATTTTATAGAGGCTAAATATTATTTAAATACTATATATAATTTTGGTGTCTTACGTACATTCCTAGTTATCTTCACATAAATGCAATAAAAATATTGCTATACCAAGACATAAAAATGTATACAAAACATCAATTAACGATATATAATTGTAAATATAAGGCCTGTCGTAGCGCACAAGCGTGTGACTATAACCGACAGGTTGTGGGTTCGATCCCCGGTCGAGGAAATGAAATATTTAATATTTTCAATTTAAATATTTAATATTTCATTTCTTCGCTCTGGTAATAAGGCAAAGCGCGGCCTTGAGTTCCGCCACTCAAAACGCAATGCCTCAAATTCGGCGGAAAGTGGGGAACGGAAGTGGAACGGAGTATCTTAACACTAGGTTCCCGGGTTCTCTCTGCATACAGCGTGAAGCTAAATATAAATATACACTTGTAATTGTTTGTCATTTCGTTTCCAAATCCCGCCAGAAGACGCGCGCTCCAAATATACACAGTGATCGGTGAGTCATACCGCGGCATAGTTCACGTGCACAGAAAGGGCACTGCTTCAACGCTATAGGTAGATATATAAGTACAACAAAAAGATCGCTTTTTGTGTCTGCAAGTATCTTAATTGTTGTTTTGTCGTGTAATTTATTTCTGGAAACTTTCTAGAAATGTTAACGGATGTTCCGGTTGGACGTTGAATGTGGAACTGAGGAATTGTTTTGGACAAAATGAAATGAATTATATAGTAGTGCAGCAGAGGACCCGTGAAACTAGTGTTAAGATACTAAGTTCCAATTAAGTAATTCGTCACTCATGTTTTTTTTATTATTAAGGCATTAGGTGTTTGGAACCCAACGCCGCGTTTGTTCTCGCTATAGAGCTTTTGACTCGAAATCGAGACTTTGAGTAATATATGGCTGTGCCTTCAGATAAAGGAAGTGATAATAATTTCTTTCAAGTTGGAAACGAGCATAAAACATATTTAATAATGCTGACAGCATTCGTCTTAATATATCTGGGCATGTGTACTCGTACGTAGAAACAATTAAAACATTAATTGATGTCTTAAAACCAATTGTGAGGTCAAAGTAATTTAAAAAATATATTCCTATACTAAAAACCGCCTCAGGAATGATCCTCCTTTAGTGTTGAATGCAAAAAATTAAATAAAATTTTTAATAAAGTAAATCAGCTCGTCTTGAGCACTTTAAAGAGAGCTATTTTTTGTTTTCAAGTATCCATAAGAATTAGTTCATTTTTTCTCTCATAATCGTCAATATCGTTAAGACACTCTGTTACCTAATTTCCAACTAACTTCCACAAATATTTTATGATTGCGCATTGAATGACGAAACTCAACGCCGCGTTTTATCTTTGAAAATGGCATAAAATTATAGAAAGTAAGGAAGTCGCTGCTCTTTCTACTAAAGATGCAAGCAGACAAAGCTGGCGACAGGTGAAAAAGAAACGTAAAAAGACGAATATACATTGATAGTTTCTGTAGAAGATCATTGGGCCACATTTTTGGCAGGTCACCGGGCGGTACCGAGCCGGCTAAAATAGTAGCGTACAATGCGCCCGCGCCGCATCTAACATTAGCTGTTAGATCACTCGCTAAAATGCAGCGACAATTTACATTTATAGAAGTTGAGATTTTGAAACGTGTCGCGTTTTTTTACTGAATGAAACATATCGGTAAACGTCTTAACTTTAGAATTTATAATTTAATTTTATCGTCCTATTTTTTGTTGGATTAAACTAGATTAACTAAAGCGCACATTTATTTAGTTTACGGTTTATTTTCTCTTAGTTCATTGATGGTTTTTATTAGTTCAGCACATTTCACAAAAAAGTATACGTATAGGTTAAGTTTAATGTTTTCGTTTCTTTGCTCTGGTAAAAGGCAAAACGCGGCGTTGAGTTCCGCCACTCAACACGCTATGCCTCATTATTCGGTGGAAAGTGGGGAACGGAGGTGAAGCGGAGTGTCTTAACACTGGGCTCCCAAGTTCTCTCTGCCTACCCTACCATGTGCGGGATACAGCGTGAAGCCAAGGTTAAATTTAGTACCTTTTTTCTTCTTAAATATTTTTTTGACAAAGGGAACCTGGGAACCTAACACCGAATTTTGCCTTGTTACCAAAGCGACGAAATGAAATTATTAAATATTTCTTTTCCTCAAGTGGCAATCGAATCCATAAACTTTCTATTATATCGTTTAGTAGCACGCTTATGCCCCTGTACACGATGGGCCCCACTGTGATGCAATGATTTCTTCTTTCGTAGTTTTAATGCGAATATTTAGTCTTCAAATATTTTCAATATTTTTTAAAGTGTTATTCCACACTTAGAAAAGAAAATACTAAATTTAAATTTAAAAGCGTATTAAAATTTGATCGTAGCAGGATTTGAACTCCCGCCTCTTGAAAACCGTCCAAGCGCTCTGACCAACTAAGCCCATACGTTCATATCAAGCTACATCGAAAATTTTTATACGTTTGTTCTTCAAATGTTGTATTGTTCAATTGTTTATGATGTAGTAAATTTCCCTTACTAATTTTCAGAATTCATTCATTTTGTTGAGTTGAATTTGTATCCACGATATTGCAAACCGTATCTTGAAATTTGGGCAGTAGGGAACAAAGCAACAAAAGTGTTTTAATACTTTTTCCCTTTCCTTATCCTCCCATATGCGGGATACAGCGTGAAGCTGAGATCTTCAAGCCCCCTTTAAAGACATAGGGTACGTTTAATAATATTGTATGTATCTGAGTGCTTTGGCAAGTAAACACATTGTAAAATTTGATCGGCTTTGACGTTTATAGTGACATGACGGATGTGAATCTTTATTTTATTAGCCCCATTTCATGTTTTACTATCCACTTAGCATTCTGGGGCCTGTAGGGGCACAAGCGTGCGAAAGGGAAGTATCATAATGAGTGTCTCGACACCAGGTTCCCAGGTTCCTCCAGCCTACCCGCTATGTGCTAGGATAATAATAAAATAAAAAGATTCAACATACTTAAGCTTCTTCCGTAAACAGCTCTCTTTATACCAAAAATTCCACTAATTTCCAATTTTATTATGTAAACTTATTAATAATGTAGGCTAAGTGAGTAGAAGTGCCGTCTACAGACTACCGGTGACATTTGTACCAGAAACAAAGAGCGGGTGGTCTGGCAACGCGCCAGGTGGGTCGACAGATTGAACACCGATACTATAGATACAAGATGATATCAAATGATTATGTAAACGTTTCGATGATTTTAACGTGTAAAAGATAATATAATATTACGGTTTATAATAAATTTTTATAGCTGTTTATAATATTCTACTGACTTTTATATAAATTTATTAAATATTCAATATTTTTTAAAATTTTAATATTAAATATTTAATATATTCAGTGAATACACTTTGGGTAATGAAACAAGAAGCATGGAGTTGAGTTTTGCCTTTTAACACGAAATGCCTCAACAATTTGGCATAAAGTTAGAAACAGAATGGACAAAGTGCCTTAACACTAGGTTCCCAAGTCTTAACACTAGGTTCCCAGTCTGCTATGTAGGGGATACATTGGGAAAATAAATCCTCCTACATAAGGCATCAATTCCAGTCATAACACATTCCTCAGAGTTGATAATATCCGTATTTAATATTTATTTGTTACTTGGAAAGATTATCGATGTGCGCACGCGCATGTCAATAAGAGTAGCGCAGACGCTACCAACCGTCAAGAATCAACATCGAATATGAATAAATAGTACATGTTTAATGTTCAACAGGTATTAGAGAAGATCGTAAATAATATATCATTTCTTTTAACGTTAAGACACATTATGTTTCGAAAAATTGCGTGGTAAGTGGCGGAACTCAACGCCACAATTTGTCTTATATACATGAACAGAAAATGTATATAATTTAAATATAGTTTTCCTGTTTTCCTTCTTAGGTACGATCGAACTTCTTATTAAGAGTACTATGTATATTGCAATACTAGAGAGATTAAGTACATATGTCTGTCTGTTTGTTGTAGCATTAGTGCGGGTTCTAATCCTGCAAGATAAATATTTGCCTTACTTAAGTAAAGTCAGTAAATACAAGATAATGCGTCACGTCCCCTCTTTCAAGGAATAAAATGTCTCATTGTTGTTTCTTATATACAGTAGATAAGAGTGATATCAGTGATCTATCATATAAAATATGTCAACGACCTTCATAATTGCTGTTAAATCAAATATTCTCAAATATTTATATGTAAATAAATGTTTTGTAATTGATTAATGAACTACAGCAAAGGATTTATATATCGATAATTTCTTATTCCTAGTAGGGTAACTGAGGGAACCTGGGAACCTAGTGTTGAAATTAGTTCACCTACTATGTGTGCATTTCACTTACTTTCCACATGGAACTACAATTTAACAGTACGCGTAAAAGTAAAGCAAATAAAAAATTAGAACTACAAATATTCAACGAACATAATTTACGCCTCTCTTGTTTGATTTTTCTCTAAATTCACAAGGTATTTGTAGAGAAAGTTGCAGTGCAATTAGTAAATATTTGCTGTGTAAAATAGGTACTTAACTAACAAAATGCCATTTTTTGTTTTTTTTTTTCAAGTGTGACACTATCCCGCATATAGTGAAGTAGAAGAGAACTTGTTAAACTCGCGTTAAACCACTCTGTTACCGATATGACACTTTAGGTCTACACTTTTTCTTTAATAAAATATATATTTTTACTTTAAATTCGAATAATAAATAAATCAAATAAACACATATCTGTATTATAATATTTAAAGATTTTACTATGTTTTTTTTAAAGTGTTATTCCACACTTAGGACAGAACATACTAAACTTAAATTTAAAAAGCGTATAAAAATTTTGAACGAAGCAGGATTTGAACCCGCGCTTCTGGAAAACTGTTCCAGCGCTCTGACCAACTAAGCCATTCATTTTAAAGTTCATAATATATTGTCATAAAACCATATACATCAACGAAAAGCAGGCCCTCTCTAAGAAATATCTCTAGATATGCCCATAGACTCCGAGAATTTGACCTTTATATCAGTTTTCAATAAGTTCAACTTGAGGCTTCTTGTGGCGCAGTGACACAAATGTACGACTGTAAATACGACAGAGTGTTGGTTCGATTGCTAATCGAGAAATACAATATTTGAAATTTAGTGGGGAACTGAAGTGGAACGGAGTGTTTTAACACTAGGTTCCCGGGTTCCCTCTGCCTACCCTGCCTCACAGCGTGAAGCTGAGAGAGAGAGTGACAATATTTGAAATTTCCATTTTTCGCTCTGGTACACAATACCTCAAATTCAACGGAAAGTGGGGAATGGAAGTATCTTAATAAGAACGGGGTATCTTAACACAAGTTTCCCAAGTTTCTGTGCCTACCATGCCATGTGCGTGACACAGCTGAAAGCTGAAAAATAATCAGCTTTTTATATCACATCCACAGTGAAACAATATAACTGTAACATTGTTTTGCTCTTTATATAAAATCATAGAATTTCGCATAATGCAGTTCAACGCTCACATGATCATGTAGAGCAAACTGCACCGCCATTATAACGTGAAAGATAATAATTCGCGCTACATCACAAGCGGGACAAAACTAACGAGCGTTTATAAATTACCCCATTAATAGAGTATTTTGTTGTATAAATTGTTGTTTTGTTGTTTCTTGTTTCTTTCTTGTATCTGGATCATGGCAGGGTAGGCAGGTCTCCCCTAGCGTTAAGATACCCTGAATCGTTAAACCGAGTGGATCAATTCTACGCCGCGCTTTGCCTTGTTAACAGAGCGAGGACATGAAAATATTAAATATTTAATTTCCTCAAATGGGAATTGAACACACAACCTCTCGTTTTTACACTCACACACTTGTGCCTCTGCGTTACAACATGCCTGAATAAATTGTTATATAGATTAACGTTATTATTTTCACGTTGGCTATGGAAAATTAGTTTTAAATATTATAAATATAAAATATTTGTCGCAGGTTATTAGGTTATGGTCCTATATTATTATGATACTGCGTTCGGATAAAGGAATCACTTCCTTTATCCGGACGGAGTAGGTATCATAATATTCCAATTTCCTTCATAAATTTTTTTTGATGTCGAAACGGAACTCGGAAGAAATTGTATGTAATGCAATATTAGGGGTATTGATGAATGTTGTTCAGATCGAACTCTCAAACGCGTTTACAGTCAAACGTCTTACTGCGCCATGGTGGATTTTATCATTTTCTATTATAGGATGCTGGCGACGTACACCATGTTATTGATTTTAAATTAAGTAATCTTTACAATAAATTGTTGCATATTCTGATAAATAAGCTTTACTAATGCAATGTTTCATATAAATCTGTTCAATAGTTTTTGCGTTAAAGTGGAACAAACATCCATCCTTACATACATGTACGTTTATAATATTAGTACAATAAGATATGATATTTTAAATACAGTTGACACGAGATTCAACACGACTATTATTGCAAAATATTTATATTTACAATGAAAACAAGGCGACCTATTTATACTGTCTTTGTGTTTTAGCAAAAGGAAGGGAAAGTCAACCTTGGTGTTTTCGTGGAAAGCCGACGTACCGACGCACGACCAAATCTGGCGAAGAGGCCTGAGGTCGTTAGCTGCGCACGCGTCGCTTGGCATTTTACCAGCGATATTTAGATCTAACTTTTTTTATTGCCATTTGCGGATCAACATAGTGTTATTTATATTTCTATAGTATTCTCATAGAACTGTAGAAGAAGACCGTGTGGTTGAACGCTACCAGAAACTACTGGCTACTCAGCTATGTATCGTATACAACGACGGCAATAGAATGTAGTGGCAAGCAGAGACGGCTGTCCGTGTTTAGAATTCACGGGTGTATTTCTGGACTGTTGGAACAAAAGCAGACAATGATTTGCTAATATTGAATTGCGTCATGAAGAAAGGAAATGACATTTCAAATAAATTGTAAAAAAATATATATAAATGTTTTCTAATAAATGAATTACTAAATCAGCAATCATATTTCTAAGATAGCTTTGGGGACTCGTGGGGTAAAGGCACAAGAGTGTGACTGTAATCTTGACACGTTGCGGCTTTTAACTCCTCTAAATATTAAATATTTAGATTTTCCTGAGGTGTTGAGTTCCGCCACTCAATACGCAATGTCTTTAATATTCGACGGAAAATGGGGAACGGAATGTCTTAATACTAGGTTCCCAGGTTCCTTAATACTACCCTGTCCCTGCAAGATATGTTAAATCATAGCTGTATACATACAGCCATTGATATGACGCCATACGTCAAATCTTGAAAGTAAAAATCCCACTTCTACAGTTATTTGAAGTATTTGACCCAGATTTGCATTATATTTAGATCGCATTTTGGCTATTATTGGACAATCGATCGCCCCATACTCTGTTTACACGATAGACTTAGCTACGTAACGAATTTTATACACATTATTTTAAGGGATCATTTGGTAAAGATCTAAATTAAGAAGTGATGGTAGTGAAATTTTATATTCTAAAACAAAAAAAAAATGGATGAATTTTAATGTCTTTGATTGTATATTTAATCTCAATTTATGCAGAGCTTTATACTGTGAAAAGTTGAATAAGTTGAAAGGCTGTTGTGGCAAAGGGGTGTGCTACAATAAACGCGACAGGTTGTGGGTTCGATCCCCACACGAAGAATTGGAATATTGGAAAATTTTATTATTTATTTTTTTGTTTCGGTAACGAGCCGCATTGAGTTCCGGCACTCAAATCCCAATGTCTCCTGAATTCGGCGAAAAGTGGGGATCAACAATAATTATTAAAGAGAACAGAGTGACGTAACACTAGATACCCAGGTTTCCTCTGCCTTCCCTAATACAGCAAAATGCTAAAAAAAAAGCTCAAGTTTGGTATAGCCATGGATAAGTTAGAAAATGCAGGTAACATATAAGAGAGAATACTTATAATACTTACACCGTACATTTATAATATATATACATTTATAAGTCCCATAAAACATTGAAAAGTTCACAGTCAATGACGCAAAAACATATTGTACGTACATAATAAAATCAAAAATACATACAAACATTCGGGAATATTTATGCAGCACAAATAAACAAAGTAGAGTCGCAGGAAATATAAATACTGGATGACGTTAGTATCAACACGTGCTATAGCATATGTCCACATGTTCAGATTATTTTAATAGAGATTTGCTACTTCATGATGAAAGTTAAAACGCTGTATGGCAGGGCAGGGCAGATGAACGTTGGGAACCTAGTGTAAAGACTCCGTTCTCATAAATACATTTTTGTTCCCTACTTTTCGCCGAATTGAGGCATTGCGTGTTGAGAGGTAGAACTTAAGGCCACGCTTGCCCTCGATGCCAGAGTGAAAACATTTAATATTTTATTTTTTAGATTGGGGGTTGCGTGCTTCTGCCTCTGCTGCACGATAGACTTCAGTTCTAAGATGGAATTTTATGTGACAATTATATTTAAATATGCCTATTGAAAAAAACACTCTTACTCATCCAGCTTCACGCTGTATCCCGCACATGGCAGGGTAGGCAGAGGGAACTTGGGAACCTAATGTTAAGACACTCCGTTCCACTTCCGTTCCCCACTTCTTTTATTTCCAATAATTTTAACAAAAGATGAAATATATATTAAATATTGAAAATATATATTTTGTATTTTAAAAAAGTCTAATAAAAAAAGTGTTATGCAACTATAATTTTGATTTCATACGAATCTCATTCTGAAATTCTATACATCCGATATCAACACACTCATTTCACTTTACACTGTACGCTGCACTAAAATATTAATTATTTCGAACCAACAACCTATTGTGATTAAAACCGCACGTTTGTGGCCCTACGCCATACTAGTACAGAGTTCACGTTCGTGTTGAAACACTCCGTTCCCTAATTTCCAGACACTGTGCCATTTATCTGACATCCTATGCTGATTATTACTGAAAATGCGAATCGAAAACGACCTTAAAGTATAATTATATATATGTAAACCCTCGTACGACAGTTCGTCTGTCGTCACATTCGTCACAGTCCAAGAGTCGAGGTCACGTTTTGCAACACTCAAGACGCAGCAAGTACCGAAAATAATAGCGACAAAACTTCAATAGATTTCCGCTCCAAAAGTTACGTCGCTTTTATGTCACAGCTATTTAAAAAAATACTTTTTAGTAATTGTATATGGTGAAAATGCTTTTTTATAATCGTTTTGTATAGTTCTTTAGCAGAGGAGTGAGATCGATACATAAATTATGAGGTATGTAAAATTTTAAGGAAAACTGAATAATACCAAAGAGGCGCGACTGGCGCTGGTACAAGCTTACTCACTCAGCTTCACGCTGTATCCCGCACATGGCAGAGTAGGCAGAGCGAACTTGGGAAACTAGTGTTAAGACACTCCGTTACACTTCCGCTCCCCACTTTTAATTTTCATTGAATTATAATAGCAAAATTATAGAAAATCTTCATATAAATTGTAGTCTGTGCTATTCTGTAGGTTTGATTCCAACTCCATTTAATATTTTCATTTTTCCGCTCTAATAACAAGGCCAAGCGTGGAGTTAAGTTCCGACACTCAACATTACTCAGCAATGCTTCAAATTCGGCGGAGAGTAGGAACGGAATGGACTTAGATGCCACGAGGTTCCCAAGTTCCCTCTGCCTTCCCAACAATGTGGGGGATACAACGTGATGCTACAAAATAAAAAAAAACTTTAATGTATTTTTTTTATAATATAGCGCTAAATATAGTAATATTGTTAGATTGTGCGGTTTTGTAACAGTAAACTTATACTGTATCTCATTTCCTTTCTACGTCCTATTAAACGTCCGTCCATCCGTGATGGATTTACGCTGTGTATGATATATTTAAGTTTCACGCTATATCCTCCATAGGCTAGTGTTAAGACACTCCTTTCTCCACTTTTTCGGAACTCAACGCCGCGCCCATTACCAGGTACAGGTACCAGAGCGGAGAAATTAAGACTATTAATATTAATATTTCATATCCTCGAGTGGTAATCGAGCCATTCGTAAGAAAGAAGTATTTTTTTATTCGCTCGTGGCGCAGTGGCAGTGTACGATTGTAAATACTTTGGTTGTGGATTCCATTTCTATTTGTAGAAATAAATTATTTATTATTTTCATTTCCGATTTCCATAACAAGATAAATAGCGATAAAGCATTGAATTCCGCCAATTAATACGTAATGTTTCGAAAATTCAAAAGGAACTCGGGAAGAGAGTGACTTAATGTCAGGTTCCCTCTGGGAATCTAGTTTGAATTTTCCACAAAAAAGAAACAAAAAATATCATAAATATTCAATTATTAAAAATATTCTCACCACCAAAAATAGTAGAGATGACAGTTAATCCTTAAGAAACACTACAACAAGTCTGGAGTCACTACAAATTTTACCATATAAATGATTTTTTATGTATGTACGAGTATGTACATATATATATTATAAATTATAAATAAATATATATATTTCTATGGGTAATGGGCACCGTCCAGATCAACCGCTGGTAGCTTACTGTGTGTACGCCGTATACTGACGTCACCGTACCAAATATAGCAACGGGAACGATCCACGCGACTTTCCATTCACAATATATGCTTTTGGAGCGAAATAAGATTTATTTTCCCATAAATTGATATTTGATTTGGTGAAAACTTTAGGTTATTTTTGCCGGCGATTTTCTTCAACGCGCGTGTCTTTAAACGGCAACGGTAGCTTTACTGTTTACTAGACGATAGTAGAGTTCGATAAATACGCCTTATTTGTATTATATGTGTGTGACACAACGGCTAGATAAGACAACACGTGGTGTTTAGTTACGTCACTTAAACTGTGATGTCTCGAAATTTGGGTACGTGGGGGAACATAATATCTTAACTCTAGGTTCCCTCTGCAAATGTATCTTACAGTTGATATAGAAAGTAGATTACGATAAATACGTATTAATTAATTGTTTTAAATTAAATGCGTATTTGGATTGTACGGTTGCTTGAAGCATGTGACTTAAAATTGAGTACATTATTTATAATTATTATAAGAGAAAAGTATTTTTGAAGGTTGTTGTGGCGCAGGGGCAAAGAGTGTGTGTTTAAATGGGACAGGTTGTGGGTTCGATCCCCACTCGAAGAAATGAAATATTTGATATTTTCATTTCTTCACTCTGGTAAAATAGCAAAGCGTGGCGTTGAATTCCGCCACTCATCACGTAATGCTTTAAATTCGGCGAAAAGAAGGGAATGGACTGCAGTGTTATACTATTAGGTTACCAAGTTCTCTTTGCCTACCCAACCAAGCGCGGGATACAACGTAAAGCCGCACATGGCAGTGTAGGCAAAGGATTTACTTGTAAAGCTAGTGTTAAGACACTTTATTCCGTTCGCCACTTGTCGTTATAGTATTTTTTTTCGCTGTAATAATTATTAAATTACTTAATTAATAATTGTTAATTTATTATTTTATTATAAATTTAGACAAAGAAAGGAATATCTGGAATTCTTTAAGGTACAGAAAACAGAGAGAAAAGAGTGTAGAGTCAGAGTTCATAACTTAATCACTAAAAGTTGATAAATAAATAAAAAAAACCACAATTGAGTTTTAACAGTAGAAACGTGCGTTCTAGACGTAGTCTCTTTAAACAGATGCACTTAAAGTTGGCCGACACTCAATATTCCCAGCATCTGAAACCTTTTCCGTAAACACTTGCGATGCCAATTTAACATCTGACAAGTCATCATTTGAGTGTAAAGTGCATTAAGTTCAATGTAAACTCGTATAATATAAGTTCGATATTGTTATACTCTATTTTTTAGCTTCACGATGTATTCCGCATAACTAGTGTTAAGACACATCCGTTTCCTTACTGTCCATTTTGCACCGCATTTGAGGCATTGCGTGTTGAGTGGCGGAACTCAACACCGCGTTTTGCCTCGTTAGCAGAGCGAAGTAAATAAAATATTCAAATTCTTCGAGTGCGGATCGCACTCACAGACGCACGCGCAACGTAGGGCCAAAAATAATGAAGATATTTCTTTACCATAATCATTGTTAAGTACAAGCCTATATAATTAGTTAAGAAATTTAATGTACATTAGTTTCTGTCCATAATATTTATTTGATTTTCAGATTGGACATCGGGAAGAGAGCCAAGTATATTATTTTGATCGGTACATTGACTTGTTGAAGAACTGCGACACGCTGTTTGTTCCACGTGAATGCATATTATTTAGGATTTCGTTTTTTTAATTACTAAATTTTCTTAGTTTTACGCTGTATCCCGCACATGGCAGGGTAGGCAGAGGAAACTTGGGAACCTAGTGTTAAGACACTCCGTTCCACTTCCGTTCCCCAGTTTTCGCCGAATTAATTTGATGCTTTACGTGGTAAGTGGCGGAACTCAACGCCGCGCTTTGCCTTCTTACCAGAGCAAAAATATTAAAACGTTAAACATTTAATTTGAAACTAAAAAAAATATTTCATTTTGTTCGAGTGGGGATCGAACCCATAACTTGTCGTTTAAAGCCACACGCTTGTGCCTCTGAGCCACGACAGGCGTCACGTCAACGTCTCTACATGATGTGCAATTACATTATAAATACTTAGAAACATTAACATTAAACATATTTGCGGCGGGCGTTGAATAAACTCCATTAAAACGTCATATTAATCAATTTAATGCTTATGTTTTGAAGTAGCGAAGGCCGGAGCGCTCTTGGTAATGAAATATAGATTATACAATACTTAGGTACTCATTTGGTTTTTTTATACTACTAGCGTACACCTGCGACTTCGCCCGCGATATATAAATTGTACCACATGTCTTATATTGATATTTGATATATTTTTGTAAAATTTCATCAAAATCCGTTCAGTACTTGAAAGTGGAACCAACATTAAATTTCACGAACTTTCACATTAATAATATTGGGTTAACCATCCACCAGGATAGAAAGATGGGGGGGGGGGGGGGGGGGGAGAGCATCCCATTCCTACTGATTTTAATATATGCTAACTACAGGCGGTCACATGTAAAAAATCATGAAAACGATTGACGTGATGTAATACCATATAGCATGTAAGCTCTTCTCTACAAATGGACTACGTAATACTTATTTTATTAGTATTGAAACCAATAGTTATTGAGAGAAGCTAGTAAAAAAAAATGTGCTAAAAAATTTATTAATTTAGCTGAAATTTAGTTTTCAATGTAAAGATGTTATCTTAAGAGTGATAACGTTAATCAAGAAAATAGTTGAAATTAGTAAAGAAAATTGTGCAATATAAACGGGTGAACCCGCGTGCGGGTCGCCAGTATCATAATCAATAGTATATCAATCATACACTTCTGTATTTGACTGATCGATACGTCTATAGTATTAAAATTATAATACGTAACTCTCTATTATACACTTTTTTTGCAAATTTAATACTATTTCAACTCCTATATCGAACGAATATTTCGCATTCATTCTTCATTCAATATACATTAGACAAAAACACTTGAAAAAATAATCCTCTCTCTCTCTCTCTCTCTCAGCTTCACGCTGTATCCCGCACGAGGCAGGGTAGGCAGAGGGAACCCGGGAACCTAGTATTAAGACATTTCGTTCCACTTCCGTTCCCCATTTTCCGCTGAATTTGAGACATTGCGTGTTGAGTGGCGGAACTCAACGCCGCGCTTATTACCTTGAAAAAATAGTTCTAATATAAACTGACCTGGTCAAAAACTGTAATCGCAATGGACTATGGGTTCGATTCCCACTTAAGTAAATAAAATATTTAATATTTTAATGTCTTCGCTCTGGTAACAGGGCAAAGCGTGACACTGATTTCAGCCAACACGTATTACATCTTATTCGGCGAGGTTGGGAACGGAATAAATTAACATTAGGCTCCCAAGTACTTTTGCCTACTTTGCCTCTAGTGGGAAACATCGTGAACCTAAAATAAAGTAAAATTAATATAGACTGACCTGTTTAACCACTACTTTGCCCGTGGGTTTCTCGGTGACGTAGTTCTGCATGCCGGCCATGAGGACGGTAGCGCCGAGGAACTTGTTCAACAACGCACGTGCCTCTGTGTCAGCGTTGGTGTCGCCTTCTTCTATCACTATTGGAAAAAATATATTTTTTTAAAAACATATTCAAATATTTTATTCTAATGCTCAAGTTCAACGTAAAGCGGGAAACAGAACGAAGTTTTTCATCACTAGGTTCCCAAGTTCCCTCTGCCTACCCTGCGGGATGCAGCGTGAAGCTAAAATGAAATTAGATGCCTAATTTTTTGAACTTCATTAAATTTACCACCAGTTCACCAAAGTTACTGCACGAGAACTGATAAGAAACTACGTAATCTTTTGTTTTGTTAACAGCTGTCATTTTAAGTTGTATAACACGTGATACAGGGAACTGCAAGCTCACTGAGCTACATCCAGACGATTTACTTGGAACATGTAGTGGGTGCTTGGGAACGAAGTGTTAAGGCACTTCATTACCATTAAGAACCTCCATTTCCATTAAGACAGTTCCGTTCTGTACTTTCCGCCCAATTTGAGACATTGCGTGTTAATTGGCGAAACTCAGCGCCGAGCTTCGCCTTGTTACCAGAGCGAGGGAAAGAAAATATTTAATATTTGATTTCCTAAAATAAGAATCGAATCTACAGCCTGTCTCACAGAAAAATCTCGAAATATTGTTTTGTAATTTTTATAGATGACATATATTTGTTTTATAATATAAAAAGTAAACGGTATTCTCATGTACAAATAAAACGAACATGATCTCCGTCTCGGTCTCACAGCATGCGATAAAATTTAGATTTTGCATTAGCATTACTAGATACACATGTTTATATTGGAGCGTTGCCAAAAAATAAACAACAATTTCGTCTCAAAATTCTCGTCAATCTATATTTATATTATATAGCTGAAAAGTTTGTTTGATTAAACTCGCTTATCTCAGGAACTGGTTCGAATCGAGAAATATTTTTTTATGTTGCATAGTCCAAAAAAGACTCAGCTTCACGCTGTATACAGCACACGGTAGAGTAGGCAGGGGAAACTTGGGAACCTAGTGTTAAGACACTCCGTTCCACTTCCGTTCCCCACTTTGTTACCCACGTTGTCCAAAAATGAGGATGACTATAAGGCTGCCAGTTGAATTTGATTCCGTCACTTAATACAAAAAAACGTATAGTTTACCTATATCAGCATTTTTCATTCTCGTAAGAATATCTTGTACCCCGGTGACCTTGGTGGAGCTGTCGAGGAAGGATCGCTCTTGACCACGCGAGTGACCTGTCCTAGTGGTGGTTGTGGTGGTGGTCTTTACTCCATCACCTACTTGTTCTGTGGTCGTGGTGGTCACCACTTCTTCTTCAGACCCCAGGCTCTGCTCACTGTCTGTTCTGGTAAGACCTTGGTAAGATAAAAAAATGATTTATGAATACTATTCTAATATTGAATTAAAAAACTCCGAGCAAAGAAAATATTTCCTTGCCTTAGCAAAGTAAAATCTTAAACTTCTAGCGTGACCTTCGTAAAAACCGCACTCATATTTATATTAGTTCATTAATTCAGGAGCTATGGTGCTAAACAGAGGCATACAGACATACATTTCAAACGTTTAACACTCCTTTCTTTGCGTTGGACTGAATGTAACAAATACTCGTATGTAACATAAGAACTTTTTTGCATTTGCTTGGTAGGCAATGGTAACTTGGGAACATAGTGTAAAGACTGATTTCCTATTATGGCACTTTCGTTCCCCACTTTCCACCCAATTTTGGACACATTGAGTGTTGAGTGGTGGAGCTCATCGCCGCGTTTAGCCTCGTTTCCAGAGCGAAGAAGACCGGCCACATAATTTAACAATAAGGAAACTAGATATACTAATTAGAAGCAAAAGGACCCGGCCCGCCCAGTGTCTGTATATCGTTAATACAAAAATCAGTAAATGTAATTGAATATACTGATTAATTTATCAATCGAACAGCTTTTTGCATGCGCAACACTAGTATATATATATATATATATATATTAATCAATTAGTGCTTTTCACTTTTAAATTAAATTACTTTTATGACATTTTATGTAAATATAGTTTTTTATAATATATATTTTTTATTTGTGATTTCATTTCCTTTTTCTAAATTTTAAATTGAGTTGTTACTTAACAAAAGGTTAATTGTTTATCAATTTGTTGCTTAAAAGTCTTTAAATTATATATTTTCTTGTTTTTTTTTATATCTTACAAAACAAAACAGACGTGTTTGAGTAAAACAATTACGAATATTAATATTTATTTAGAAAACGTATAAAAGTGAGCATTTGTTAACCGCTCATTTTTTTATACATTTTCTACATAATTATACTACATCTTAAAAATAGTACAAATAATTATGTACCTATATTTTTTATGCATTTTAAGTAATATAACCAGCTTCACGCTGTATCCCGCACGAGGCAGGGTAGGCAGAGGCAATCCGGGAAGTCCTAGTGTTAAGACACTCCGTTCCACTTTCGTTCCCCACTTTCTGCCGAATTTGAGGCATTGTGTGTTGAGATGGAACTCAACGCCGCGCTTTGCCTTATTACCAGAGCGAAGAAATAAAACATTAAATATTTAAATTGAAAATATTAAATATTTCATTTCCTCGACTGGGGATCGAACCTAGAACCTGTTACAGTCACATGCTTGTGCCGCTGCGCTACGACAGGCCTCTATAGTAATGTAACCGTTAGGCACATTTTAATTCCTCGCTTTGTCAACTCGGTGAAACGCCGTGTTTAGTTTCGTCACCGAGAAAAATATTTTTAAGCTTCATACAGCATGAAGCTGAAGGCTGAGGGACCTTGGGAACCTAGAGTTAAGACACTCCATTCCGTTGCCCACTTTCCACCGGACTAGAGGCATTTCGTGTGGAATGGCGGAAATCAACGCGTGCTTTTGCTTGGTACCAGAGCAAAGAATTGAAAATACTTAATATTTACTTAAAAAATATTTTTTCCTTTTTTCTGTGGATATCAAACCCGCAACCAGTCGCTTACAGTCACACGCCTGCGTCGCGACAGGCCTCACAAAAATAATAGTGCTAAAGCATTACCAGCATGAGCTGATGAGTCGCTTGATACGCTGTCCTTCATAGTTGAGGTGCGCAGGATGAGACCGGCCTTGGGGTACACGTGGCGTTCGGTTTTAGATGTCTCACCTTTCATAACAGAAATAAATTAAAATTCACTTTTAACTAAATTTATTATATTTATTACTGTAGAGTTTATCAATAAAAAAAAAATCGTTCTTTAAGGATTTTTGATAAATCAAAGAACTTTTTGTAGTGCCTTATCATAACATGCCAAATTTAATTTTTCTACATCCAGTAGTTTCGTTACTGCTCCTCAGTAAAATGAACAATTATTAGATAGACAAGGAAAACACAAAAAAAGATCTTTGATTATCACATTTATTTTTACATTTTAAATATACATCTTTGGAAACCCAACGTTTCAAACAATACGCAGTAGTCTTGCAGGTTCCCAAAATGTATAATACTAAATATACGCTATTAATTCGTATATAATAAATTTTCCAATTTTCGGATTTGGATAAAGTTTCATTTAAAAGGATTGCACATAATAAAAGCAAAAAAGTTTTAAACTCTTAGCTAGATTATTGACTTACTTTATATATTTTAGTTTTTGAAATTCCTACCTATTTTTATAACTTCTTCGCAAATCTTTAAAAAAACGTTTAAATAATCAATTCTCCTTTTTTACAATATTATAGGTTAACGATTCAAGCACAGTTCCAGACTGAATCATTTTCTTTCTACAACGTCCATATAAGAACGTAACAGTGAAAATGTGAGGCACTTATTTAAATGCATTGTACGTACCGAATACGTGGTCAATGATTGTGCTATGACGTCGTTACTCGATAATGAAACTATAGATTAATAGACAATATGTCAAATATATTGAGCCGGAATCGAACATGTTACCGTATTCCAGAAATTTATTTACATATCTGTATGTACGTATGTATGTATATTGATATATATAATTGTTTTTGTATCTTCTCGCTGGTACTAAGGTAACAAACTAGCAACTCATCACTTTTAGCTGGACGCTTCTACTATGCCACAATGACGTTTATATCATTCTTTTTTTCATATTAAATATGTTGCCGCCATGGCGGGAAACAAAACATTTAAATAATAAAAAATAAATAAATAAATGTGTAGTATATTATGTATAGCAAGCAGTAAATGAATACCAAAAAAGATGTAGGTAAGTGATTTTTTTAAAATAAAAATTGTTCAATAAACTTAGAAATAAAATATTGTGGAATAGCACTTTAAAAATGTTAATATGTAATATAAATTAATTAATAGAAAAAACTAAAAACACGTTTAAAGGCGAAAGCAATTATCATAAACTAGATATGTTTTCATTAAAACCGCACTCATTTCGGTTCATCAATTTAGAAGATACGATGACATAGACAGACAGACCAAACTTATAACACTGTTTTTTTTTCTTTAAAAACAATACGTACTTAGGTATATATAGAATTTACTTACTTGCACTTTTAATGTATTTTTCAGTGAGTGACTTAACCGAACTCTGTCGCACTGTCTTCTTGTCTTCTCTTTTATCTATCGTTTCTCTACTCCTTTTCTCCATTCCAACTTTTTTATCTTTTTCACCGTGAATTTTGGTAGTTTGCTTAACGGACTCCTTACCAGTTTTAATTTGTTTCAGACCACGATTTTCATATAATTCCGTTTCTGCGCTCTTATCTTGTACATATGCAACGTTATTTACATCATTTAATTTCTCATGTTGTATGAAATCGTCGGATGTTTCAAAATTACTAGAGGTGATCCTACTCTCAGTCACGCGCCGGTCGCTGTGAGTGAATTGGTCCAGAACTGCACGTTCATCTTTCTGTGTTTAATCAATGGGAAATTTTAAATTATTTGTAAGAATAATTATCAACAATATATAATAAAGGCCGTAGAAGAACAGCGGTATAGTGTCTGAATTTAAGTACGACAATTTCATATGCAAGTCCTATTTACTGGAATGAACTATTTTCACTGTGGTAAAAAGACAAAGCCTGGCGTTATGCTCCGTCAAGCGCCACGATTGATTCAATTAGTACATTGGAATATCATTATCTGCAAACACAAGTGGTGGGTTCGATCCCCGTTCGAGGAAATAAGATATTTAATATTTTCATTTGTTTGTTCGGGTTTTTCAAGTGCGGCGTTGAGTTCCGCCACTCAACCCGCAATGTATCAAATTCGGCAGAAGATGGGGAATGGAACCGCTTGCTTTAACACTAAGTTCTCAAGTTCCCTTTGCTAACCTGCTACCTGCTTTGTGCCGAATACAGAATGATTTGCTTTTTGATTTCATTATTTTTTTACTGCGGGGTCTATTATGCTCACCTCACCATTATTTTTTCGTTGTTAAAATCAATAGAAATGATAATAATTTTAAATATTAAAATATATATAACCTACGTTAATTCTAAAAATTACACTATTTTTTAAAAAGAAAATATTATAGTCTTTGCATTTCATTGCTTATAAAAGGATCGTTAAGATTTTTGCTATAAAATTTTGAAAGGCGCTTACGTTTTGAACTTCGCTAAACGTAGTGCCGGTGTCACCACCGAATTTCTTCGTCGTTGTGATGGCAGCAAGACCGTGAATCCTAGACGGTTTCTCACCCTGATTTTGCAACAAATTCTCCAAGTCCTCAGGCTCCGTGGAGTAAGCGGTCACAGACACAGTTCCTTCTGGTTCACCACCGTTCCGCGAGTGGAACTCTTGACGAATGACTGTTCCTTTCACTATGATTACCAATAAAAATGTTAGCCAACAGTTTATATAAACTAGTATTGTTATCGTTCACGACTCACAAGTCATTTGTAAGTGCGTGCTGTAATTTTTGTCACTTCTATTAAGTTGGTTATAAATAAATTTGTATTCTCGTAATTCTAACAAACAATAATTTACTTTAGGCAATACACAACTCACCAACATTACCAAGTAAATTACTCAGCTGTGTAAATATTTATACAATGAATAAAAAATGACATCACTTTAATTAGGATTAAATACAAACCTTGATAATTAGAAGCGCCGTTTCTTAATGCTTTAATACCAAAGAGCGGTCTGCCGTCAGCATCCAGGGGTCCAGGACCATAACTCGACGTGATGACGTCAATAGGCTTCGAGATCACTTTGGAAGGACTCACAGCTCGGTATTTTGGTTTCTCGGGTTCCACTTTTTTTGTTGTAAACGTACGAGTCTCGGATGCCTTTTTTAAGTTTCTGTTTACCACCCAAGATGGTTTTTCCTCTTGCTTTTGTTTTTGTGGTATTTTTTTATCAATATCAAGTGTTGTTTTTATAATGATTTCTTTTCTTGTTTGTGTCTTTGACACACCTGTATTTGATTTTTGCTTAAGTTCAGGACTTGGGGACCGCGCCGCGGGACTCTTGCGTTCTGTAGTATGTGGTGTCCTTTCAGGACTATATACATTTCGGACAGGAGAAGTATGCTTTTGAGAAACAGTTCTCTTTTCGGATTCATTGATTTTTTTATCAATAACTTTTTCCGGAGATGGTGATCTCTTTCCGTTAAGCTGTATTGTGTTTACTTCAAAATTGTCTTTTGACAGAGTTCTTTCAGAGGATTTTTTGGATATAACTGACGTAATATTAACTTCTTCTATATGGTGTTTTTCCGTTTTTTTAGTTCTTTGGTCATCATTAGAAATATTTTTTATTTTTGATATCTCTTTTGTTTTTTCATCATCCTTAAGTCCCACTTTTTTCATATAAGCAGAAGCATATTCATTAAAGCGACTCGATTTAGGTTTAACTGGCGATGACTTAGTAGGAGATGTAGGTCTTCTTTTATCAGGACTGGCAGTACGCATTGGGCTTTTCGATTTAGTCGGTACTTTGACAGATAGTTTGGTAGGGCTTTGTGGCCTTGGTAATTTTTCGTGGAGTTTTGTTTCCTCCAATTTTTCTTTTCCATGTCCACTTAAGACGGTTTGGTCTTCCTTTCCTGATTCACGAGGCTCTGATATGGGGACTTGCTTTGTTTGTGTAACGTGGCGCATGGGAGAAGAAGATTTACGTTGACTAGTCAGCCGGGTTGGTGAAACTGTTTTTTGAATTGTATTGTTTACCTTTCTTTCAGGTGATCCATGATGACGGTCCGGTGATTTTAGTTTCTTTTCTTTAGTTATACTTTGCTTTGTTTTTAAGGTAGCTGATGAATTAATATGCTCCCTTTCTATATGTTTCTTTGCGATTCTTATTTGAGCTCGTATTCTTCGCCTCTGCTCATAACCCACGACCTTTTCCAACTGGAATTTAATTAACAAAAATTACGGTTACCATTTTTAAAATTGACTAATATAAATAAGATTAAAAAATACTGTAAATTAAAATAAATACTATTTAAAATATTAAAAGAAAAACTATTTACTAACCATTTGTTCCAGGAGGTCTAAATCAAAAATATCCTCAATGCAGGGCTGATGATGTTCAACACTACTACGGCGGCGCTCATTCGTAGGAGTTGTTCTGTCCGTACTAGTTCTACGAAGCTCCACGCCGAATTTACCACTTCCTCTTCTGCTTCTTCCTTCTGTCTCCTCTACAAGTTTATTTTCTTCCTTATTTTGACTTGTTTTTGTGGGACGCTGGTAGCCCGGAATTTTATCTTGAGGTTTTTCAGGCATATTTTGATCAGAAATATCGTTAGTATGCTGATTTAAGTTATGCGATGAAGGTTTTAGTTTCAGAATTTCAGGTGAACGTGGCCTTAAATGAGCTGGGCTATCTCGATCTTTGTTACTGTTATCTGCGTATTCGGTTTTATTAAAAGTCTCTTCTTTAGTATCAAACGTAGACACTTTTATTTTTTCCGTTTCGTTAATTGGTTGACAACTTTTTTCCGAAGAATTGATATTTTTACTATTAATTGTTGTTATTTTCTTGGGTGTATCTGTTGATTTAGAAACTTTTGTATGAGCTATATCGGTAACTTGATGTGAGGTAGTAGTTGCAATGTTTTCAAACAAAGCTTTAGCTTTTTTCACTGCATCACTACTTCGTAACGTTGTTATTTTAAGTGCAGGTTTTTCAGTAGTTTTAATATGAGGGTGCACCGGTTCCTTTATCTTTGCATTAGATGAAATTGTTTCTTTTGCTAAGGAGCTACGCCTGTCATCCTTATCTGTTTTTTCAGAAGTATTATTTTTGTAAACATATTCTTCGTCGTGAGATTTCATCGTGGTGTCATCAATATTGTCGACAATTTTTTTCATAATCTTTTCATGTTCTTCAAAAATTTTCTTATCTTTTTCTTCAACTTCATGGGTTTCATTTAGAAATTGCTCAGCTGTCTTGACAAATTTATTGACTTTATCCGACACACTAAGTAAGCAATCATCACTTTTTAATGTTTCATCTATATCATTAAAACTAGGGCGCTCTACTTTATGTTTGGGCTTAGGTTTTATAGCTTTCACATTTTCAGCTGTTTCTATAAATAAGTGAGCTTTATCATTCACACTTAATTTGGTATAATCGTCTTGATATGATGTTTGCTTGTCAAACTCTTCAATAATATTTCGAGATGGACTCTTACTATCTTTCCTATTAGAAGGTCCCTTGGCAAACTTATTAACTTTTTCAGAAACCGACAGTAAGCAATCATCTGATTTTAAATTTTCATCTAAAAAGTCAGAGTGATCTTTTCTTTCAGTATCTTTGAAACGAGTTGTAGCATCAAATTTATTTGTATGCTTAGAATCCTTATATTTTTTTTCATATTCTTCTACATATTCACTAAAATCTGTTTTTTTCTCGAATAGTTCTTCATCCTCATTAATTTCCACAATATCATCTACAATGGTTTCAGTTTCGTGTATAATTTGATGAGTTCTTTTTAGATATTCATCATCTGGTTCATTTACTTCATCTGGAAACCTCGGGGTTCCTACATCTTCCGAAAATCCCACTGGGGTAGGACAAATGCGGTCTGGTGAGTTCTCACGCGATGATTTTGCTTGTTGAACATCAATTATTATGTCATCATCATCTGTTGATGTATTAAGCGCAGTAGCGGATTTTGGTTTACTTGTAGGTAATTTTGTGTGAGGTTGATTTGGAGAGGTCTTTTGATTTCGTGCATTAGTATTGATGTGCTTCGTTACTTTACCAGTTGTAACATCATTAACTTGAATTTCAGGTTTCGATTTAATTCTTTGAGGGGATGTCTTTTTTGGTTTTGTTGTAAAATCACTTACACTCCGAGTTACTTTAGATTCAGTATCTTTATGAACAATATTTTTGGTTACTGTAATTCGTTTTGGCTCTTGATCTATTAATTTATTATTAGTTCCTTGAATGGTTTTGGATGATGGCAACTTATTAGGTATGTTTTTCAAGGGACTTGTTTGCTTAGTAGCAATCGAGTTCTTTTTACTATCTACATAGGAAGGTTTTTCTAATTTTGTATGTAATGATGTACTCGGAGAAGGTTTGCGAATATGAGAAGGTAAATTTTCTTTAGACTTGATGCCACTTAGTTTAGGCGTTAATGGAGATTGCGGTCGTTCTATTGGCGACATTGGTTTTTTTGGTGAAATACTTCTAGATGGTATTGGAGATGCACTGTAATTTTTTTTCGTTGGTGACACGTTTCGTGATGCTGGTTTACTTAAAGTTTTTTGTTCTTTAACCTTTTCGTCATATTTTTGTTTTACTATTATGTTGGCATTTTCGTTAGTAATGTTTTTAGATGTTTTAAATATTTCTGTCTTTTCCTCCGTTGTAACATCATCAATTTCAATAGGTTTCGGAATTATTTCTAAATCACGAAGAGTAGCTGATTTAGAAGGGCTATATTCACGAGTGGGAGATTTTTCTTTTCGATCAGGTGAAAGTTTTCGTAAAGATTTTTGAACCTTATCTAGTACTTCTTTTTCTTTTTCTGACACAATAAATTCATCTGTTAAAATAGATATCTTATTGTTTGTACTCGAATGATTGATTTCTTTATGTATCACTGAATTATTTTCTGACGGTTTTTGTTGCTGAGACATTAGGGTTTTATCACACAGTACTTTATTCATTTTCTCATTAACGTTTTCCTCTATTATATTTTCAGTGGCGTGTTGCATATACTCTGTTGATGGCATAATTTCAGGTTTAACCTCAGATATTTTAGGATTTTTAATTACTCTAAGCTCATCTCTTGGACTATCAAGATGTTTTTTTGGAATATTTTTAACTGGCTCTTTTCTATTATCAATTTTAGGCTTCTCAGCTGAATTGCAGCTATTATCAGGTTCATCAATTGTATCGACAACTTTGTAGATATGTGTAGATTCCTTCCGGGATAAGTCTATATCTTCTTTTTTTATCTTTGATTGTGTAGTGATTATAGACGTATCTTTTAATGCATTTGTATGTGAAACTTGTTTGTAATCAACAGAATCCTGGGGTTTAGTAGGTGATGGTTCCCTGGTTGGAATTTTACTGACATTGCGGTTGTTGGGACTAGAACTCTTTTTTAAATCATCTTTATATTGTTTATCACAATTTTCTTTTTTTATTTCATTATTCAATATCTTTTCAGTTGGAGAAGGACTACGACAAGGTGACACACTTGGTGAACTGCATTCGGTTGTCTGTTTATTGGTTTTTTTTATAATATAATCTACTGTCTCTTCCGATTCTGTTGTATCTGTTTCAATCATACCCAGAATCTTTCGGCATCTTTCTTCATAAGTTTCTCGTCTCTCGAATGGAGGCTTAGATTTAATGGGTTTTTCGGTTTCTTTTATAGGATGATCTTGGATTGTGACTTTATGATCAGGGAACTCTTTTGTTTCTACATTAGGAGAAACAAGAAAACTCGAAGGTGGTTTTTCCATAGGAGACATTGGACACTGGGTATTAGAAGTTTTCTTTAAAGAACTCTTTCTTGGAAGAGTTTCCTTCGTTGGACGTTTTTCTGGTGATGGTGACCGACAAGGTTTTTTAATAGAAATTTGATTATTTACTTGCTTAACTTTTTCGTTTTTAGTACTTTCTATTTCTTCTGTGTATACATCTTGATCATCTAAGTCAGTTACAACTTTTTTGTCTGTACAAGCCGGAAAATATTCAAATCCACTAACAGATGTTGTTGGGGAACTTTGCCCAGAAGAAATCGTATTTTCTGTGTATTTAGGTTTCCTCGTTGGACTTGTAGAAGGTGTAATTAATTGCCTGGGTCGATCTCTTACGGTGTGCTTATTAGTTTCTTCATAATTTTTTTCTGTATCAATAAAATCAGACGTCTGTTTAAATTTAGTTTCTTGTGCAATTGGCTTAGAAGGAGAAATGCTACTTCGGGGAGATTTTTTTGAAGGTTGTTGACTATAATTATTGGTGGGTTTATCTATATGTGTATAATTTTTGTCAGTATGCTGACGAGTCGTTGTATCTGTAGAGTATGTGCTGGCTTTTGTGCTATTATCAATGGATTTTGTTTTAAGCGGTGAGGTTTCTCTCTTAGGAGAGTCATGTTTTTTTGGTTTGTTATTACTATTTGTTAAATTATTTTTTTCTTCAGTCATCAATTTATCGGTTCTTCTGATGGTTTCGGATGCATTGAAAGTGACAGTATGTTCTGAAATAATTTGATTATTTTCAGTGTTTTTTAAGTTCTTAGTTGGTGACGGGGTACGATTACGAAGAGGGGTGTGATCAGATACAGCATTAATTTCTTGCTTTGGAATTAAAGCAATAGTTTCTTCAAAATGCTCTTTATTTTTTTTGAAAATTTCTCTTGTTGGAGATGATGACTTAAGAAATTCGGTACGAGGTTCAGTCGAAGATGGTCTTTGTATCGACGGCGACGGGCTTTTTCTTGATCGTAATACATCTTTAGATTTCTCGGAAGAGGCAGGAACACTTATGTTTCTGTCTGGATTGGTTGGTGTTTTATTTCTCGGTGGGGATACGTGAGATTCCGGAATATTTTCGTTTAATTTTGATGGATTATTCTTGCTTAGTACCTCCTTGACAGGACTATTTCTAGATTGTAATTTTGATGTCTTGTCGGGACTTGGTGAACGATCTTTCGGATATTTATTATTTTTTATTTTTTCAGATTCTGTTATTTTCTCATGATGAGTGTCTCTAAGGGAGAACATTTTTGTTTCTTCGTCAATAAATTTATAATGATTTTTAATGTTATGTACAATTTCTCGATCCCGAGGTTCTGCAATTTCAAAAGAGCTCTCAGTTGGTATTTTAATATTTTGTAAGCCTTCAGTAGTAGGCTTACTCGAAGCAGTAGGTCTCATATAGCCAGGTTGATTTGCAGGGGTTGCTTTCATATCACTTGGTGGTACGAAAGGTATAGTAGTAGTAGTAGGTGACGACTCCTTATTGAAACTTTTTATAGGTTCTGTAGCACTTCTCGTAGGCGAAGACGGTTTACCATTCCTATTTCTGCGATCAGGACTCAAACTTGGTTTTCTTTGTGCTTCATCAACGGATTTCGAATTTTCGTATGAAAAGTCAGAGTCATGAGATTTTAGGGGCAATTCATCATTTGATTGTTTTTCTAGTTTAGGACTTTCGATGTCAGAGTGCCTTTTAGAGGAGGGATTCGTAGGTATTTCTTTGTCCGTATTAGAAGGTAATCTTTGTGGCGAAGGCGATTTATCTTTGGGTTTTAAGACACGATTAATTCGTTCAGGTGATAGTGATTTCTCCTTAGGCTTAGAAGGCGAACTGGATCTATCATAACTGTGTGGTTTTTTGTCACAGTTTGATCTATCTGGACTTGGACTCAATTTCTTGATAGTGTGAGATATTTTTTCTGGACTTATATTTGTTCTTGGATGACGGTCTTGTTGTAAATTTTTACTAGGGCTTGTTGGTCGAGATTTTTTCGTAGTTTCTGTTACTGTGGTAGTGTAGTGTGTACTAGATTTTTTTTCAGAAACGGTACGAGTTGGAGAACTTCTATCCAGTTTGTTTGGGCTACCACCACGACTGGTCGGCTTTCTATTAGTTTTATCCGGACTTACACTGCTTCTTAGAGATGAATTACTAGACTTGAAAGTTTTATTTCCAGGAGATGAGGCTCTCGTCGAAGGTCTAGTAGGTGTATCAGAACGAAGAGTGCTAGCCCATGCTTGTTGTGCAGGACTCCAATCATTGCTTACTTTCCTCTGAGAAAAATCACTTTGATACGTCGATTGGTATTGGTTAGTTTTTGATTCAATAACCACGTTTTCACGAATTACATTCTGTGTTCGTTCTTCAATGTCCTTTATAGAATGATCACTTTTGTTAATCTTATAAGAACGATCCTCATTATCTTGAACGAATTGCGTTTTATTAGTTGTATCAATTTTATCTTTATCAATATTTAGAAACTGACTTTTCTGAGTTGTGCTACATTTATTTTCATTTATATCATGTAAAGACTTAGTTTCGTTATAAATGTTGTATTGATCAATATTATCATTTTGAGATACGTGGATTTCATGGTGGCTATCTCGGGTCTTTGGATTATTTTCATATGTTTGTTTGGATGAGTATTTATTATCATTTACGTAGTTGTCATGTTCATTATTCACAGAGTCATTTGTTTTGACTCTTTGAAAATCCAAATCGTCGATTATTTTTTGAGAATCGACTATATTGTCATCATAATGATTACGAGCGATTTTAGACGACGATTCATTTACATGAGAATGTTTCTCAGTTATAGAATGAGTGGAAGATTTATTTTGTGATCTGGATTGGTAAGAATGCTCTGAATGTTCAGAATGACTTGTTTGAACAGAAGGACCACGAAATTCTCGCCGAGTGCTTGTAACTCGAGTACCATCAGGAAGGCACCTAGTCTCTACAATAACTTTTGTGTTTTCGTCGGGATAGTCAATTTTTCTAGATACTAATTCACCGTGATCAAATTCTGTCCTCAAAGTTTTTTCAGAATCAGTTTTCCTTGTAGATTTATTAGAGGTTATATTATCATTACGATTAGTATCAAATTGATTGTTATTAAACGTCTTTCGCAAGGAAAAGTCATTGTCGTCAGTTACGCTATATGGCACAGTTTCTTGTTTGGAAGAAATTTGCTCGAATTTAGATGTAGAGCTTGTTGAACTCTTTGTCGACGAAAATTTTGTACCATCATCTGTCTTTTGTACCACTTGTTCATGCGCAGCTGTATTAGAAATATTTTCGTTACGTTTAAGACTAGTTTTCCCATCGTCATATTCGGTGAGAGATTGTTTATTGTGATCAATGGCTGCAAATTGACCATGACCACCGTCAACATCGTAGCGACCTTCAATGTTAGCGTGAACAGATTTAACTTGAGTATGGCCGTCATCAATTGTTCTGTTCTCAGTTTCAACGTTCCATCCAGCATTAGAAAGTTCCTTGAGATCTGAAAAAAAAAAAATCCTAAATAAAAAAATAATCAAATAAAGAACTAATTGCGTTACTGGTTAATAGTATTAGTTCGGTTAGAATAATCGGTGGCAGGTGACTTTAAGAACCTTGGCCTCTGTAAGTGAACTCCTTGGGTGGAGAGCCCGCGTCTCGGACTTCTTTACTCTTCATGGATTGGAAGCTCTGGTCAGCGAATGACTTCACATGACCCTGCGTGGATGAGAACTCACAACCTGCCGGAAGGGGCCAATACAACTCACGATTATGGATACTACATTTTATTTTCATATTAATAAACACCGAAACATGTGCTTTTATGTTTCGTCTTTCGCCTCATTTATCTCTACATTTTATAAAATTTTAAACATATACAGAAACAAATCATATTATGATAGAAATATTACTTGTTGTGTTTGTTGACCTTACCTTTAGTTCCGGCCCCAGGTTCTGGTGAATAAAGGTTGCGTAAACGCTCCTCTCTCAGCCTATACATGTGCGCCCGAATTTCTTTTTTGCGAGAAAAGTCTTCAGTCTGCTGCCACTGGAAATAGAGAGACTTTTTTAGCTTTACGCTATATCTATCATATAGCAGAGTGGGCGGAGGGAACTAAGCAACGTAATGTTAAGACACTTCGTTCCCATTAGGGCAACTCCGTTCATCGCTTTCCGTCGATTTCTTGAGACATTTGCGTTGAGTGTCAAATCTTTTCCGAAAACTTTGCCTCGTTACCAAAGCGGAGGATAAATAAAATAATAAATATTAACGTCCTCGAGTGGATTCGAGCGCACAAGTTGTCACATTTACAGTCGCACACTTGTGCCTCTATATCACGACAGACAAGAAAGCAATCATAAGTTCTCCTTTCTTCGTTATTTGACTTTAGAATGGGTGAACTCGAAATACTCAGTATGAATTTCAGTATGCATTTTTTTTTTTTATATTTTCGCAGAACAATTAAAAAGTTTCTGAGGACAAAATATTTACTTTGCTATGTATATATTTAGTTATACAATTTTCTTTACTTTTCTACATATGACTTTTACGGTGCCAGTGTCATAATACTCACCATCCGGCGCAGCACGTCCTCGTCTTGGATAAGGGACACGTCTCCTTCCGACATACTGAAAATAAAGAGAAAACATAATTATAGTTTATTTTTTTATAATTTAATACTAAATCACGCAAAGAGTACAAAACAAATTCAACTTATTCTAAAGACACTCTATTTCCCACTTCTCGCTTAATTTTGAGACATTGCGAGTTGGGTGACGGATCGCAGCGTTGCGCTTTTGTTTAATTTCCACAGTGAAGAATTAAACGCAGCGTATTGCCTTGCCTGCTTACAGCTTCACGCTGTATCCCGCAAGATCAGCCCATACTACTATACTATAATTACATAATATGACTTTAATATTTCATATATTTATTGTTTTCTAAAAGTCACTAATAAATATAATATATCGACTAAAAGTAATAATAATATAAAGTTTTAAATTAAGACCCTAAGGTGTGACCCCATAGTTGTAAGTGACCCCATATTGCCAAAACGCTTGTAGTCTTTAAATCGATAATCCGATTTTCATCAAACATAGTTAAAAACTACCACATAGCTAAGGCTACTGATTAAAGAACAGAAAACAACTCAAATAGGTTAAATTGACCTATTCAGGAGCTACGATGTCACAGACACACAAAAAAACAAACTGCCTTATAACACGTTTTTGCGTTGTTGCTTAAAATAGTGTAGGGCTAATAGGGCAGTGCAAATTAATATTTTATGCAATTAAATAACATACTAATTTTCTTAATTATTTAAAATATTTATAATTTGTCTCTATTGAGAATCACCGCTCTGGACAAGGCTTTCGATTAAAATAACGCATTAAAAATCGGGTCATTCATTCAGTAGTTACGATGCCTTAGACACAAACACAGCAGACAAACAAACAGGTCAAACCTATATAACACGATTTATTTTACGTCGGTGGCTAAAGATTATATATTGTCAAACATATAACACTTATTTTCAACATGGCATGATGACGATCGCCGATACTAAAAGATTACCTAACCAAAGTACAGTTCAATTCACTTCGTTAGTGCTCAGTTCAATGCGTGCCAGCTCAGCACAAAATCACTTCACCAATTTATTATAAGAAAAATTTAATTAAACCATAACATACAAATATTTGCACTGACAGCTGTAACGTAACAGCTGTCAATGTCAATCACAATCACTATCAAGAAAGGAAAACTTTTTTGTTGAAAACTCACATTCTGCTCATTCTAGATGGTATGGCCGACCATATGGCGTTCTAGTCACCATATCGAAACGCCCTTGCCCCCAAACACTGTATTTGGAATGGTACTTACATATTATTTATCTCCAAGTCATATTTAGTTTATAAGGATTTGTGACAGCTGGAGTTTAATACAACTTTTTATTTATTTCTCAGATTTACGTTGTGTCGAGCATATGGCAGTGTAGGCAGAGGAAATTTGGGAAGTTAGTGTTACGACACTCCGTTCCACCACATTTTAAATCGATTTAAAAGGCACACCTTATCGAGGCCTTGCCTTCTCGCCAACATTTTAGATAAAAACTAACGTATTCAAAAGATTTTAGATAAAAAACCGCTTTCAAATTCATTCAGCAGCTAGTGTGCCACAGACAGACAGACAGGTCGAACTTATAACACTTTGTTAAAATAGTAAATAATGTTGTGAACTTTTTTGTACTACCTTTTTTAAAGTATTGTCCACATTCAATAGATCGTTCAACAAACAAACGACTTAGCTTTAGTTACTAACATCGGCATTAGTATTGAAACTAAAATAATAATGAAAACACATCTTTTAAAATAAAAAACTCTATTAGAAAGATAAAAGACTAAAACCAATAGTAATAAAGCGCCTCCTTAAAAATAATAGCAATGTAACAACTCTGCATAAATGTTCAAGGTTGCTCGTTTATATCACTTAATAGGTATATGTATAAAATAAAAGAACTTATCTATTTTTTTCGTTCCCGCTATATTAAGCACTTAGCAGAGTAGGCAAACGGAACCTGGGAACCTAGTACCTCGTTAGTAAAGGAAAAAAATATTAAACCTACAAAAACATATTGACTATACACATATTATATAAATTCCAACGAGGCCTTTTATAGCACAGTGGCACAGGCGTGTGACTGTAAACGCGACAGGTTGTGGGTTTGATCACCACTCGAGGTAATGAAATATTTAATATTTTGAATCTGAATATGTTATGTTGTCATTTCTCCGCTCTGGTGTAAAGATAAAATGCGGCGTTAAACAATGTCTTAAACGGAGTGTCGTAACACTAGGCACCCAAGTCCCCTTGCCTACCCCGCCATGTGCGGGATACAGCGTCAAGCTGAAGATGAAGAAGACCTTTTCTAATTATTACTATTATTTAATATTTACTTAGTATTATTCTTTTAAGTAGTAGTGTTGTTTAATTTATTTTATTATATTTTTATTTATTATTATTTATTAATTGCTTATATAATCAATATTGGAAGCTTTAAAATGGAATGTACCCCATTCCATTTTAAAGCTTCCAATATTGATTGTATAAGCAATTAATAAATACCTTGCTTTAAGTACATACAACAAACGATACGGCAGATGTGTCAAGCTCTTTTGGTCTGTTAAGAAATCACCAGTAAACAAATTCCTATACGTTTAGTTTGAATTGCATCATTTAAGCGCTTTCAACTTAATTGCTAGGTCACTTGAAGGTTGAAAGGCACTCCATAGCTCGTGCCCGTTGACTCATACCAAAACTTACGGCTAAGTTACGAAATTAAAAGCGAGAACAAAAATTTTTCGTAATTAAATTAATACTCAACTCTACTCAGCTTCACGCTGTATCCCGCATATGGCAGGGTAGGCAGAGGGAATTTGGGAACCTAGTATTAAGACACTCTGTTCCACTTCCGTTCCCCACTTCCCGCCGAATTTGAGGTATTGCGTGTTGAGTGGCGGAACTTAACGCCGCGCTTTGCCTTATTACCAGAGCAAAGAAATAAATTAATAATTTCTTTTTTTAGTTTTACGCTTTATTTCACGCATGGCAGAGTGGACAGAAAAAACTTAGTGTATACACTCTGTTCTGATCCCCACAATTCGACGATTTTGAGTAAATAAATGAGCAGACTCGACCGGATCATTACCACCCCCGGCATTTAATACCGGCGTTAAGTAGTGGCTTCGGCCACTGCGTTTCGCATTGGGTAATGCCGGGCCCCGGTGCCCATCCACCTTAAAGACCGGTAACGTTCCTGTAGCTCCTCTGGTGCTATACGGGACCGTGGGCGACGGTGATCCTTTACAATCAGGTACCCGTACGCTAGTTTGCCGTGTCTTTCCATAAAAAATAAATAAATAAAAATATATAGAAATAACATGTGACAATTTTTGTTTATTTACACACCCAACGGCATCACGAGTCACGCGTCAACCGGTCGTTATCAACGACTATTGAGTATTGAGTATTGAGTAGATAGGCACTTATCGCCTGTTAACGAAAGTGCTCATTTGTTTCACGTTAGAGGTCAATGATTGATGCGCTGTTACTTTTGTTTGGAAATTTATCTTACTTAGAATCTTTCGTCATTGTATGTATGTAAGTTTCTTCAAAATGGTTCTAGAGGCTTTTGTGGGGATGGGTTGTGGGTTCGATTTCCACTCGGGGGAAGGCATTAAAGGAGTTCTGAAGTCCTAGTCACTGATGGCTGAATACTTGTCCTGCCATCGGGAGAGAATTTTTCTTATACAATTATTTAAATGTATTTTTTTATATTAATTTACATATTAAGTTGATATTTAAACAAAATGTTGATAAAGTTCATACGAGCGGAGGCTATTGATACTGGAACTATATAGTGACTCTCTGACTATATAGTGCAGGTCCATCGTCGGGGGTATAAAGAACTAGAACTCTAATAGATTTAAGACACATTTTTTGGTCTTTGAACCTGATGACCCATTTCCATTAAAATTGTTTTGTATTATAGTATAGTATACTTGATATAACCTTCTTTCTTATACTTATCTTGACTACATACCGGATAAATAGTCAAACTATATATGTTAACTAAAATAATTCAATTAGGTACAACAAATTCTACCAAGAAATTTAAGAGGAAAATAAATAAAAATATGAGATTAGTGAAAGTTTATATTTCTAATATATCGTTTACACATTACGCATATTACATTTAAAATAACATTAATATATAAGGAAAATGATAACAAGTCTTTAAATATTGTTTTTATTTCGACTGACTTTGGACAGGATACTGATAGAACATCCCTACTTAACCTATAAATATTACTGAGTCATTATTTGTTCATATTGAAATAGGTAGGTTGTGGCTTTTGAATTCTACCACTATATACGTAATGCCTTAATGCGGCGAAAAGCGGAGACTGTAAATGGATTTATGAGAACGGAGTGTCCACCACTAGGTTCCCAGGTTCCTTTTAGCTAAGCTAAAAAGTGAAGTAAAGAGAACAGAAGACAGATCATAGCAAAAGACAGGGCTAAAGCCAGGTACAATAATAGCACTGGCGGTGTGAAACTGGAGGAAAATCTGGGAGAACATATTATTTTATTTCCTTACTTTGGGAAGAAGGCAGTGAGTTACTCCACTTAATACGCTCATGCTCAGCTTCATGCTGTATCCCGCATGGCAGGTTAGGCAGAGGGAACTTGGGAACCTAGTGTTCCCTGTTATAGGCTGACAACACACAATAAAAAAATATATAAACTGCAAGCCTAGGTAAATTACTCGCTACACATATGTACAACAGTACTTATAGCAATAAATAAATACTTTCTCTAAAACACAGTGTTCTCTAAACATTAGGACGCGGGTCACGAAGTCATTCTAGATTCGACATCAAGTCTCCGGATATGGGAATTCGGTGCAATCCATGGGAAATTAAGGTGATAAGTGCTGACTTTCTGTTACATGCTTTCTTTTGTCGTTTGTTTAGGCTCGGTAGTCCGGTACCCATTTTAAGAAGTACTTTTTATTCAGCTTCACTTTGTGCCAACCTTGAGGCAACATTTTATTAAAATAAGATAAAGAAATTAGTAATATTAATGACAGAAGGTGTACATTGATTTTTGAAGGCTAGTCGTGGTGCATGCAGCGACTGTAAACGTGTCAAGTTATGGATTCGATTAATATTTTCATTTCCTCACTTTGGTTAGCGAGGAAAATGGCGGCGTTGAGTTACTCCACTCAATACGCAATGCCTTTAGAATTCTGGGAAAAGTTGGAAATGGAAATGTCTTAACGAGAACGGAGTGTCTTAACACTGCGTTCACAGGTTTTCTCTACATACCCTGCTATGTACAGAGCACAGCGTAAAGTTTAAAATATTGATGGTTATGATTGGTCTCGTTTAAGGCAAAGCGAAATATTTGTAAAAATCTCCCCGCAGAGATGCTCGAGAAGATTGCCTTTACATTAATAACTTGTAACAAGCGTATAAAAATTTTAATATAATTTAAAACGAACGTGTTGTTTAGTTATTAGAACGCTCGAACGGATTACAGGAGTCGAAGTTCGAGACCCGCTGCGTTACAAATGCTGTACGTGTTTTAAATAAAATAAAAAATAAAATCTTTTGATAATTACTTTGTTTCCTTCCGAATTTATAAAGTTATTAGGTTTAGCAACCTACTTAGAAAGCGGTGTTTTTAGTGCAATATTTTCCTGAGTGAGGATATGTGATGATGCAGATAGCCTGTCATTATAAAATGATAAGGACGCACGATAAAAGTAAGGAAGCAAGAAATGAATAGATATAATGGTACCATAAAATACCTGTTTTGTTCTAGACCAGTCCTTATCTATCATTACTATTAAAATATCAGCATAAATCACCAAGATTTACGACTGCGCAGGAGTTGGACGTAAAAGAGTGTTTAAAGGATACCAGCGATACTTAACACCTACAGTATATGTATGGTCATTTATTCTAACTCACGAACGCGACATTAAAATATGGCGGTTACGTCAACTTTTAGCAATTGTTCTAGATTTTTTCCTGTTTACCTAAAACTTGGTGGAAGTCGCCCACGATCTCTTATTTTGGTCTCTACCCTTGAAAAGATAACTATTATTGATGCTTTTTATGTTTTTAACAGGGTAGGCATACTGTACGAAAATAATTTCGATACATTGCGCGTCAAGCGGAACTCAACGCCGTGCTATATCCAGAATAATATTTAAGTAGTTGATATAAAAACCTACATATATACGGCAAAGTAACACTACTGTATTAATGGCCTATTTTCCCTTATTTGAATGTCTGTTTGCTCGCTAATTACGCAAAAACATCAATGGTATTGGACTTTTTTCTTTAGACCGATAAATAAACTTGTTTTTATTGTACTTTTTACATGTGGAAAGCTAGGCTACGTTCATTGACGGTTCAGAAGTGCTGGTAAAGGCCTGATTGATGTAGCTTGACAGAATAATCTAAAAACTGGCTACATACGAGCCTGCCTCACAATCAGAGAGACGTACCAAATTCATATTTATAGCTCACCGGGAAGTAACACTTGTAAAATTTAAACATAAGTTTGGTATCAAAAAAAAACGATAAATTCAATTTTTAATTTTTGTTGCGAATCTTGTAAAAAATGAGAAAATCGAAATATTTTGTACATTACGTTTATCAATTATGAAAGTAATATACAAGATATTTTGATTGTATTGACTGAGAAGCTTAATTTTTCCTATTCTTGCTATACTAATAGAGTCTACTTATTTCTTTTGAACTTTTGATCCGTAAAAATCATTCTATAAATGAAAACAGTTTAAAACAATACAAAAGTGTCTTTACTGTTCATTAAAATATACTTGTAAACACAAATATATTTATTGGAGCGGGGTCGAACCTTTTTATAACCATAAGCTTGTTCACCAATTAAGAAATACGTTCTTTGTTTCCAGATAATTTTCTTAATTGGAAAAGTTCAATAGTTCAAGAATATTTCATATATAATTAATAATCTAGCGGGGAAGGTAAAGGGAACCTAATGTTAAGACATTCCATTCCCCACACACCGCGTTTAAAATAGAATAAACTTTTTCTTTATTTTCGCTTCACGCCGTATTCGCAAATAGCAGTGTAGACAGGGGAAATCTGGGAACCTGGGGTTAAGACTCTCCGTCTTCATCAGGATACTCTTCGGTTTGAGACTTTCTGCGCCGCCTTGTTACCAGAGCAAATATTAAATATTTCATTTCCTCGAGTGGGGATCGAACCCACAACCACCGTTAACAGTCACACGCTTTTTCCCTTGCTCTACGACAGGCTCCTTTTCCTTCCTTAATAACAAAAATATTTGAATATCCAAAGTCGGCTACCTCCATTACTATATTTGTATGTTTTAAATAATTATAAAATTATCTTGTTATCATAATTTTAAGCGTGAGATCTCACGGTGTAAGGTTACATTGTTTTTCGTTCAGATAATATATACGATGTCGTGCGGGCGTCGACTGTCGAGTATGCGGGATTATTTAATTTAGATTTTTGTATCATAAGACGCGATTTTGGAAGCACTCAAATATGTTTCTAAACTTTACACTTACTCCCGTAGCGTTTGGCGCTCCGTTCTCTCTGTCTACCCCGCTAGGGATATAGCGTGAAGCTAAGTAAGTAAGTAAGTAGTAAGTAACTTTATACTTCGAGCATTACAGGACAATATCAGGCTTACAGGTAGTAGGTTCGAGGAAATGAGTTATTTTATATTTTCAATTTCAATATTTAATGTTTTCATTTCTTCTCTGTGGCAACAGGGCAAATGTGTGTCTGTGGCGTTGAGTTTTACCACTCAATACGTAATGTCTCATATTCGACGAAAAGTGGGGAACGAAACGGAGTGTCTTAACACTAGATTCCCAAGTTTCCTCTGCCTACCCTGCCATGTACGGAATACAACGTAAAGCTAAAAGAAAGAAAATAAAGATAATAAAGATGTTTTTTTGGGTCGGGGAGTTTTTTATATACATACATATGTTTATAAAAAACTCCCCGACTCAAAAAATCATTACCTCTTATTAAAGTGCTTGTAGTTCTTAAGCTGCTAATCTGATTATCATAAAAAAAACATTTAAAAACCGCCGCGATTGAAAAGGCTTTGAAAAACTCAAATGGGATCACTAATTTAGGAGCTTAGATGCAACAAACAGACATACAGGTCACACTCATAACACCTTTTTTTGTGTCGAGGGTTAAAAAACCAAATAAAACTACATAAATTGTTTCTATATTAACATAATTTTAACGGTTACGATGGAAAGGAATGTCTGGCATGAGAGCCGTTTGAAATCGATCATCGCCTTGTAATGTAAGACACCAGTGGTACAGTTAGTAGACTATATGCTCTTGACGATCGATGCGGATTCGTTTTACGGATGAAATGACGTTATTCTATTTATTTATTTTTTTCATATATTCTACGCAAATATTTATAGCAAAAAAAAGCTTATTTATGTAGTCGAGAAAGAAAGGATTAACACACATTAAAACTTACTATTAGAATACTCTGTTCTAAAAAGTCACAACTCCATTTCCGGTTTTCCGCCGAATTCTTGAGGCATTTTAAGTTGAATGGTGGAACTAGATACCGCATTTTGCTTTGTAAATACAACGAAGAAATTAAAATATTAACTATTTTATTTCCTCAAGAAAGCATCGATCCCAAGACTTCTGTCATAATTACAGTCGTTTGCTTGCGCTCCAGCGCCACAACCTTCATATGTTGTATCTATTTACATATTTACACACAAAAATCTAAAAACATAATAAATATATAAGGTACGTATGTGTTTTTATTCCAAAGTAAAGTCCTCACAAACAAAGTTACGTGCGACAACAAGTATGTAAACAGCAATACGCCATTTACAAGTCACAAGTTAAAAATGCATAATTTCCATTTAAAACATCATATATAACAATTCCCGATGATATAAGCTCAATGTTCCCTTGAAATATACTTTTAATTCAGCGATTTATGAATCAGCAGTATGTATTTATTTATAGGACGATCGGAATAATTTAACTTTACAGTGCCTGTTAACTGTAGTTGTGTAGAAGCGGAGAACTTTAGCCGGCGAGAAACTGGTTGAGGGACTCGTTGTAGGGTTGTTATTTTAAATATATAATATATATATCTTTTGTTAATTCACGCTGTATTCCCGCAATCAGATGAACAGCGGGAACCTAATGTCAAGACACTTCCTTCCTCAATTTTATTTCGATACACTGAGCTTAAGATAAATCAGAATGAAAAAAGTAAAATGAATTAACTCCATAGTAAGAATCGAACCGACAACCATCGCTTTTATTACACATTTACACTCTATAATGCAGTATTAAATTATATACTTAATCGTATCACCACTGAATATATTAAAGATATATATATATATATTTTTTAAGGATGAGCCGCAGCCCTAGACCGGTTGGTCAGGTTTATTTGTGTAATGCCTAACACCAACGTTTGCGATTTTATACCCACACCTATAGAGATCTGGGAATGCCTTTTTTTAGATATCCCAACTTGAAAATGCACTAGTTATATAATAATAACTCAGCTTTACGCTGTGGGACACAGCATGAAGCACACATGGCAGGGTAGGCAGAGGGAACTTGGGAACCTACATCCCACATCCCACATTCCGCCAAATTTGAGGCATTGCATGTGGAGTGGCGGGAGTCAACGCCGCGCTTTGCGTTGTTACCAGAGCGAGGAAATAAAAACATTAAATATTTAATTTGAAAATATTAAATATTTCATTTCCTTGAGTGGGATCGAAGCCACAACCTATCGTTTGCAGTCACACGCTTGTGCCGCTGCGCCACGACAGGTATAATATAATAATATAACTGGAAAAATATTCATTATAATAGTTCTTAGCAAAGTTTTATGAAAATCGGCTTAGCAGTCTAAGAGCTACAAGCACTTAGCCAAAACGACGTTGTAATTTTTCTGATCAAAGTCTTTTTTTTTTCTTTAAAATTTGCTTATAAATTCAGCATCAACATTGTCTGTTTAAGGATGTTATGAGAACGACCGATCATGTTACATACAACCGAAATATCAACTATCAACTAGTCAAAATATTATTAAAACTTAACCATTTTTAAATGTAACATTTGAATTTGATTTATGCGCTACGTATTTTGTTTGAATAACATGTAAAATGGTAAAGGCCGTTTGTACTCAGTGTTTCATGGTTGTGGCTTCGATGGCCAGTCGGGGTAATGCTAGTTTTATTTCCTTGCTATCATTTAAAGATTAGAGGGTAGTCGGAAGTGGAAAGACACTTTTTGTTGTGTTTTCGAAGGTGCTGCGTGGAGAACGAAGTGTTTAGACACTATTTTAATCTGCTATATGCGGGAATCACTGTGAATCTGCGGCAGACAATAATAATAAATAATATTTTTTAATAATAATAATAATTAATATCTTTAATATCTCTAAAACCCAGCTAAAAACCACCGCGATGAATCGGATTTCCGGTTAAAACCACAATTAAATCGGTTCGTTAATACAGAGTTAATTCGAGTTACGGTGGCACAGACAGACAAACATTAGCACCGGAGGTTAAAAATTACTAAAAAAATATATATAGATTCATAATCATTGCAGGATCCAAAGTGTGTGTAAATAAAAGGAAATAATATATGAAAACGTCCATTATGTATCGTTATACATGAGTTGAGTGAGTCATCACATTCCTTTTATCTTTATAGCATGCCTTAAAGAAAGTTATCTTTTGAACTTAAAACGAGAAAGGTTAAAAAATATATATTAAAAAACATAATTTAAGGTATACACTAAGCGTACTTTTTTTGTTTTTCATATTGATTTTAGAATATTTTTTCATCTTCCCTAGGTTTCCTGGTAGACGCTATTGCCTACAAAACACCTAATATTCCACATCTGTGTTCATCGCTCCTTGTCTGGATGCCAGAGTGAAAAAATAATCAAAATATCCGTCCAAGTGGAAACCTTTAACTCCATACGCATTTGTATATGTACGTCAAGTATAATTGTATGTAGTAAATAACCTTCACGGTTATGTTCTTTCACCTTGCATCTAAGTTTCTAAGGATGTACCTTAGTTGTGTATGTGGATTGAAACTATATATACGTATACGTATTTATAAAGATTGGTAGAAAGTACAATAGAACGTAATAACATAATTTTTAATCCGTTCTTTAGTGCATCCTAGTCTCTGAAACTACTAAAACGTTTAATAATTTATTTTTTTTTTTAAAAATCGCTTCATAATTGAAAAAATTGTAAATACATTTAATAAATTAACCATTTTCGGTTTTTTTTACAAATACACAAACACAATGTTAGTTACAATGAAAATATTTTACAAACAAAATAATAAAACATTTTGGAATATTCGTAAATAACTTTATGCAAAGTAGTCTGTTTTATCATAGTAACAACAATAAACGTATACCGCATTGTTTACTTCACGCATCCGTCTATTCACTTGGCGATAAGCAAGACCAGCTAGACAGAGAAATATAGCTAATAAAACTAATTTCTTTTAGCTTTGCAATGGTATTAGAGGGAACCTATTGGCAAGACACTCCGTTTCCAATAAGGCACTTCCGTTACTCTAATTCTTGAGACATTCCGTGTTAAGTAACGGAACTCAACGCCGCTTTATTTCATCATAAGAACGAGGAATCGTAAATATGAAGTATATAATTTAAACAAACTACATTGTAATAATGTATACGCTTATTATAACTTACAAGTTTTATTAACAAACCCAATGTCACCTTGCCTGTTATCTAAAAAGCGATTATTAATAAAATAGTACGAAATGAAGTCATTAGTCCGTCATCCTACGTTCAATAAAACCTTATTCATATTGACTTGGTCATTTAGCGCGGTGGCGTCATCGTCTGCATTTATCAGTAATAATGATTCCAATAATTATTTAAATGGGGAACGGAATTGGAAAGGAGTGTCTTAACACTAGGTGCCCGGTTTCCCTCTGCCTACCCTGCCTCGTGCGGGATACAGCGTGAAGCTAAGAAGAAAAAGACGAATAATTATTTAAGTAATATTATTATTGTTTGTATTTATGTTTACGTTTGCTATTCATTGAGATCTTTTTAATAGTTTCACGCTGTATCCCGCACATGGCAGAGTAAGGGAAAGGAACGTAGTGTTAAGACATTCCGATCCAATATAAAACGTAAGAAATTAAAGCATATAGTAACGGTGAAAATAAGAAGTAATAAATTAGCAATAATCTATGTGGGGGTATGGCACAGGGGTACTGACATGCGACTGTAACCGCGAAAGGTCGTAAGTACGATTTCCACTCAACGAAATAAAGTATTTAACAAAAATTGGTAAGAAGGTATTGCGGGGTTATCAGTTACGTTATACAATACGTAATACGTCCAGAATTAAGTAGAAAGTGGACTACGAAAGTGTTTTAAAGGGGATGGAGTATTTACTTCCCATGTTCCCTTTGCGTACCCTGATATATATATACTCATACTCAATACTCAGCTTCACGCTGTATCCCGGGTAGGCAAAAGGAACTTAGGAACCTAGTGTTAAGACACTCCGTTCCACTTCCATTCCCCACTTTCCGCCGAATTTGAGGCATTGCGTGTTGAGTGGCGGAACTCAACGCCGCGTTTTGCCTTGTACCAGAGTGAAGAAAATGAAAACATTAATATTTAAATTGAAAATATGAAATATATATGCACGTACGTACTGACAATTTGCATTAAGGCGGCCGCCGTCAGCAGTCGAATCGCGTTAATTTTTATTTATTTATTTTCGCAAATGACATCATATGGCAGAAAGCAATTATAGTGAACCGATCGTGTGGATGTAGGAGGCGCTTGCGTCAACGTTTTGTTACACTTTTAAGGATTTTTTAATATAATATTGTTCGTTTCATTTAATTTTGTATTATATTTTACTTTAGCTGCTTATTATTGGATGTAGAGTAAACTGTAAACGACTTAAGGTCTTAGGTTCAATTTCTACCCAAAGAAGGGAAATATTTAATATTTTCAAATGATTATTTTTTTCATTCTTTCTATGGGGAAATAGGGATTAAGAATTATATGATGATTTAAGCGTTCTACGGCGCATAGTTTCTGCTGTGCGATGTTTTTCAATAATAAGTAATATCTTGATATGTATAAAGAAAATAAAATAAGAAAATAATTATAATACATGAAATTTTTTATCATTAATTTCTTTTTATATAAAAGAAGTTTAAGCACGTTAAAGAATGTTCTGATAAAGCTTAGTTATAAATACAATAGACTCGTTCACAAATTAATATTTGAATAAGTCTATAGTTATATAATAAATCTCTAACTGATAACTGTCTGTACATTGAAGATATATTTAAAAAAAACCATCTAGGGGACGTCCAATACTGTAATAGGGCCCGAAATTAAAATATGTGTGTTTGTCTGTGTGCTCGTACGCGCTAACGTCAAAAGCTGCTAACCAGATTTAAGTACGCTTTTTACTATTATATATCGCCAACCTTTTTTTCAACATGTTGTTTTATATTGATCGGTAAACAAATAATAAAGTTACGTCAATGTAAAATAGTAAGTTCGGCATAATTTTTATTCATTCGGTTGCAATTTAAGTTTTCAATATACTTATATTGTCTTAACAATGATAATGTTGTTAAAATACGAAAGTATTCACGATTAGTCAATAAAATAGTGCAAGTCAAGCGGGCGAAGCCGCGGGTGGATCGCTAGTGATAAATAGAATCAATTAATATAATATTTAATTTTATTACTCAACCAATTAACCGTTTACTATAATTGCGGTCGTGGGAATAATGTAACTTTACAAACTAGTTGTAATCTAGACTCGGTCTTGTCTAGAAGTAGTCGGGCAATTAAAATTGATTTTTTCGATCTGCGTTATTTAAATTTAAATCTGTAGCTTAAAATAATATTATGAAGCTAAAGAGTAATTTTGGTTGGATGGGATAAACTTGGAAAGTCCTGCTTTTTTAAGTACATTTAATATACCGCACATAGCAGCGTTGGCAAAGTTAACCTGTGATTGGGAATGTCTGAAAGGATAGGTTCCCATGTTCCCTCTGCCTACCCTGCTATGTCGTATGATACATACACGCACAAATGATCCACGCAAAGTGTGAAACTTATTTTATTATAGAGTAGAACAACGCGAACAAGCATGCAAGTTTTACTGTGCGAACTTCGATATTTAGAGCTTTTATTTTGTATTTTCTCCAGGTCATAGTATTTCTCGTAGATAAAATACAATTATATCGATATAACATAATTTGAAATCGATATTATAAGTTAATATATGAAAATACTAGATATTGTTACACATACTTGTAGTACGTAGTTATGAACGAATTTCATTAAATTGGAGGTAAAATACCTTATATCCTTAAAAATTATAGAATACCACGTACTAATTAATTATAACGCGGGTATTAATATATTTTTTAAAAAATATTTTTTTTCTAAATGTGAAAGTGGAAAATAGTGAAAATACTAACGCAAAGTTCCCAGGGAGTTTCTAAACTTTGACACCAAATAAATAAATTAAACTATAACACGCACACAGCTTCATTTTCGATAGTCGAATAAAAGAGATGATGTACGTACATCACAGAATACAAAACTACAATTAATCTATGGAAATCACGCAAAATACTTTCTTAGATAACTAGCTACGCACATATTGTATTTACATATTATTGTTATATTTTCGTCAATAACCAATATATCGAAAATATCAAAACTTTAAAGTATTCTTGAAGGGTTTTCCCGTTGTAGTTGTAAATCTGTATAAATTTATATATGTATCTATCAATCGCTCTTTGTATATACAAGCAAAAACATAACAAAAGTATAGTAATATCATTAAAAAATCCAAAATACTTACCAAAATATCAGCTAAAAAATAAACACTGTATATATACTGTGTATATTATAAGGCTGCGCACGCGCAGGACGCGGAGCAAAACGCGAGTGAGCCGGATAGTGGCTTACCGCGCCTACACATACGATTTACAAGAAAATGAGGCTTGATCATTAAAACGAGGAAAGAATTTTCATCTTTACTAATCTATACTAATATCGTAAAATGAAGAGTTTCTTGGTTAAACGCATTGATCTCCGAAACTATTAGTTCGAATTAAAAATATTTTCAAGTCCTTTTACCGAGGAAGTTGTTGTGTACTTTGAATGTGACATGTGTAATATGGGAGCAAAGTAGCAGGTACAAGTCAACTAGTATTAAGTCTACTATAATTAGTCACATACTTTTGGCAGCCATGATGGAGCAGTAGGTCTTACATTTGACTCTAAAGAGATCTTGTTGATTACATAAATGTAGTATTGAATTTGTTCATTCAACACATAATAGCTCAAAAACGTAATGAAAAATGTAGAACAGAGTGTCTTCAGGTTATTAGGCTTCATCTGCCTTAGCATCGTAAAAAAATATGGTACATTTTGCAGCGGTTTCTATAACTAAATTAATTGAATTACTTAATATAAAAAAATATAAGTAAAAGTATATGCTATAATGAAATATATATGTACATTACAGCCTGAATCTTTTTTGTAAATAAGTAAATGTGTTTCTTATGATAGTAAATTGCATACTATTATACCTTTAAATCTTAGCGTGTTAAGTAAGACATTCAACTAAAATTTAAAGTTACATAACAAATTCTTTATCTTCCAGAAACATTCCGAGTAATTAACACGAAATCAAAATGTATGTAAATGTATGCGCGTGTGAACGACCGGAGAGGTAGACCCAGGTAGATCCTATACAAACACCTGCTAGCGGTTCCAATGCTAGTGTTTTAACACCTTACAATATAAAAAACATCGAAAAATAACTATGAATGCCATAAAAATATTTAGAATTATCATAAATTTTAGTTTTACTAATATTAAAAACCTGCACGGTTTGTTTGATGTACACGCTTATCTCAGGAAATACTGATTTGAATTGAATAATGTATTCACTCGGGTATCGTTCTTAAGTTATGTGAGGCTCATAAGAGGGGAGGGGCGAGATTGCAACCCGCTTGCTTGATCGCGGCGTTGAGTTCCGCCACTAATTACGTAATACCTTCAGATTTTTTGAGGAAAGTGGGGAACGGAAGTGTGTTAAAAGGAGTGTCTCAACACTGGGTTCTCAGGATTCCTCTACCTACATGTGGTGATACAGCGTGAAACTGTGAATTAGAAATAAAATATCATAGCACAAACCTATAATCTATCACTTGACCGCAAGGTAAATTGTTGTAAAGTGGCAATAACTAAGATTTTGATCTCCGCCATGTTGACCATCTGTCACACGCTACCTGCCACGAGGTCAGATGGTATCTCAATTAAAATTGCTGTCATTTATTTTAAAAACAATCAATTTTACTTTCATTACAATGTTTTCTTATAAAAAAGAAGGAGTCCCAAAGGTTCTGGTTTTGTTTGGTTTCTGGTTTCATAGATCTGATTAGATTAAGGTAGGCGTTACGTTTTTATGTTCATCATGTTATGTTGTAATAAGTTAATCTTAAAGCTACTATTGAATCTGCTGAGCTGTTTTGACCTTATTATAAGCAAGTGCGGCGTCGAGTTCCCAACTCAACAACCAATACTTCAAATTCTGCAGAATGTGCGAAACGGAAGTGTCTTAGTGGGAACAGAGTGTCGTAACACTAGGTTTCCAAGTTTGGCCTATCATGCCATGCGTGGTACAACTTGAAGCTAAGCATAATATAGTTTAATGGCGTTATAAAATGATTATATAACTACACAAAATCATCATAAACAAATATGGTGATATTTTAGTCGGTGGGAGTGAGCCTTGGGCCTTGGCAGTGACTTTGGCACTAAATTCGGCGCTGACGAATAACTTTAATAGAATAATTTTGCACAATTGGTGTTGATGGTCACCGGCGTATCTAGTTATTATCTAATATCTAGATTTATGACTTCTAAACTTGTTAGTCAATTTGCAAAATGTTTGCAGATTATAATTAAGGACTTTATTTTTTTTTCTTTTTTTTCAGCTTCACGCTGTATCCCGCACTAGGCATGGTAGGCAGAGGGAACGAAAGTAAAACCTAGTGTTATGACACTCCGTTCCAGTTCCGTTCCCCACTTTCCACTTGTTTCTCCGTCTCTATTAAACACTTTCATCGCCCATTTTTCGACGAAGCCCTCTCTGTATAATGCGGCATACAGCGTGAAATTAATAATAGAACGGTTTTACTAAAATTACTAAATTATCTTGAAATTCAGTTCCACCACTGATTACGCAATGAATACATTATTCAGCGGCAAGTTTAGAACGATAGTGTTTCAATGGGAACGGAGTGATTTAACACTAAGTTTCTAGGCTTTTAGTTGCCACTATATCCCATAAAAAACCGCATCTAAATCATTTAAGCAAATCAAGTACACAGCAGCGGTACGTCATATCTATTTGCAAATAGTGCAGCGTGTGGGCGATGTTTTATCACCATAGATTTGTCACCATTTACAAGTCGTTACCTATCAAGGTATCATTTAGCTTTATGCAGGTGGCTTCCTGTAGTTCAATTAGTGTTATTGTATGTAGAACATAAGGCTTTTGTTGCGCAGTGGCCACTGCGGTCTGGCTGGGATGGTCTTGGCTTCTATTCCCTGATGATGGAACTGATACAAACGGAACGGATACGAAAAGATGGGGAAATTATATTAAACTTGTCATCTTTAATATTAGTAGTTAGTTTACTTTTTTGTATAGAATTTACTTTATAAAATATCGAATAAATATTATATTTACTAAATTACGTTTCATATTACGCATACACCGTACGAAGAGAATGTTCGAGAAGACTCTACTATCAATGTTTTATTTAACATCAGTCATTCTGGTGTCATATTGATGTTGTATTTCAAAGTAACTCAATACAGCAGACTATGCCCTGAGGACATGTTTCTCATTTTAAATGTATGTACTGTCACCAAATTAGTACTTCGTATATGAATTGACAAAATTTGATGAATTCGAAGCCTGTCGCTGCGCAGGGGCACAAGCGTGCGACTGTAAATGTCATAGGTTGTAAGTTCGATTTCCACTACAAGGTAAAGAGGCAAAGTACGGCGTTGATATCCGCCGCCCGACAGGCAATGTCTTAAAATAAGCGGAATGTAGGGAACAAAAATATTTGATGGAAATTGAGTGCTTAAAACTAGGTTCCCAAGTTCCCATTGAATCTCCCAACGGCGCGCATTGCCTTGTTACCAGAGCAAAGAAATTAAAATATGAAATATATCATTTGAAAGCATTAAATATTAAATCTCTTATAGCGAGGATCGAACTTACATCCTGTCTCCTTTACGCTTTGCCCCCTTCACGCTTGTTTCCTGCGCCACGACAGACCTCATAAATAATAACATATGTGGATATTTTCCTGTTCGTTTTCAACTTAGTTAATTAATCAGAGTTCCTATGAATTCGATAATTAATTATTTATTTAAGATATAAACAGATGTACGAAAACGGTAATTAAAATATTTGTCCTTATATTGTTATTGGAATATTCATGTGTAAATATGAATAACCCTACATACAAATTGGTTTTTTACCTTTAAAAAAGTAACTAAAATTCTTTAAAGGAGTACAAGCCTGTAGTGGCGCAGGGGGACAAGAGTGCCATATTAAACGTGATAGGTTTTGAGTTCGATTCGCATTGGAATATTTAATATTTTCATCTCTTCGCTCTGGTGACATGGTAAAGCGCGTTAAATTTCGTCACACAACATGCAATGCCTCAAAATCGGCGGAAAGTAGGAAGCGGAAGTGTTTTAATGGGAACAGTGTCTTAAAACAAGCTTCCTGCCAAGCTAAGCGAACTGCTTGGCCTGCCAGCGTGAAGCTGACAAAAATATATAAAAGTAGTCGATGCAATTTCTTAGTACCATTTAGGCTCCATTTGGACATATAGTTTGGGAGAATTTTTGAATTTATAAAAGTAAATGTAAAAAGTAAATGTACATTTTTCCGCGTTAAAAAGTAGAATCGTAGAATCAAACCTAATATGTATAAAGAATCAAAAGTGCAAATGCAATTTATATCAGACAAAAAGGAACTTACTACTGAGATACTTCGTTCCCCAAGGCGGAATCGAGCCTAAAACCGTAACGTTTACAATCCACTGTGCCACTACTCGACAACAAACTCAAATAATTTCCATTTTAAAAAGTGAAATTTAGACAATCTATTAAATTTCGCTCTTCATTCATTTTACCAACACTTCGCATTCATACAAAACTAAAGTAAAAAATAAGGCGATCCTCGGTGATAGTTTCGCTGGAGCGTGGAAAGCGCTAATTAAACGCGTTAGCGCTTTGCTCACCCTAACGAGGGCCTTCACGGTTCGGTTGTTCAGTTTACTATTCTATTTCACTTGGAAATACTTAAAGTTTTATAGAAAGATATAACTTTAACTGGTATCACTTGTCTACAATATAAATAGCTTATTCAAACGCGGCTTTTTATATAACTGACTGTAAGTTATATAGAAAAATAATTATGAAGAAGACTTGTCGTGGTGCAAGAGCACAAGTATGCAACTTTATTTTGTTTCTTTTTTAGCTTCACGCTGTATCCCGCACGAGGCAGGGTAGGCAGAGGGAACCCTGGAACCTAGTGTTAAGACACTCCGTTCCACTTCCATTCCCCACTTTCCGCCGAATTTGAGTCATTGCGTGTTGAGTGGCGGAACTCAACGCCGCGCTTTGCCTTATTTCCACAGCGAAGAAATGAAACATTAAATATTTAAATTGAAAATATTAAATATTTCATTTCCTCGACTGGGGATCGAACGCAGAACCTATCGGTTACAGTCACGCGATTGTGCCGCTGTGCCACGACAGGCATATACAGGTATGCAATTATACACATGATAAATTGTGGGTTCGATTCCATCTCGAGGTAATGAAATATTTCATAGTTTAATTTTCTGCTTCTTAATACGAGGCAAAGCGCGTCGTTTAGTTTCACCTCTCAACACGCAATGCTTCCAGAATTTAACGGAAGTGGAAATGGAGGAAGTGGAGTCCTAATGAGGAGAGAGAGACTAAGAGGCCACAGATTCGCTTGCCTGAACCTTAATAAAAAATAACGTTTTTCTCCGTTGCTATAGGATTTTTGGAATATTGTTTATTCTCCATTACAGTAAATGTAATGTTTATGCTCGTTAATACACTCTAAGGCATTTTTGTGCCAAATTTTAATCTTCCCAACCCAGTAATTTTAAGAGGTCAACCAGTATTTACATTTTAATATACTGTATAATACGTATGTCTATGTAATTTTCTATAGAAAATACTTAGAGATACTTTTAAATCATACAGAAACCACTACAAGTTCGATACAAAAATAATTCAGCAGGTAAGGTGTAAGACAAAAACAAACTAACACCCACTCGACGCCTCTTCTGTCTGCATTATTTAATACTTGTACAATATTTGCAAAGGTCAAACTTATGTGAGAATTATTTTATTTTTTTAATATTATTTTATTTTAAATAGTGTTTATACAGTTTCTTTAAATTATTTTATTCCCTCTCTCTCAGCTTCACGCTGTTTCCCGCACGAGGCAGGGTAGGCAGAGGGAACCCGGGAACCTAGTGTCAAGACACTCCGTTCCACTTCTGTTCCCCACTTTCCACCGAATTTGAGACATTACGTGTTGAGTGGCGGAACTCAACGCCGCGCTTTGCCTTATTACCAGAGCGAAGAAAATGAAACATTAAATATTTAAATTGAAAATATCAAATATTTCATTTCCTCGACTGGGGATCGAACCCAGAACCTGTCGGTTACAGTCACACTCTTGTGCCGCTGCGCCACGACAGGCCTCAATTCCTTTAATTTTATATAATTCCTAAATTTTTTTTCCCTATTTAACATTTTAATTTTCTCTCTCTGATTACAAAGTGAAGCGCGGCGTTGAGTTCCGCTATGTAACGCGCAATGCCTCAAAAAGTTATACATATTGGTATATAAATAATCATATAATTCAGCAATTATATATATATATATATATATATATATATATATATATATATATATATATATATATATATATTTTTTTTCAACTTCATGGCAGGGTAGGCAGAGGGTACTTAGTAACCTAGTGTTAAGACATTTTCGTTCCCCACTTTCCGTTGACTTTCAGGAATTGCGTGTTGAGTCACGGAACTCATCCCACTTTGCCTTGTTTCTAGCAAAAGAAAAAGCGAAGAAATAAAAATATTAAATATTTCATTAACTCGAGTGGGGATCGAATTCACAACCTGTCAGGCATACAAACAGACGCTAGTGCCTCGATATAATTATATTTATTTATCTCCAAGATAAACGTTTAATATGTAAGTCATATAAGATGCAAATCTCATCTCGTTTATTTACATATGATTTTAATTAATTATACACTTATGTAAGTGATTATCATATTATTGCTAAGGTTTAACGTTTGATGTACCGACGGTCATTTGTAAACTACCCTTAATTAATCCTAAGGGCTCAGTACTTAATAATAATCTAAAGAGAAACGGATCATAATAAAAAAAAGAAATATTTTATATAATTATTTCCTCGTCGTGTGACGAGGCAAAGCGCGGCGTTGAGTTCCGTCAAACAAGATGCAAACCTCAAGAGTTCGGTTATGTGGGATACGGAAACTAATGGGAACACAGTGTTCACATTAGGTTCCCAGGTTCCTTGTGCCTACAATTAAGCAGTGTAGCGGAAAACGGCGTCGAGCATAACAAAAATAAAAAAAAACACAGTAAATACCTAATTTTAATGTAAATATCGTGTTATATAACGTCAATTGGCAGCACATGCACGTCGATAGTAAACAAATAGTATGCTTACACACAACTAACTTAATATGTATAATTAGTATGTATAATTAGTCAGCTTAGAATGTAAAACAGCTAACAGACTAAAATATTGACTTAGTAGACCCCCGCCTATTAAGAAATAAATTATTAGGATTTTTACTATGTTTTAAAGTGATATTCTACACTTAGGACAGAAGTTGGGAATTTCCCCTACAGAGATGCTAACAACATAAATAAGTTGTAACAAGCGTATAAGAATTTCGACGGAGCTCGGTGAGAACGAATGGCTTAGTTGGTCAGAGCGCTGGAACGGTTTTCCAGAGGCGCGGGTTCAAATCCTGCTTCGTTCAAAATTTTTATACGCTTTTTAAATTTAAGTTTAGTAAATTATTAGGAAAAAGAAAAATAACAAAAAATATATAAGTACTATCTGATGGTTTTTACAAATTCGAGTACAAGTGGGGAGATGGACTCGCCCATCGGTTCCGTACCAATTTTACAGCAAATATAAATTAAAAAATGTGACAAACTTAATTTTGCGGAGTTTTGCATTCATTTTGTAAGAAATTACTTAAGTTTGTAATTATTTTATATATCTAATAAAAAAATCATTTTTTGATTTTTTTCTTTCAGCTTCACGCTGTATCCCGCACCAGGCAGGGTAGGCAGAGGGAACCCGGAAATCTAGTATTAAGACACTCCGTTCCACTTCCGTTCCCCACTTTCCGCCGAATTGGAGACATTGCGTGTTGAGTGGCGGAACTCAACGCCGCGTTTTGCCTTATATATTGCCTTATATTCATTTCGACTGGGGATCGAACCCAGAACCTGTCGGTTACAGTCACATACTTGTGCCGCTGCGCCACGACAGGCCTCATAACTTTTATTTTAAGCTATTTATTGTCAAACTTCAAAACTATTAGTTCATGAGAAGTATCCTATAGATTTTGATTACGTGGCAAATTTCATACAATAATGGTATGTAAACAATTCATAAATGCTTGTGTCTTGATTGTGTTGACTTAGAACCTTGATTTTTCTGTGTTCTTAGAACAGACAGAGACTTTCAGTAGATCTAATTATTTGATATTGATTTCAGCCTGACACATATCTTAATAAAGGGATAGACGGACAGCATAATAATTAATATTTTCTTTTGAGGTACGGTACCCTAAAAAACATATTAAGAGCATTTACCTATTGAAGAGGTACACAGCGAAATAATTGCCTTAATTGCGTAGACAACGCGGGCGAAGCCGCGAGTGAGACATTAGTATAGTATATAAGTTGTAGAATGAGGCAGAGATCTAATTAAACAATACTTACATACAAATAAATGATAAAGCACGAGGAGAATCTTACTATCAGCACGTCTTGTGGCGTAACAATATCTTATATTATATGTACATGTTATATACTTTGTCCGAACATACACATCAATTTACAAAAGTTTGTAGATTCACGCTATGTCCGGCACATGGCAGATTAGGTAAGGGAACTTGGGAACCTTATTCTGACACTCCGGTGGCCATTTTTCATTGAATTTGGGGCATTGCGCGTTGCGTGGCGGAACTCAATGCCGCGGTTCCTCTTTCTACCAGAGCGAAGAAATGAGAATGTTGAACATTGCATTTCCTCGTTTGAGGATCGAAGTCACAACCTGTTGTGCTTACAGTTACACGATTGTGCCCCCACGACAGGCTCATTATGAATTTTCTTCCTTTAAGTTTTCCTATACCTAAGATACAAAATCTGACTGTAAAGCGAGGGCTATGGATTGTATTCCCATCGGGGGATATAATAATTTTCATTAACTTTCACCAATTATCAAGCAAAAATTAGAAAACTGAGTGGAAAACGGATTATCTTAATAATAATCTTAATAACTGTTGAGTTTCTTGCCGGCTCTTCTCAGCAGACCCGCCATCCGAGCCGGTGGTAGCTTCCTGTAAGGACTGACACCACAGACACTTATATGTAATTTGACGATTCAAAAGTGCTTAAATGGCCTAATTGAATAAAGAATATTTTGATTTTGATTTTGATCTTAATAATAATCTTTTCCTTCCAAATTCTAAATATTGCAAGTCTAGTGGGGAAATCTAAAAAAGCGAGAATCTCTGTAATGGAGTTCTGTCACAAGAAATGGGGATTCATTATATATTTAGGGACAATTGTTATAAATTATTTTCCCCTTAGCGGGATTGAACCTCAACATCGGCTATTTAAACAAAGCCTGCACCGCTGCGCACGACAAGCTATTTAAATTTGAGTTTTGAGAATTCTAAAGGAGGCGAGGTCGCTTCGTATCGTTTTATACCGTTAATTAATTACAACGTACTCAGTAGTAACAAGTACCTAACGAGCACGCAAGTGTTATCAAAATTGCAAATTTTCACCAAATTTATTTTAATTTAGTGTCAATATTCTACTCAAGGAGAACTTCTTTATGATAACAAAATGCAATTTGATCTCGAATTTACTATACAATTAAATATTCCATAAAGTCCTTGGCATGTTCGTGGCTCTGGGGCACGTGCATTCCGCTACTTAACACGCTTGTCTTCCAGAATTCGGGAGATACAGGAGAACATAAGGTTCACTCAGTCTACTCTGCTTTGTGCAGTGGTAAAAAGAACTTGTTAATTGTACATAAAATATGTTCGAATGCTATCCTTTAAGACGGTAAATGGAATTTCGTTTTTTCCACATATATTTTTTGAGCTATAAACAAACTTTTGACTGTCTGATTGTTAGTCATACAAAAACAGAAAAAAAAATAGAATATTTAAATAAATTTTACGTGTCTCCTGCATATTTTGACTGGTAAGGTTAATGACACCGTGTAAATTAGAATAGAGGTAGCAATTACGTCTATTGTACGTAGGTAAACACTATTTTAATTGCGTCTAACTAGATATTAGTGTTCGCGCAGTGGCACACGCGTGCGACTGTAAACCCGTCAAGTTGTCGGTTCGATACCCGTTTGAAGAAATAAAATATTCCATATTTTCATATCTTCGTTTTATAAGGCCTCAAATTTTGCGGAAAGTGTGAAACGGAAGTGTCTTTATGAGAACGGAGAGTGTTAACACTAAGTTTCCTCTGCCTACTCTGCTAAGAGCACAGCGGAAGCTGAAAAAAATATTACATATCATGGCAATTGGCCTAGACTGGCAGCTACAGTCATTTTTATTATATCTGACTAAATTGCGGCCGTCTGGAACTTAATAAATAGACTACGTAATTCGCAACAAGCTCTTAATAATTATGCCCCATTTTTAACCCTAGACTGAAAAAAGGGGTGTCATAAGTTTAACCTGTATGTGGCATCGTTGCTTCTAAGTGAACTGACTGAGTTGAGGTTTTTTTTAACGAATCGTCCGTCGCGGTAAGCTTAGCTAAGTTTTATGAAAACCAGATGATTTGAGGCCTGTCGAGGCGCAGCGGCACAAGCGTGTGACTGTAACCAATAGGTTGTGGGTTTGATCCCAAGTCGAAAAAATTAAATATTTAATATTTTCAATTTAAATATTTAATGTTTCATTTCTTCGCTCTGGTAATAAGGCAAATCGCGGCGGTGAGTTCTGCCACTTAACACGCAATGTCTCAAATTCGGCGGAAAGCGGGGAATGGAAGTGGAACGGGATGTCTTAACACTAGGTTCCCGGGTTCCCGAGTGGTAATTTTTGGCTATAATTCTTTTCTTTTCAATCGTAATGTCAGACACTGAAAGAAATCAAATATTTATTACTTCCAAACTCAAATTCGATGGAAAGTGGGGAACAGAACGAAGTGCCGTAACATTAGGTTCCCAAGTTGCCCCTGTTTACACTGCCTGTTTAGATACAGTGTGAACCTGAAGAAGAAAAAAAAAAATTATATAAAAAAACTCGTTCCAAAGATTAAAATGGCATACGGTTAGTTTACAATATATATATATATATATATATATATATATATATATATATATATATATATATATATATATATATATATATATATATATATATATATATATATACATATATACATATATACATATACATATATACATATATACATATATATATATATATATATATATATATATATATATATATATATATATATATATATATATATATATATATATATATATATATATATATATATATATACAAATATATAGGTCATTTTATAATATCATTCTCGTCTTGAAGTCGGTCACGGTACATAGACACATTGTTCCCGGCTTTGCCCCCCGACACTGGCGGCTCCGGTGACGGCACCGTGTTGCGTTACCACCGCGTCATCAAGATTGTGGAATTACTTAGAATGCTTATCTAGCTTGCTTTAATCTTAAGCGTAATATTTATTACTATAGAAATATATACTGGCCTATATTTATGTTTACAATATACGTACGTATAAGTATTATAAAGCTATTTTAAGGTTCACGTTGTATCTCTCATGTATCAGGGTAAGCAGAGGGAACCTCGTATTAATTGTATCCTCCACGTGGCAGGGTAGGTAGCAGGTGGAGAACAGAACGGAACATATTACCTAGGTTCCCAAGTTCCCTTGGGAACCTAGTTAATATGTTCCGTTCTGTTCTTCACAAATTTTATACTATTTTAAAGTGTAAGACAAATACAAAATCTGCTGCAATTAACTTTTAGTTGTTGTAGGTAAAGGTTGCAACTTTTTTAAATAAAATTAACAGTTATGTATATAAATAAACATATTTAAATCAGTCTGACAGCCTGTCGTGGCGCAGCGGCACAAGCGTGTGACTGTAACTGACAGGTTCTGGATTCGATCCCCAGTCGAGGAAATGAAATATTTTCAATTTAAATATTTAATGTTTCATTTCTTCGCTCTGGTAATAGGGCAAAGCGCGGCGTTGAGTTCCTCCACTCAACACGCAATGCCTCAAATTTGGCTGAAAGTGGGGAACGGAAGTGGAACGGAGTGTCTTGACACTAGGTTCCCGGGTTCCCTCTGCCTACCCTGCCTCGTGCGGGATACAGCGTGAAGCTAAAAAAAATCATGATTTATAATTTTGCCCCGTATATAGATGGGACTTCTATACATTACGTCTCATTGGCGGAACTCAACGCTTCACTTTAAAACAGAGCGACGAAATGGAAATTCAACTTTCCCAAATAACCATACTATCGACCAGTGTTTTAAATATTCTCATTTATTAAAAAAAATATAAAAAATTTAACGTAACAGGATTTGAACCGGCATCCCTTTGGAAACCGTCCAAGCGCTGACCAACTAAGCCTACACGCTTGTGACAACTTATCTACACTTTTATAAGTTTTTAAAATTAATATTTTTCCTAAGTGTGGAATAACACTTTAAAAATAGTAAAAAATATTAAATACTCTTATTAACTGAGCGAGTTAATTTATGTAAATTGAACTATCTAATTATAAAAATTACGGGAACTCATTGTGTATGGAGAAGGTAACTGCGAATTTCTTAGGACAAAAGTAATTTGAGAGTATGTCGATTGTAATACTTAGTAAATCCTACTAATATTATAAATGTGAGAGATTGGGTGTTTGTTTCACTGTAACGCAAAAACTACTGAACAGATTGAGATGAAACTTTGCAGTAATATAGGTTATATATTAGAATAACACATACTCAGCTTCACGCTGTATCCCGCACATGGCACGGTAGGCAGAGGGACATTCGGAACCTAGTGTTAAGACACTCCGTTCCACTTCCGTTCCCCACTTTCCACCGAATTTTGGGGCATAGCGTGTTGAGTGGCGGAACTCAACGCCGCGTTTTGCCTTGTACCAGAACGAAGAAATGAAAACATTAAATATTTAAATTGAAAATATTAAATATTTCATTTCCTTGAGTGGGGATCGAACCCACAACCCATCGGTTACAGTCACAGGTTTGTGACGCTGCGCCACGACAGGCCGAGAATAACACTTCGTCCCAAAATTTATATAATACTAAATTTAAGAGGACGAAGCCGCATGTGTTAATGTACAGACAATACGTATTACATACATTCATATTATTGGGTAGGTTAGGGAGTACAGGAAAGCAAGACTTCTCCATATTCCCGGATACGGAAAAACGGGATTTGTTATTTTACGTTATAAAATCCACTTAAAATGACTTGCGGGCGAATAGAAGACAATAGATTTCCTGTATTTTGATTTAAAAATATTTTCAAGTAGAAGATGCTATAATATTTACATTGTTAAGCACTTCCTTCCATTCGATATCGTTAAGAGGTCAGCAAATATTTTTACAACATTAACATTTCTTTGGTCAAGTTAAAGTGCAATAAATTAAGAGTAAAAACGATGTTAAACGGTGTTTAACCTCGCATATAGCAGGGTAGGTAGAGGAAGACCTGCCAAGGTTACAAATTTTCGTCTAATTTTTAAGACATTGCGTGTTAAGTAGCGGAACTCAACGCCGACAGTCTTCTTTGCCAGAGCTGTTTAAGAAAATAAATTAATTTCTCAACATTGAAACACGAAGAGACCTTAAAAAACCGAATTTACAACCGCTGCGTTACCTACTGTGGTCTAAGGAGCTCTATTAAGACATCATTTTAATATAAAATGAATCACTTGTTTTAGCATAAGGGCTGGGAGTGTAACAAAAGGAACAATGGCGCTTGCGCACGCGAAACACTTTTAAATATAACAATAGTATATCATTTTACATAACGTATTCTATGTTAGTTTTATTCAGTGTACCTATATATGTATATTAATTTAAGATTCATATGTCAGTATAGTCAAAATACATACGAAGAAGTATTGTAAGTTTTGTATTTATTATTGAGCGCTGTGGCACAAGCGTGTGACGCGACGCGAGATGTTGGGGTCAACCCCATATAGCAGGGTAGGTAGAGGAAGACCTGCCAAGGTTACAAATTTTCGTCTAATTTTTAAGACATTGCGTGTTAAGTAGCGGAACTCAACGCCGACAGTCTTTTTTGCCAGAGGATTGGGATCAATCCCCACTCAAAAAAATTAAATAAAATATATAAATCTATACTAAAATTATAAAGTTGATAGTTTGTTCAATTGAAAGCCCTGATTTTATGTACTGTTGTTCCGATTCAAACATTATTTTTGCGTTCGTAGTGGTCTGTCATCAGTGGACATAATATCTAGGGCTTAGAGAATGTGTCATGTGTCATAAACAGTTCTTATTTTTTTTCCATTTGACATGTAAAACTAATATAGGGCAAGATTTTTCTTTTTTATAGCATTACAATGTATCCCTCACATATCAGGGTAGGCAGTAGGGAACCTTGATACATAGACACTTCCTTCATATAAGGATCAATGCAATCATTCAATTTTAAAAAAAATAAAAGTAAATAAAATCTGGAACGAACTTAAAAAATATAAACTTTAAAGAGGTAATGTATATTGTCTTATTTTAGGTATAGAAATGTCCTTAGAATTCGGTGAAATGTGAAATACTACTTTTCCCACTTTTCGCCTGAGTGTTCAGTGGCGGAACTTAACGCCGCGCTTTGCCTCGTTACCATAGCGAGAAAACTAAAATATTAAATATTTCTAATATTTATTTCGTCTAGTCGGAATCAAATCTACAACCTGTTACGTTACAATCGGCTGTGCCACTGCGCCACGACAGGCCTCATTAAAATTAAATTATTAAATAAAGTACATATAAATAACATAGGTAGCTTTAAACAATCGATACAAGTATTATATATGTATGTATGTAAATATATATGTAATAGGAGGATCTGTACCTATTTATAAAACGAGTTATCTAAAGGAGTATCCTTTATGTATACTTACAATAAATCTGTAACTGATCGCTGTCTGTACATTGAAGATATTTTAAAAAATCTTAAAGGGGACGTTTATTAATGTAAATGTTGGGTACGATAGTGTTTTTTTTTTGTTTGTCTGTGCGTTTGTACGCTCTAATCTCATAAATGGGTTACCAGATTAAAAATAAATGCAATTTTCATTATTATATTTTTAGCAATTTTTCATTAACATTCAGCGTTCGGTTTTATTTAAATCGTATGTATAGATATTTCCTTAAAAGTGATAATGTTATTTGAACTACATACTAGTAAATAAAATAGTGCAGTTTAAGCGGACGAAGCCGCGGGCGGGCCGCTAGTACTTATGACATAACAAACATTGATCACACAGTGTTTGACAAAACAAAACAATGAAAAAATATAGAAAATAACGTAAATATATCACAAATAGCTAACTAAAAATTGAGCCAACCAAAAAAAAATGTACGGCTGGACTAGACGAATTCCGGAGGCGTTGCGAATTTAAATAATAAATAATACATACATATATGACATTTTAGACATATGACTCACCTGACCGCTGCTTACACCATTTAACTTAAAAACTACACTTAAAACAGATTATTATTTTAAAATTAGTTTATATATTAGTTGAGATTTCGTTCGTTCGAGCACAGGTCACTCGGGGTATTGTATAAATATGTATAGATATTATAAATTAAATGTGTAGAGAAGACGTGCGACGCGTACAACGTCCGAGCGATCACTGACGCTTGTGGAAGGCTTCGATGCGCAGGCGCATACCCCTCTCTCAGGCTTAAGAGATAAATGTTAACCGACTTTGGTTATTGATGGTTATGGGTATTGAATTTACTAGTGTTGTATACCATTTTTTTCTTTATTTTATTTATTATTTTATGGGTAGGTAGTTATAATATATATTTTTTTTAATATTTATATGGTTTATGGAGATTGGGTGTTCAGCAAGTGAAAACATGCCCCTGAATGCTGATCAAACTCATTACTATATGTAGACAGATGTATAAAACTGCGCCACGACGGGTAATATTATATGAACTTATTAGGGTCGTCGTAATTATTATTTTTTTCAATTGATATAATATCACTGCTATATGTAAGGACAAACTAAGTATCGGATTTACTAAGTTTAATATTTGTATTTTGTAGAAGTCTAATGTTTTTAAATATTTCTTGTATAATTTAGAAATTAAAAAATAAAGGCCTGTCGTGGCGCAGCGGCACAAGAGTGTGACTGTAACCGACAGGTTCTGGGTTCGATCACCACTCGGGGAAATGAAATATTTAATATTTTCAATTTAAATATTTAATGTTTTATTTCTTCGCTCTGGTAATAAGGCAAAGCGCGGCGTTGAATTCCGCCACTTAACACGCAATGCCTCAAATTCGGCGGGAAGTGGGGAATGGAAGTGGAACGGAGTGTCTTTACACTAGGTTCCCGGGTTCCCTCTGCCTATCCTGCCTCGTGCGGGATACAGCGTGGAGCTAAACAAAAATATAAAAAAAAAATCTATGTTTCAATATATTGGTTTCTTTTACTAATACTAATGTGAATGTCTATATCGTGTGGTTACAGGTTCAAATATCACACCTGCAAGTGCAATAATTAGATTAAAAACAGATGTTCACTTGATTATCTGTGGTGTAGAAACAAAAGTTCAGCATTATATTTCATATTAACCCCACTTGAAATAACGAAATCATTTTTATTTCTATTGACTATTTTTATATTTTTTTAGAGTTCAGTACCTCAAAATAGATAAATCATTTTGTTTGTTCATCTGTCGGCTGGATACGCTGTGCCAGCATAGTCTTGGGCCCATTTCAAAAATAATATAAGCAAAGTTAAGAGAAAACCTTTAGACAAACAGATTTGTTGAAAGCCAGTACAGGCGCAATGGAAATATCTTTCAGATACATCCATGAATTTGGCTGTTGCTTTACTTACATACTTCTATCTAATCAAAAGATTTTTCTGAGTATTGTTAGACCGTTTCCTGTGGGTCTTCAGTTATAAAATGGTGTTAAAAAAATCAGGATTACACATGTACCGTACAATTAAAGGGAAAACGTCAAAAAATACAAATTAATATTTTTATTACATATAAAGATTATAATTTTATATACCATAATTAGAGCGAACTAAATATCCTGAAAATGATACTGAGTCCTCTGTAGACGCGTACGATTCGTAGCCAGAAAGAAACTAGTGTTAAGACACTTAATTCCTTAATTTTATTATTCTTCGACGTACTTAGTTAGCTTCACCTACTTGCCTTGAAATCGAATTTTTAACATTATTGTAACTAGGTCGAACAAGAAGATATCAATTGAAACCGAGTATATGTAAATTACTGTGGATTAAATTTAATCTTTTGATCTTTTCTTGTTACTCAGTTCATCCATTCTTGTCCGAATTCTGGCCTGTGTGTTGTGTGGCGAAACTTAACGCCGCGCTAAGCCCGAGTGGGGAAATAAAACTCATTTTAAAGATATAAAATACCTTAAGTGCTATCGAACCCACTACAGTTACGTTTACAATCAGACTCTTTACCACGATGCCATCGCCACGGTTTCATTCAATAATTTTGTAACATGAAATGACACCATTACCAAAATATATTTCACGGTATCCTTGTTATCGAAAAGCTGTAAATTATGTGGTATATTATCTCATGAAGATATTTATTATTATTTATTATCATAACAAGGGCTTATAAATTTCTTTTAAATATACCTTGAGACCAGTTGTGGTACAGGGGAATGTGGGACTGTAAGCGCGACAGTTTGCGGCGACAGTTCGATACCTACCTACTCAAAAAAAAAACTTATTATTTTAATTCCCCTCGCTATGGTACCGAGGCGTGAACTGTCTGTCACTCAATACCAAAAGCTTCAATTCGTCGGGCAAAATGAATACGGAGTGTCGTAACACTAGGTTCCCAGGTTCCTTCTGTCTGCGTGGTACAGCATGAAGCTTGTGCTTATCAATGTGTGTTGAGTGGCGGAATTCAACTCCGCGTTATCTCTTGTTACCAGAGCGATGTAATGAAAATAATTATTTATTCGTTAAATACTTTTTTAAATAAAAGTACTTAATACTTGTATATTTTTTTAATTACCTCAATTTTATAATACCATATTAGGATAATTGAGATATGTTAATTGATTAAAAACTTTTTAATGTACTAACAAAGGTCACAGATTCGATTTTAATTTATAAAAAAACTATTTTTCGTTTTTTTGCTGCTAGGCAGTGTTGCAAGGGCAGAGCCGTGTTTCCTGATTTTTCGTCCATTTTCGAGACATTGTGTGGTAAATGGTGGAACTTAACGCCGCGCTTTGTCTACCAGAGCTTATATTATTAGTATTTTTTTTTTCAAACGTACATATTTTTACGATTGTAAATAAATAAAAAAAGGAGGGAAAGGAGAATAAACAATATAACAGACAGAATAAATGCAGTGAAAAATTCAACATTTTTTTTTTAACTTAACACTTTTTTGAATGATATATGAAATCGCAACGACCGTATGGACCAAGTTTTCTGTATCCATAGGTCTGTATGTCTGTGTGTGGTATTGTAGCTTCCAAACGGACGAATTGTTTTTTAATTAGTCTTGTTGTTAGAAAGATGATAATGAGTGTTTTTAAATTGAGCGATTTTGATGAAGTTTTTATTTTCATTATGACCTTTTCTTAATTGTAGTCTCTATTCAGATACTCTGCTCTTGACTTTCCACCTAAATGGAAGACGCTTTGAGTGGAGGAGGAATTTAACGCCACATTTTGTCTTATTATAAAATGAATGAGAATATGTCAGTATAATGGCTGTATGTCGTACATAACAGAGTAGTTAGAGGTAACTTGAAAACCTAGTTTTAAGATGCTGTGTTCTCATTAAGATTTCGCCGAATTTCAACATACTTACTTAGCTTCACGCTGTATCCCGCACATGGCTGGGTAGGCAGAGGGAACTTGGGAACCTAGTGTTAAGACACTCCGTTCCACTTCCGTTCCCCACTTTCCGCCGAATTTGAGGCATTGCGTATTGAAGTGGCGGAATTAAACGCCGCGTTTTGCCTTTTACCAGAACGAAGAATAGAAAACATTAATTATTTAAATTGACAAGAAATACAAATATTAAATATTTTATTTCCGAGTGAAGATCGAACCCACATCCTGTCGCGGTTAAAATGGCACGGTTGTGTCCCTGCAACTGAGAAAGGCTTATATAATATTCACATATTGTTCAGCATAATGGTTACAGTTAAATATTAATGCTGTATACGTGGGTGTGAGGAAAACGTAAAAATGCTAATGCCAACAGCTAGGACTGACTCGATGTGACGGAGGTCGCTGATTCATAGTTCTTATATGTATTACAAGCTGGTTGTCCTTTGTCAACTTCGATTATTTATAAAATTGTACGTATTAATTGAAATTTAAGTACGAGTATGTCGTGGCGTACAATCGTGCGACTTAAAGCAGTTGAATTGTAAGTTCGATGCCCACTCTAGGAAATAAATATTTAATATTTAATTAGTTTCAGTCTATATATATATATATATATATATATATATATATATATATATATATATATATATATATATATATATATATATATATATATATACATCACATAGAAGTATTGTAATTACATTATATACAAGATTTTCAATAAAGTTTATAAATTAATTGTATAATTCTTATGCTAATTTCTTAGTTTATATCTCAACTACAGGTTACACTACAGGTTACTAGGTACATCTTATTTGTATACCTTAATATAGTAATAGAATGTCGTTAGATTTTGCAGCGAAAGAAGTGTCAGTTCGATTCCTGTTCAATGAAACTACTTTAATTGTTCTGGAAATGCTTAAAAAAAGAAAATGTTTTAAAAATATATCATATATATTCATTATGTTTCTTTTAAACAAAATCGGTGACAAATTGAGAAGGAATTCTTTTGATATATATTTTTTTAATAAGGAAATACGTGTCGTGAAATAAGAAGTGTAGTTCCTGACTCGGTGGTGAGATAGAGAGAGATCGATTAATCTTTGCTAAATCATAATAATTAAATAATATTTATCCCTCCATTTTGGAAATGCTCGTATCTTTTGACTGTCGACTTATGAGCTTAATTTTTCTGTGCTCCAAGTGACCAAAGATCTGGATATTTTATATTAATTTCAGTTAAATACCTCCACACAATGTCAAAATAAATGGTTTTGGCTGACGACCAGACAGACAACTAAGTGATCCTTAAATATATGTATATATATATATATATATATATATATATATATATATATATATATATATATATATATATATATATATATATATATATATATATATATTATATATATATATATATATATATATATATATATATATATATATATATATATATATATATATATGTATATATATAACCCTAAAAAATACATTCACGCTGTATCCCTCATATAACAGGGTAGGCAGAGGGAACCTAGCAATAACACACCGTTTTTCACTTTCCGTTGAATTCTCAAGGCATTACTTGTTGAGTGGCGGAACTCAACGCCGCTTTTGATCGTTTCAACCAGAGCGAGGTCCTCACGTTTCATATTTACCTTAGCTTATTAATAATTTAGTTAAAACAACATCCAATCAACCGGCCTTTGATACACACCATATATAGCCATGACAAGGCTACCAGGGCTACCCGTGATCTCAGCATGACGTCACCTTACCGCTTTCAGTAACAGAAGAAAAACTGAAAACAAAGTTATTGTCTCCGTTTATTTCAATTGTAGTGTTTATAAACAGATTAATTGATTTTTGCTGGACCATTGTGGTGATACAATTTGTTGATGAGCATCTTTTTGTTGCTTTTAACCTAGGACGAAAAAGAGGGGTTCGAATTGTTTGTCTGTCTGTGGCCCCGTAGCCGTTTCTTCTTTTTCGTGGTTGTTCTTAACTATATTTTATCAAAATCGGATTAGCAGTCTATAAGCTACAAGAACTTTGAGAAGATCAGGTTAGTGATTTTTGGGACAGGATTTTTTATTTAATTAAGTTAGGTTGTAAATTAGTAGTAAGAAAATATAATTATAATTCATTGGCCCAATTGGGAATAAAACCCGTTGCGTGTACATAAAGGCTGTCCTAAGAGGCCTCGTTGTAGTTTTTTTTTTTATTTTATTCAACGCAACTTACATATTTCACATAGCAGGGTAGGTAGAAAAACTAATTTTATGGCGCTCCGTAGTTTTTGTACCTGTTAGATTAGAAAAATCCGGTGAAGTTCGAATAGACCTCGCCTCGAAATATACACTTTCTGAATGAAATTAACTAAAGTTTCTAATCCAACTAATTAGGTATATTTTTTTTAGGATTTATTCCTTTCTTAGTGATACAACACAGTTCTCACATCGTGCATAAATTTAATTATTGTACGCCCGTCCCATACGCAGCGATTTTTATACAATATATGTTGACTAAAAAGCTTGATTGTTTGTCCTCCAAGCAAAATGTTTTTCTGAATATTTTCTTATATGCAGCTATTATCTCTGCAGCTTATATTATTTCTATATGCAGCTTGAAACCCTAACGCGACCTCGTGTTTCATGATCTTGACAGACGAACGGACAGAAGGACAACAAACTGATGTTATATATAAGAATTTCTTTTTTTTTTCATTTGGCTGACACTGAATTCATTTTTTAATAGGTAAAAAATAAAAAGCATTATTGCTTAGCTTCACGCAGTATCCCACACATGGCAGGGTAAGGGAGAAGGAACATGGGAAGTTAGTGTTAAGGCACTCAGATCTGTTACGTCGGAAAGTGACGAATTTAAGGCCTTGCGTGTTGAGTGGCGGAACTCAACGCCGCCTTATTATCAGAGTGAAGGAATGAGAATTTAAATTGAAAATTTTAAATATTTAATTTCCTGAAGTGGGAATCGAACCCTTGTACTGTCATTTTATAATAAAGCATTATTATTTATTTGTATTTGGCAACAACTCCACAGCTGTAACGTATGCAGAATACTTAAGGAGATGCGGTTATAATTATTCAATGGCAAGCTAGTAATAACCTTATAATAAGTTGGCAGAATAATACAATACAACGTATAGTTGCCAGAAAAATAAAATTGGTACTGAATGTTGCTTTAAATCAAGGCGCGGCGCTGAGTTCTGCTGCAACACATAGTATCTCAACAATTGGGCAATACGTAGTTAACAAGTGTTTCGAAAAACCTGAAACCAGGTTCTCTTTGCTATATATAGAATAATAAAAGTAAAAATAATATTTGCGTTAGGCGTTGAGTGCCGCCACTCAACACGCAATGCCTCAAATTCGGCGGAAAGTAGGGAACGGAAGTGGAACGGAGTTTCTTAACACTAGGTTCCCAGGTTCCCTCTGCCTACCCTGCCTCGGGGATACAGCGTGAAGCTAAAACAAAAAATTGTAGTTGTTAGCATTTAAAATAAAATGTTAAAGAAAAAATCGTTCATCATAATATCAATTGCAAGCTGGAATTACTATGGCAAGTCAAAAAGCATTTAAATCTTGGCCCGATTTTTAAGAGAATATATTTATTAAATTAGTCAAAAAACTGCTTTTGAATTTAAAAATAACTTCAAATTAACGTTTGTACTAGACATCGTGACTCGTGATATATTATAAATTAGCAACCCGCCCGCGACTTCGCCCGCTTTCTTGTTCTAATTACATAATCAGTTTTAACTCAATATATTGAGACCTATCGTGGTGTGGCGACACAAGTGTATAACTGTAACCTACAGGTTGTAGATTCGATCCCCACTCGAGAAATATTTAAATATTTAATGTTTCTATTTCTTCGCCCTGGTAACAAGGCAAAACACGGCGTTGAGTTCCGACACTAAACACGCAATGTCTCAAATTCGACAGAAAGTGTGGAACGAAGCGGAACGGAGTGTCTTAACACTAAGTTCCCAAGTTCTCCCTGCCTACCCTGGGATATGCGGGATAGAGCGTGAAGCTGAGTGAGAGTATACATTGAAAACTAAAATTTCACCTAAATGAACATGAAAATTTGTAACGATTTTGTGAAAATTAACATTTTAAATTGATGTAACTGTTTTATTTGAAAAAAGTAAAATAAAAGACGGTCTTTATATTATAAAGATGTACTAAAAGTCTTTAGACAATTCATATTGAAGTTACAACTGTGTTACAGCAGTGAACTTGTATGACAGGGAAATGCACTCAGAACGGCCGTCGGTACTGGCCGAGCCCTTGAGGCCTTATCTTACTTTCCGCATAATTTATTTAGAACAAACAGTTCTTATATCTTCTTGTTATAATATTGGCACCAATATACGTGGTGTATTATTTTATATAGGAAAAATGTAGTTTTTTACATTTAATTTTTGGACAAGCGCGATACTTTTTGTTTCCAAATCGCCGAATCATCCAAAATCAGGAAATGGACATGGTGATATAACAAGATAACAATTAAATTAGCCAAAGTCTTTTTTTAAGCTTCACGCCATCACTTTTGATCTAGTTTTTTTGTCAGACCAAAAAAATTAAAAGTCGCTCTCCAGTGGAAACCGAATACCCCAACCACCGTGTTTACATTCAGCTAAGTAAATATTAGCAATAAATTCTAAATAATTATGCAATTTAGATGTCAAGATCAAGCAGATCGCGTACAGCGCGATGCGTGGGCGCAGGTGACGTCAGCGTCAACATTCGCCTTATTAGGACACCTCTGAGTAATTATACTCCGTCAATAAAATATTGTAGGCATTTCCAAACTTTACTTATCTCGCAAACATTATCTCATGCCAGAACTTATAAAGCTCTGTGATAATTATTCAAGGCTATTATCGTTGCATATTCAAGAAGTATCTAAATATTTTTGTTTTATTATGTATTATATACCTGGGATGCCAGCACAGGTAGCCTCGTGGTTTCTATTCGAAATGAGGCGAAACGTCAGCACTGCACTGTGTATGGCCTAACGTTGCCGTACACAGTGCTGTGCTGGCTCCGACGCTGTTATGTGGCAGGAAGACATGGATATCACAGATGAAGAATGGCAGAAAGATAAATACTGTGGAGCTGTGATCTTCGTAAAATATCCGGATTTACTACAGCCCCAACCGATCCAAAATCATAAATTATACATAATAGTAGGGACAGTAATAATGAAGAAGAACTCAGACAGTTTGAGGCCTCAAAAAGCTTTAAAAACTGGCAACAGTAAAGATTTATGGAGCAGGAATATTTAGTAACAGAGTCGTATCGTTGATCTTCGAGCTTACGGTTTTCATGTAAAAAGCATAAGAGTCATCCGGAAACTATATGAGGTTGATGTCAGTTGATGAAGCGACAGAGACAAGCCAAAGCTCCTCGCTCCTGAATTTAGCGCACCGTTCTCTCTGGCTATCCTGTAGGGTTAATACATAAACCTCAAGAAAAAGTAAAAAAAAATAAGCATGACACCCGCAAATGTTAAAAAAAGACATTCGTTACGTCACTAATATAGTCTACGGATCAAAGTTATAAAGTTCCATTATATTAAATAAATTTCAAATTGTATTTTTTAAGCAATTACTGTGTTTTCCTTATCACGCAAGAGATGAGATGAGCTGATCTAAGCAGTTTTTAAATGAAAATTTGTAGTAGATGATATGATTATTTAATCAATATCAATGTAGAATAAGCAGACAGCAGCAGCAGACAGTGCAAGCGATGTCTCACAGTACTCCAAATGGTTGTTCGACAAAAGTTTTTAACTGAATATTATTTTCAAATAGATCTCATTAAATTATCTGTTCTTATTTAAAACCTGTATTAATATAAAACAAAAATCTTTTTGCAACTAACAAAAACAGCAAATGATTCAGAGTGCGCGGGCGCAGCGTCGTGGAGATGAATGCTTTAGAATCACCCATTGTACTCTTTAATTATATCTTAAATCATTATTATTATATATTTTATAGAAAGTATTCAACTATTCATAGACAATAGGCATTGATTTGAAAGGGAATGAAACGTTGGCGTTGACTGTACAGAATATAATTGATTGGAGCTTTTAAAACTTTTGTACAATTTGCATAAAATGCTCAAAGTAAAATGCTAAATGTATGTATCTACTTGCATATTTAGATAAGTTAATGATTTTCATTTATAATATTTATATATAAAATCCTTTACAATTTTCGCTGAGGCCTGTCATGGCGCAGCGGCATAAGCGTGGGACTGTAAACGACAGGTCGTGGGGTCGATCCTCACTCAAGGAAATGATATTTAATATTTTTAAATTAAATATTTAATATTTTCATTTCCTCACTCTGGTAACAAGACAAAGCACTGGGTTGAGTTCCGCCAGTTGGTGTGTGACCTCAGAAGACTCAGTTGGTCCAAGTTTGACTCAGAAGTGTATAGTTCAGCGGAGTGTCTTAACACTAGGTTCCCAAGTTCCCTCTGCCTACCCTACCATGTGTGGGAAACATCGTGAAGCTGAAAAAAACTTGTATGTTTGAATTTCTAAAACGAACATTATGAGCGAGTGATTTGTTTTAAACATAACTCCCAAAATAATTATATGTTTGTTGACTTGCATAATCTTGAAAATAATTTTAAATGTAAAAAAAAATTTTTTTTTTCATGTCGATTACAAGTATTATTTTATGTCCAAAAATGTAAAGTTTTACCTTCAATATAATTACCTGTGAATCGTCTCGCTGACCTAGATTGCGATTCAATAACGAATCAACCAGAGACCAATCGATGCAATGAGGACAGACTGTAGCACTTTGATTGTTATTTTTTTAACTTTACGCTGTATCCCGAATATTGAAGGGTTGGCAGAGAAAAACTAGCTAATTCACCCAACTTCGAAGAGACAATACGTGTTGAGTGCCGGAATTCAACGCCGTGCTTTGTATCTTTAGTGGAGAGACAAAAATACATTGATGTGAATGTTTGATCCTAGCGTGGCAATTGAATCCATAACCTATATATATATATATATATATATATATATATATATATATATATATATATATATATATATATATATATGTATATATATATATATATATATATATGTATATATATATATATATATATATATATATATATATATATATATATATATATATATATATATATATATATATATATATATATATATATATATATATATATATATATATATATATATATATATATATATATATATATATATATATATATATATATATATATATATATATATATATATATATATATATATATATATATATATATATATATATATATATATATATATATATATATATATATATATATATATATATATATATATATATATATATATATATATATATATATATATATATATATATATATATATATATATATATATATATATATATATATATATATATATATATATATATATAATATATATATATATATATATATATATATATATATATATATATATATATATATATATATATATATATATATATATATATTCATATTATGCCTCTGGTTCATACTGTAGTTCAGAAATGTTAACAAGTTTGGAATTTGCATACTTAGTTTGTAAAATTATTATTTAATAATCTTTTATTTCCTTATCTATAACAAAAGACAAACTTAACACAAAATACTGCTGGAGTTCAACGAAAAGTGCAGAACAGAAGTGTCTTCTAACGAGAACGGAGAGTTTTAACACTAGCGTATAGCTAAAAAACTAGTTTTTTGTTCCATAACCAACCCCAGACGAAAAGAATTTAGTATTAAGACACTTCTTTCTCCGTATTTGCTCGATTTTGAATTATGAATTTTATTTTCCCAAAAGTACTATCGCTACTATAAGGTACCATAGATGGTATACAGGATCATATCTCAGTATCGGTGTGCGGTCAGTGTCACGTTACATGCAGGTTGTTGCAGCAGCGCACTGACACTCTTGCGACACTTGCATTGCGTATTTACACAACTGATCACTTTGTATGAGACTAGTGATCACCTGTGGCTGTGTTTGCGTGGGCTTTAAAAGATAGATTCCGTTTTATTCCGACCATGTGGTATACTCGCTTATGTCTTTTTTGTACATATTTTATTGCTATTTTAGTGCGGCAGGAAAAATACGCCTTACGGACGAGTGGTACGACACCCACCAGTTGTTTCGACCCTATCCACTAAAACCCTGCCACCTCATTTCTCATAAATGATACGGATCATACGGAGCATGATCGCTTGCGACTATCGCTGAGACGTCGGTGAAAGGCCTCCCCTGTACTATGACGACTTATAATATTTTTCAAACTCTTTCTCTCTCTCTCAGCTTCTTACTGTATCCCGCGTATGGTAGGGTAAGGGTACAGAACTTGAGAATATTAGTGTTAAAAACTCCGCTTGTTTCCCAATTTTTGTCGAATTTATGGCATTGCGTGTTGAGTGGCGGACTCAACGCCGCGGTTTGCCTTGTTACCGTAAATGAAAACATAAAATATTTAATTTGAAAATATTAAATATTTCATTTCCTCGATTCGAACCCACAACTTGTCGCGTATACAGTCGCACGCTTGTGCCGTTGTGCCACGGCAGGCCTCAAAGAACAAGATAAAGTATAGATATACGTATATTTGGCTATATACATTTTATTAATATATTAAGAAAATAGATTACATTTTATTAGTATTTTTAAAATGTTATTCCACACTTAGGAAAGAAAAATACTAAATTTAAAAATGTAAAAAAAATAAACTATGCAGGATTGGAGAATTTGTAGAAATGCAGGATTTCGGTAATTCTGAACAAATTATATTTGGGTAGCGGAAATTTGTAAAAATATCCCTACAGAGATAACAACTAACAACATAAATCAAACGAAACGCTTGTTATAAGCGTATTAAAATGTCGAGTTAGCTTGGTGAGATCGATTGGTTCGGTTGGTCAGAGTGCTTAGACGGTTTCCAAGAGGCGCGGGTTCAAATCCTGCTTCGTTCAAATTTTTATACGTTTCTTAAATTTAGTAAATAGATTACAATTAGTCGTCTGCATACACATAGTGAAAAAAAAAAAAGTTATTTGACAGTTCTTATTCACTTGGTGCCTCCAAATAATATTCAAATAAAATATGTGACAGTAGCGAGGTATTTCTTTTATCTGGATCTTGGGTATAAGCTTTAAATAAGTTACTTACTTTGGGTGAGAGTTGACAGCGACCGCGTTTTGGATAAATATTTTTTTCTATAGTAACTTAAATAATTTTTGGCGCGTGGAAGTAAATTCCTGCGAAAGCGCACAGTGGTGGAGTATGGATACGTGAATCCAATAAGTACTTTAGTATGGATACGTGAATCCAGTAAGTACTGACGTACTATGCGGTTAGAAAAATCTGGCGGCAGGTACCAAGTAAAAAAGTTCTCCAGAACATGCGATAAATGTGGTACAGAACGCACAGCGAGGATACGTCCCGACGCAAAGCTAAAGTATCAAGACCCTTAGAAAAAAAATAATCAGCTACGAAATTTAGCTACGAAATTAATAATAATAAATAAACAAAAATTTAGTCTCAATTGTAACGTAACGTAACTTTTTTATGTTTCAACTGATTTGAACGAAACACACACTTAATGTTAAGGGTAGGTTGTCAACATGTTATAGTGAAAGCTGCATTTAAATCTGCTTACCCATTTCTGAGGTTAGGACGTACAAAAGCATAGACCAATAGACAAACAGACAGACGGAAAAAATATAACTATTTTAGACCCTATAAGAGTATGCACATTAGCAAACTTTATATTGGTCAACTTTAACAAATTTTACTTCCCCTTTACCTACAAAAGTTTAAATCTTGACTTTTAACATTTAAAAGCTAAAGCGATTTGTCAAAATGAATTTTATTTCGAAAGTGGAGAACGGAAGTGGATTGGACTGTTTTAACACTAGGTTTCTGGGTTCCCTTTGCCTACCCTGCCTCGTGCGGGATACAGTGTGAAGCTAAAATAAAAAAAAATATTTCAATTTAATTTTTTTTTAGCTTCACGCTGTATCCCGCACGAGGCAGGGTAGGCAGAGGGAACCCAGGAACCTAGTGTTAAGACACTCTGTTCCACTTTTGTTCCCCACTTTCCGCCGCATTTGAGGCATTGCGTGTTGAGTAGCCGAACTCAACGCCGCCTTATATATATTTATTTTTTTAATTTAATAATAATAAGCAAACTACGCCAGTTGTTATATTTAAAACTGTGAACTAGCAAAAAGCCTTTCTGCATGTATTTGTCATCAATAATAAGACACCAGTCAACCTTCCGACCAACCCTCGCAGAACAACACAAGAAATTACGTAATTCAAAAATTTCAATAATTTACCTTGTAATTGTGATTAATAAAACAATAAAGATAATTTTACATAAGAATTATAATTAACAATAAATAATCAATAAAATATATATTGCCTCGTTCGTCGAAAATGGGAAATGGAATGTCTTAAAAATAGGTTCCCAAGTCTTCTCCACCTTTGCCCCGCCATTTCCGAGAACATTTGCTAGATACAGAACTTGAAAAACCTAGTGTTACGACACTCCGTTACGTTCCCAACTTACAGCCAAATTTAAGGATTTTCTTTATAGAGTAGTGAAAGACCAACGACGCGCTTTGCCCCAGTTTTCGGAGCAAAGACATGAAAATGATAATTTGATGATGATGAAGTAATTAATTTTCCTCAGCGGAGATTGAACCCACAGCCTGTCGCGCCTCAGTGATTTATCTGTTTAAATAATGTTTGATAAGAAACGAAACGAAAAGCACTCATTAGAGCCATTATACAGTAAAGGGACAAGTCACGAATTTGTGACAAATTAACTTTTACGATAAGAGCTTTTATCTACTGAATGAATGGTGGATAATTTGTTTACATGTGAAACGTATTACTAAGAAATTAGCTTAACATAACTGGTTGTATTTTATTTAGATCTCAATATAATGAGAAATACATAATGTTTAATGAATGATGAATATGTTTTTGTTACTGTGACGGGATAGGTTTTGGATTCAATTGGCACTCACTCACTCACTCAGCTTCACGCTGTATCCCGCACATGGCAGGGTAGGTATAGGAAACTTGGGAACCTAGTGGTAAGACAATCCGTTCCACTTCCGTTCCCCAATTTCCAACGAATTTGAGCGTGTTGAGTGGCGAATTCAATTTCCACGAGATAAAATATATAATATTGTGATTTTTTTTTCTGGAAAAACGTACGGTCATACGTGGCATTGCAATACAATGTCCCCAGAAATTCGTAGAGTGTTGAGAACGGAAATATCATAGAGAAACGGACGCTTCATTTCCGGAAAGTGAGGTATGAACGGATTGTCCTAACACTAGGTTTCCAATTTCCATCTACTACTACTTACTCTGCTTTGTACGGGATACAGCGTGAAGTTAAAATATATGTTTTAATTTTTTTTATGGATAAGACTGGGCAAACGAGCGTACGGGTTACCGGATGGTAAGTAAGCTGCGCCGTCCACGGCCCCGTGTAGCATCAGAAGAGCTACAGGAGCGTTGCCCGTCTTTAAGGTGGATGGGCACCAGAGCCCGGCACTACCCAATGCGAAACGCAGTGGTCGAAGCCACTACTTAACGCCGGTTTTAAATGCCGGCGGTGGTAATGGTCCGGTCGAGTCTGCCCATGCTTTTTGCTATTTCTGACAACGTGACTCTCCCATACGTACTTTAGTCGCCTCTTACGACACCATCAGTACCAGGGTGATCCTATTCTAAGCCGGAATAACACGGCGTGAAAGCATATGTGCTTTGAACCATTTAAACGAATTTCAAATATAAAATAGCCTCATTCATTAACCACATGCTTACAATTATAAGTTAAGTTCTAAAGAATTCAATTTTACTACCACAAATAGGTCAGGGTGAGTGACATCACGTTCAGCAGAAAACATTATTTTCCTCGAAGCTTAATGCCGCTGCACCAAATATGGTAGACTCTACATAAGGCGAAATATTTACAAACTACAGTACAAGTAAATACTATTCGTGAATACTTAATTAATATCGTTATAGCTTCAAGCCATATGGTCTATGACACTTCCATTCTCCACTTTCCACCGAATTTCAAGCATTACGAATATGACACATTGTTGAGGGATGGAACTCAACGCCGCGTTTTGTATACAATGGGCAATTTCGCTATTCGCAGTCCATGATCAATATCATGTAGGTTATATCAGAATTTAAATGATTTATATTTTTTTCTTTTGCTTCACGCAAGTGTTAAGATATTTCCAGTCATTCACCACTTTCCGCCGAGTTTAAGGTATTGGTTGTCGAGTAGCGGAACTCATAATGCCGGTTTTACCTTGTTATCAGAGCGAGAAAGTGAATTATAACATATTTTATTGAAGGGTAAGTCAGTAGGGATCGAACACACAACCTCTCGTGCTTACAGTCACAAGCTTGTGCTCCTGCGCCACGAGAGGCCTAAAGTATGAATTTCATACTAAAATTATATATATATACGTATATACCAGTGCGTGGGTTATGGAATTCTCGAAATTTTATATGACATATCGATGCGTTACTAATACCTAATACAATAACTAATAAGTATATAAATAATGTAACATTATAAATTATTGACAAGCGATCGGCGTTGAGTTACGTCTACAATGGAGTACTTGACAAAAATATCACATCGCTTAGTATCAATTTAAAAAGAAATGGGACGCGGAAAAACTTATGGTTACTTTAATCTAGAAAAGTATTAAAAAAGAAAACTTCGTGGGATTTAAACCTGCTTGTCACTTGTGTAATTTATCTAATATTCTCAATACATTTATAAGTTTCCTAAGGAATATTTTAGCGGACACAGAAGCAGTAATAATTCACTTGGAGTATAGTGATAGATTCGCTACTTAGAAATGAGCTAACTAAATGAAAAAAAAAAATTGACCCACATTCAATATCTTTAACACTTCGAATAAACAACTTCGCAATACTTTTGCTATATTCATGAATTATAAATATTATAAAGCAATAACCCTATATAATGTGGAACATACGAACATACAGATATGGTAAAGTCACTTAGCGATAATAAATAATATCGAAGTTGAAAGCTTAATCCGATTAAAGCTGCCATTCACCGATCCGACCGTCAACAGTCAATGGTTAGTAGTTACGTTTTATTTTGTGTATATATATAAATATTTCTGTTTCATATTAGCCCCCATATAGGCGCTCAACGCCACGCTTTGCCAACATCGAAACTATAATACTATACCTTTCAAAATATATTAGAACCATACCAAATTGATGATAATTCTAGACTGGCTGATATTTAAGTAAATTATGAAAATATTAATACTAGAAGCCCTTCTGTTCTCTTCTGTGCTCAGTTTGTGGCGATCCGAGCGTGCCAGTTGAGCACCTATCACTTCGCCAATACAATATCAAGCTGTATGTAGAAACACACAAAGACGTTTATACGGTAAAATAATATATCTTATTTTTTATTTTTACACAATTTGAAGACAATCTGTCTATAAATAATATCTTGAAGTATAGCAAATATAAAACAAATTATATATTTACTAGGACATCATATTCCTTTTTTTTTTTTCAGCTTCACGCTGTATCCCGCACTAGGCAGGGTAGGCAGAGGGAACGGAAGTGAAACCTAGTGTTATGACACTCCGTTCCACTTCCGTTCCCCACTTTCCGCCGAATTTGGGGCATTGCGTGTTGAGTGGCGGAACTCAACGCCGCGCTTTGCCTTATTACCAGAGCGAAGAAATGAAACATTAAATATTTAAATTGAAAATATTAAATATTTCATTTCCTCGACTGGGGATCGAACCCAGAACCTGTCGGTTACAGTCACACTCTTGTGCCGCTGCGCCACGACAGGCCTCTACAACATCATATTCGAATAATATATAATTTATACATTTAGAAAATGTATGTTTTGACATAAATCAAATATATCAATCGCCCACAGCGCTAATATGAATGTGATTTACATATGCTAATTTTGAGCTTATAAATAGATTTTGTATATAAAGAAATGTCAAAAGAATTAGAATTGATACCTCTTGTTAAAAGAAGAAAAAATAATGAAAACAAATACCTTAGACGCAATAGACCAGAATTATTTAATATTGGGATTGTTAATAATTCTGGTCTGCTGTGACCATATAACCGTAAAGGCACCTTTGTCCCACTTTAGGGAATCTAGGGTTACGACACAACCCTAGGTTCCCTAAAGTGGGACGCATATCACCGCGAAGAACAAGGCTTTCGATTAAAAAAAGCCACACTCATATCGGTATATTGATTCAGAAGCTACGATGCTACAAACGGTCACACAGACAGGTCAAATAAAAAATAATCCGGCCGTATAAAATATAATATTTTTGCATCGGGGATGAGACATAGAAAGGTTAAAGTGATACTTACAACAATTTCTTCACCCAGCTTCACGCTGTATCCCGCACATGGCAGGTTAGGCAGAGGGAACTTGGGAACCTAGTGTTAAGACACTCCGTTCCACTTCCGTTCCCTACTTTCCGCCGAATTTTGAGGCATAACTAACCTAACCTAACCTAACCAGAGCGAAAAAATGAAAACATTAAATATTTTAATTGAAAATATTAAATATTTCATTTCCTCGAGTGCGGAACGAACCCACAACCCATCGGTTACAGTCACACGTTTGTGCCGCTGTGCCACGACAGGCCTCAACTTTTTCTATTTTGTATTTCGTGTCCACTGCATCAAACACAACAAGATTCAATAATAATAACATTCAATTCAATAAAACAATGAGGTCATTGAATTTTAATGAACAATAACAATAATTCCAAGGAAAATATTTTGTTTGTTCTCAATATTATATTAGTTTATATATGAGGTTGAGCTGAGCTTTATAAATAAATACATAATTTAAATTCATAGAAAAGTCATTACGTAATATCTATATATTAACACCATTTTATTACGTTGAGTTGTAATGAACTAATAAAATCTTAGAATCCGAATCATACACATTTTTTATTGTATTACCAATAATTCCAAGGAACATATCGGCGGCAGAAGTGTGTGGCTGTTAACTTCAGGTTGTAGATTGGATCCCTACTAGTAGAAGTGAAATATTTAAATACTTACATACTGATTTACTTATTTAGCTTCACGCTATATCCCTAGCGGGGAAGGCAGACAGAACGGAGCGCCAAACGCTACGGTCTCGGCATATCTCTTTCGCCTCATCCATTGTCGTCAACCTCTTCATACATGCCCTCCGAGGGGTTCTCATGCTCTTTGCGTGACCTTCTTCCCGTATCGAAGATACTGTGATTTCGAAGGTCAACCGAGGTTACCCCGTCCCTCCCTTACCACTCACTTTTCCTTCATAAATCTTTTATGCCATTCTTTCTTCTATATTTAACTACTACTTTTATTTGTTAAATAAATATTTAATATGTTCATTCCTTCGCTCTAGTTACAAAATAACGTGCAGCGTTTAGTTGCGCAACTCAACACGCAATGTCTCAAATTCGACAGAAAGTGGGGAACGGAGTATTTTTACACTATTTTCTCAAGTACCCTTTGCCTACCCTGCTATGAGCGTGATACAGCGAGAAGATGAGTCACAATCCATTAAAGTCTATAAATTCGCTAGTTAGTATACGAAATATTTTTGAATGATTTCCATTTTCTCATATTCTCCATTTCCCCAAAGGCTTGTAGTGTACGGCGTTGAGTTCCGCTATATAACACCAATGTTTCGAATTCGGATGAAAATTTCTAATTAGTTTTTTTTATATTTTAACTTAACTGATAAGTAATACGTATTGTATAATTTCGGTGCTGACTCAACAGTGCGCGTCCTCGGGAGTGAGAAACACGCCGCCCTTGTTCCACTACAGGTACTTGTTTAGGGTTGACACAGCGATTTTTTTTATTTTAAAATGAAACTAAAAAAGCATTCTAGATTTGGTGGTTATTTTTTTATATTTATCTTCCTTATTGGTATTTGAGTCAGCCTCAACACGTGGGACTATAAACGCAAGGCTATGGGTACGATTTCTACTCGAGTAAATGAAATATTTCATATTATCATATCTCCACTCTGGTTAACACACCAGGCTTCAAGAATTCAGCAGAAAGTGGGAAACTAAAATATTACTGGAGATAGGAGTGCCGTATCCCTTGGTGGTCTTCGATATTGATATGTCAATGAAAAATGACTATCAAGTTGAACAAATTTTGATAAGATGGCGTTACACTTTTATCACTTAGCTTAGCATGGCAGGGTAGGCAGAGGGGAACTTGGGAACCTAGTGTTAAGACACTCCGTTCCACATCCGTTCCCCACTTTTCGCCGAATTTGAGGCATTGCGTGTTGAGTGACAGAAAACTTTTATCGTACCCTGAAAATTCGTCTGTCAAATCATTTATTTCAAAATCGTGTGGACGTGTCAAACATACACATCCACGAACATACGCACATACACACACACACACTCAAAAACATATACATACTTTTAGTTTCTCGCAGAAAGAACGTGCAACATAATAATTCGAATTGTGAAAATTTATATTTCTTACAAGACGTAGGTTATATTTGAAGGAAATAAAGAAATCAAGAAAAGACGGAATGCGAGATCAGTGTAAATGGTAAGATTCTAGAACAGGTGTATCTGGGAAGTAAGTATGTTTAATAGAGATGGAAGATACGTATTGGATGTGGAAAGGCGTATTGCTGCCGGTGACAGAGTTAACGGTGCAGCTGCATTGTTGAAACGGCGAAACGTCAGCATAGCTACACGTTTAGCCATACGCAATGGAATACGGGGCGTGAAACTAAGAAGAAGAAGAACATCATATCCGGTACATAAAATAAAAAATACAAACTTTTTTTGCATTTCACAAAGCCGGAATCGGCTTTTATTTGTTAAAGGTTAGTTTAGCCATTGCAGTTTTTTTTAACAAACAAATGTTTGAGTCTTCTGAATCAAAATAGACATATTATATTGAAAATATCCAGTAACATAAAAGATAAGTGGACAGGCAAAAGTTTTAAAAGTGAAAACAGAATCATATTTTGTTAATGTATTTACATTCACTAAAACGCTAATTCGCAAATATATTCAATTTATGTTATTTTTTTTTACTTTTAGTTTTTATTTTTACTGTTTAATTATAGAATAAAAGATAAAGTACAGATTTACAGTAAACAGCCCTGAGTTGGGCTTGTGAAATGAAAAATATAAGTCCATATAACGCAGAACTTCGATGCGCACTGTAGAGCCGGTTGTTGATTCAAGTTTATTACATATTTTATATCACATTGAAAGTGTATGTATTAAGTATGTAGTAGTATTATTTAATATATATTAACTTCATTATAGTATATACAGCCCAGAGAAAATAATTAAAAACCCTACAGAGGTATTGAACGTAGCAGGATTTGAACCTGCACCTCTTGAAAACCTTTTTTTTATATGTTTTCTAAATTTTCCTTTCCTAAGTAAAGATTACGAGGCCTGTAGTGGCGCAGCGGCACAAAAGTGTGACTGTAACCGACAGGTTCTGGGTTCGATTCCCAATCGAGGAAATATTTAATATTTTCAATTTAAATATTTAATGTTTCATTTCTTTCCTCTGGTAGTCATAAAGCAAAAATCGGCGTTGAGGTCCGCCATTCAACACGCAATGCCTCAAATTCGGCGGAAAGTGGGGAACGAAAGTGGAACACAGTGTCTTTACACTAGGTTCCCGGGTTCCCTCTGCCTACCCTGCCTCGTGCCGTATACAGGATGAAGCTAAAAAAAAAAAGCACAAATATTTTCAATAAAAAGTGTTTTATTATTGAGATGAAAAATACACACTAGAAATATTTTTTTTCTTCCATAGTAGATACAAAAATACAATTCAAAATATTTTTGTATTTAATTGTATTTTTGTATCTACCATGGAAGGCTATTATATCATACACTGATAGTAGTAGTAGTGGATAACAAGACTAACGAAAACTAATAAAAACGAGTTAGCTTGGAAGCTTCCGTATCTTCGCTTAAAATTGTCAATATGCGTCGCAGAGTTCCGTCACCCAACACTCAATACTTTCAGATTTCTGCAGAAAGTGAAGAGGGCAAGCCTTAATTATTTTTTTTTATGGAAGAGACGGCGAACGAGCGTACGGGTCACCTGATGGTAAGTGATCACCGTTGCCCACGGCCCCGTGTAACTCCAGAGGAGCGGGCACCGGGGCCCGGCATTACCTAATGCGAAAACGCAGTGGTGGTAATAATCCGGTCGAGTCTGCCCATGCGTGTTGCCATTGCTGGCATCATGACTCTCCCACACGCACTTCAGTCGCCTCTTACGACACCATCAGTACCAGGGTGATCCTATTCTAAGCCGGGATCACATGGCGTAATTTTGTTCCCAGGTTCCCTCAGCTTACCCTACTATTGCGAGTTACAGCGTGGAACTGTAAATAATCAAGGGTGATACAACACGTGTATATTTTAGACAAAAGAAGTAAACATAAATAAGACATAGTACATTACTATCAACAAAATGATATAATATTTGTATATAAACATATTCTGATAAGCGATAACAATATAAATTATTTACAAATCTATTAGTATTGTTGTGTACCTCAGAAATATGTCGTTTTATTATGTTTTCTTGATCAAGTCATATGAAGGGCGGCGTTAAGATACGTCACTAATACTAACGTAACAAAACTACGAGTATGCTATGTCTCTTCGTGGACGAAATGTGCAGAACTAAGTGATTTATCACTTCTCTTTCTTTTGCGTGTTAAATAAAGTACTTGAAAATAAATAAAATATTTATTCTTCTACGGCTTTTTGCCCTTCTGTATATCCAATCAACATCAAGAACGTAATCACTACTGATATAATCTGTATTAGCTTGACGTTGTATCCCGTACACAGCAGAGTAGGCAGAGGAAACTTTAAAACTTAGTGTTAAGACACTCTGTTATTCCATTCTCCATTTCCGCCGAATTGTTGAAGCATTGTTTATTCAGTGGCGAATTCCAATTCTCCGCTTTGCCTCGTCAACAGAGCCAGGATATAAAAATATACTCAGCTTTACGCTGTATCCCGCCCGTGGCAGAGTAGGCAGAGGGAACTTGTGAACCTAGTGTTAAGGCACTCCGATCCACCTCCGTGCCCCACTTTCCGCCGAATTTGAGGCATGGCGTGTTGAGTGGCGGAACTCAACGCCGCGTTCGCCTTGTACCAGAGCGAAGAAATGAAAGCATTAAATATTAAAATTAAAATTATTAAATATTTCACTTCCTCGAGTGGTGATCGAACCTACAACTATTTATTATTTAATTTCATGGAGTGGGACGAACCCAAAACCTGTCGGGTTTTAAAGTCACTTGCGTCATTTCAGGCCTCAAAATATTTTTGGCATTAAATAAATAAGTCAGTAAATTAATATATATAGTTGATATTGTATATTATATTCGTTTTGACGTGTTTTATCTCTATATTAATATTTATATAGCGATTGGCAGTTCCGCTACGTCTGTACGTCTGCTTTAATAATTATAAATTACGTGAATAATTTTTCCAGCGTTAGCCGTTTCTTTTTAATTAAATAACGTAACTCAACGCCAAATAAAAATATATCTTTTACTCAATTTTCAATGATTGAACTTAGACCCTATGGACTTCAATTTCAATGAATTTAAACGAAAATTTCCTACCAAACTAAAATATACATCAATTCGAGACCATTGTGAAGGATTTGTCATCTTTTGCTCTGGTAACGAAGCAAAGCGCGGCGTTGAGCTCCGCTCCTTAACATGTCTCTCGACAATTCGGAGCGAGAAAAGTGAGGAACGGAAGATTTAATACTAGATTCCCCTGTTTCCTCTGCTTCACGCCGAATCCTGCACATAGCAGGGTAGTGCTATGTGCAGGATTCGGCGTGAAGCAAAAAATATATTATATTTATTATACAGATGAGTGCAATGTTTTAATTGGAGCTCCTTTCAACATGTGTTCTCCTATTATGTAACACTAGTGGCCTGTCCGTGGCTTCGCCCGCTTGAAGTATAGGGTACTTATTTACGAACTAATAATAAAAAAGAAAATTATTATTATCTTTTTGCCGTGTGATTCCGGCTTAGAATGGGATCGCCCTGGTACTGACGGTGTCGTAAGAGGCGACTAAAGTACGTGTGGGAGAGTCACGTTGTCAGTAATGGCAACACGCATGGGCAGACTCGACCGGATCATTACCACCCCCGGCATTTAAAACCGGCGTTAAGTAGTGGCTTCGGACACTGCGTTTCGCATTGGGTAATGCCGGGCCCCGGTGCCCATCCCCATCCCCAATCCCTCTCTAGAATATGAAAGCGGCACTAAAGAAGAATTTACCCCAGGAGGGTACCAGCATCTCTGGTGCTGGAGAATCCCTGCCTGAGTCTTTAACCTCAGGCTGCCCGTCGAATTCTGGGGAGGGCACAGTACCGCGCACTACACAAGGCAAACGAGGCGTACGCTCCACGGCAGCCCCTGCCACTCTTAACGTGGAATTTTCCAATATCAGGGGACTACACTCAAACCTGAATGCCGTCCACCACCATCTTGAGACAGCACGGCCGGCCTTGTTATTTCTAACGGAGACCCAGATTACCCGACCGAGCGACACAGCCTATCTTCAATACCCCGGCTACAAAATAGAACATAATTTCATACCTCATGCCGGGGTTGCTGTGTATGTGAGGGAGGACCTGAGTTTCCGTCGTTTTGTCAATTTTGAAGGTCGGGACCTGTCCACCATCTGGCTCCGTGTGGACATGGACGATCGTGTCCGAATCTACGCATGCCTGTACAGGTCCCACAGTGGTAATGCAGAAACGGATCGGCTCATGGAGCACATGCAATCGGCTATTGACGATGCGCTCTCACAGATGCCCACCGCAGAGGTCGTGATACTTGGCGATTTTAATGCGCATAATGCCAGTTGGCTTGGGTCACGCACCACTGACCACGCGGGGAGGGCTGTATTTGACTTTGCTATGGCGAATGGATTGTCCCAATTGGTTGAGTCGCCTACGCGAATCCCGGACGCGGACAACCACAACGCCTCTTTATTGGACCTTCTGCTGACTTCACACCCAGAACAGTACCAGGTTGTCGTCGATCCCCCCCTAGGGTCTTCAGACCACTGCCTGGTACGGAGTGCTGTGCCCATTAACCGCGTCAGTCGCAGAACACCAGCGACTCGTCGCGTCTGGCACTACAAGTCAGCAGATTGGGATGGGATGCGTACGTTTTACTCATCCTATCCCTGGGGGCCGGTTTGCTTCTCTTCTGATGATCCTAGTGCTAGTGCCGCTGCTGTCGCCGACGTGGTTCTGCAGGGTATGGAACTTTACATTCCTAGCTCTGTAGTGCCAATCGGTGGCAAGTCACAGCCTTGGTTTGATACGTCTTGCAAACTTGCAGCTTCTGGCAAGCGCGAGGCATATCGAATCTGGGCCAAGGCACTTGCCACTAAGGATCCGAAGGTGAAAACCTTAAAAAGAAAGTACAACCGTGCCTCTAGGTACTTTAAGTGGCAAATTGCCAGAGCAAGGTCCGAGCACATCGCTAAAATCGGCGAGAAGCTTGAGAGCTATCCGTCCGGAACTCGACAGTTTTGGGCCCTCTCAAAGGCTGCGCTTGGCAACTTTAGCCGGCCATCGCTTCCACCGCTACGCACAGAAAATGACATCCTGGTCCATACGGCGAAAGAGAAAGCCGATCTCCTGGGCGCTCTCTTTGCCTCAAACTCGACTATGGATGACCGAGGAACAACGCCGCCGACCATCCCGCGGTGTCAGAGCTCAATGCCTGACATTAAATTTAGTCAGAAAGCTATTAGGCGAGCTCTGTCTTCCTTGGACATCCACAAGTCGAGTGGGCCAGATGGCATTTCTCCTCTTGTGCTCCGTTCGTGTGCTCCTGAGCTGACACCGGTGCTAAAGCGTCTATTTCGGCACTCTTACTCAGTTGGCGTAGTCCCAGATTCGTGGAAGAGCGCTCTTATCCACCCGATTCCGAAAAAAGGCGATGGTGCCGATCCAACTAACTACAGGCCTATTGCTATTACCTCCCTGCTCTCAAAAATTATGGAGAGCATAATTAATAGCCAGCTCTTGGTTTACCTGGAGGATCACCGATTGATTAACGACCGCCAATATGGCTTTCGTCGGGGTCGCTCAACCGGTGATCTTCTGGTTTACCTAACCCACCGCTGGGCTGCGGCTATTGATAGCAAGGGAGAGGGCCTGGCAGTTAGTTTGGACATGGCAAAGGCCTTCGTCCTCGTCGTGTGTGGCACGGAGCGCTCCTTGCGAAACTTCCATCTTACGGGCTTCCCGAGAATTTATGCAAGTGGATTGCTAGCTTTCTCACTGGGCGCAGCATCAAGGTCGCTGTCGACGGTTTTTGCTCCAAATACATGCCCGTGAACGCCGGCGTCCCCCAAGGCTGCGTGCTGTCCCCTACGCTATTTCTTCTGCATATCAATGATATGTTAGAGGACTCTAACATACATTGTTATGCAGATGATAGCACTGTGGACGCTGTATACTCCGGCCATGCAAGTCTTTCTCGGGAAAACGTCGACCAGTGCCGAAATCAACTTGTGTCCTGCGTTGAGGCATCCCTCGAGAATGTCTCCGCATGGGGTGAAAAGAACCTTGTTCACTTCAACCCCCAGAAGACACAAGTCTGCGCGTTAACCGCTAAAAAAACCCCATTTGTCGTATCACCAGTTTTCGAGAACATTCCCTCTAAAGCCGCGCCCTGTATCAGTATATTGGGTCTCAGCTTTTCGAACGACTGCCAGTATCGCGATCATCTGGAAAGCAAGGCCAAGTTGGCCTCGAAGAAGCTGGGGGTCATCAGCAGAGCGAGACAGTATTTCACGCCAAAACACCGTTTAGCCCTGTATAGGGCCCAGGTGCGGCCTCATATGGAATACTGTTCTCACCTTTGGGCTGGTGCACCCCAGTATCAGCTTGAACCATTTGATCGCATACAACGTAGAGCCGTTCGAATCGTTGGGAACCCAGTGATCTGTGTGGGGCTTGATACTTTGGCTTTGCGTAGAGACGTATCCTCCCTGTGCGTTCTCTACCGCATTTATCACGGGGAGTGTTCTGGAGAACTGTTTGACTTGATACCTTCCGCCGAATTTTCCAACCGCACAGTACGTCACAAACTAAAGTACCATCCACATCATCTGGACACGTGGCATTCGACTACTGTGCGGTTTCGTAGGAATTTTCTTCCACGCGCCACACATCTGTGGAACGACCTACCCGCGGCAGTATTTCCAGGTCGATACGACATGGGTACCTTCAAAAAGCGCGTCTACCTCCACCTTAAAGGCCGGCAACGCCCTTGTAGCTCCCCTGGTGTTACACGGGGCCGTGGGCGACGGTGATCACTCACCATCAGGTGACCCGTACGCTCGTTTGCCTTGTCTTTTCCATAAAAAAAAAAAAAAAAAAAGAAGATAATTAACGTATTTTTTTATTTATTAACCGACTTAAACAAAACAAACACTAAACGTTAATCGAAAGATGCCAAATACTAGATTACCCGGCGAAAGAAAATGCTCTCACGATAACTACTTTGCGGATATTTCATTTTATAATACCTTTTAAATCGGACCAATCTTTTTAAATTTTACAACGAAGAAATTCAGGAATTGTTTTCAGTAGTTACAATAACTGAAAGTTCAATTTTGATGCAAATCTAGAACAATTATAATAGTGAAAACGGCATATAAAGCTGATTAGACGTTTCCGAGACTAGCGCGTATAAATGCACAGACAAACAGACAAAAAAATTAAAAATCAATATTTTGGGCCCTAACTCATTAATGTACGTACCATAACATTTCTTTTAATATATCTTCGGTGTGCAGACAGCGATCAGTTACAGATTTGTTATATAAGTATAGATTATATCCAGGCGCTTGGAACGTCATTAAAAATCAACTGAATGTTTTTATTATTATTATATATATATATATATATATATATATATATATATATATATATATATATATATATATATATATATATATATATATATATATATATATATATATATATATATATATATATATATATATATATATATATATATATATATATATATATATATATATATATATATATATATATATATATATATATTATAGTTTAGTGCATTATTTACGTATTTATATATATATAGTCCGGTCCTTATATAGTACATATTTAGTTGAGATGACGCATTTAATTTTTACTTTTTAGCTTGATTTAAAAATCAATTGATCAATATGTTATACCCAGTTCTATATGTGCCGTAGATACTCGTATAACGTAGAATTGATGGGTAATTTTCGGCCGTGTGATCCCTAGTGGCTTTGGCCACTGCGTTTCGCATTAGGTAATGCCGGGCCCCGATGCCCTTCCACCTTAAAGGACGGCAACGCTGCTGTAGCTCCTCTGGAGTTACTCGGGGCCGTGGGCGACGTTGATCACTTACCTGGTGGAGGTGACCCGTACGCTCGTTTGCCGTCGTTTGCGTCTTTTCCGTAAAAAAAAAACTGTAATCCACCTTCATTACGCATCCTTGTTGCACTTGAACCAATTAAAATAAATTATGTCAAGAATGATTACGTGATACAGTAGGTTATCTACTCATTGGCAGTGTCACGGAGAGTGAACAAGCAACTGGTTGTAAAGAAAATGATCTAACGATAATGATCTAATTATACTTTGCGTATATTCTATTTTATAATATCTTTTAAATTGGTATTTAGGAATAGTTTGCTGTACTTTCTGTAACTGAAAGTCCAATTTTGACGCAAATTCAGAATAAATTAAGAATATTGGCAAACACCTAAATATACGGAGATTTGTATTCGACACATAGCAGGGTAGGCAGAGGGAACTTAGGAACCTTGTGTTAAGGACACTCCATTCTGTTTCCAATTTTCTGCTGAAATTACAGGATTACGTGTAGAGTGGCGGAACACAACGCCGCGCCTTGCCTTGTTAGCAGAGCGAAAAAATTAAAACATCAAATATTTAATCTGAAAATATTAAATATTACAGTTGCTCGAGTGGGAATCGAACCCATAGCCCGACGAAAAGTAGTATGAAGTGTGTCAGAATTAGATTCTTTCCGCTTATAATTGTGTATGAGAAATACAGTTTAATGCTAAAAAAAAATCAATTTTCTTAAAGTTGATCACATCCAAAACGCTTAGCGAACTAAAAATCAAGGTTGTTTAACCAAAAATGGCGAAAATAACGATTAAAGATTAGTACAGCTGTCCGAATATCATGTCCCAAATTGATAATAGTTAAGAATAAAGTTCTAAAAGCATTTTCTCGTTACAAAATAACCAAGAACACCCTCAGAAGACAACATTTAAACACGAAACGATAGTAAAACGAGGAAAGTTAAAACATATGTAGCAATAACGCGGCTTAAAAATCAGATAAGCTGCAGTAACTCCGTATATGGGTGATCGTGACACGCCGCGACACAGATCTGAACAGATGGTCGCACATTGGTTGAGGTAATAGGTATCTACTTAGTCTTTAAATGTCGTTCTCTATATATATTTTGAATCTACTTTTTTTGGCGCATAGGAAGCGGGAACATGGGAACCTAGTGTTAAGATACTCTGTTACGTTCCCCATTTTCCACCCACTGTGAGGCACTGTGTGTGTTAAGGGGCGGAACTCAACGCTGCGCTTTTCCTTGTTGCCGAAGCGCAGAAATGAAAACATTTAATTGGAAAATATCAAAATATTTCATTTTCTCGAGTTGAGATCGAACCCACGATCTGCCTTTACAGTCACACGTTTATTATCCTACACCACGACAGGCCTGAAAAAGTATTTGATTGTACTGAATAAGTATATTAACTAAATAAATAATAAGTTCTAATGTTTTATTTTTTTTTTCAGCTTCACGCTGTATCCCGCACTAGGCAGGGTAGGCAGAAGGAACGAAAGTGAAACCTAGTATTATGACACTCCGTTCCACTTCCGTTCCCCACTTTCCGCCGAATTTGAGGCATTGCGTGTTGAGGGGCGGAACTCAATGCCGCGCTTTGCCTTATTACCAGAACGAAGAAATGAAACATTATATTTTTAAATTGAAAATATTAAATATTTCATTTCCTAGACTGGGGATCGAACCCAGAACCTGTCGGTTACAGTCACACTCTTGTGCCGCTGCGCCACGACTGGCCTCTATGTTTTATTTTTAAACAAATTTAAAATCTTTGAGAGATGATTTTGGCTGTATTCCGCGCATGGCAGGGTTTTCGTTCCGTTCCTTTTACTTATTCATTTGCCTCCGTATTTGAAGCATTGCGGGTTGAGTGGCGGAACTCAACACCGCGCATTGCCTTATTACCAGAATGGAGGAATGTAAAATATTAAATGTAGTATTTTCTTAAGTGAGTTCGATCCCACAACTAGTTAGAGCTAGAGCTCTTGGTCTTAGCACTTGGAACCTTCAAATTTCAAACACATATATAAAAATACTTATATACTTTTTAGGTCACAATTGGTTAAAAAGTAGCTTGGATTACATCACAGACTCTTTAGCATAGACCAGCGACTGGTAACACCAAAATCGGAGCTTCACGTAAAAGGCAGGGCGACTTGAATTAAAATAATTTAACATTATAAGGATACAATTTATTACACAATTTACCTTTATATGTACAAATACATATGTATATGAGTATGAGAGATATGTTAATGTTTGCTCGTATATGTAACAAAAATAAGGTAGAAAGGGCGTTAAAACTTTATTTTGGTGAATTATATCTGTAAAGGCCTGTTGAGGCCTGTCGTGGCGCAGCGGCACAAGAGTGACTGTAACCGACAGGTTCTGGGTTCGATCCCCAGTCGAGGATATGAAATATTTAATATTTTCAATTTAAATATTTAATGTTTCATTTCTTCGCTCTGGTAATAAGGCAAAGCGCGGCGTTGAGTTCCGCCACTCAACACGCAATGCTTCAAATTCGGAGGAAAGTGGGGAACGGAAGTGGAACGGAGTCGTCTTTACACTAGTTTCCCGGGTTCCCTCTGCCTACCCTGCCTCGAGCGGGATGCAGCGTGAAGCTAAGTAAGTAAGTAAGTATATTTACGCATACAAAGAATAATGACAATTCTTATTTAATTCCAATGGCGTATGAAGAAAAAACTGCGTATGTAGGAAAACACAAAGAGTACTTTTTGGCTTTGCGTCCTTTTTCCTGTGGTCCTTTCCAATTTTGTTCACACCGTTTTAAAGATGATTTGGATCGCTCTCTACTAGCCTTAAAAATCACAACGTTTCTTATCAATCTCCATATTGTTTCATTGTACTTGATATTATAGAATTAAATTACGCTTAAATCACATAATAATAATTTTTAACTCTATTTATTTATCTTATAAATACTCTGATTTATAGTCTTTTTATTACAGATAACAGATTTATCTACCGTAGCGTTTGGCGCTCTTGTTCTCTCTGCCTCCCCCGCTATGGATATTACTTAAACCTGAGTAAGTAAGTAACAGACATATCATAATAACTAAGAACCGTTATGGTGCAACAGCCCAACGTCTGACTTGGTTGTTGGTTCGATACACACTTGAGGGATTAAAAAATATATTTTGCTCGCTCTGATAAGTGATGAGACAACGTGATGTTAAGTTCTGGGATGGATTTTAGCTAGGATGGGAGTGTCTTAACTAGAATCCCTCTATCTAGCCTTATGTGAGATACAACGTGAAAGTAAACAACCTGATTGTACAAAATAATTAACGTTCTTAAGCATTGTTTTTCAATATATATTTATCTGTTATTTCCTCAGATATACTCAACAGTCTATCCTTATAAGTGCCGTTCTCCTTAGCGTGTGACAAAACAGGATACGTTCTATCCTTGTTCAAATACTCTAAGTATTTGTCAGAATCATCAAAATGCTTCCGCGCAGCATTCGGATCCATCATAACGAAGGGGTAAATAAGAGCGGTTTCAACCATACCGAATAACCGAGCCTTTTCACACCACTTCAGAAACTCTACTTTATTATACTTGTTTAGTCTGATTTTAGTAAAATCATCTAATTCATTTGAAAATATTGCAAAATAATGATTTAAAATTTCATTTTCGTGCAAATCTCGAAAGTTTTCTGTCGTATTTAGGTAGAGGAACACCATAACATCAAAGGCGGGTGGTGCGTATCGCGTACATTGAAAGTCTATTAAAACTGCGTTCGTAGGATTTTCTCCAGAATACTTAAAAAAGATATTGTTCGCCCACAAGTCCTTGTGAATGATAACGTTCACGGTATCTTCGTATTCCTTGACACTATCGCAAGCTTGAATATACAATTTTGTTAACTGATCCAATAAATCGGTTGGATATTTTTTTCCACTTTGATGAATATTCTTTTAAAATATTATATGTCACACGCACTCCAGCCCTTAGCCAAGGGCAGTCTTTAAAAATAGGTTCAGACAATATATGCTTATTTTCCTCCAGGTAATTAGACGACATTTTTCTACTGCTTTCAGTTATATAATTACAAAAGGCAGCGTGAAAACGAGCTATTGAAGATACTGCTGTAAGGACGTGGTTTTTATCAAAAATCTTCTCAACTGGATGAATTTTGTAGCCCTTTAAAGATAAGTCAGGCATTACTAATACTTTTTCATTGTGAAATAATCCTGTGGTTCGCCAAGGATTTGGACCTGAAATTCAAATTACAAAAGTATCAATAAGTAAAAAATTTACAACAAAACCAAAAATTATAACGTAAATGTTTAAAAATCATATATGTAAATGACACGTTCTTTTGCTTGCATCGATAAAATGCAGATATTTCATGCAAGATCTGGAGAATCCAAGAATTTTCGATTGTACATAAATTATTTAAACAAATTATCATTGTTTAAACAATTTATGTACATTAATAAAATTATGTTTACAAATTAAGTCTACTACTATCTTCATTCTGAATAAAAAATAAGATGCTTACGTTGTATCCATGCACGCATATGGCACGGTAGGTACGGCGTCGAAATTAAGGCATAGCGTGTTGATTATTGGCAATGTTCAACGCCGCGATTTAGCTTATTACCAGAGCGAATAAATTAATTCCTCGGGTGGAGATTAAACCTATAGCCTATTGTGTTAATAGTCAAACGCTTGTCTTCCTGAACCACAAGAAGTTTTAATTCATATATAAAGAGAAGAAAAAATTAGGAACGCAACACTTGCCATTTATTTGCCTTTACTTATTTATGTGTCAACTCTAAAAGGGAAAAAGTTTTTTATAAAGATACTTGCCGTCACCACCCGGTATTTCATCGAAAATCTGGAACATCATGTTCTCCCTCGCCGAGTAGTTAAATTCTTGGATAAACTCAGATTTAGGTTTGTTCACAAGCGGCAAAGACTTCACGAATAAGTTGATTTTCTTCAGGGTATTCCCTTGGTTTACGTTCAGGGTCAGCCTGAAGTGATCTCCGAGGAATCCGGAGAGACCTTGGCAGGCTGGTCTCAGGTCATAGTTAAGGAGATGTGATCCTGGTACTATCTGATCTAATACATGCTGTAATTGCTTCTCGGTGAGTAGGTCTGTCAACTTTGTTCCAATCCAGCTTTCCATGTTGATTAGTTGTTGTTGAATGGTTACAATAGTGAAGTATAATTAATTTAAGACAATTTTATACTTGTACATGCAATTTAAAGACATCATGTTTAATAACGTCTGAATAAATTTACTTTAAAACTAGTGTTGTTTTCTGATATGGTTTAAAAAAAAATCCATTAGATGACTAGACTTTTCCTGTGGTTCCGCTTTAATTATTAAATGGAATAAAATAGAATTAACTAACGGTCGTATATGATACATTTCTAAAGCTTAAGGTAACTCTAACCAGAGACCAGAGCTATTGATTGAATAAAGTGATGTTCTATCACTATTTCGATACTACCCTAAATGATTTTTCAGCTTCACGCTGTAACTCGCACGAGGCCGGGTAGGCAGAGAGAATCCGGGAACCTAGTGTTAACACACTCGGTTCCACTTCCGTTCCCCACTTTTGATATTTTCCTAAACTATTTAATGTATAGACACCTCTATCCTGTGTTCTCCACATTGCTAAATAATTTGTGCTTAAGTGACACGCTCAGAACGCCATAATAGAAAAACAAAACAATGTACAGACCCACTTTCTAACTGTTTTACCATATAAAATACATAAAGCAAATATAATAATATATCATTATCTATAATTATTTGCCGTCCAAATATTAGTGCCTATTTATATATTAAATAATAACTGAACAAATTAACGTAATGATATATTCTTTGTACCTATAATTGTTTAAGATTTCATATTTTAATCTATGACTGACAATTTATTTATTGTTAAGATAATTTTGTCATATTATTTGATCAAAATGCAATTAATATTTTAAATTAAAGTCAATTATAATTTGTTGAGACCTGTCGTGGCGCAGCGGCACATGCGTGTGACTGTAACCGAAAGGTTCTGGGTTCGATCCCCAGTCGAGGAACTGAGATATTTAATATTTTCAATATAAATATTTTTAATATTTAGTTTCATTTCTTCGCTCTGGTAATAAGGCAAAATGCGGCGTTGAGTTCCGCCACTCAATACACTATGCCTCAAAATTCGGCGGAAAGAGGGGAACGGAAGTAGAACGGAGTGTCTTAACACTTGGTTCCCGGGTTCCCTCTGCCTACCCTGCCATGTGCGGGATATAGCGTGAAGCTAAAAAAATATAATTTGTTTAGTTTATACAATAAAAGTCATTGAATTGAGGCCTGTGGCGCAGTGGCACAAGCGTACGACTGCAAACGCGACATGTTGTGGGTTAAATCACAACTCGAAGAAAATTCTCGTTTACAAAGCAGAGCATGGTATTGAGTTCCGCATCCACCTGAAGTGGGCAACGGAAATGTTTTCACCACAACGGAGTGTTTTACTTCTAGCTTTGCAAGATTTCTTCGTCTATCCTGTTTTGTGCTAGGTTCGCACTATAAGAGCTACAAGCACTTTGCCAAGGTGTGGTATTGGTATTTTTTGTAAAAATCTTCTTTTTTTAAAAAATATTTTTTATCGTTTTAAATATAATTTAACACTTCTTTTTCCCCTCTCTGTAAAATTGTAAAAAAAATGACTTATAGGAAGTTTAAGGAACAAATATTAAGGAAGTCGTGGCCTGGTGGCTTAATGTTGACACTGAAAATGCATCAGTTATGGGTTCAAGTTCCACATGGGGGAATGAAATATTTGATATTTTATTTTCCTCCATCTGGCTGAGATACAAAGCACGCCGATAAGTTCCGCCATTCACCACGTAATGTCACTGTCACTGTCAAAAAAAATGACAGATAGAGTGGTACGGACGTGTCTTGACGAGAACAATGTCTTAACACTTGCATAAACATTAGAAATTTTTGTGCGTTTGTTCGCGCTAATCTACTATTCAACTACTCAAATAAAATATTTCGTTCGAAAAAATTTAAACACAATAAACAAAGTACCTATATAAGTTTACTAAATTAAAAGTATATAGTAATAGTATATATATATATATATATATATATATATATATATATATATATATATATATATATATATATATATATATATATATATATATATATATATATATATATATATATATATATATATATATATATATATATATATATATATATATATATATATATATATATATATATATATATATATATATATATATATATATATATATATATATATATATATATATATATATATATATATATATATATATATATATATATATGTATATATATATATATATATATATGTATATATATATATATATATATATATATATATATATATATATATATATATATATATATATATATATATATATATATATATATATATATATATATATATATATGTATATATATATATATATGTATATATATATATATATATATATATATGTATATATATATATATATATATATATATATATATATATATATATATATTATATATATATATATATATATATATATGTATATATATATATATATATATATATATATATATATATATATATATATATATATATTATATATATATATATATATATATATATATATATATATATATATATATATATATATATATATATATATATATATATATATATATATATTTATATATATATATATATATATACATATATATATATATATATATATATATATATATATATATATATATTTATATATATATATATATATATATATATATATATATATATATATATATTTATATATATATATATATATATATTTATATATATATATATATATATATATATATATATATATATATATATATATATATATATATATATATATATATATTATATATATATATATATATATATATATATATATATATATATATATATATATATATATATATATATATATATATATATATATATATATATATATATATATATATATATATATATATATATATATATATATATATATATATATATATATTCAAGTGGGCGAAGATGAGGGCTAAGAAGCGGGCGAAGCTGCGGGCGGTAATCAAAAATAAAACAAAAGCAGTATAAATAGTACATAATTTGTATATTTAATAACTATTATAAGAAAATACAATAAAGAAACTCTAGTAAAGCTTTGTGTTGGAAGATCTGTTTAATTAAAAGGAAGACATTATAATTGCAAATACTTTCAAATATACTCTAATTTCATGTCAAAATTACCGCAACCGGAATTGAACCGGCACTAATCGACATATTTAAGAGATATTTTAATTTAACTCTAATACCAAGCAAATAGTGCTTTATATATAATACTAATTGTAAAAATGCTATAAAATGGATGTGTTCCATAGACAAAAAACAATATCTTATGAGTGACATATATTAAAGCCGCACTCAATCGACCAGAGAGGTAGAATTTTTTTTTAATAATCATTTTGGAGTAAGCATTGAACTCACAACAACTGTGTTCCACCATTCATTCCGCATTATCTGACACATACATTTTATAAATATTCAAGATGTTTACAATAAATGTCTGTTAAAAAAAATCATAATGAGAATGGAGTATCTTAAGTATCTTAACACTAGGTTCCCAGGTTCCCTCTGCCTACACCGCCAAGTGCGAAATACAATATTTATACAATAAACAAATACTACGTAATATATTTTGATATACTAAATTCTAAAATAATTATACATATATCTATTAAAGGCACATACTGGCAAGATATATTAAAAAAACCTTATACAATATTAACTAATTTGAGAGCTATATAGAGGTGCAGGAGCACAAACGACAGGTTGTGGGTTCAAACCCTGGAGGAAGGAACAAGGAAATGAAATATATAATAATTTAATATCGTAGCTGAGTTAACAATGCAAAGCGCGGCGTTCAATTCCGCCACCCAACACGCAAAAAAGTGAAGAAAAGTGGAGAACGATATGGAGTGACTTAACATCTCCCAATATCCCTGTGCCTACTTAGTCAAGTTTAAAGTACAAATATCATAATACACATCAGTCTATGATAAAATAACTAAAAAAAAATAAAAAAACTAAAATAAACTAATTACAACTAATTTGGAAGACTTATTTTAACTAATTAATGAAATTACAAACTAAATATACGGGAAATACTAAATAATCAATATTAATTTGTCACATATAGAGATTCAATCTATACATAATACTAACTACAATTCCGATGAGTTTGTTCGGTTGAACGCACAAATCCCAGAAACTTCTGGTTGCAATAAATATTTTTGCATTAAATAGTTTATTAGTCGAGAAAATAATTAATCATCCTCTCACTTATACACACATATTATCTATTTCTATGTAAAAACGTAAAAGATACTTCATGTATATGACTCTAAAACCATTAAATATACCATTTACATATATAGTATAAACTCTTTATAACGAAACTCAAGGGACTGAGCATTTTCTTGTTGTTATATAGAGTTATCATTATACGGAGTGAACAATCACTATGTGGGTGTTAACGGAAACCAAGCAAATTTTCATTTATTTGTATACATAAATAGGTCTTTTTATTTAATGGAAGACTATATTAATATAAAATGAAAATACTACATTAACAATAATAATGGAATGCTTACAAAATAAATAAAAAAAAATCTTTTTTTTTTTAATAGAACCTAACCACACTATATCTAGTGGACTACAACTAGGGTGCTTTGTTGTTCCATGTTTCTTTTCCCTACATATTTGTACACATTTAGTATATATAACTAGTGTGCCCTACATGATGTAGTGCACTAGAAGTAGTGTGGTGTAACCATTGTATAAATAACATTACTTGTGTATGCTATATAACGAGCATACGTCAATATTATAATATATTCTAATGGAAGCCGCATTTGAGACATATAACGTGGGCGTGGGCGTGGGCGTGGGCGTGGGTGTGGGCGTGGGTGTGGGCGTGGGCCGACGATCCTAAAGAACAATAAAGGGCGGCACATATGAATAAACTATTATGACGTCACGTACAATCACTGAGCATGCGCCACTATATCACTTCTATGTCCACGGTGTTCCGTATCTCTCAATAGCCTCGCCAGCCTCGCGAGGGCGGCGGGCAGGGCGGCGTGGGCGTGGGCGGCGTGGGCGTGGGCGGCGTGGGCGTGGGCCGGCGGGCGTAGGTAGTGGTGCGGGGCGGCGGGCGGGGGAGGCACGCGCCAGGCCACGACGTGCTCCCGCCCAGTTGTCTGCGACGCGCTGACGGTGAACAGGACGCGACGCTCCCATGCTGTACGGAGCGCTGTTAGCACCTGATGTGAATATATGGATATAATGTGTATAGATATTTTATTATATGAATATTTTATATTAAGTGAATTGTCAGCTTCACGCTGTATCCCGCACATGGCTGAGGGAAGTTGGGTACTTAGTGTTTAGACATTCCGAGGCGTTTTACGTGTTAAGTGGCGGAACTCAACGCCGCGCTTAGCCTATCAGAACGAAGACATGAAAATATTAAATAAAAAGAAGGCCTCATTAAATAAAAAGATTAGATAAATAAATAATTTACTCTACCAAGTGTCTCATTTAGGGGAACGTGAGGAACATAAAGTTCCCTCTACCCACTCTGACTACCTGCCTAGCTAAACATAAATTGTATTGGATTAATATTTGGGAACATTACCTGTCTTCCTAAGGGTGTATCAGGCAGGAGGGAGTGTCTGGGGAACCCCACGGCGTAGTACGGCGCTCCTGGCACCGGGTGACGAGGACCCTGACGGCCCGATTGGAAACTGTAGCAAAATATTTATATTGGAAAATGTTATGCATTTATTAGTTGTAAATAGCGAACCGCGGCTTCGCCCGCTTGAACCACTCATTATTTATATACTAATAACAGATTAATGTCATGGTCCCATAACAAAATAATTTTAAAAACTATCGTGGCGCAGGCGCACAAGCGCGCGAGTGTAAACGTGACAAGTTGCGGGTTCGATGCCCAATCAAAGAAATAAATTTCAATATTTTTTTTTATTTTTTTTTTCCTCATTCTAGTAACAAAGCGCGGTCTAAATCAACGCTACTCAACACAAAATCCCGTCACAATTCATCATCATAAGAAAGCGGGGAACATAAATGTCCCAATGAGAACGAATAACTTAACACTAGGTTCCCAAGTTCCCTCTGTCTACCCAGCATGAAAAAACAATCATTTAACTAACACTTACTTATAAGTGACAAGTATGCTTCCAACATGAGCGTGTCCAGGCAAGGCCACAGGCTGCCTCCGCCACGCCATGGAGCCCGGGGGCTGCTCCCCCTCCGGCCTCCCGGCACCGCCCAGGCCGCCATTACTGCGAGTGCCATACTCTTGGCCGCATACGAGACACTCTATATATGGACTCTCCTGTAACATTTATTTAGTTAAAGATACATTTATATTTAAAGCCGTTGCGGCGTAGTTTTACTGGTTCAATCCCAATTTGGGGAACTGAAAATAATGCAATATGTTAGATATGGACTATTCATTATTTTCACTAAAGGTTCCCTTTGTTTCCCTGCTATCCTATTAAAATAAGTGGTATATCTGCTTTTTTATGTCTTGTTATTTTTTTATTACAAAAAACACTACATTGTAATATATAAACCAAGAAAAACATAAAAAAAAAATTAAATATTAAAAAAAAAACTTCAACAACGATATGTAGACAGCACTATTATGGCAGACATCTATCAATATAATTGTAACCAAAAACAATGATTTTTATTTTATTTTGTCTGTTTGTCTGTATGTTTGGTCGCACTATACTCAAAACCAACTTAACAGTGACTACACTGTATTTTTGCAAACCTCCTTGGCATTTAGTATATGTTTTGTTTAAATTAGTTCAAACATAAAAATAAATACCATTTTAAATAATATTATTCTACAAAATTACTGTAAATAACTGTGTTTTATTGATTTGGCAAAAATGTCATTAAAAAAACAACTATTTTAGTTGAAATTAGTAAATGAAATAGTACAATTCAAGCTGGCAAAGTCGCGAACAAGTCCCTATTATAATCTAAACATTAAGAATCAAAATACAACTAACCCCCGTATCCCTTAACGCGTCCAAATGATCCAACAGACATCGTAAATGGAGGACATGGTGACATCCGGCCAACGCCACCGCCCTCCTCCCCCTCCCCGCAGCACCCGCCGCCCCCCCGAGCCCCCCCGGCCCGCCGTCCTCCAGGGGGCGCGCGCAGGCCCAGCACAACGCCCCCCACTGCGTGTGAGACACTTCAGACACCCATCTCCATACTTCTGCTTCCAATTCCATCTGCAAGTAATATTGATGGAAGGATTATTATAAATATCACTTTACAAACGTGACAGGCTGTGGTTAACGAAGAAATTAAATATTAAATATATTTTCAATGTCTCGCTCTGGTTGTAGCAAAGCGCGGCGTTGAGTTCCGCCACTCGACACGTAATGCCTGTTGAATTCGGTATGATAATGTGAAACGTAATTAATGGCAACAGATTGCTTTTAATACTAGGTTCCCAGGATCAGGTTCCCTCCGACTACCCTGTTAGCGCGGGATACAGAGTGACACAATAGAAATTATAAGTAGCAAAATTAATAATGTAGCTTAGTAGCAGATCATAACGCCGTTGTGGCACTGCAACACACCATCTGACTTTAAACTTGGTAGAGTTACGGTAAGTGTCTCACTCCTGGGGACATTTTTAACAAGACCATATGCAATAACTTGATGCACGAGGAAAGGCCACTCTTCACCACTAGGTTCCCTCGGCCTACCTGGGAAGGTCAACACATATATGTTAGTAGATAGTTCCATACATACCTCTACCTCATCCGCCTCTTGAGACACCTGCTGGTCGTAGGCGAGGGAGAGCTGTTGTAAGTCCTTGCTTAGTTGACAATCTGTGGACAAACATTTATTTCACTACGAAAATAGAGGCCTGTCGTGGTGCAGCGACACAAGCGTGTGAGTGGAACGGACAGGTTGTGGGTTCAATCCCCAGTCGAGGAAATGAAATATTTAATATTTTCAATTTAAATATTTATGTATTTATGTTTCATTTCTTCGCTCTGGTAATAAGGCTAAGCGCGGCGTTGAGTTTCGCCACTTCACCACTCAGCACGCAATGCCTCAAATGTGACAAGTGTCAAGTGGGGAACGGAAGTGGAACGGAGTGTCTAGACACTAGGTTCCCGGGTTCCCTCTGCCTACCCTGCCTCGTGCGGAATACCGCGTGAAACTAAAAAAACAAAAGAAATTAATTTCAATAATGATGTCAAAAAATAATATGACAATGTGAACGGATGGCTTTTTTTTAGTCAGTGAGCTTGGACGGTTTCCAAAGGCGCGGGTTCAAATCGTGCTACGTTTAAATTTTTACACGTTCGTAAATTTAGTAATAATATTACATATTTATAAATAATAAGACTTGTTGTTAGTTATTATTTTTTTTTTTTGTCATTATCATTTCTTTTCAAGCCATTTATTAACAAAACAATTTTTTTTTTGAACTTTTTTATGTGAAGACTTCATTGGTTAATTGAATGTAAATTTGGTTTTTATTTGAAGTACTTGTGAAACTGTATGTCTTCCTTAAAAAATAAATAAATAAATCATTAAATAAATAAATAAATAAATAAATAAACAAACAAACAAAGAAACAAATAAATAAATAAATAAATAAATAAATAAATAAATAAATAAATAAATAAATAAATAAATAAATAAATAAATAAATAAATAAATAAATAAATAAATAAATAAATAAATAAATAAATAAATAAATAAATAAATAAATAAATAATAAATAAATAAATAAATAAATAAATAAATAAATAAATAAATAAATAAATAAATAAATAAATAAATAAATAAATAAATAAATAAATAAATAAATAAATAAATAAATAAATAAATAAATAAATAAATAAATAAATAAATAAATAAATAAATAAATAAATAAATAAATAAATAAATAAATAAATAAATAAATAAATAAATAAATAAATAAATAAATAAATAAATAAATAAATAAATAAATAAATAAACAATTTGAGGAAAGTTCTTTTTCAGTTTTACTGTGTATCCCGCACATGGAAGGGGATGGAACTTGAGAACCTAGTGTAAAGACACTCCGTTCTTTATTCTATTTCTGGTGAATTTGAGGCATTGCGAGCTGAGTGGCAGAACTCAACGTTGCGGTTTTATCCTTGTAATTATCATTTCTCATGGAATATCTGAATTGGAATTATTAAATTTTCAAATAGTACATATATGTGATAAGCCCCAAATCCTCACTAGGATGAAGTCATATATCACATGTTTAAAAACTTTCTACCAACCGGGACTCACTTTTCAAAAAAATTAAGTCTTAAATACATCACACCAGAGGCCAAGATACAGTAAAGCCCCTCAGGCTACCACCACGTGTGACCACAGACTACTGTAGAGTGTTCAAGACGTTGGGTTTCCAAAAATGTATAACAATCAATATACACAATTAATCCTGTTTAATCCCAGTTCATTTATTAATGATATAGGACACTAGATGGCGCCACGAGAAAGATTTAATTACAGATTATAATATTTTCCAAATATAGAAAATATATTTGAGAGAGTTTTTAAAAACGAACAACATGTCTACGAATATTAGTGAACAAAAAATAATTACCATTATCGGATGCAAACATGGTTTCAGTTCGCCTCGCAGGCTCAAATACATCATCACTGCCCGTACTACAGTTCAAAAGTTCACCAACAGACGCTTGCTGTAAACAAATGAAAATACAATTACTTCTTCTTCTTCTTCTTAGCTTCACGCTGTATCCCACACATGGCAGGGTAGGCAGAGGGAACATGGGAACCTAGTGTTAAGACACTCCGTTCCACTTCCGTACCACTTTTTTATTACTTATTTAAGTATTATAGAGGCCTGTCATAGCGCAGGAGGGTTATGAGTTTGATTCCCAGTCAAGGAAATGAATAATTTATATTGTCAATGAAATGACACTCTGGTAACAGATATTGAATATTAGCAGCTTCGCCCGCTTGAATTACGCTATTATGTTTAGCCCGCAACTTCGCCCGCTTGAATTACTCTATTTTAAAGCACATAGATAGAAAATTAATAATATACTGATTTTTATCATATCCTTGACCATCTCTTGACACAAAAAAAATAAAAGCCGCCATAACACGCACTTGTAAACTGTCTTTACTCTCATGACTGAGGTAAGTCGACACTGTGTCCACACTATGTCGCCTGGCGGACCGAGTACTGCTGCACTCTGTGTCTGTGTGCCGCTGGTCGTCATGCTGCTGCTGCTGTTGCTGTTGTTGCTGCTGCTGCTGCTTGAGGTCTGATGCTGCTGCTACTGCTGCAGTGGACGTGGAAGATGATTTGTTGTTATTACCTAGATAACATTAAAACATATTTTTACTTTTATTAAGGTTTATGTGTGTTTGGGTTCAATCCCCACTCGAGGAAATATATTAAAATTTTCATTTCTCTACTGCAAGTAGAAAGTAAAAACAAGCTTGGCGTTGAGCTCCGTCACTCAACACGCATTACATCGCATTTGGCAGAAAGTGAGGAGAGGGAAGGGGTGTCTTAACACAGGATTCTCAGGTCTGCCTGGCTAGGATGCAGTGTGAAGATGCAAAAAAACAGTATAATGAATCAAAATCAAAATATTCTTTATTCAATTAGGCCCTTTATTTAGGATTAAAGCACTTTTGAATCGTCAAGTTACATACAATTGTCTTTAGTGTCAGTCCTTACAGGAAGCTACCACCGGCTCGGAAGGGTCGGGTATGCTGAGAAGAACCGGCTAGAAACTCAACAGTTGCTCTTTTCAAAATATCAATTAAAGTAAATATATAACATAGCTTCCTGAGTGAGTACCAACAGCATTTAATCCCACGCACTCTTATCATCGTAGTATTCTTCTGATTTCATGGCCAACTCATTTACAGTAGTAGGAGTCAGGCTGTGGAATGACTTGCCTGAAGAAATTAAAAGAGCTCCTTACCGCAAGGCTTTCAAGAGCCGAATTAAAAAAAATTTTTTTACTTGAAACCACATTGAAATATAAAATATAGTTTATATAGTAATAATATATGTATTATGGACTTGTATTTGTTGTTTTATAACATATATATTGGGTATACGAGTATGCGTTTATATGGTTATGTATGTATATGTGTATTTATGTATAAGTATGTGTATGTATATGTATGTATATATTTATATATATGTATGTGTATGTGTGTATATATGTATATATATGAGTGTATGTATGTAATAATATTGTACACCTACTTCTACATTTCCCACCTGACGAGGTTGGCTGGCAGAAAATGCTGTTGAGCGTTAAGCCCTCCTTTTGTGCAAATTTATTGATATAAATTGTGTACAATAAAAAATAAATAAATAAATAAATAAATAAATATTCTTGACAACACAAGTCATTCATTATAATTCTAAGACAAAAACAAGTACTCACTAAATATATTCAAATTATGTAATATCTGCCTCGCCAGCCCATGCTTCTTATCTTTGGGAGATGCACTCCTCGCACCAATCCTCTCTCTTGTGTCTCTCATGGTCTGGGCTGGAGCCGACTTGACTGACTGGACTGATTTGACTGACTGCAACGACTTGACTGACTTCATTGAGTGAACAGACTGTACTGAATGAACACTTGATCCTGTGTGCTGTTGTGGAATGCCTGGTCTTCGAGCTGTAAGAGAAATATATATTAGATCAGCGTCCCGCCCGCGGCTTCGCCCGCTTGAATGACACTATTTTATTTACCAAATATATAGTAAATTTAATATATAATATTTTATATTGACGTAAGTTATTTAATGTTTAGCTGATTTAAATGTTATAAACACTAAATGTTTTAAAAAGGTTAAAGGATTTAAAATCTGATGTTTTTGAGGTTAGCGTACAAGCGTACAGATAAGCCGGCAATAAGACAATTTAAAAAATTATTAATTTTGGATAAATTAATACAACATCCCCTATAAGATTTTATCCCTTTAAGGCTTTTTTAAATACTTCCATATATATAGACAGTGATTAGTTACAAATTTATTATAAGTATATTATACATATTCATTATAGTATGACGGTAATCGCGACAGGACAGGCAGACAGGCCAGGCAGGCTGACAGGCGACAGGTTGTATATTTGATACTCACTCGAAGAAATGAAATATTTTTTAAATGGCAATGATACAAGGCGCGGCGTTGAATGCTGCAACTTAACACCGCGCTTTGCCTCATTACCAGATTAAAGAAAAAAAAGCATTAGAGGGCTAGTAGTGTCATCAATGTCAAATTAACAAAGATCTAGTTTCACCACACTCACAATCCAACCCAGGTCGTTCCGGAGGCGTGGGCGGCGCCCCGGCCCCCGCGGGCGGCGTGGACCTCGTCAGTGGGTAAGGCGGGTGCGCAGCCCTACGCAAGAGGCGCAGAGGCGCCGCCGTGGTCATCGACATGGCCGTCATGCTGGAGAGGCACAGCACCCAGCCCTCCCATTGCACAGCTTCTATGTTACGCGACCATGCGTCTTCGAGACGGCATTGTATCTGTTTGAATTTGATATAATGTTAGTTCTCACTCACTCGGCTTCACGCTGTATCCCGCACATAACAAGGGTAGGCAGAAGGAACATGGGAACCTAGTATTAAGACACTCCTTTCCACTTCCGTTCCCCACTTTTTACCGAATCTGAGGCATTGCGTGTTAAGTGGCGGAACTCAAGGCCGCGCTTTGCCTTGTTACCAGAGCATAGAAATAAAAACATTTTTAAAATATTAAATATTTCAATTCCTCGAGTGGGGATCGAACTCACAACCTGTGGGTTACAGTCACACGCTTGTGCCGCTGCGCCACGACAGGCCTCAAATAATTTTAGTTCGGATATATATAAAAAGTAATATAAATAATTAAGTAAATAAGATTTAACATAACATAACATAAAAATTCTTAAAAATTCTTTGTTGCACACTTAAGATACGTAAAAAACAATAATAACAATAATTTGTAAACACAAAATGAACCAATTTTACCTCCGAAAGGATATCATATAAAAATGCGAGCATAATGTGGTACAAGGCAGAGTAAGCAGTAAATAACAATTTTCGAAATATGTATATACAAATTCAAATATTTTTTTTTGAAAAAATAAGAAGTTGCAAGCTTTGTTTTTTGAACATCAACCAATTTACCACCAGTTCACTAAAGTTACTGCCTCAGACCTGAGACAAACCGACAAAAGAAACTCAGAGGGACATGTCTTTTTTTTAACCAAAGCTTTACATATTTGAAATAGCCTGTAGCGAGCATTTTAGTCCCATCAAATTCACAATTGTTGCAGATTTGTATCACTGATATATTAAAACTTAAAGAGATGTTGAGTTCCACCACTCAACACAATCAACATGCATACAAATATACATACCTCCATAGGCAAAGCATCATATCTAAGCTCCGCAGCTCGTGGAGGATCCGCTAACCGTGCCCACTCCCAGCGAGCACCGCGGCCGCCTGGTGACTGGACACTATAGCAAGATCTACGTACAGGACATTCACTGACACCTGAAATATAATTTACTTTTTGTTACTCTACTCAACTCTACTCAGCTTCACCCTTTATCCCGCACATGTCAAGGTAGGCAGAGGAACTTGGGAACCTAGTGTCACTGCGTTTCACTTCTGTTGCATGCATGTGAGCATGTTGAGTGGCCGAACTCAACGCCGCGTTTTACTTTGTACTAGAGCAAAGAGATGAAACATTAAATATTTAAATTGATAATATTTCATTTCCTCGAGTAGGGATCAAACCCACGACCCATCAGTTACAGTCACATGTTTGTTCCGCTGAGCCACGACAGGCCTCACTTCTTGTTTATATATATATTTTGTTTTTTTTTTTTTTTTTTCCAGCTTCACGCTGTATCCCGCACTAGGCAGGGTAGGCAGAGGGAATGGAAGTGAAACCTAGTGTTACGACACTCCGTTTTACTTTCGTTCCCCACTTTCCGCCGAATTTGAGGCATTGTGTGTTGAGTGGGGGAACTCAACGCCGCGCTTTGCCTTATTAGCAGAGCGAAGAAATGAAACATTAAATATTTAAATTGAAAATATTAAATATTTCATTTCCCCGACTGGGGATCGAACCCAGAACCTGTCGGTTACAGTCACACTCTTGTGCCGCTGCGCCACGACAGGCCTTCACTTCTTGTTTATATATATATATATTTTGTTTACATTGATAAAGTTAAATATTTAATATTTTATTTTATTTTTGGTCTAGCTCTAAGGCAATGAACATCATTAAGGTCTTTCATTCAACATGTAAAGCTTCAATGCCGTGGAAAACAGAGAACAGAATAGGATAGGATATGAAATGTCTTAACACAAGGTTCCCAGATTTCTTCTACCAAGATTTTTTTTTTCCTGTTAACAGGTGTAAATGTCAGCCAGACTGCCTACGAAAACTTAAAATAATACATAATAATCTATGTCTAAGAAGCTATTCCACTTTAGCAAAATGCAGAATGAAGAATATTTAACATTAATATGAACATATTACTTAATTAGCTTGAGCATTTAGATTGTTTTCAAAAGCTGAACATTCAAGTTCAACTAAATTCTTTGATTTTATGTTTATAATGTTTTAGAGAGACGTACCTGGAGCATCAGAACATTGTGTGAGTGTCCTTAAATTTACATAATGTCCTTTTAATTCAGGTTCTGCATCAGACAGAACCACTCTCGTCAGTTTCTTGGCATAAGCCCTTTCCAAAGTCCTTGCAACTCCTGGAGAATGCGGCAACCATTGACCCTCATGTTGCCACTCCCAAACAACCACACAGTGGACAGAGGACATTATGATAATAGTTTTGGAGATGCCTGAAAAAAAAATATATGAGTCATACTCAGGTGATAGTCAGCTAATAAGGATGTCACCATAATCAAGTGCAAATATCAAAAAGAATAGTAACTAAACTCTTTAGTTTCATAAATATATAATATAATAGTTTTAAAATATTAAATCTAAGGAGGTATAGATAAAAATTTTATATGCAGTTTTTGAAAAAAAGACGGAAGAGAATTAAAAAAAATACTGTTTATAATAGCACTTCCTTGTTATTTCTACTAACATAATTATGATTTGTAAAAAATATTACAGGTGTACATTATCAGCATTTAATACACATTTTATTGTTTTTAATCTACAGATTTGTTATTAACATAACTTTCATTACAGAATGTGCAAAGGTATCTTAAAATATCCATATTCATACTGAAACAGTGATATACGAAAAAGCATATTTATTGTTTTATATTAATATTTTTTATTTGACGAAAGCTAAACGGCTTATAATTTAACTTTGTATCTTTAAATAAACTAGAATAGAACTGTATATTACAAGCATCAGGACATATCAATAAATAAATTTACGAACACATACCATTTCTAATTAGCTTTAATAAGCTCGTCAATTGGCTTCAAACTATGTACACAGCGTTTATTTCCAACAATATGTATTAAAAAGATAAAGAAAACTTTTAATGAAAATTAATATAATTAAGCACTTTAACCTGGAGGATCATTTTAAAGTTGAAAACAAGTTTTAAAGTTATTAATATGTAAATTACAAGTTTCTTCGTGAAAGGGCAAACGACTAACGAATAACGAAACCAGTTGACAATTGACATTAATCTACACTACAGATAATAAAACAAATAAATTATGACGTCTGGTCTTTACAGACGCTATTTTTTATTGTTTTTATGGTTTTCCTCTACCTCTTCCGGACATATAGAGTATGTATTGAAAACCGACACACAGACAAAATAGTGCAAATTATTACCACGTTTTATGAAAATCATTCCATGAATGGATAATCATCTCACAACCGCAGCATTTAGCACAGAAATTTGAAACATTTAAAATTCAAGTACTATACCACTGCAATTGAGAGCAAAATTATCTCGACAACTTACATTTACTTTATGATAAAAAAAATCAATAAAAACTCAAAACTTTTTATATTATTATAGCTTTACACCGTATCTGCTTATAAAATTATTATTAATTAAATTGTGACGTTTAAATTTTAATATCTATATTCTGTATATAACTATATACGCGTATAACGCGTATTTGCCAATGCCTAAATTCAAAACTGTCAAAATAGTTAATATATAAATATATATATTGTTATTTTGACTACTAAAGTTAATAGACGCTTAACTATAGATTAAAATTTAAATCTCTACTTTAAAACAACAACTATTTAAAAATGTCCTACAATAAATGTGAGTAAATAATTGTCGACTCGTATTACACGGTAGAAGACGTATGTATTAAGGGAATGGTGTGCACTCAGACCGCCATTGTGTCTTGCTTGTAATTTTTTATTGTGGTTAGCACTAATAGCTTTTACGCGTATAAAACATTCTTTATTACGTAAATTTAAGGTTATTATTTGAATAATTAAAACCTGCGTTACAATTACATATGGTTTAAAATAGTAAGAACTATAAATATAGCAAATATTGATTTTCATACGTCAAGTAGATGTTGAGTTTCTTATACTAATTTGCAGATACACCACGCATCGCTCAACGTTACAATACTCCCGGTACATTCGTCCCCGCTGAAAATGTAAGTTATATACCTGATTATTACTTTTTAACTGTAAATTATGTTATTTTTGTCATCTATTATAATAATTTTATATGTGTTATAACAGCTCCATGCCGCGGCTCTAGACCTCTGGCACTGGTACAAGTCACTTGTCACTCTCTAACTGTGCTGACACCTTAATTTCCTAGCGCCAATATTGTATTTGATGGGAGATCTAACCTCTAGTCTTTTATGATATTGGACTACCATCAAGGCATTGCTTATTATTAACAATAAACCGGGATGTTATGAATATATAATACTTTTAGAATTATTTACTTATTTTGGATACAAATCAGAGGCAATTTATATGAGTAATTTGTTATTTGCTTTTGATATTTGCTGTAAGATAATGTGTTATGTTTGAGGCCTATCACGGTGCAGCAGCTTCAGCATGTGACTTTATCCCACTTGAGGAAATTAAATATTTAATATTTAAATTAAATATTTAATGTTCTATTATTTTTGCTCTGGTAGCAAGGCAAAGTATGTCGTTGAGTTTCACCTATCCACATGCAAAGCCTTAAATTTGGCTAAAAGTAGAGAATAAATTGGAACAGAGTTGGAACAGAGAAGGAATTAGAACAGAGTGTCTTAACACTAATGTGTTAACGTCTGAGTATATTGTGCTATAACAAGTCTTTGCATATATCAAAATTTGTAACAACTTTCATAAATACATGTATACAATATACCTAGTTACAGTATTAAATAGTTAATTATTTCATATATCTGACAGCGCTGGTAATGGTTATGGATCTCCATAACATCCCTGTTAAATGTTATTTAAAATTTTTTGGAGTCAGGCCTGTGATGAGTTTTTCTGGATTTGGGTGTATGCCTCTTAGAGGGTGTCGAAAGGCTGAGAAAACATTTTGATTACAATATGGTCTATCTTGTGATCATACTGGGTTCTCTAGACTTAAATAGACAGCTGCAGCAGATTTCTAATATGTATGTGCCTTTTAGGATTGTAGTGTGATATATTTTTTATAGCTTTTTGCTGTATTTTATATATATAACAGGGTAGCCTAAGGGTACCTAGTGTTAGAACACCCTGTTCTCAACAAACACCTCAATTTTTGAGACTTGACATGTTGTTACTAGACCGAGGAATAGAAAATATTTTTTATCTTCCAATGGGAATGGAACCCACAACCCACAATTGTACCATTTACTGCACTACTAATTAGAAAAATTATTAAATACTGCAATTTTAAAAGGTTACAATCATAATGGGAATGTGTGATAATTTGGTCTGTGTGCACTCACATTCACTCCGTTGTTTGACCGCAAGAGAGCTGTATGATAGAATGAAATTATGTTTTTTGTTAGATTCTGAATTTTTATGAATGATTTTGGGTGTGAAAAGAATTATTAGTTAACCTGAACCTTATAGCTTCATCTTAAAAAATAGAGTGGTCCATTTTAATATACAAGCATAAAATATTAAAATAGAAAACTAGTTTTACTTAGATTTTTTTTTTAAATTAGATATATATTTTTTGGAACACATAAAAAATACAAACTATTTTTATAAGAAACAAATAGGTCCTATAAGGGTTTCTGTTTTACCTGATGACATAATAATAAACAACAGTAGAAACGCGATTATCCAGCCCTCAATCATACAGAGTCGCCATTACCAATAGTATTACAAAACGTATTTATGCAAGCAATTTTTTTTATTAAAAGTATAACATTACATACTTATCGGCTCAAAACCTGATTTTCTTCATACTTCCGATTATCCGAATTTTCGATTATCCGAATGCCTAACAACAACAATTAATCCGGTTAATCGAGTTTCTGCTGTATATGTATATGAGTTTTTACCAGTTTCAATATGACAGATTAGTATGGATGTTCTTGAATGTATATTTGAATGATATCAACAATGTATGTGAGTGTAAGTGCAAATAGCCAATACAGCTAACTCCTGCCAGTTCGCTGGTGGATCTCGTGGGGGCTACGGCAACATGGGACCTCCGCGTCAACCGGAATCTGTGCAGACTTTTAACAAGCCTATTAGTGTAAGTCTGATTTATTTATTTATTTATTTATTATTAAACTAAATTAAACTCCGTTGTGATAAAGGCACAACTGTTTTCCGCCAAAATCTTGAGGCATTGCGTGTGGAGTGGCGGAACTCATCGCGTTTTTTTGTCTTCTTGTCAGAACGAAGAAATGTTTTTTTTTTTCAATATTTTGCTCCTCCGAGTGAAAATATAATTTATTAAGTTATCATTTTTTGTTTACTAGGATGTCTGTATTTAAAAAAAAAATAACTGTCAAAAAGCACGCCATTGTCAATTAATTTGTGACAGTATATGAGCTTAAACGGGGTAGTTGCCAATTCAATGTCCGTTGGGGTAATGAATTACGTACAAAGCTGGCAGAGGGAACCTGGAGATCTAGTGTTAAGCCACAATGTTCACCTTAAGTTACTTCCGTTCACTAATTTCTCCCTAAGCGTGGAGGTATTCAGTGGGGAAAAATGAAAATATTTCTCGAGTATTAATCGAACCCACAACCTGGTCACGTTTTAGGTTATACGCTTGTGCCTACTGCGCCACGACCGGCCCTAAAAAAAGTAACCTAACTAATTAATCGTTTTTTATGATTGTACAGCAAAACTCCAATTCGAACATACAAATGCCAATGAAACCTCCACCACAGTTTCCTGAACAGTATCCTCAGGTATTTACTATACACTTTCTACTTTTTTTAATACATTTAACTGTACATTACTATAGTATAAATGGGAGTTAGGAATGGGCAAATGTAGGTCGAGTGGTGTGTGCCCACCCTAGAAAAGTCCATTCCAAATTTAGTACTTAAACATTTTTGAACTTAAACAATTTGCTTATAAAATTAAAAAAAAAAATATATAATAAGTACATTTTTGGTCTGAAATTTTCACCGCATTCTTGAGGCATAACGTTTTGAGTGGCGTAACTTAACGCTGCCTCGCTACTTAAGCGAAAAATGAAAATAACATGACTGGAAACCGCACCCAGGACCCTCGCGCATACAAGCACGCTTGTGCCTCAGGTAATAATATAATATGTATATTATTTCGTTTTATAAGACACCTTCGGAGCAGGAAAGTATGGAGACTAGCCAGTCTGAAGAGAAACTAGATGTGGCTGAAGGCGATGCTCCTGCTAAACCATTTTGGATGAAATCCAAGTTGGTCGGCGGTGAGTATTCACTCGGTTATTTTTTATTAAGGTTTTGTACTTCCAAGGGTAAAACACAAAATACTTATACGATTACTTTGTTGACTGTCAGTCAAAAAATTTAATTTCGAGGTCACGTATAAGAATTTAATCGTATATCAATATTTGAACCCTTGCTTCTTGGAAACCGTCTATGTTAAAATTTTTGTACGTTTTGTAAATTAGTGTTTCTCTTTCCCCTCTCTCTCTCTCTCTCTCTCTCTGCTCAGCTTCACGTTGTATCCCGCACATGGCAGGGTAGGCAGAGGGAACTTGGGAACCTAGTGTTAAGACACTTTTTCACTTCCGTTTCCCACTTTCCGCCATTTTTTTCTTTCCTAAGTGTGGATAAACACTTTAAAAAATTATAAAAAAAAATAAATGTTTTCTTACAGTGAAGAAAATTTCCAACAAAGAGAGGCGGAGACGTCAGAATGAGAATCTGAGACGTCTTTTGACACCTAAGAATGCGTTAATGGTGCTCAATGAGATCATGTCTGGGGAACAGTTGGCCAATGTGAGTTTATATATAGTGTCAGTTGTGGGTTCGGTTCCCGGTGAAAAGTAGTGTTTTAACATTAGGTGCCTTTGGCTTAGCTTACTATGTGCGGGATACAACATTTAGATAAAATAAAATTGTGAGTGATCGCTGTCTGGACATGGAAGACATGTTACACGAAGACTTATAAAATTAAAAGTCCCAAGCACCAGAGGACCAGATAAGATAAGCTCCTTCTGCAAGAATCCAGGGCAGAGGCAATTAAGGAATCGTTGGCGGTAGTTTGATATAATAATTATATCAACTGACAGACAAATGCCACCTCAGTCTACCCGCGACCACGGACTACTGTAAAGTGTTAGAAACGTCGGGTTTCCCAAAATCATGTTTAACAATCAATATACGCGATTAATCCGGTTAATATACGCGATTAATGCTGTGTATATATATATATATATATATATATATACATATATATGTATATATATGTATATATGTATATATATGTATATATATGTATATATATGTATATATGTATATATATATATATATATATATATATATATATATATATATATATATATGTATATATATATATATATATATATATATATATATATATATATGTATATATATATATATATATATATATATATATATATATATATATATATATATATATATATATATTTATATATATATATATATATATATATATATATATATATATATATACATATATATATATACATATATATGTATATATATGTATATATATGTATATATATGTATATATATGTATATATATGTATATATATATATATATATATATATATATATATATATATATATATATATATATATATATATATATATATATATATAAAATGCTTTTGTTTATGTTTGTGTGTAATTGTGTCAGCAGCAGTTCAATGTGTGCCCGGTGACCGGCGACGGCGCTCAGTACTACAAGCCCGCCACCAATAGCTTCTGTGCGGAGCTTAACGTCCAGGGGCAAATGTATACGGGTTACGGTATGAACAATATACATATGTTGTGTATTAAATGGCGGAACTCAACGCTGCTCTTTGCGTGTTTACCATAGTGAGAAAATTACAATATTAAATATTTCATTTACTATAGTGGGGATCGAAAACTAATGATAATTAATGAAAACAAATGATACGGATGTCTGTCTACACAGCTTCACGCTGTATCCCGCACATGGCAGGGTAGGCAGAGGGAACTTGGAAACTTGGAAACCTAGTGCTAAGACACTCCGTTCCAGTTCCGTTCCCCACTTTCCGCGTGTTGAGTGGCGCAACTCAACGCCGCATTTTGCCTTGTACCAGAGCGAAGAAATGAAAACATTAAATATTTAAATTGAAAATATTAAATATTTCATTTCCTCGAGTGGGGATCGAACCCACAAACCATCGGTTACAGTCACACTTTTTTTACAGCTGCGCCACGACATCTCTCTGTCTACTATACTGTAATTTCTGTTCTGTAAAATCCAGGTGAAACAAAGATGGTGGCGCGCAACAACGCGGCGGAGCAGGCGATAAGAGACCTCATGATCAAACGTATGGGGAAATTGTTCGCAGACGCCGCCGCTGGGGACGATGGGAACGGTAATGGTGTATACCTAACGGGATCAGATGTCCCCTTTTGTCCCCATGGACATTTCACTTTCCATCTCGTGTTTTTTTTTTTAATTGCGCTTTGTCGGCCATAAAAGTTAAATTGTAAAAAAAAACGGAAGTATACACAATCTTTGCTGTACTGATGTTTTGTTTTGAGTTACAAAAAGAATGGCCACTTTATCTATACATGTTTTTTTTAACTTCAGGCAGTACCCCGCACATGGCAGGGTAGGTAGAGGGGTCTTGAGGAGCTAGTGTTAAAACACTGTCCCCTTTCCAACCCTCCGTTAAATTTAATACATAGCGTGTTAAATGGTGGAACTCAACGCCGCGCGTTTTTTCCCGGTGGGCGCGATAATATTTATGAGGTGAAGCTGAAAAAAAAGAAAAATGTAATTACTTATATTTAAAAACCTTTTATTTTTGAATAAACCACTTTTAAACGGATTAATCGCGTATATTGAATGGTAAACATTTTTGGGAATGCCCGAAAAAAATAATTTGAAATGTAAAATCGCGAAAATCAAAGACAACCTTTTATTTTATTTAACCAGATGGGAAAAAGAAACACACTTTTTAGAAAACATATAAAAATTTAATATAGCAATATTACAAATCTGCAGAGACGCTAACAAAATAAATAAGTTGCAACAATCATATAAGTGTTTTGATGAAGCTTGATAAGAACGTATGGCTTAGTGGTCAGAGCGCTTGGACGGCGTCCTAGGGACGTGAGTTCTAATCTTGTTAATTGTGTGTTTTTTTTTAAATGTTTGCATTTTCACACAGGTGCGACACAGGGTGGGCCCATGGCCGAGGGCACAGGTTCAGTTCCAGGTGAGGCAGAAGGGGAGAGTGAACAAGAAACAGTTGAAACGTTGCCAATGATACAGCTAGCGTCGTATGCTTTGCACAAATTATTCACTGAGTGGGAATGTGAAGGGCACAAAGTACCGCAGATGAAGCCGCATACGGTTAGTTATATATTTTATTTATTTGCGGCTTTGCCTAGTTTTTAGTAGAGGGCTGTCGTAACGCAGCGGCACAAACGTGTGACTGTAAATGACAGGTTGTGGGTTCGATCCCCACTATAGGAAATGAAATATTCAATATTTTCAAATTAAATATTGAATTTGTCGAGATCCGCCCCTCAACACGCAATGCCTCCGGAGGATGGAGTGTTTTAACAATATGTTCCCAAGGTTGCCCCACTCCATGTGCATACAGTGCCGAGCAAGAATAAATAATAGATAATCAATATACAACAGGTATCGGAAACGAACTCGGAAGCGTCCGAGGTGGCCCCGGCGAAGGCCAAGCCGCGGGCGCCGCGCGCGCTGCCCGAGCACGCGGCCACCATGCACCCCTGCATGCTGCTCACGTACATGCGGCCGCAGCTGGAGTACCGCGAGCTGGCGGCGCTCGGGGACATCCCGCAGAACATGGTGTTCACCATGGCGGTCGACGTGGACGGCGTCACCTACGTCGGGAAAGGTGGGTCGAACCCGTGATCGTTGTGGTTAGAGTGAGATGAATGGACGTGTGTTTCCTTTGCGGCTATTTTTGTGTCATAATGAATATAGTATAAAGTTATGAAATATACACACACATATAGATATACATATATATGACATGACATGACATGACATGATATGAAAATTAAATACCTATATAAAGTGGGTGTGTAAACGTGACGGCAACCAAAAGCGTGGTGTAGCATTTAGCGAAAAGAGGAGTGGAGTGTTAACGCAAGGTTCCCAAGTTCCTTTTACGTACCCTGCCGTGATTGGAATATAGCAAAGCATAAAAAAACCACCGTCTCTTGGTTCCTGGTTATTTTTTTTTTCAGCTTCACGCTGTATCCCGCACGAGGCAGGGTAGGCAGAGGGAACCCGGGAACCTAGTGTTAAGATACTCCGTTCCCCACTTTCCGCCGAGGCATTGCGTGTTGAGTGGGGGAACTCAACGCCGCGCTTTGCCTTATTACCAGAGCGAAGAAATGAAACATTAAATATTAATAATTGCTAATATTGTTTTAATATTTCAGCGGGAAACAAGAAGGAGGCGCGTAAAGCAGCAGCCAAGGCGGCGTGTGAAGATTTATTTAAAGTTACATTTGAATTTTGAGTCTTATTACTATTGCTTTAAAGACTTTAATTGCGATCAATATATGTGAGTGCATATATTATGTATAGACGTTGTATCTGGTTTTAATTGTGTATAGTATGGTCGACGATGCTTGGCTGTTTTGAAATAAAATCCAAATGGCGGCTTTTTTTGTTTCAATATTTTATACCTGAAAAGCCTGCTGTAGCGCTGGGCTCAGAGATGGGTGTATAGTCGCAATAGGTTATGGCTTCGATTCCTACTTGAGGATATGAATGAATTCTTCTCTAGTGCTAGTGGCAGGCAAAGCGTGGCGTTGATTTCCGCCAATTAAAAGGCTTAGAATTGCTAATATTCGAAGGAAAGGACTTAACTTTAGGTTCCCATGTTCCCTTCGCTTTCTGTTTACGGCACATACAGCATGAAGCTGAGTATAGTATATATTTATTTTTTCTCTATGAATGATAAATGGGCAGAAGTTCAGAGAGCCTCAATTTCAAGTGGCCATGACTTTTCGACCGTACTATATAATATAGTCTAATTTGTACTGACAGTTGAATGTACATTTAATTTTAGTTAATAGTAAATCTTGTAGTTTTAAATATAATTTTATTATGTATGATTTTGTATGTTTTTTTTCCTTATATAAATATTAGTTTAAAATTGTGTATTTTTAATATATAGTATGTAGTTTAGTTGGTAAAACGTAGATCTTTAGTACATGTTATCATAAAGGGTACAGCTTCACATCCATTACTATTGATGATGTTTGTGACAAAACTGTTTGTATGTGGGGTTTCGGAAGTGGAGCGGAGTGTTTGTATGTACTTTTACTATGTTTTAAAGTGTTATTCCACACTTAGGACAGAAAATACTAAACTTAAATTTAAAAAGCGTATAAAAATTTTTTGCACGAAGCAGGATTTGAACCCGCGCCTCTGGAATACCGTTCCAGCGCTCTGACCACTAAGCATTTCTTAGTGCTTAGTGGTCAGAGCGCTGGAACGGTATTCCAGAGGCGCGGGTTCAAATCCTGCTTCGTGCAAAAAATTTTTATACGCTTTTTAAATTTAAGTTTAGTATGTTTGTATGTACTTTGTGGGAATTTTATAAATATGTAGATTCACTTTTATTTCTATACTAGAAATATTGTAACTTATTATCAAATGTAATTTTTTTTATTTTTATTTCATTAAAAAAAACGGATTACTTTGATTCTTTTTTAAATATTCAAAAATTTTTACGATTTCATAAATGCAATTATATGTGTAACAAAAGCAATATTTTTATATCAAAATTGATGTGTTATTTTTACACCACACTACTTCTAGTGCACTACTTGTAGGGCACGAGATGTAGGACTAGACAAACAAATGCATGAATATGTATCTTAGTTCAAATAATGCTAAACTGAACGCTATTTAATTTTGTTTTAATCATCTATTTATTGAAAACAATAAGGTTAAAATTAAGGTTTTATTTAGGCTAGGAAGGGAACCTAATGTTAAGGCATTGTTCCCTTTGCATCACCCGAGAGATGTTGCGTGTTTAAGGGAAACTTAACGCCGCCCTTTGTCTTGTTATCAAAGCGAGATAATTAACCCAAATTGAGAATCGAACGCACAACCATCGTTACATTCACCTGTTTCTTTCACATACACATAAGGACGTTGATAAGATTTAATAAAAAATAGTGTATCTTTAAATATAACTTTTAATATAAAATTTCAATAAGCACTTATGAATTCAATTCTAAATTAGCGATAAAATAATGTTAGGCATAGTCCAAGAGTCGGTGTTTAATTTTTAACAAGAATATAGTATAAGAGACGATCGTTACTTTTGTTGTAAGACAATGTAACATTAATATTACTGTAGAAATATATATATGTAGAAATATATATATCTTCGGCTTAGAGTGTAAAACTGATAAATGCGTTTTTTTTTTTCAATATGTACATTGCTGTATTATTTAAACAAAAAAATTAAAATAAACTTTTTTTTTATATACTTAGAGAATACAAATTATAGCTTCACGATATATATCCCGCACGAGGCAGGGTAGACAGAGGGAACCTGGGAACATAGTGTTAAGACACTCCGTTCCACTTCCGTTCCCCACTTTCCGCCGAATTCGAGGCATTGCGTGTTGAGTGGCGGAACTCGATGCCGCGCTTTGCACAATACAAATTAATTATTGAAATTGTTAAAACTTCTGTAACTCTAAGCCGACGACATATGGTGTGTATGTCAAATTATTAATACTTTGTCACCACGAACCTGAAACCAAAGGGAATAAATATAATAATAACATATTTGTTAAATCTGCTGGAATTAGAGTAGTAGTGTGACAGATGAACGTACAAAAAAATTAAATATATTATATTGTATAACTAATGCGTTCGTTTATGATTGAAGTGACCTATATCAAACATTTCTGAATTGTCTGTGGTAACGTAAAATATGAATTAGCTTACTAAACTTAAATTTAAAAAGCGTATAATTTTTTTGAACGAAGCAGGATTTGAACCCGCGCCTCTGGAAAACCGTTCCAGCGCTCTGACCAACTAAGCCATTCGTTCAAAGAACGTAAAAATTTTTATACGCTTTTTAAATTTATGTTTAGTATTTTCTGTCCTAAGTGTGGAATAACACTTTAAAACATAGTAAAAGTATAAATTAGCTTTTTATGAATGGGAATATGGGAACTGAGTGTCAATATGTTCCCCGGAGGTATGCGTGTTGAGTGGCGAAACTCAACGCCGCGCTTGGTCTCGTTTTTATCTCGCGCTCTCAGCTTCACGCTGTATCCCGCATACGGTTGAATCACGCATGGTCTCGTTTATAGAGAGCAATTGAAAATATTAAATATTTTATTTTATAACACGAATGTTCTGAAATTTGAAAGAAATGAAGAAAGGACAGAATGCAAGATCAATATAAATGATAAGATATCAGAACAAGTGAATGAGGTAGTATATCTTGGAAGTATATATAGCAGAGAAGGAAGATGAGAAATGGATGTGGAAAGGCGTATTGCGGCCGGTAACAGAGTTAACGGTGCCTTGGCTGCATTGTTGAGACGGCGAAACGTCAGCATAGCTGGCCGTACACAATGCAGTGTTGGTATCGACACTGTTATACGGCAGCGAAACGTGGGTATTACAGAAGAAGAATGTAAGAAAAATGATTACTGTAGAGATGCGATCTCTTCGTCGGATATGTGGAGTCAGTTTAGCTTATCGCATGTCCAATGAAGAGATACACAGAATGGTAGGTACTAGCGTGGATGTCACTGTGAGAATGAAGAAGAACGTGCTCAGGTGGTTTGGGCACGTCGAGCGAATGAGTGAAGAAAGAATCGTAAGAAAGATTTATGAAGGAAAAGTGAGTGGCAAGAGAGGGAGAGGGAAACCTCGGTTGACCTTCGAAAACACAGTACCGACTATACTGGAGGAAGATTACGTAAAAAGTATGAGGACCCCCCGGAGGGCATGTATGGAGAGGTTGATGACAGTGGACGAGGCGAAAGAGGTATGCCGAGACTGTAGCGTTTGGCGCTCCGTTCTCTCTGCCTACCCTGCTAGGGATATAGCGTGAAGATAAGTTATTTTCTCAATTGGGAATTGAACCCACGTCTATTATAAATCTTTGATTTGATTTTACTTTTATATCTTTGATTTTACTTTTATAATATAATTTAAAGCTAGAAATTGTTTGAATTAGGTCATTTTTATATAAAAATGGCGATTTATTATAGCCCATAGATAATATTTGCTTCCACATTAGTAATAGTATAGAAGAAAGTCTTAAATTATTTTTTTATCTATGGATATTTTTTTATGCCACAATGCTCTTAAAAGTACAAAGTAAATGTATTAATTGGATTTGTTGTATTCATGTAACAGGATTTGAACCTGTATACGCGTATTTTAATTCCGTATAAATAATTTGTATGATTTTGTTTGTTATCATATAATTTTAAACAATGGCGCTGGCATTTTCTTTTTAAATCTTGTTTTAAGTATACGAAAGATGTGAAATTACTTTGTGTATATGTTTTTTTTTATTAAATAAGATAGAATAAGTATTTTTTTTATTTTGTTTTATAGCTTCACTCTGTATCCCGCACGAGGCAGGGTAGGCAGAGGTAACCCGGGAACCTAGTGTTAAGACACTCCGTTCTACTTCCGTTCCCCACTTTCCGCCGAATTTGAGGCATTGCGTGTTGAGGACGGAACTCAACGCCGCGTTTCGCCTTATTACCAGAGCGAAGAAAATGAAACATTAAATATTTTAAATTGAAAATATTAAATATTTAATTTCCTCGAGTGGGGATCGAACCCAGAACCTGTCGGTTACAGTCACACGCTTGTGCCGCTGCGCCACGACAGGCTTGTAGAATACAGAACAAGAAATAAAAAACAAATACATCTACAATTTTTTTTATTAACATTTTAAACGTATAACTGTCAAAAATAGCTTACAATACGTTTGCAAATTTTTTTTAACATAAAGTATTGTTTAATTACGTATTGATAATACTGAAGTTAAATGCACATGCATTGTTATATGTGTTCTTTGTTCATTTTGTTTTAAACAAATATAAAAATATTATTAATCGCGTATATTGAATGGTAAACATTTTTGGGAAACCCGACGTTTCGAACACTTTGCAGTAGTCCGTGATCACGGGTACAGATTACAGAGTTATTATTTTTTTTTTTTAAAAGTTACTAAACTCAGTTTGGCTTATTGCTTGTAGCTCTTTCACTTTTGATTCATTTTTCATGAAACATAGCAAAGAACCGCGTTCAAATCGTTCTGCATCGACGGTGCTACAGACAGACAACGGCTAATAGGAAGTTAAAAAACTCAATGTTTATTGCGGCGGTTAAAGTAATAAAATATAAATCACCGGTTTTGGAACATTTGATTACTATAATCTAGCAGTGAAAGAGCTATAAGCAATTTTACATGTATAATTTTTTTGTTTGGTTGATTTTTTACATTAAATGTCATATCATTAAAGCTTGAAATGTTTTCGACGTTGTAAATTACCTTCTTTTTGCTTACACAATAGGTAAATATGCTGTTGTAATTAATTTCTGATACACAGAAACGTCAATAACCGCTAAAGTACGCTAATGTACATACGTTTTTGCATTGATAACTTGACGGCTTATTTAATGTTAGTTAAAACCTTTATTTTATTATTTATGTCAAACTTAAACAAAGTGTAAAAATTAATAACAAAAAATATAAATTAATATTTATATAAAAAAAGAAAAAAATGGAAATTTTTGTAACACACATTCAATATTATAAAGAGTTAATATGGCGGAACTCTAGATTAATTTTATTTAACCCATTTGATGACACAGAATGAGTAATTATATCCAAAATAAAATCCGAATCTACAACAATAGTTGACTGTTAATTAACACTTAGTGATGTTCCGCATCGAATAATGAAGTACATCCGCGGATACGGATCTCAATACGGATGTAAGTTGTCAAGAGCCGCGGATACGGAAGTGAAGCACTGAAAATCTCTTAGGTAGTTTAGAACAACCCAAAAAAAAAACCTTAAAAAAAATAATATTAGTTAATCGGTCATTTGAAGGGAAGACATTTTTTTTTTCAATTTTGACATCAGCAAGAACAGATTTGCCGTTAATTTTACTAACGCTTACTTAAGTGTGTCTAATGATGTATTTTAAATTAATAATGTAAAAGTCTAGTTAAAAAGTTGCGGATACGAATACGGATCTTTCATCGGATACGAATACGGATCTTTCATACGGTTACTGATATCGAACACCACTAATTTACATTATACTATTTCTTACTTTTCAGTATTTGTAAACGGTTGTCAATTTTAATGGATGAATTGACTTGCTTTAAACAAATTAATAAAATTTTACATAAAAAAAAACAAAAAGTTATTTTTTTTAATGTATGTGTTACCTTAAGTGATTAATGGACGAGACACATATTGTATAAGGTTTTTATTACTCAATAAATTAATTATTTTTTTAAAAGGCAGGAGATTTTTTTGATTATTGAGCATTTTTTTTTTTATTTTTCGATTTCGCGCTTTATGATTTTATATTGTTACAGACTAAAGTAACGAGGAAAAGAAATTGGTTTGGATAATCTGTAGTAAAATGTCATATGTACGGAATCCTTCGAAGCCAGTTCGACTCGCACTTGGCTAGTTTTTTTTTGTGTTCTTATAAGTTCAATATTTTTATTATTTACTTTTGCTGACAACTTGTTTCTTTAAAATGATCGCATTCATTTGAATGATGACAATCAATTGCTATCTTCTAAAAAATCTACTGAAACAGCTTGCTATATTAAGTCTTCAGTGACTAACATGACGCTTACAGTACAGCCGACGTGTCTTGGCCGATTTAAATTTAAGCTTTCAAAACTTTTTTTAATTGTTCTCTCAGGAAAAAACTAAATTATAAGTGAGAAAAGCCTCTTCAAAGTATCTTGACACTAGGTTTCCAAGTTCCCTCTGGCTACCTTGCCATGTGCGTACAGAGTTAAAATATAAAAACATATTGTAAAATTGAAGTATATTGCGGCCACGACTCGACGAGTGTAGTGCACTTAACTATAACTATAACATTTTCTCACTCTTCTTCCGAGTTGGACGTGATGTCTGATGTCTACAGCAGTCTGTAGCTCCACATGGACAGCGGGCTCTGCAGCAACGCCACGTGAGGGGGCTCCCGGCCGCCCACCAGCAGCAAGTGCAGCTGTCGACCCCCGGGGCCCCGGCGACCCCCGGGGCCCCGGCGACCCCCGCCCAGCTCCTGCATCTCGATGTCGCCGGCCCCCGAGTCCGGCGTGAGGGCGCTGCCCAGGCGCCGCACGTCGGGGCCCAGGTAGTGCGGGTTGCTGAACCCCGCCGCCGCGTCCACGGCGTCGGCGCTCGCGTAGTCGGACGTTGTCGTTTCGTCTTTCGTCAGTTTTGCGGAGTCGTCGGAGTCCACGTACACGAGGGTGGTGCGAGGCGACAGCGCTTCGAAGTCCGGTACAGACAAGGGATCGCGGGACAGAGGCCCCTCGTCGCCATCGGCCGGTTGTCGTTCGTCAATTATATACGCTGAGCGCGATTTAGTGAGATCGGAACGATCTGTACGTAGGAGACTTTCGGTGGAATCCTGGTCTGCGGCCAGCACGCTGTAGGAACAACGCGCGGCCCTTCTGATATGGAATCCTGATAATTTGGAAATTTCCCGAAGGAACCCTGTGGTCGGGGGTTGTGCTACGGCACGGGGGGTGATTGGTGGAGCGCTACGAATGCGCGAATCTCCTCCGTTTATGAGCAAAGCGCAGCTGTCCACTCGTGGTGACGGCCATTTTATACTATGCATTATTTGCTCCCATGTTTCAGTTGCTGGAATAAATAACATATTGTATGTATTATTTATATGATGTGTAAGGCCTGTGGGTGTGTCGTGGCGCAAGAGCATAAGCGTGTGATTGAAAACTGTTAAAGTTTGATCACATGTGTGGTGGTGTTCTTTTTCTTTTTAACTATTAAGATTTTCAATATACATACCTAAAATATTTTGCGTATATATATATATATATATATATATATATATATATATATATATATATATATATATATATATATATATATATATATATATATATATATATATATATATATATATATATATATATATATATATTTTATACTGATTTTTTTTACTAAGGAGCTTATTAAACTTAAGCAATTCAATATTTTATATTCCTATTATGTGTATGGTAAGTTTGATTTGTTATTAGAATATCCTTCAGAATCTGATTATATATATTTTTTGTTTCAAGCTGTTCCCCATGCACATCTGCACATGGTAGAGTAGGCAGAGCCATGACAGGTTCCCTGAGTGGAGGCGCGGCGTACTTACCGAAGTGGAACCTCCAGAGTTCGTTGGTGGGGTGCCCGCGCGCCTCGCCGCCGAAGATGTAGAGGTGCGCGCCGGCGCGCAGCCCCGCGTGCCCCGAGCGCGCCGACGGCGACAGCTTGGCGGGCGTGCGCACCGCGCACCACGCGCGCGACACTGCACACACACACAGTTGGGCGCTAAGCGCAGTGTATAGATCTGACACTCAACACGTTTGAAAATTTTAAGTGGCGTGTCGTAACGCAAGTTTCCTGTGTTCTGTATGCTTTTTTTCGACTTGACACTGTATCCTCACTTTCTGCTGAACTTTAGTTTACTAATATTCAGTGTTGAGTGGAACATAACATCGCGCTTTGCCTTGTTACCGGTGTGAAATAATTCAAACTTTAAATATTGAATTTCTTTCGTTGGAATTGAACCCACAATCTGACACATTTATATGTCACAAACTAGTGACCCTGCGCCATGACAAACCTCAAATAAGCCCTCTATTATATTCTAACATATTTCACAATTATTAGTGTCATTTACGATGAAACATTTCTTTCAATTCATACTAAGTATAAGTGTGTAATAATTTGTAACAAATATTATGTTTATTTTTATGGATAAAACACGGCAAACGAACGTACGGGTCACCTGATGGTAAACGATCATCATCGCCCACGACCCCGTGTAGCACCAGAGGAGCTACAGGAGTGTTGCTGGTCTTTAAGGTGTATGGGCACCGGGGCCCGGCATTACCCAATGGCCGAAGCCACAAGGTAATGATCCGGTCGAGTCTGCCCATGCGTGTTGTCATTGCTGACAGCGTGACTCTCCCACACGTACTTTAGTCGCCTCTTACGACACCATCAGTACCAGGGTGATCCTATTCTAAGTCGTATATGTATATGTATATGTATATGTGTATGTGTAGTCAGTACTCACTGGTGTCGTAGTGCCAGAGGTCGGCGCAGTCGCGCAGGTCGCACTGGCCGCCGTGCACGTAGAGGCGCGCGTCGTGCAGCGCGGCGGCGTGGCGGTGGCGCGCCGGCCCCGCGCCCGCCGTGCGCACCTGCTGCCACGTCTCCGACTCTGCCGACAGACACGTACACACATACACATAGAGCACATGTGCTTACTGCTTTGTGTGTTTACGGTTGAAACTCTTTATCATAATCTTTTATCTTAACATTAGTTTTATCAACAGTTAGAAAAAAATGTCACTGCTTATTTCATTTTCGCATAGCATAGCTAAGAACTGCCACTATATCAGGCATTTCGATGTAAAAAAAAACACATTTCAATCAGTTTATTAATAAAAGCTACAGGTCAAATGTATGATCTCATTGCGTCAGAGGAAAGTGAAAAATTTTGATCTCATATATGAAAAATATCTAATTAAATGAGAACGAGATATGATAATTTTTATCTCTTAATTTGTGTATTTTTTTAAACGTGCTGTATCACGTACGTGGCAGGGAAGCTTGAGGTTCACTTCCATTTCCCACTTTCCGCTGAATTTGAGGCAACGCGTGTTGAGTGGCAGAAGCCAACAAATGAAAACATTAAATATTTAGTTTGAAAATACTAAATATTTTATTTCCTCAAGTGGGGATCGAACCCACCACACACAACCTGCCCTTTACAGACAAACGCTTGTGCCGCTGCGTCACGACAAGCCTAAAGCCGAATTTTATAAACTCTAATTAAGCAATTAATCATTACCAAAATCAAAACTTTAAAGATAATCTAAAAATCACCATAATGAAAGGCCCACAGTTCATTAGTGGACCCCCTCAGGTCCTTGTACCCGCCGTACACCAGCAGGCAGTCCTTGAGCGCGTGCGCGGAGTGCCCCCGCCGCCCGCGCGGGCCCCCCGCGCCGCCCCCCGCCGCGCCCCGCGCGCCCCACGCCGCGCGCGCGCGCTGCCCGGCCTGCGCGCTCTGCCCGGACAGCTTGCGCCAGGTCTGCACCTGGAGTAGTAGGATCTTTGATAGAATGTTTGTCAATATCGGCGATCTTTCATTTAAATTGTACCTGTATGTAACGTTTGATATGTAACAGATACTGTTATTTAGAGGTTAATAGGCATAAATATAAACGCTATTGATTGTGATTTTGATGACTCGAGGAGTTGAAATATTTAATATTTTCTCAATTTGGCAATAAGGCAAAGCGTTAAGCTAGCTGCTAGATTCCCAGGTTCTTTCTATCTATCCTGCTATATAGGGAGATACAGTGTCACAAAAAAATATTATTGGCAATTATATATAAGCAAAGGTACAAGTGGAACGATATGTACGAGTAAAACTATAAGTTGTAGATGTAGTCACTCTATTCTCTTTTATTTTTCTCTTTTATACACTTTCTTTGTGCAGTAATAAATAGTAATAATATATTTAAATATACACTCGGCGACGAAATTCAAGTTAACTTATTTTATAACGGCTTATCCGACGTACATAAAAAAGGGGTTTGATAAAAAAAAACTGCATCAGTTTATTCATTGAGGAGCTATAGTGTTTTAAACACACAAAAAACTTATGGCACCCCACCTTTACTAAAATAAAGATAAAGTTTGCATAGTTCCCGAAATCAAAATAACAATGGCTTGCCTCCTTAAATATGATTCCCCATTTAGGTTCCCAACTCACTTGAGTGTCATATATCCACAGAGGCGTTTCACTGCTGAGCGCGCCCGCCTCGCCCCCGAACACGTACAGCTTGCCGGCGTGCGGCGTCGCGCTGTGCTCCTGCAGCGCGGGCGGCGCCTCGCCCCGGCGCTCGAGCCGCTCCCATCTGCCTGACGCTGGAAATTGAGAAGATAGTCTATCTGTTCATTGTGTGTTGAATGGCGGAACTCAACGCCGCGCTTTGCCGCCTTACCAGTGCGAAGAAATGAAAATATATAATAATATTTAATTACCTCAAGTGAGAAAAAGAATAACAAAGAAAATATCTAATGTAATAAAAAAAAATATCTCAGATAATAAGTATTTTTTTTGAGCTTGGTTGGAAATTTGAAAGCTTGGTGTTAATGATAGCAGCCGCCATGATATGACGTCATACATATATCATTTACAAGACCGTATGAAGTTTACAATCAACGCAACTTTTGTTCCTGGATTATTATTAATATCAGTGACTTTCTTTAGTGAGGCCTGTCGTGGCGCAGCGGCACAAGAGTGTGACTGTAACCGACAGGTTCTGGGTTTCGATCCCCAGTCGAGGAAATGAAATATCGCTTCGCTTTGGTAATAAGGCAAAGCGCGGCGTTGAGTTCCGCCACTCAACACGCAATGCCTCAAATTCGGCGGAAAGTGGGGAACGGAAGTGGAACGGAGTGTCATAACACTAGGTTTCACTTCCGTTCCCTCTGCCTACCCTGCCTAGTGCGGGATACAGCGTGAAGCTGAAAAAAAAAAAAGAATTTCTTTACAAGACCTACTCGAGCCAGAGCAAAGCAACATCGTCGTTATCATTACAAGGACTGCCATCAGTACAAAAATGAAACTTGGCTGTAAAATTTTAAATTAAAAAAAAGTAGTTCTTCTACGTAAATAGTAAGTTCTTAGATGTTTATCAGCTTTCAATAAAAAATACCACTAAAATCCGCTTATTCATTCTAGAGCTACAGTGCCACACACAGACACACAAACGCATCAACCTTCTGACATCCCCCCTTTTGGGTCGGGTTAATGAAACTAACTCTTAATAATTTAAATTTATGCCTGTTTAGATTATTTCATCTCGATGAAAATAAAATTGTTTCCGTTAATTGTCATATGATGAACTGCTGTCGACCTAATTAAAGTAACACCTGAGGGGAGCTGAGAGCTAAGGGAGCCCTTGACACCAACTGCGCGACGGAATTGGCTCGAATAGAGAAATATACATTGCGTTTACAAAATTAAAAAGAAAACCCTGCTCAAAAGATCTTGCAAGTAAAATGCTTGCTATTAGATACATAAATTGTTCTGATTGTTAACTCGCCGAATAAATACCAAGGGACACTTTATTCAACACTACATCTTTAGTCTTTATAATGCACAATGTCAGATATAATGCCACAGCAGTACGAATTATATTATAAAATAATACAGCTTGACTGTAACTAAGTATTTTATTAAAGTTTACTCATCACCGTTCGATACAGAAGTGAGTCTTTTTATATCGTACCGATGACGTGAAAGTGACGATACACTTTGTCAGCCGAGCATTTTTTAATGCTGCCTACATTATGAAAAGGAAGTGTAAATCAAATATCTTACTAATAATAATTAAATAGCTATCAAATGCTACCTACAATATGATGGTAAATGTAAATCAAATATCTTAGTAATAAATATTAAATAGCTATCATTCGGCTAATCCTGACAAGTGACGCGACCCCGCGTTACGATCGCAGACAACACAAAAAAAATGTTTTACAAAACCAATTTTTAAGCAGATTCAAATTAATTTAGGTTACATCAATTCACAATAATAATACAAATATTAATAATTTAATTTAAATCTATATAATACTTTTACAACTTTATGTAACTCTCATTTATAGATTTTAACTTATACTTAAAATGTTCAGTTTACTTGTAAATTGATTTCATATCCACGTAACTCACAATTTCACTTATCCACATAATTTTTGGTTCAAATTTAAGCTCAGTCATATACGGCTCAATAATATGACCATATAAATAAACAGCTCCATGATGCACCTTTGTTTATTTTGCTCAATTTAAATCTTCAATTTAAATATGCCCTCAGATATCATAGTTGATCATTCGCCCACACATACATCGGCTCAACTTAAGCCCACATATAACATCGGCTCACGATATACCCACGTACATCATCAGGTCAATTTATGCCCACGTATAACATCGGCTCAACATATGCCCACGTATAACATCGGCTCAACACATGCCCACGTATAACATCGGCTCAACAAATGCCCACGTATAACATCGGCTCAACATATGCCCACGTATAACATCAGCTCAACATATGCCCACGTATAACATCGGCTCAACATATGCCCACGTATAACAACGGCTCAACATATGCCCACGTATACCATCGGCTCAATATATGCCCACGTATAACATCGGCTCAACATATGCCCACGTATAACATCGGCTCAACACATGCCCACGTATAACATCGGCTCAACATATGCCCACGTATAACATCGGCTCAACATATGCCCACGTATAACATCGGCTCAACATATGCCCACGTATATCATCGGCTCAACATATGCCCACGTATAACATCGGCTCAAATGCTGCCTACATTATGAAAAGGAAGTGTAAATCAAATATCTTACTAATAATAATTAAATAGCTATCAAATGCTACCTACAATATGATGGTAAATGTAAATCAAATATCTTAGTAATAAATATTAAATAGCTATCATGATCATCATAAAACATCGTTCAAGAGATGCGGTGCTGAGGACAGGTCAAATTTCTACAATACATACTTTAAAAATTATAGTTTATTTACCGTTTAGTTCTTAATTATAAATCAAAATTTCATGTTTTATTATGTACTCGTATAGCTTTTTTAGCTTAACGCTGTTTTCTACACATGGCAGGGTAAACAGAGGAAACGTTTATTATACACTGTATTACGTTCTCTACATTCCTCCGAATTAGAAACATTACGTGATGAGTGACGGAACTCAACGCCGCGCTTCGCCTGGTTACCAGAGCGAAAAATGAAAATATAAAATATTTCTCTTTTTCGAGTGGCTTCTATCCGAAGCCACAAGTTGTCATGTAAAAGCGGACGACACGACAGGCCTCTATTTTATCCTATAAATCTTATTGTGGGTTCGATCCACTCGAAATATTTAATAATTTCAATTTAAATATGTAAGCTTTCATTTCTTCGCTCTGGTAACATGGCAAAACGCGGCGTTGAGTTCCACTACTCAACAAACAATGCCTTAAATTCGGCGGAAAGTAGGGAACGGAAGTGGAACGGAACGTCTTAACACTAGGTTCCCAAGTTCCCTCTGTTTACCCTGCTATGTCCGGAATACACAGTGGATTTATAAAAAGTAATTGTTATTTTAGTTCTGTAATTCATATTCAGAAGTTTATAGATCTTTTCTACAGAAATAAACGACTCGACAAAGTCCTTGTGTAAGCTTTTTATACAGCCTTTACGTAAGCGTTTTGGTTTCTTGAAATTTATTTAGTAAATAAAAGTGTCGCAATTTTATATTCCCCCCACGTACCGCTTGCGGCTCGCGGGATGAGGTTGCCGTTTCATTTTATATAACTGTGTGGTCCAATTGTGACTGAATATTACTTTATTTGTACGCGTTGGTTGGAAAATTGAATCGTACTGATTATTTTTTTTAATAATAATATATATTGTATTTGTAAAATTATGTTTAATCATTACATTTCTCACAGTTAATCGATCGTCATGGCATAGGGACTAAAGCTTGCGAATGTATATGGTAAGTTTGGGGTTCAATTTCTACTCGGGAAATTAAATATTTAATATTTCCATTTACTCGCTCTGGTAAGACATCCAATAAGGAAAGCTTCAAGAAATCGGCGGAAAGTGGTAATATTGTGTACAATTTTCATATATAATTTTAACATGTATTAATAAGGAATTTATTTTTTGCTTTATGTAAAAATTCTTCTTGCATGTTGAGGCATTGCATCTCAACGCCGTGCTTTGCCTTGTTACCAGAGCGAAGAAACAAAAATATAAAATATTTAATTCCTCGAGTGGGTATCGAACCCACAACCTATCGTGTGTACATTCGCATGCTTTTGCCCAACACAACGATAGACCTGAAGTACCTAATAACTACAGCTAATAAATTGTATTCCTCACCAAGACAATATCTCCAGAAGTCCCGCAGCGGCACGCAGCCGCCCGCGCCTCGCCCGCCCAGCACGTACACGTACCCGTCCAGCAGCGTGGCGGAGTGCTTGCCGCGAGCGCACGGAGCGGTCACGGTCTCACCGCTGTCCACTGTCACCCACATTGCCTGGAATTGTGGATAATGATTCAGTTTTGTAAACGGAAACTTAGTTGAAAACTGATTTTGTTGAGTGTGTTATTTTTTTATTTTTTTTTATTTTTTTATGGAAGAGACGGCAAACGAGCGTACGGTTCACCTGATGGTAAGTGATCACCGTCGCCCCGTGTAACTTCAGAGGAGCTATAGGAGCGTTGCCGTCTTTTAAGGTGGATGGGCACCGGGGCCCGGCACTACCTAATGCGAAACGCAGTGGCCAAAGCCACTACTTAACGCCGGTCTTAAATGCCGAGGGTGGTAATAATACGGTCGAGTCTGCCCATGCGTGTTGCCATTACTGGCAACTCTACCACACGCACTTTAGTCGCCTCTTACGACACCATCAGTACCAGGGTGATCCTATTCTAAGCCGGAATCACACGGCACAAAATTTATCAGGCTTAATAATTAAAAGAGGATTTTGTTTGGGGTGAACACTAGACTATTCTGGGGTGGACAAAGGCGTTAAGTTCCGCCACTCAATACGCAATTTTGCATGCAAACTTATCGAAAAGTGAGGAATTTCATCACAATTGTTTCCCAAGTTGTCTCTATGACAAATAAAATTATCTTTAAAAAAGACTTAAAATAAAAAAAAAACAATAAAATATTATATAAAAGCTATAATTTCTGATGTAACTGTCAGGTAAGTAACATATACTCGTACTTAAAATAACAAAAGCAATAAAATATTATATAAAAGCTATAATTTCTGATGTAACTGTCAGGTAAGTAACATATACTCGTACTTCAAAGACGTTCGAGAACTTTATTATTCCCCTCCGTTGTATGACGTGGTAGTTTTCATGTGTGTGATGATATGTAGCGTCGTCCCCTGGTACGGTTGTCGAGCTTCGCTACACGGTCTTCCATAATATTGTTAACTAGCGGCCCGTCCGCGACTTCGCCCGATTGAATTACTTATTTTTTTTTCATCTTACCTCAATTAAGGTACCTACTATCTTGTTTTAATAACACTTTTACTTTTGAGATATGTCTATACAATGAAAACTACTAATATTTCAGCCAAAATAATAAAAAAAATTGTAGCAATCTTGCTGAACTAAATAATTTAAATTGACGTAACTTTTGATAATGTCTTTGATTTTCGCGATTGTTACACATTTTAAATGAAACACATTTAACGACGTTTGTTAAATATGTTTTTTGGAAACCCGACGTTTCGAACACTTAACAGTAGTCCGTGGTACCACGGATTACTTCGAATGTGTTTCATTTAAAATGACGTAACTTTTTTTGTATTAATTAATTTACATAAAACAAACACTAATTGTTGAGGAAAAGTTGCCAAAATATAACAATGGAAACTGCATTTAAATATGGTTAGCAGTTTCTGAGATTAGCGCGTACATTCGCACAGACAAACACACATAATACAGCACAATATCAAACAATAACTAACGTCCTCTATAACATGTTTTTAATATATCTTCTACGTACAAGCAGTGATTAGTTACAGATTTATTGTAAGTATAGATTTATAAGCTTTTGTTCTTCTTTTATATATTGATTGTAAACAATGTGGTTGTGGGTTCCAATCCCATTTAGGTAACTCCATCGTCAATTAAACCAACATATCGTCGAATAGAATGTAAAAAACCTGCTGACAACCTTTTAAGGAAATTTTCATACGAGACGTCTTCGTCTCTTTTGAAAAATTAATAATATGACTTTTTGAAAATTGATTTATATCCTGTATTAGTCTATTTTGTATGTTTCACATTTTAAGCCAACGTTATATTTTTAATTATTTTCGTCCTCACTCTGGTAAGTGATGTTCAATATGGAGTTCTCCCACTGTCAAAGTATGGCAGGAAATGGGCAACGTAAAAAATAATAAGTACGCTTTACTCTATTTATGACGGATACAGCGTGACACCAACAAAAAACTTACTTATCTTCTGGCATGTATAGATTTGTAAATGTAAATTTTAGTGTCTAACTAGTGATGTACAAGATGCTTTTTGATATTACGTACATTATAGACATAGTAAACTCAATATTTTTATTTTTATGGATAAGACACGTCAAACGAGCGTACGGGTCACCTGATGGTAAGTGATCACCGTCGCCCACGGCCCCATGTAGCACCAGATGAGCTTCAGGAACGTTACCGGCCTTTAAGGTGGATGGGCACCGGGGCCCGGCATTACCCAATGCGAAACGCAGTGGCCGAAGCCACTACTTAACGCCGGTTTTAAATACCGGGGGTGGTAAAGATCACCGGTCGAGTCTGCCCATGCGTGTTGTCATTGCTGACAACGTGACTCTCCCACTCGTACTTTAGTCGCCTCTTACGACACCATCAGTACCAGGGTGATCCTATTCTAAGCCGGACTACATACATACAATAAATATAATTAATAAACAACAAATATCTGAAAAAAAAAGAAAGAAGCCCTTAAATACATCATTTTATCGGAACAAAGTGTTGTTCACAATTTTTGTCCAATTTTAAGCGTAAAAAGGCACCCTTTTAAAGCCTCGCCTTTACTTAACAGGCGTTTTAAAAGAAATGCATTATTCCCCTCGCTTTCTTTGTAGTTTCCGTATGTCGGTGATGAAATGGTCGGGTGTCCCTCAGGGCTTGTTGTAGGCTCCCTGCCCCTCCTTGTTCTATAACTACTGCTTATTGACTTGCATCCCTAACACGGCTTCGCCTGCATCAACTAATCGTTATATTTCAGCCAAATTGTACAATATTTTTACAAAAATTGTAGTTTCTAACTTTCTCTCCTGTGTAAGCTATATGTATAAGTTGCTTTTGTATGTAGTTTGTTGTTTTTGTATGTACATGGAAGATATATCAAAAAAATCTTATAAGGAACGTTTATTAAAAAGGTTGATTCTTTTATTTTTTTTTTGCATCACGCTGTATCCTGCACGAGGCAGGGTAGGCAGAGGGAACCCGGGAACCTAGTGATAGGACACTCCGTCTAACTTCCGTTCCCCCCTTTCCGCCGAATTTGAGGCATTGCGTGTTGAGTGGCGGAACTCAACGCCGCGCTTTGCCTTATTACCAGAGCGAAGAAATGAAACATTAAATATTTGAATATATCAAACATTTCATTTCCTCGACTGGGGATCGAACCCAGAACCTGTCGGTTACAGTCACACGCTTGTGCCGCTGCGCCACGACAGGCCTCAAATGTTAATGAAAGAACTGAGATGAGTAAAGAAAATAGTGTAATACACATTATAACATTGGACCTTATAACATTGGTGGTAGTCTGCGCGGTGCAGTAAGGGTCGTGAGTCGTTTAAGGCGTGTAAATATTTGTAAAGTGTAATGGTATGGTGGATTTCATATTTTACTTATGTTATATATGTTTGTTTGTCATGTTATATCGTATTTTCATAGTGAGGGTGGCTTATTTTCGAAATTTTGAATAATATAATTGTAAAAAATATTTTTGGGCAGAGGGAATTTGGGAACGTAGTGTTAAGAAACTCTGTTACCATTAGAACCGTTCCGTTCCCTACTTCACGCCGAATTTGAGGCATTCCGTGTTAATAGAGGAGCTCGTATTAAATATTTCTTGGTTTCGTTTAATCACTCTGGTAACCAGGAGGTTTAATTGCGCCACTTAACACGCGTTTCCTCAAGAATTTGACGAAAAGCTGGAAACCAGAATATACTGTTTGATTAAGCTATAAATATATATTCCATTTTTAATTATTTCTCAGATTCAATTTAAAATAAATAATATTACTAAGTATTTTTTCAAATATACTTAAAGAAAATGTCGCGCCGTCCCCTTAATTTATATCTTCCGATCTTTTGACCTAAATATAGCACTAAAGTTATATAACAAATGATAGAGTTGCTCTAGAAACAACAGAATCTTCCGAATTTTGTCAATAACCGTAGGTACGTATCTAACGGACTAGCCCGGCCGGTGGCTGCGTTCGTTGCCAACTTTCTGAAAATCCGTTTATTTTTAGCATCACAGATAAAATGATGGAGTATTATTGCTGGAAATATTGAGCAGAATTGAAAAATCAGTTTTTGTCCCCATATATTTCTCATTTAATAGAGAATACAAATCAATATTTGAAATTGGTCAAACTTTTACATAATATACCTTAGTACCTATATTTATAGTTTTTAAAAACGAAATCGTTTACATTTAACGCTTACCATATTTACCTTATATAAATGCTAACTTCTTCATGCTATTTTTTTGTTTTCATCTCTACCTACTCATATTTACAATTACACTCTATCTTATTGTGAATAACCTTTTTTATAAATTCTAGAGAACAGAATTAGTCGGAACGCCATAAACAAAGAACTGAACTGGGCCGAAGAAAATTATTTCCGATAAAACATTAATCTAACTAGCAAAATACAATAGTGAAAACTGCATTTAAATCTGGTTAGCTGTTTCTGAGATTAGGGCAAACACACGCAAAGATAAAAAAAAAATAATTTTGGCTCCTATTATATTACTAAGCGTCGCTCCGACTATAATTTCTGTTAACACATCTACCATGACACTGATAGTCATTAGTTACAGATTTATTACATATAAAATTCATTTCATGGAGTGAGAATCGAACCCACGATCTGTCACGCTTATAATCGCTAGCTTCTGTGTAAATATAATTGTAATTGTATAGATATGTAAATATTTTTAAGCATAAATCAAACATACGATCATCCCTTAGAGCTACTGTGCAGATTCTACAAAAGAAAATACTAACGTAGAGCAAATCTCGTTATTTCAGTTCAGTTCAGTCGCAAAAAACATAAAACCTATATAATTAATGGGGTAACTTCCAGTCATTCGCAAGCATTAAGTGAGGGCAAAAAGTCCTGGAGAGCTTGTCGGGGCCGTTACCTTACACACTGCCAAATATTTTGTTAATTGGCGGTCGCTTTACTTCGTTCCACTTTAAATCGTTTTGTTATCTCTGATATAACCATTGGCGTTTCTAGAGATATTTTCTAAGGAGGATATTAAATTAATTTTTGTGTAGGTATTTTTTTAATTTTTTCACGCTGTATCCCGCACGAGGCAGGGTAGGCAGAGGAAACCAGAGAACCTAGTGTTAAGACACTCCGTTCTACTTCCGTTCCCCACTTTCCACCGAATTTGAGGCTTTACCTTATTACCAGAGTTAAGAAGTGCCGCTACGCCACGACAGGCCTCTAATTTTTCGGACTTATTTTTTGTCATCGCCTTTTTTATGTGCACCAGCCTACACTGGGATGGGCACAGCTCATTTGCCTCCTTTCGTTCTCTGTACTACAGATATAACTGTAACTTAAGCTGTAAGTAGTAGATAAAAACGCCTTTTTTATGTGCACCAGCCTACACTGGGATGGGCACAGCTCATTTGCGCCCATTTGTTCCCTGTACTACAGATATAACTGTAACTTAAGCTGTAAGTAGTAGATAAAAACGCCTGATAAATTTATTACTTTCTCGAATAATTTCCAAAATCATATCTGATGATTAAAATTGCTTTATAAATAACAAATATAAATTTTAATCTTTTGATTTTCAATATTTCGTCGTGGCTCACTCAGAATCCACCCAGAAAGTTTTTAATATTATAAAAATCTTAAGGGTCTTATATACGTATTACTACACTACTAGTAACTCATAATAAAGATAAAAACCTCCTTTAACCTGAATTAGACCTTAAAACCATGTCATGGCGCACAAACGTGCGGTGTGAGTTCGATCCCGACTTGAGTAAATTAAATATTTAATATTTTTGATTGTCTTACTTAGTATAGCGCGGCGTTGAGTTTTGCCCACCAAAACGCAATGCCTCCAGAAATTGAAACGGAAGTCTTAACACTTAGTTTCTAAGCTACCTTGCTACGTGCGAGATACAACGTAAAGCTTAAAATAATAACCCTTTGTTTATCAAACGTCTGGTCTAAATACATCCAAATATTTTCCTGCTACAAATTATAAGTGAACTGAGCGATAATCACCCTCGATTTTCGTTTTGGTTTTGCTTGACGGGGCGCCCTTCGTACCTTGCTTTGTCCGTCGTACCCCAAGTTTTAGATAAGTATACACTAATGCCGGGAGTTGTAAGGGGCTATACTAATAGTGATCGTACCAATTTTACATAATTATTGCCTAATAAATACTGAAGTATGTAACGTTTTATGAACCTTCGTCTTAACAATCGTTGTTATTATCATCGTTTTAAGATTTTATGATATTCTATTTTGCTTTAAAACATAGTAAAAACATTTTATATTAATATAAATGAGTTAATAACTAGGCTGTCTTCCGCAGCGGTGCTGTGTCTGCTTGGTCACGTGACAGCTGTGTTTAATTTAGACTAAGAAAATATTTTTTTTTATTTACTCTTTCTGGTTATCAAACAAAATGCAGCATTGAGTTCCACCGAATATCTTAAAAATTGAGTGGTGCATGTTAGGTTCCCTCTGCGTAACCTGCTATACCTATGTATCTATTGTATCCTGATACAGTGTGTAAAATAAGGTAAAATATTTACAGCTCTTAAATTATTCTTTCGAATTCTTTTTATGAAAAATAAAACATATAAAAGAATCACCGCTACATACAAGAGTTTCGATTTAAAAAACCACAGTAAAATTGATTCAGGATTTATGGTGCCCGTGTCATAAACAGGAGAAACAGACAACCCCGTCTTTTTGGGTTGGTGGTTAAATTACTGCATGACGTTTAAATATGACAACAAAGGTGATTGTGTCCATTGTCCATGTCAACAATAGACCAAATATCAGGTATATATGGAAAAATGTAACCTTATTCATTTAGTTATCTAACATATATATGTCGTTACATAGTTTCTTTTAATTCACACTGTTTCTCGGAATTCCGCAGATAGCTGGGGAAAGTGAGGAAATATAGTAGGGTAGGCAGAGGGAACCTAGTGTTAAGACACTACGCTCTTTTTAAAACACTTAATTTACCCGTTTTCCCCCGAATTCAAACACAATGTAACCAGAGCGAGGAAATGAAAATATTAAATATTTAATTTTCCTCTAATGCGAATCGAACCCACGCTACACGCACTTGTCGCGTTAACGCGCACTTGTCGCGTTAACCCGCCGATCACACTCTGTATAGTTACCAAAAACGGAAAACGGAAATGGAAATTATTCATTCTTCCGAGCGACAGTGGAAATAACGACCATTGTGTTTTATAAAGCAGTCTACATTTATATTTTACTAGCGACTTGCCTGCGGCTTTGCCTACTAGAATTACACTTTTATCTACTTATTTCGACCACTTTGCAATAAAGCATAATAACTTTTTTATTTATTAGCCATTTTAATTAAAATAAACACTAAATAATAGTGAAAACTGCTTTAAACTGATTAGCCGTTTCGAAAGTTTGAGATTAGCCCGTACAAACATACAGACAAACAGATAAAAAAATTAAAAATATTATCCCTATTTTGGGCCCTATTAAAGGTCAACCATAAGATTTTTTTATATATATCTTCCATGTACAGACATTGATGTGTTACAGATTTATTATATATATACATTTTAATTAAAACATAGCAACTGTAAAAAAAACAAAAGGTACAGATGACTTTCATACAATGTCTGCGATGCTGCAAAGATAACATGTACAGCCGGCACCTGCGGCGTTGTGCATCTACCCTTTATGTCGACTTTGAATGAGCATCTGACTTCCTCGATTCTATGGAGATGCGCTAGTTTTCACTATGATAATACTACCCTTTTTCATAAACTTCTTTTGAGTTTTGACAAACAAGAATATTTTTTTTTGGTGTCTCTAGTGTAATTTGAATTTTTGTTTTTTTTTTTAATTTGGGTATGTTGATTTTTTTTTTCATTGTGCTTAGTATAATTTGGTTGATATTATGATTGGCAAAATGTGATATGGATAGGGATCGAACCTACGATCTTTTACCACTATCACTATCATTCAATCAACAGAACATTTTATCGTAATTTTGTAAATATGAATTTCAAATAAAAAAAATCCTTTGTCAATAACGACGTTTTATTCCACGCAATGGATTTCTGACCGTCTATTACATTGGTTGCATTCAAAGGGGATGAAGCCTCCCCGGGGGTGACTAGGGAGGTAGGGGGTAGGGGGGAGGGCGATTACGTCCTCGCAACTGCAGCCGGAGAGTTTAATTGAGGGCCTCTCGGCTGCTACTCACAACTTCGTAACCAGATCGCTATGAAATGTGAAATATAAATGTACCGTGCTAGTTGTGCGTGTTTTAACGAGGCTGTAGATCTAGTAGCTGGTCTGAATTGCATTTTGTCAATTTACGTTTATTATTCTATAGCGGCCACGTGGTATATAGTGAAAAGATCGGTTGGTTGGTTAGATTGGTCTATTCTGTCTGAAAGTAATATAAGTAATGTTATTTTTTTTAACTGAACGGAATTGAACCCGCGCCCCTTGCAAACCGACCAACCGCTCTGAACATTAAGCCATATGTTCTCATCAAGCTTTTACGCTTGTTACAACTAATTTACGTTGTTAGCATCTTTGTAAGGAGATTTTCCAAAATTTCCGTTACCCAAAGATATTTGCCTAGAATTACCGATGGGCAAAAGAGAAAGTTATTTATTGAATGTTTGAAAGTAATAATCTTGTTCTTTTAACAACCCTAAAATATTTCTTTTTTGTGTGTAATTACTTACACTTAAAAAATATTAAAAACATATATTTTCTATGTAGCTAGTTTAGTAGTTAGTTTATGTCACGCAACAAATATCTGTACGTTTTTTTTTTAGCTTCACGCAGTATCCTGCACGAGGCAGGGTAGGCAGAGGGAACCCGGGAACCTAGTGTTAAGATATTCCGTTCCTCACTTCTCTCATCTTTATGTAAAAACAAAAATTGATTTTATCAAAATATTTTAAGCTTTTATTTAAAGCTGTATCTTGCACATGGCAGGATAGACAAAGGGAACTTTGTCACACACCGTTCCGTTCCCAACTTTCCGCTAAAATTAAGACATTGGCTGTTGAGTGGTACAAAACAACAACAGTACTCAAAGCCACTGTTGGCCTTGATACCAACGAAAATATTAAATATTTAATTTCCTCAAATGGGGATCAAACTCACAATTTGTCGTTTGTTTGACAAGCCCCGAAAACAAAAGAAAGCTAATTAGTAAGTATTTATATATAGGTACTTTTAGATACATAAGTAGATACTTGATATAAAAATTAGAACGTCCGTGTCCAAGTAGCACATGTGGCCACTTTAGCTGAACATAATGTATAAAACTTGGAGAAAGATATCTCACAAACGCTATCTGGAGCAAAATAATATTGCACATTTTCAGGTTATCATTTAATTGTTCTTATCTAACCTGAGGAAAGGAGGGTCTGTGAGAATGATAATGCGATGGTTAAAGATTCGATTCTCAATCAAAATATGGCCAGGTTCATTATGCCACTAAACACTCAATGTCTCTGTCTCAAAATAATGGAATTAAAGGAACGTAGTGCCTAAACTAGGTTCCCAAGTTCCCCTCCCACCACCCCACTATGAGCAAGATGAACTATGACCGAGTGAAGTTATAAAAAAATATAGATTTCATCGCCAATGGTTTAATATTTAAGTGTACACTTGGTTTATTTGGGTACATTATTTAACGTATGTGACAGAAAAGCCAAAATTCAGAACATTAACAAGGGGACAGGGATGACGACGGACGAGGGAGGCAAATTGGATTTGTACATCGATTGTACTTATCACCCTGTATGTTGAGAACAAAAAACGCTTTGCCTGAATTATTAATTTGGGTTACTTTATGAGCCATGTAGTTCTGATAACGCTTATTCCGGATTTTATAGCTTCACAAGAAAAAAAACGTATTTTTGGTTAGGCTAAATTACTATTCCGCATATGGGTAGGGTAGGCAAAGGGAAACTTGTTATAAGATACAGTGTTTCTTCACTTCGCTTCGCTCTCCCCAGAATTTGAAACACTACATTTTAAGTGACGCCTGCGTTGTGTGGAAAATTAATGATGGCGATTATCTTATCTTTTTTATTTTTTAGTTTTTTTCACTCTGGTATAGAAGACAAACAAGGCATTGAGTTTCACCACTTAGTAAGCAATATCTCAATTTGACGGATAGTGGGCACGTACGAATTGAGGCATGGCGTGGCGCAGCGGCACATGCGTGTGACTGCAACCGACAGGTTGAGTGTTCGATCCCCACTCGAGGAAATAAAATATTTAATATTTTCAATTTAAATATTTAATGTATTCATTTCTTTGCTCGGGTACAAGGCAAAACGCAGCGTTGAGTTGCGCCACTCAACACGCAATGCCTCCAATTCGGCTGAAAATGGGGAACGGAAGTGGAACGGAGTGTCTTAACACTAGGTTCCCAAGTTCCCTCTGCCTATCCTGCCATGTGCGGGATACAGCGTGAAGCTGAGTAGAGGTGTTCTTCATATTTTTACTATACATTCATATATCGAACTATATTGATCCTGTGAGAAGGAAACTAGGACGCGAATGAAGGAAGTGCGAGTTAAAGACGACATGTTAAGCTTCCGACTTCCGGTTTTGTCAATTGTATGTGGGTCAAAGACAATTTCCTGTAGCTGGGATTTCTAATAAGGATAATGTATACCTTGTACTTAACTTATCGTTTCAAGTTGAATATTTAGAACTGTATAAAACATAAAAAATACCAAGCGATATAGCGTCTGACTGTAAAAGTAACGGTTGTGGATTCGACTTCCGTTTGAGGGAATTAATTATTTTCATTTATTCATTCTGGTTAGAAGACAAATCGCGGCGTTGAGTTCCGTCAATACGCAATATGCAATGTCTTGAAAATTAGGTGGGAAACGCCGTCATATTACTCGGTTCCATTTACTTAACCGTAAACTTAACCGTAAACGTTACCGTCTGTGGTACATTTATGCAGGATGCGTGACGAAAAAGCAATAAATATATAAATATAAAAAAAAATAGATTCCAAAATTGTAAAAATAATAGCAAATTCATATTTTTCCTAATATTATTGATCACGTCCCTCCAGTTCAACATAACCTCATAGTTGGTAAAAGCTTAAATATTTTGAAACTTACCCCAAAAGACTACACCAAGTGCTAAATGGGAAGTAAACCTTAATCCAAAAGTGACAGAGTCTTTAATCACTAAATAACAAGTTTGCATGTTCTTGAGTACTTAAAAATATTAATATTTTGTAAAAATAAGACTTTACGGTAAGGAAATAGGGTGTAAATTCAAGTGGGGGTGAAAAGATAGAAGAGGGTTGAACGACCCTCCCTAGTTCAGTGTTACGCAACACTCAGGTCGACAGCTCGGCCGGGAGCTTAACTACTTAGCTTGTCGTTACTTATTGAATGATAAGTATCGATAGTAATTGGTAGTATTTTTAAAAAAAATCATTCAAATTTTTATTGCAATATTTAAAAAAAAAATGTGTGACAAATGAACGACATTTTAAATGAAACACTTTTAATCGGATTAATCGCGTATATTGAATGGTAATTTTTTTCATTTTTTACAGTAGTCCGTGGTCACGGGAAGACTGAGGTGGCATTTCTGTCTGTCATTAGATATAATTATTATATCAAACTACCGCTAACGATTCCTTAAATGCCTCTGCCCTGGCTTCTTGCAGAATGAGCTTACTGTATCTGGTCCTCTAGTGTGGTGTGCTTGAGACTTTAAATTTTTAAGAGTGGGATTGTCCATGGAATCTTTCCAATATGGGACCCAGTATGTACTATAGAGAAATTTACATTAATTTACACTCGTTAATTCAAATATTTATTAAGTTAAATTATATCGATTAATTACAAATAACCTATTATTACTGCAAACGGTTCAGCCGATCGTCCCTCTCTACCGCTTGTTGAGCTTGGTGCTCTGATTTGCACTTTCGGTTTGGAACGTGACAGTTGAGTCATATTTTTTCGTGCATGCCGCGAGCTTTTATCGATTTGTGAGACGTTATCACGTCAAAAAGCCTACCTACATGTAACTTAAACTTTCTAAGTTCATTCGTTTCGTTTGTGCGTTGTTTATCAATCACTCATTAATGAACATTTTAAACATACATACATCACTCTATCAAGTTGAGTAAAATTTGTACTTCGTGGTATGAACGGTCTCGTTTTCGTTTTTTGTTTTAAAAAATATAATTTAAAATAAATTAAACTTAAATAGCGTGAGAAAGCTGTAGAGGTTTAGTTTTGCCCTTGCGTGATATTTACAACACTTTACAGTAAAACAAAGGATTTATATATATTTTATTTAATAATATTTGTATAATAGTTGTGTTGTTAATGTTTATGCTGCTGATATATTTTTTAGCTTTAAGCTTTATACATATACCCAACTTAAACTTAACTTTATAAACTTTATACATATATCCTGCACACTGCAAGGTAGACAGAGGGAGGGTTACCTCTGTCTACTTTGCAATGGTCTATGCTCAGGTAGGAGTTTACTGTTAAAATACTTCGTTCCGCATTAAGATATTCTCGTTCCTTATTCGTCGTCGAATTTTTGAAACATTGCGTGATGATTGGCTGAAGCGAATGGCAATACAGCACACTGTCTGTCAACTGTCACACATCTGTCGTTTGCAGTCACACATTTGTCCCATTGCACCACGGCGGCCTCAACGATGCTAACATTTCATTTTACAAAGTACATATTAAATATGAACTTCAAGGCCTGTCGTGGCGCTGGGGCAAAGCGTGTGACGACGTACACGCGACAGGTTGTGGATTCAATTTCCACTCGAATAAATGAAGTATTTAATGTTTTCAAAATCAATATTTCATGTTTTCATTTCTTCGTTCTGGTAACAAGGCAAGTGCGGCGTTGAGTTCCGCCACTCAACACGCAATGCCTTAAGTTCAGCGGAAAGTGGGGACGGGACGGAATTTCTTAATACTAAGTCACGAAGTTCCCTCCGCCTACCCTGCCATGTGCGGGATACAGCGTGAAGATATGAATAAATGAAGGTATCAAATATGAACACTACTATTCTACTCTTACTTAAAGTAATTACATTGAAAATATGATTCATTTCTTCAAGTGAGAATCGAATCCATAATCTTATTGTTCACATTTGATATTTTTGTTTGAGATGTATATGTACTTATGTGTATTAAAAACTCTTTTGTCTCGTTTCACTATTCTAAATTAGCTGTCTATCTTTTTATGAGGGTGGTCTGAACTGTTTCTGACCTTAACCTAAAGATGGCAGCCCTCTTAAATAATCTAATTGATTTCGTTTGTTTATCTGTTGATAATTACTCACCAAATTTTCAGCCATTTTGGACGCTCAGTTTTTATGTAACAGTCGATAGAGTGAGTTGATGTAAGTTTTTTCTTAAGATGGACAAAATCGAGTATCCAACTGTCATTAGATATTTATTTTTGAATGGCAATAAGTCTTCAAGGATAAAATAAGAGTTGGATTCCGTGTCTTAAATTTCGTTCGTGATTTTCGATTTCGTGATTTAAAATTTCACTGTGGTAAATCATTTACCACAGTGAAATTTTGGGCTGCTGAGTTTAAGCGTGGAAGACGATGAACTTTCGGGACGTCCAAAACCGAAGAAAGTATCGCCAAAGTTTACCAAGAGATGCTAGACGACCCCGAATTAAAGTAAGAGAGATAGCAGAGCTTGGAAACATGTCAAAGAACGTATTTATCACATATGAAATTGACATTTAGATACATAGAGAAATCAACAACAATAAAAAAATCCAATGCTCTTTTGGCGCAGTTTAGGCGAAATAAATGCTAGTTACGGCGCCGGTTAATTGCTGTAGATAAAACTTCGGAATTGATGAAATTTGAGCAAACAGTGGACTGCAAAGGAGGAACCGGCTACAAAAAAAGCGAATAATGTTTTTTCTGCTGGGAAAGTGATGGCGACTGTTTTTTGGGAGAGTCATGGAGTTATTTTAATCGATTATCTTCAAAAAAGAAAAACTATTACAGGTGCAGACTATACATAATTACTTGACAAGCTGAACACATAAGTTGTGAAAAAGCGGCCACATTTGCAGACACGAAGTTTTCGTGTCGAAGGTGGTGAACGTCTCACACCTCAGCGGTTGCCGTGGAAAATTCACGAATTACCGTTTAAACTGCTTGACTATCCAGCTTACTCACCGGATCTAGTCCCAAGCGTATTTGGGCTCAGAGGACAAAGATTTTTATCAAATGAACCGGCAATCAAATTCGCGAACAATTATTTTGCAAAGAAAAATGCCGAGTACTATTTGGACGAGATACAGAGATTGCTGCGAGAAGTGTATAAAGTAGCAGGAAGACTATGTTGAAAAATAAAAAAAATCAGAAAGAATGTCCTCTTTTATGAAAAAGACAAGGCAAACGAACATCTTGTAGCTTTCTTAGGTCGGAAACTCTCCAGCCCAACCTCGTAGTTTGTGGAATATTTTAAATGCAAATAAACTTTGGCTGTTTTGTCTAAGAAAAGCTCTAGGGCTACCAAGTGGAGGCCTTACTAAACTATTAAATTAAATTATTATTATAATTCCTTTCATTTATTATCTAGGCGAACGGTTATATAAACGCGACCGTCATGGGTTTGATCCCACTATAAATATGTTGAAATGACTTCATCAACTTAAAGTGGCCGTCTGCGTGATCTTAACTGTTTAAATTATGATTTATGGTCAGTTTTTTAAAAAGGAAGACTTGCTCTAAGAGTCTGATAAATTAGAAGCTCAAACAGTCCACGAATAATTTTCCCATAGAAAGAATGCTTTCTAATGAAAACATTAAATATTTTATTTGAAAATATTTAATTTCTTCTAGTGGGGATAGAGGCTACAACTCGTCACGTTAAGTCACACGTTTATGCTCGCTATGATAGGCCTCAAGTTTTTGTATTCATTTCATAGTTGTATATTAATATATTACACTAACACACTGTAATAGATATACGTTTTACTACAATAAAAACTGAATTACCTAGTAACAATATATATACAACCCTATATAAGAGCCGGTAACATAATAACTGACGTGAAATGCGTACAGCCGTACAGCGCGTCTGTACTCTGTAGCCAGGTTGTATTCACCCTGTCGTCAATTTATTCACGGATTCTGAATAAGGGTGAATAATGATTTGTTATACTACAGTGGATTCTACTTTCTTTGAGGCCATCATTGACACAACGTTCGACAACTCGATTTTATTATTTTTTGTTTCAGGTAAAAAGAGAAAAAAATGCTTAACGCCGCTTTTCAACACGTAATATTTCAAGGAATTGTGTTTAATAGCACAAAGATAGACAGTCTTAACACTAGGTTGATATCTTTTGAAAAAATATTATTCTGTTTTTAGCGCCCGATGTAAAATTTTTGTGGGTTAAAAAAGAAATTATTAGTAACGTAGTAAACATCTCTGCAAAGTGGATTAGGTATTGATAAAATAAAAAAAAATAAACAATTTTCATTTTTTTCTAATTTTAGGTTCATCGTGGCGCAACGACAGAAGCGTGTTACTTTAAACGACAGGTTGTGGGTTCGATTCCCACGCGAGGAAATGAAATGTTTAATATTTTTAATGTAAATATTTAATGTTTTCTTTTCTTCGCTCTGGTAACAAGGCAAAACGCGGTGTCAACACCGCTCCGTCACTCAACACACAATGCCTCAAATTCGGCGGAAAGTGCGGAATGGAAGTGGAACGGAGTGTCTTAACACTAGGTTCCCAAGTTCTGTGAAGTGAAGAGATCTGAGATTTTTTACTAGTTCTATATCACAATTTATATTAGAAAAAAAAACATTTACGCAATATACAGCTTTCAAATGCATTATGAAAGGCCCGGGGGTGGTTTAATGCAATATGTCTATACCCCTACCTCCAACCTTCCCCATTCACCCCAGCATCCGATACAGGAGATGAAATCCACCTGCTGTTAGGGAGGCACGTGGAAATTAATAGAACAACTCCCCCTGGTGTAGTGTTGTGTTGTATATGTATTTACTAAGCTAACATCACTCGCTTTTGGAGGGTCACTAATTCGGTTCTAGTTGTCGTTGCGGACTGAACGATTGACATTTAATTATGTGTTAACTTCTTTATTTAAATAGTGTTTTTGTAGATACTTCCGTTTCCGTTAAGTTTTTGCGTGTTGAGTGTGTATTTAAATGATCTTAAATAATATACACTTTATTACTGATTTGAAAACATATGTATGTTAACATTTTAAACTTGGCGCAGTACCTGGGATTTGCGAATGATCCAACGAACTTTATTATTATTATTTTTATTTCATTCTTTATTCTCATTATACTTAATAAGAAATATGTCCACCCTTGTTAACTAGTTTAAAAGTTTGTATTTATTATGTTATTTTAAATTGCAATAAAGAATTTATATAAAAAAATAACTTAAAAGGATATGAACCCTCGTCCGCATGGAAATCGTCATGCGGTCTGATCAGTAAACCATACGTTCCAATCGAGATACGTCGAAATTTAATAATTTCGACGTATCTCGATTGGAACGTACTCTTGTTATTTATGTATACCGTTAATTTGAAATTTTTATATAATATTTTTCTATTTAATTTTTTTATTTTCATTAAAAAAATAATCATTTTTTTTTACTTGTTTCGCTCTCCAGCGTTTTCGCTAAATTTTAAAGACTTCTCAATATTAAATAGAAAGTTACAATAATATATAGACGTAATAATATCGCGGCTTTGAATAACGAAATCAATTATTATAGCAGCTTCAATTCAACTTCACGATGTTGAATGTGTTATATGGTAGTGGCGGAACTTAACTTACCAAAGCAAGGATTTCATAATATTTCATTCTTTTAGATTCAAAGTTTGTGCGTGAAAGTGGAACAAACATCCATACTCACAAATTTTCACATTTATAATATTAGTAGAATGCAAATAATGGGTACCCTACATGCAAAAAACCGTATCCTTCTTTCTACTTGATATTGCAAGTCTACCGCGCGTGACGTTGAATAAGCGCTCCCTAATATATAGGATGTTTGATAAAATGTAATGGGGCGCTTTAAAAATTAGGTACATACATCTTTATCTCAAAAAGGAAAAACGAAATCCTTACATCAAAGCGCGGCGTTAAGGTGGAACTCAACACGCAATGCCTCAAATTCGGCGGAAACTGGGGAACGGAAGTGGAACGGAGTGTCTTAACACTAGGTTCCCGGGTTCCCTCTGCCTACCCTGCCTCGTGCGGGATACAGTGTGAAGCTGAGAGAGAGAGAGAAATCCTAATAGAGGTGTGGTATCCGTCTGTCAAGACCATTTGTCTTGAGATATCGCAATATGCAACTATGCAGCTAGACAGTAGCTGAGATTGGTATAAAGTATCTAGGTCTACGAATTAAAAGAGACGAACGGATGTATAGATTTTGCTACATTTCGTATGAATACATACCCCAGATCTACAATTGACATGAACTGAGAATTTACAATACAAATAAAAAAATATATGATGTAAAATAAAATAAATGAGTATCCATTCAATTTATATAAAATGTCCTACACAGGGTTGTGTAGGTCATTTTTCATAAATTGGGCATGTTAACTTCAAACTTTAAACATCAAGTTTAAGTATGGTAACTTTATTCACGTTATTTAAACTTATATTTACTGTACATTTTTTTTTTACATAAGTGTACAGCAATGAATCAATGTTTTATGCTGAGTGTCTTAACACTATGTTTCCAGGTTTCCACTTTTTACCCTGCGCGCGGGATACAGCGTAAACTTGTTATCATTCAAATATTTTTCTATAAATCACACCTCAACTTAAGTAAGTAACAGTAAATGTAACAATATCATTCATTTTATTTCACACGTCGATACAGAAGTTTTTTTACCACTTTCTGCTGAATTTAAAGCATTGTGTGTTGAGTGGTGGAACTCTACGCTGCGCCTTATTTTGTTATCATAGTGAAGAAATAAAAATATTTAATTTCCTCGAGTGGGAGTAGAACCCACAACCTGTCACGCTTAGAGTCGTACCCTCTTGCGTCTGCGACAAGATAGACCTCGCCTTTCTTTTATACGTCAATAAACAAATTTTACTTCAAAAAATCAAATATTTTTACAATTTCCAATTGTTCATTCATATCCTGTGTACTTATCCGTCTCTTTGAGAGTCAGTCTCGTGTGACGTCAGACGTTATCCCTCTTCAATTTTTTCGGTAAATATGGAGCCCCCGTTCAGATAATAAGCCTTCTCTTGTAAGGGTTTCATTGTACAATGATTTTATTTCATTTCATTGTATTTGTCTTATCAAAATGAAATATTTTTTATTGTTTTTTACATATTTTTCAACAATAATTGTTGAGCATGTATTTTTTTACAACTGATTAAAAGTTATTGGGTATATATAGTTATACTTTCCTTAAGAATTCAGCGTAAAATATGGAACGGAAATATCTTAATGGGAACAGAGTATCTTAACAGTAGTTAGTTCTCTGCCCTATTTGGTTTTAGCCGGGATATAGCGTAAAAACAATACACAGGTTTGCCTGCCTATATAACGAATTCATATAATATTAACTATTTTTGTTTTTGGCAATGAACACAGAAAAACTTTTATTAATTGGATTTCTTTTTTTAATTATTGATATTGTTATTTATTAACAAAAAATAATAATAACTTAAATATAATATTATGGCTGGTTGTATATACAAGAAAATATCACGAGATTATCAGCTTAGGAAATTAAAACATTTCACATAGTGAGTATTGAGTTAATGTCTAACCCTTTAAAGACTCTTAGACTCTTAAATTATTAACTTTTATGTAAAATTTAAATAAAAAGATTAATAAAATGAACCGATCCCACTCCAGAAAATATTACATTTAATATTTTAATTCCTTCGCTCTGTTAGTAACACAGAACGCGGCGTTTAGTTCCGCCACTTAACACTCAATCGTCGGCAGAAAGTGGATTTTCTTAATACTAGGTCTCAGAGTTTCCTCTGCCTACTCTCTGTCCTGGATACGATATGATTGTAGTAGTAAGTTCTTAAAAGTTGTCAAATTTTATACGTTTAGTTTTGCGTGGAAGTGTTCACGCAATCTTAAATATATATAAATTAATGCAATCTTGATAGACAGACGAACAACAAATTATTCCACTTTTTCTTTTTAGTTACGAAATCCTAAAAACAAACAAAGCTTATCCATCATAAATTAAGATCTTGATAAACGAGGCCCCACGTCGGGCGCCAAATCACATCTATTTATTACGGTTAATCCAATCACAATGCTCCCTTGGGTTCGATTGATATATCTACTATGCAGTGATTATCGTCTTACAAGTTTATACTAAGTATTTTTTAGAATTATTAGTGACAATTTCAGATATAAACACTCTGCAGACTACTTAGACTGCTTAGATAAACAAGATGATAATAATTACAAAATAAATAACTCTTTCTTGATGGAAATGTAAGTGTTTTTTGTTTAAATGAAGTCCATTCATTCCGTCAAAGCATTACAGGAAATTATGTTTTTTATATTATTACTAGCTGTTACCCGCGACTTCGTCCGCGTCATTTCTTACTAAGGACGTGTATGCAATATACAGGAATATATGTTTATAGACGCGATATTTTATTAGAATAAGTTTCTATAGACAACGTTTTTTGTTTTACCGTCTTTTGATAATATGTACAGGTTTTGGGGGCTAGATACACGGAAACACGCCACATACAATTGCCCATAGAAAAACATTTTTTTCTCTAAGTGCACACCTGCTAATTTCAGTGTCTGCCCTTGATTTTTATTTATAGTCATTGAAAAGGCGGGTTTTAAAGGGAACTGCACATTTTTAAACTGGAACGTCAAGTCTGAACATTTTCTCCTTTTGCCGTTCCAGTCATAATTGTTCCTTTAACGATGTTTTCCCCAAGTGCGCAATTTGTAATCGAGGGCCGTTGCATAGCCGAGGTGCATCATGATTACGCATTAATAGAACGGGGACACCAACTTTCAATCTCAGGTTATGGGAAGGCACGGAATCTTTGAAACACGTAGGCCCTCGCACATGATGTAGCAGCATTCTCAAACAATAGCATTCCATGTTGCACACATGGATCGTGTAAACTCCACCTAGAGCATCACCAGATTTAACACCGGGCTAATTCTGAACAGGAGTTCCTGTAATATCTTGGCACATCAACATACAGAAGTGTTTTTGCAAAGTCATCCCTTGCGCGTAGTTCAAAAAAAGAATGAACATGGTTTTAGGTGGAGTTGACACATGGAAATTATTTTTTGTAAAATAAACTCATTCACCGTTTTCTAAGTGCACACTAAGGTGCGTAATAGTAGGATCCCTTTCATGTAGTGGTATACCCAACAGCCGCCACACGGCCTCGTTGCTGCTGACATAACGACCGGACTGATACGTTTGTACATCGTCCACGGGATTTACGTGTCTGTGCTTCTAAAATTGAAAATAGCTTGATCGCTGTTTTAATTTATGTATTTACCGATATATTTAATCGCACGCACTGAACTGCAAATCTCTATATTAAACATTTTTGACAAAATAGGCGAATAGGGAACCACCCAACTATTATCAACAATAGCATGACCACCATTTCGAAGTTTTACAGTTGCCATTTGACCTCCGTCTGCTGGCACTCGTCTACGATACATCGGGTATCCGCTATCATTGTGAACTGTCTTTGAGTGTAGGGCACTGTGGATTCTCTGGACTGCATCGATCCGGTATTTCGGCGCCGATAATGTCGTCAATTCCAAAATGAGTGAAATCCAGGCATCACAACTTCTCTGTCAACACCAAATGAAGTGATTCTAATTGTATATTCTTATTTTGCTTAAAAAGCGGTTTGATTCGTCGCAGTCACACAAAAGCAGAGTCTTAAGTGGTTCTTCTGGCACACCAAGGAATGGAAGCGAGATTTTTCCTCCAGAACAACACATACCAGGAGTTTCTTCTTTCCATTTTAGTGCTTCGCAATATCTACATTTTTGATCCATTTTCCCAATTATAACTAATCGGTGGTTGACGTAGTCAATCAGTGGATCACAATCAAACGCGGCATCATGAAATGCCTCCCACGTGTTACGCGTAAGCGCGCGTCTTCTTTCTGCTTGTCGTTCAGCATTAATGTCTCGCCGCCTTTGTGACTATTCGTGTGTCTTTCTGCAGTTATGCGTGACGCGTAACGCTCAACATCTGAAAGTTGCCGGGCCTGAGTTTGCTCTAAAATCTCAGTGACTCTAAGAGATGTGTGACGCTCGGCGTCTAAAAATTGCCGGGTCTGAGCTTGCTCTAAGGTCTCGGTTGCTCTAAGAGATGCGTGACGCTCCACATCTAAAATTTGCCGAGTCTGAGTTTGTTCTAAGGTCTCGGTGGCTCTATAAGGTGCGTGACGCTCCGCATCTAAGATTTGCCGGACCTGACCTTGTTCTAAAGTTTCGGACGCACTAAGAGACGCATGTCGCTGGGTGTCTAAATGCTGTTGAGTATGAATCTGTTCTACGGTCTCGAAAACCCTTGCAGCTGCTTGTCGCTCGTTGTATAAAATCTGCCTTGCTTGAGTCTGCTCTTCAGATTCTTGAGTTCTAGCCACTTTCACGGCTCGTGCTCTTGAAATGCTACGCGATAAATCTGATTTACGCTTGCGAGGCATATCGGAGGAACATAAATAGTACAAAATATATAGACGTTGAACAAAATCAAATTACTTATTCCTGTTTAAAAACTTGGAAATTCTATAAATTTTAAAAACAAATGACTGTAAGTGTCTGAAAATATTGTTTGAGAAACATTCAACAAATCTATAGAATAATACAATTGCCAAGAAATATGAATAAAAAAATCAATGTTTAAGGAATCAGGTTGCATTAATATACTTATATTAAAAAAACTTAACTATGTAATTTAGATAAATAAAGAGAACCTTCACTAATAACTAATTTTGTCAACTAAGTTGAAAAAGAAATGAATTACTAATTATTTATTTAAATTGATAGCATCGATCAAAACTGAACTTAATTAGTTCCAAAGCTATTGGAAACAAAAATGAAGTAAAATACATTACTTATCACGCGCGCGCCCCACACCTGCTGCGTCGCCGCTGCTGCACTTTCTAGAACTTATTTCCTAAACTTAAATTTTTTAAATTTAAAAAGCGTATAAAAATTTTGAACGAAGCAAAAAAAAAAAAAAAAATTTTATACGCTTTTTAAATTTAAAAAAATTAAGTTTAGTATTTTCTGTCCTAAGTGTGGAATAACACTTTAAAACATAGTAAAAATATTAAAATAAATAGTATTCTCTCTTGCCAAACGATAATTCTTATGAGTTGTCTTTGGGTAGCGGAAATTTGTAAAAATCTCCCTACAGAGATGCTAACAACAAAAATAAGTTGTAACAAGCGTATAAGAATTTCGACGGAGCTCGGTGAGAACGAATGGCTTAGTGGTCAGAGCGCTGGAACGGTATTCCAGAGGCGCGGGTTCAAATCCTGCTTCGTTCAAAATTTTTATACGCTTTTTAAATTTAAAAAATTTAAGTTTAGTATTTTCTGTCCTAAGTGTGGAATAACACTTTAAAACATAGTAAAAATAAAAAAAAAAAACTTATTTCCTATTTTTAACCAATTTTTGTGTATCATAATTTTTTTGTGTGTTTTTCGTTAATGATAAACTGATGTACGTGGTTCATTGTTATGGACTGCTTATGGTTAAAATTACTGTTAAATATTTTTTCCTACGTAAATTGTGCCACCCCCATAGGGGTTGATTTTCAAAAAATACTTAGATATGTACCTCATAATTTGTATTGGGGAGCATTATTTCAGTGTCACGCAAAATATTTCAATAGAATTAAATTTCTCATACAAACTTAGCCACCCCCTTCAACCCCATTGGGGGTAAATTTCGAAAAACCCTGAAATACGTTTTCATCCTTTGTACTAAAAAGAATTAATTCAAAGTTTCATTAAAAAATGTGCATAAAAATATTTTTATCATACAAATTTTGCCTCCCCATTTAACCCTTTTAGGAGTTGAATTTCCAAAAATAATATGCCTATGTCCTTCTCATGAATGCAAACTATCTACGTACCAAATTTCAGCAAAACCGGTTGGGTGGTTTAGGCGTGAAAAGGTAACAGACAGACAGACAGAAAGACAGAAAGACAGAGTTACTTTCGCATTTATAATATTAGTATGGATTGTTGCTTGTTGTTATTATTATTGTTGAAATTATGTTTCTTATATTATTATTGCTCTGGCATCGAGGCGTTAAAAGTTTAAGACTTAAGACGGAATGCCATAAGAATTCAGCGGAAAGTGTGAATTTAAAATGTCTTGACACTTGGCACTCAGGTTCCCAGGTTACCTGAGTCTACCATACTACGTATTTAATACAGCTTGAATCTAAATAATGTATACTCCAGAAGTAGTAAGTAGTCCTTGGCCATTTATGGTCTTCTTATTTTCCCACACGTAAACTATGTACAATGTAGTGAAATAAAAGGAAAACTATATCGTTTGACCTACATTGAGACCTCGATTTGGGTCCCTGGTGTGTACATCTTTATTTATTTATATATTTTATCCCCGACGTAAAAATGTCTGTCTTAGTTTGTCCGTGCCACCATAGCTCCTGAACGAATGCACCCACTAGAATGTGGTCTTTTTTAATCGAAAGCCTTCTTTATTAAGGTAGTTCTTAGTTTTATGAAAATCGGATTAGCGTCTTAAGAGCTACAAGCAGTTTGCCAAGATACGACAGTGACTTTTTTTCTAATAAAGGATTGTTTAAAATTTTAAAATATATATATATATATATATATATATATATATATATATATATATATATATATATATATATATATATATATATATATATATATATATATGTATATATATATATATATATATATATATATATATATATATATATATATATATATATATATATATATATATATATATATATATATATATAATATATATATATATATATATATATATATATATATATATATATATATATATATATATATATATATATATATATATATATATATATATATATATATATATATATATATATAAATATATATCACTATATTTTGACGTACTGCTTTCTCAAGCATTTTAGTACTAGTTATGTTATATTTATATATAATATACTCGAATATACTCGAACATATATTTATGTGATAAGTACATAAGTACGCTATTTCGGAATAAAATTTGTATGAAATCAAGAACAATATATATTTTTTTCAACAATTTATATTTTGATTTACTTTTTCCGAAAGTATATGAGAATATGTTATAAATAAAACATTTAATAATATAACTTTTATAAGTAACTAAACTAAAAAAATATTGAACTAATGAATTAAGAAATGTATTAAAGCTCTAGAAGAATTACTCCAAATTAATGCGGAAACTGGGATAAATGGATTGTCGTCATACAATTAACAGAAACGAAGGGACAAACGACCGCTAATATCTATATATTAAATTAGATAATAGAAATGAAAGTAAAAAAGAAGTAGCTACATATAGAAAATTTCAAAGTTTGACACGCATTCAATTAATTTATGGAACAATGTACTTAAAAGCGACATTTGATCTCTTTATTAGTTTCATCTAGATTATAAAGACGGCACTTTATATTGTAATTAACAATACATTAACAAATAATATCTTTAAAATTTTTTTTGATACCGTCACATGCACAACTTTTGTCTGTAAACCCAAAAGTTGCGAGTTCGAATCCATTTTGGGGGAATGAATTATAATATTTTCTCTTTTTAGTAACAAAATTAAGTATTGCGTTGAGGTCGTTAATTCCACTCGTTAGCCCTACGGTATCATATTTTACATCCATCAGCCATTTTTATTTAAAAAAAATAATCACTTTTTTAAGTTAACAAAAGCTCTTTGATTCACCCATAAAAATGACAATTATAAAAAATTGAAACGAGAAAAACATATAATATATGTTATTTTTATGTAAAAATTAAGAAAGCAGCCCCTTCACAAATAGTACAATAATAAATAAACACAAGTATCGCGGTTACTCTATGAGATACGAGTATACATAAACAAAGTACTTACCGGCTCAGCATCCCAATCTCATCTTGAACACACAAACGCACAGTATTCAATTATCCAATATAAAAATATAATTAATTATCAAGTTTTCCGATTTTTATTATTAACATTTTATTTATGTTTGGTTTAAATAGACCTTGGTGTAAATTTTGGTGTGGGCGAGACGTGCACGAAGTATGGAAGTCAGGGACGCACTGATTCTGATTGGGAACGTTTTCGTTTAGGAATTCCTTATTCTGCTAAAATTCGTAGATTTATATTCATGTTCGCCATTTAGGGTTAAATTTTACTAATATTTTGTATGTAAATGTATCATTTATGGTTGTTTACGTGTATTTCCTTTCATGTAATGATGAAGTGCGTTAGTGTTAATAATTACAAAAACATAAATTACTTTACATTAATTATGAAAATAATACGTAATAAATAATTTAATAGCCCGAATTTATAAAGTTTTTAATAATATAGTAAAAATACACCAATTATTAAACAAAAACAACATTTTTGCCTATAATTCAGACTCTATAGAAAACAATACAACATAAACATAAACAAGAACAAGAAAAGAAAAAAAAATACGTAAAAACAAACCGCAGTACTAAATAGATCGTATAAATTTGCGGTCATTATGTAAAATTCTAGGGTGGCCAGGGTCATTGAACTGTGAGGGAAACTTAATATCGTAAATATGTTATTAATGGCGTAGAAGGGTATAAATAAATGGCCCAAAATGTCTAAAGAGATCATATTTGATTAAAAATTCTAAAGAGATCATATTTGATTAAAAATACGACTTACCTTACATATTGTAAAGAATTCAATCTATTTTTTTTTGTTTGAAATAGGTAATGTTCTTGCAATTATTAAAAAAATTAAAAACACTACAGCTATAGAGTAATTAAACATTAAATGATTATCTTCTATTAATAATAAAATACTTAAGGTAAACATTTCTGAACGCGGCTTGATCGATACAGCAGACGCGGGGAAAACGCGGGAAACTGTCGCCGCCATTTTCAAAATTCGTTGTTATAGCAACCAAAGAGAACGTTATGGATTTTATTACGTGTAATTTAATTCCAAAATATTCAACGGAATTATACGGAAATCAACGCCGCATGGCAATGAAAATGTTAAATATTTCATTTGTAATTTTTTTTATTATGATATTTAATAAAAGTAAAAAAAAAACTTTATTTACGTTTCTGTGGTCTTAAATTTTTAATTAATTTTAAAAAAATACTTGTTACTCTTTCTGAGAGATACGCAAAAGGTCCTGCCTGATTTACCGAATTCGTTTTCTTAACAGTTCCGATATTGGTCAAAGCAAAATTTTTTTACTTTCTTTTACTTTTTTTGGTCATTGTATGAAACTTCTGGCTTTTACATGTTAATACCCATATAAAATCAATGTTCAATCAAATTTTTAAGATATGCTCTATACGTATAAAATAAATATGTTTTTTTTAGCTTCACACACTTAGCATGGTAGTCCGAGGAAATCTGGGAAGCTAGTGTTAAAAAAATTCGTTCCCAATAAGATATTTCTGGTGCTCACATGTATGCAAAGAATGCAAATTAACCTACATTATAATTTATATACAATAAGCTATTTTTAATAAACATACATACGGCCAGCATATATCCAAACTGTCAGTACATCGCTATAATAAAATATAAAGCTACTATCCACTGGAAACATTGATATTTTCTACTCGTAACACATTAAGTTTTGTAAATAGGGAACAAGTAATTAATTAGCTTTTTTGTATATTACCCGGGCGTTATTATGAATTATATTTAAGTGTGTAACTGTAAAAGCGATAGGTTGTTGGTTTATTCCCTACTTACAGAAATGAAATATTTACTATTTTCATTTCTTCGCTCTGGTAACATGTGCGGCGTTCAAAGGAAAATGGGGGAAACGAACGAAGTCTTTAGCGCTAGGTTCCCAGGTTACCTCTGCATACCCTACCATGAGAAGGATAGAGCGTGTACATATTTTTTTTTTTTTTTGTAGACTATACTCATCACCTATTAGGCAAAATGATAAAAAATGTAGGTTAATATAAACAGGTAAAAACTAATTTCCTATTAATTTCATTTTTTTATCAATTCATCTTAATTATTTGCTTATCTTTTAAATTAGTGGTGATAGTGAGGTTTAATATTTTATTATTATTATTATTATTATTTACTTCTCCTTGTTCCGCTGTAGTGTCCTAGATTTTGTGTATAAAAAAATAAAGTACATGTGCTGATAGCTAAATAAAAAAGAAACAGCTAGCTCTACAGATAACATCGGTGTAAAGTATCTCTGGCTCTGCTTGAACGATTACGAAGGTCATAGCTTGGTCAGCAGAAAGTAATTGGGTGTTCAGACGTTAAGGGAATCGAAGTAGATCGCCAGGGTTGTTTATTTTACTGACACAGTGTTATTTACAGCTCATGCGTTTATTTTTGGATGTCGATTTTTATTATGTTCGCGATTATAAATTTTTGGAGTAAGGAAAAAGCTAGTGGTGAGTCATCTTGTATATATATATATATATATATATATATATATATATATATATATATATATATATATATATATATATATATATATATATACATATATATATATATATATATATATACATATATATATATATATATATATATATATATATATATATATATATATATATATATATATATATATATATATAAAATATATATATTATGGAAGAGACGGCAAACGAGCGTACGGGCCACCTGATGGTAAGTGATCACCGTCGCCCACGGCCCCGTGAAACTCCAGAGGAGCTACAGGAGCGTTGCCGTCCTTAAATGTGTATGGGCACCGAGGCCCGGCATTACCTTATGCGAAACGCAGTGGCGAAAGTCACTACTTAACTCCGGTCTTAAATGCCGGGGGTGGTAACAATCCGGTCGAGTCTGCCCCTGCGTGTCGCCATTTACTGGCAACGTGACTCTACCACACGCACGACACCATCAGTACCAGGGTGATCCTATTCTAAGCCGGGATCACACGGCAAAAATAAGAAATAGGTAATTTCTTATAATATAAATGTAAAAATTTCAATCCTTATCTTTTAGAAAAATTAAGCTCAGATAATATTAATATATATAAAAAAAACTTTGTACTGAAAATGCAATAATTGCTGGGATACTCAGCAATTTTTACATTTTATTTACATGTATCTGTGTTTCTATAAATACAAATATACAATTTTCTCCTTTTCCCCTTTTCCCCTTCCCTTCTTGTCATATTTAGGTAATGGTTGTAATTCTATGTTAAAATCAAACCCTATATATAACTCTATAGGTTTTCATTGCGCAGGGAATAAAATTTGGAAAACTGAAGTAAAAAACGTTCGCACTTATTTTATATAAAATAAACAACAAATATAAGTTCGTAACAATCTTTTTCTATGGAATAGTTCTTAGTTTCGCTTTTCGATTTTTTTTTCTCTAATTTGTATTGCAAGTTTTCTCTTCATTTGAAATTTGGTATTTGTAGGACTACGGGCAGTACTTACTGCATAAGTTTTGATGACAATGCGTTTTTCTTACAAAATACAGTGCTCCGAGTGATCGCATATATCTTATTAAATTTAGTTTGATACCTTTATGGAATATTAAGATAAGTACATATACGTAAAGTTCTAGTGTTTCATAGTATGGAAGCAATAAAAATAAGCATAATATGAAAAAAAAATCAAAGATTTAATCCACAATAAAAATCACATAGAATTACATTTTTCTGCGCTACGAAAATATATAAAACTAAAAGGTCACTGTTTTTAACAGTAACGTAAATCGTATCGTATAATAATCAGTGTAATATCTATATAAAGAAACATAACATTCGACCCTATAGTAAGTTCCAACTATATGAAATGAACGTAAGATATGAACAATGAAACAGAATTAGATTTGTTTGATGTGATTCAATCAACTGGAAATTCATGTTGAAGCATGATCTACAATATAGGAAGAATTGCATTATTGTGTGAACCTTGGCAGAGAGTGCACTTTTGTTTATATTTTTAATATATCCTTAATAATATACCTTATAAAGCGTAAGTATTTTTTTTATTTATTATTCATTAAGATTAGTTAGTAGTAGAGTCACGTTATTTGTTAATGTATAATTTTATTCAATTATTACGTTGTATACTGAGTTGATATTATATTTAAATGTTGGAAAAATGTTCAATTAATATTCATTTCATCCTACATCTTTGGAAGTTATTTTTAATTTATAATCTGTACTTACAATGGGGGTTTTGTTATCTGCTCATGTCATAATATACACTTGAAAATTTACGTTTACGTCAATCCAGTCAAGAAAAAAAAACGCTTGCTAAAATCAGCTACTGTCATTCGTATCCTATGTTTGTAAATTCACAAATAACCAATTATTATCACAAAAAAACCAATATTCCGTCCGTCAAACTGATTACAGTCCGTCCCAATAATAAACGACGCAGGCACAAGTTATGAGGTAAGATTAATGATTATTTAACTTTATTATTTTATGTTTTGGGAGTAAGCCAACTTGTAGTTGGGCGTTACACGATTGAAAATGCACTGACCTAACAGGTAAACTATTCTTATTCCAGTTACAGATAATAGGCTTAGATGAGCGTCGCTCAAACACGAAAGAGATAAACATGACGCGACCAGGACCTCCCAGTGAAAACCTTCCTACGGTGAGTTTGATTCCAAATTAATTACGTATTTAAATACACAGTGTTATAATATTTCGTAAACATATCTTATTATCTAACATTGGATGATTTTAAATAGCATAAGAAAATTATTTGTTGCTATTAAACTGTTAGAATTTGATCATAATTACAAAAATATTTTGATAATAATTATTTTAAATGATTTAGTTAATTTAGTCAGAACAAATATTTGCATGTAATTTTATTATTCAGATATTATTTTGATTATTCTATGTAAATCAAAAAGGACTTTATTCTGTAGGCTGATTATTATTTTTCAGAATTGATTTGCATTGAGCCATGGTGTCCATATTCAAAGATTGTGATGGTGTATGTGCTTATTAATTGCCCTGTAGATTTTGTCCAAAAATATTATGTTTATATGTATTGATTTATCTTTATTCAAAACCTACACTCCATAATGCCTATCAATATATGTTTTATTGAAATTCTTAATTTTTTTTCTAACTTAGTCTAATTCTTTCTCCTAAGGTTTATTTATACAACAATTTAAAAATATCATTCATTTTATATGATATAAATGTTTTCCATTGAATTAAGTAAATCTATATGGAAAAAATATAATTGATAATGTTTTATGTGGTTAGTGCCCCTTAAAAATAAATTAATTATTCAGTGCCTTCCCATTTTTATAATGTTAAAATACACATTTTAGGTAAAACTAGTAGTAGTAGGTGATGGCGGTGTGGGCAAGAGTGCCATTACTATTCAGTTCTTCCAGAAGTTATTTGTGACAGACTATGACCCCACTATAGAGGACTCATACATACAACACACAGAAGTGGATGGACAATGGTGTATACTAGATGGTGAGTTGAATAAATAATAAAAAAATAAAATATTTAAAGCCTGTTGTGGAACAAGGGCATAAGTGATGATTGTGGCTTAAATTGACACTTGACATGTAAATGTATTAATATTTTCATTTTTCTTGCTTTAGACAGCCAAAAATAGAACATTAAGTTCCACCATGTATCAAATTCGGCAATTTGTGAGAAGTAAAGTGTCTTAACACTAGGTTCCAATGTTCTCTTTGCCCACCATACCACATATGGGAGATATTGTGACTTTCTACCATTTTCATGTATCTATCTCTTTGGGCATGTTAAGTGAATATTTGATTTAAAAAGATTTATGTATTTTAAAAGCAAGCGGGACTATGGCTAATTTGTTAGAATACAGTATTGTCCTTTCCTGTTTCCTGATTTAAGGCATTTAGATGTGCCAGTTGAGCATAACCTATTTTGTGCTCAACTGTCACATAAAATGTAGAATTACGGATTACTTAAATTAATGTACGGAGTATCTTATCACTAGGTCCCCGGGTTCCCTCTGCCTACCCTGCTTCGTGCGGGATACAGCGTGAAGCTAAGAAGAAGAAAGATATAGAAAATGGCTAATAATTGTTTACACTAGGGATACAGTCTGAAAAAATAAAATAAACATACACTTTGCTGCATAGGTGTATAACAATTGAAAAAAATTGTGTTTGCATTGCATATCAATTTTGATTTATTTTTGATAGTATAATGGTTTTGGGCTTTTATTTGCTTTATGTTATTATATATTATGTTTTGTGTTATTTGAGCAGAAAAATTAAAATATTTTTGGCAAAATCAATTTTTCAAGGTTGAATATATATGCATTTCACTGGTAGCATTTAGTGTTGATATAACCTGTTTCCATCTATCTATTCATGAGCCTGTCGAGGCACAGTGGCACAAGCGTGTGAATTTCGCTATGGTAACAAGGCAAAACAGTGGTGCTGAGTTCTGCCACTTAAGATGCAATACTTCAAATTCGGCAACAAAGTCATCAGCAAAGTGTAGAAACGGAAATGGTATGGAGTGTCTCAACACTACGTGTCCAAGTTCCCCTTGCCCACCCTGCCATGTGTGGGTTGCAGCGTGAAACTGAGTGAGTAAATATTTGTTATATTTCAGTTTTAGATACCGCCGGCCAGGAAGAGTTCAGTGCGATGCGTGAACAGTACATGCGTAAGGGAGATGGTTTTCTCTTGGTCTACTCAGTCACTGATAAACAGAGCTTTGAGAACATAAGACATTTTCATACGCAAATATTGAGGGTTAAGGATCGGTGAGTATTTAAATATTTCTATACTAGGGTTCCGGCTTTAAAGTATATATAATTATATATATTAATTTTATATTGGTGGCCTGTCGTAGCGCATGAGCACAAGTGTGTGACTGTAAATATGATAGGTTGTGGGCTTAATTCAGAAATGGAATAATTAATATTTTTTATTTACAAAGTGTCACATTGAGTTCTGCCACTCAACACGGAATGCCTCAGAATGGTGGAAAGTAGGAAACCAAACGGAGTGTCTTAACACTAGGTTCCCAAGTTCCTCTTCTCTCTATACCCTGCCATGTGAAGGATTCTATATTTTTTGACATACTCCTTCCTTTTAATGTTATAAAAAGGAAATTTTGTGAAACAAATATTTGTTCTACTTTCACGCATAACTTACTGAACTGAATTAAACAAAACTTTACAATTTAATTTGTCCATCAAATTAACATTAGGCTACAACTTAGGTAATTTTTGCATATAATATGCAAATTTAAGCAGGAGATATAAATGGGTTGCTAGTATAAATAAATGCTAATAGTGTATTTTTTTCATAATGTATTCTAAATAGGGCAGGGTAGGCAGAGGGAACTTGGGAACCTTGTTTTCAAAATTCGAATTCAAATTCAAATATTTTTATTCAAAATATGAAGTTACAAGCTTCATTTTTTGAACGTCAAACAATTTACCACCAGTTCATTAAAGTTACTGCCTCAGACGTGAAAAGAACCGGCGAAAGAAACTCAACGGGACATGTCTTTTCTTTTTTTAATCAAATTGTACATCATATAATCAATTATGTGACAATGATACATTTGAAATAGCCTGGAGCGAGCATTTTATTCCCAAGGCGTGTTATAGTGTTCAGACACTATGATCATTTCCTCAATTTCTGCCGAAATTGAGGCGTTCCATAGTGCCATGCTGTATTACCAGAGTGATGAAATTAAATTTATTATATATTTCATTTCCGCACATGAGGATCGAACCTACAATGTGTACAGTATCCCGCATGGAAGGGTAAGCAGAGGGTAGTTGGGACTCTAGTGTTAAGACACTCCGTTCCGTTCCCCACTTTCCTCTTAACATCCGCCACTCAATACGCATTGCGTGATGAAAATGGCGTTTGCTTTGTTGCGCGAAGCTAGAGAAAAGAAAATAAGAATGTAAAAAAAGTAATTTGAATATATTAAATATTTTATTTCCTCGAATGGAGGATTGTCGAAACTACAATCTTTCACGTTTGGAGTCACATGCTTATGTCTCTGCGTCACAGCAGTCTTCTAAATTTTTTTTTTACCTTCACGCTGTATCCGGCACGTGGCAGGGTAGGCAGAGGGAACCCGGGAACCTAGTGTTAAGACACTCCGTTCCCCACTTTCCGCCGAATTTGAGGTATTGCGTGTTGAGTGGCGCAACTCAACGCCGCGCTTTGCCTTATTACTAGAGCGAAGAAATGAAACATTAAATATTTAAATTGAAAATATTTAATAATTCATTTCCTCGACTGGGGATTGAACCCAGAATATGTCAGTTACAGTCACACGCTTGTGCCGCTGCGCCACGACAGGTCTCCAAATTTTCTTAATAATAATAATAATATTTTCATATTTCCAGTGAAACATACCCGATGCTGGTAGCGGCCAATAAAGTAGATCTGGTGCACTTGCGCGTTGTGAGCGAAGAAGCGGGGCGGGAGTTAGCCCGAGCTCTGGCCGCCCCCTACATTGAGACCAGTGCCAAGGAACCTCCCCTTAACATTGATGCTGCTTTTCATGAGGTATGGTAAACGGAGTTTTTTTTTTAAATTTCACATTCTATGCCACACTTGGCAGGGTCATTTGGGAACCTAGTGCCTGGTGCCTGCTGAATTTGAGGAATTGCGTGTTGAGTGAAGAAACTTAACTAAAATGATGATCTCGGATATCAATATGTAGAGTAAATTTTTGACTGTCTGTACTTAGAAGATGTATGAGAAAAATATTATAATTGTAGCATTAAAAATATTATAATTGTAGCATTCATGTAATGGACTCAAAAGAATTATTTCTTTTTTTGTTTGGACAATAATCCTGGATTCACGCAACTACCGCGAAGGCAACTAAGTTTCCCAAGATATTTTGCTTCACAAATCTCTCATAAACTATGTCATGGAAATTCGGAGCAGCTTAGAACAACAAAGCACCGGCCAGCGACGAAATCATCACAGAACTGCTAAAAGCAGGCCGCACTCCAGCTATAAAAGAGTTAAAAAGTCTCTCTAATTCCTTTATCCAATGTGATAATACCCCGGAAACCGGGGGGTGAAGACCGGGGGTGACGTGGTACTGTGTTTCAAGAATGGAGATCGAACTCCCTTTTAGAACTTTTTTTTATGGAAAAGACGGCAAACGAGCGTACGTGTCACCTCATGGTAAGTGATCACCGTCGCTCACGGCCCCGAGGAGCTACAGGAGCGTTGCCGTCCTTTAAGGTGGAAGGACACCGGGGCCCAACATTGCCTAATGCGAAACGCAGTGGTCAAAGCCACTACTTACCGCCGGCTATTACAAGGGAGCCGGCATTTAGAACTACAGAGCCACTTTACTTCTGAGCCATGTTGTCCATTATTATGCAAAGTGTCTCGCTATAAGATTAGACCAGTTCCAGCCGTTAGCGTAAGCTGGGTTTCGATCAGGTTACAGTACCGTGGACCACATCCATACTGTTCGGGATCCTATTGTAAAAGCGTACACCCTGACCCATAAAAGAATTACGGACTCGATGCAATCGAGTCATAGGCGCACTAAGATTAAACTTATTTCTAGTCTTCGATCAACTATTCGCTAGATTAAGCGTTGCATACAAATACGGCTCAAAAAAGTGGCAGCACTCAATATAAACAGAAATGCCGAACATTATTACACACAGACTTATGACAAAAAATCTATTTAATAAAATCATACCTTATTCTCCTATACTTAAGGTTTAGTTTCGACTAGCGCGTAATAGATATAAGACATTTAATTTCACGTCATCGTCGTCGCTTTGTAAGTACTTGTAAGAAAATAGAAAATAGAAATCATGGAGTCACTTTATTGATAATAAATTGATAATTTTTGTACATTTTATTAAAAATAAAAGTAATTGTAATCTTGAAACGTCTTTTTTTGTTTTAATACTACAATATACATTTCGTTAAAAAGTTCCGCTACTTCTTCATTTTTTAATCGATCATAATACTGAGTCATCGACGGATTTTTTTTATTTATAAGCACATTTAATTAAAAACATATGATAATATTTTTTAACGAAGACTTTTTTTTCTTAAAACGTTTATTAATTTTGTTTACATTATTAATTTGTTTCGTTTTAGTAAGTACTATTTAGTGTGATATGATTATTTGTTTTTAAAGTATCCTTTTCTTGGAGTATCTTGCAAAGATGTAATGTCCGATAGAAAAGTAGTAGAAGAATTAGAGCTGACGGAACCACCCTTTGTTTTGTTTCTGGTATCATTTAGAATTAAAGATGCAGCCTATAATATTTTTTTTTATTTTGTGTATTCTGTATATGTAAACAAAAAAAAAAACATTTTTTAATTTATTAATTATACTTGCAATTTTGGAATCGCCATTTTTACCAATCTACGCCGTTGAGTATTCTTCTCTTCTTTCTTAGGCGACAATAGATACCCATTCTGCACAGCGAAATGAGTCAGTAGGAAAATTATAATACAAAAAAATATATATAAAGTTATTATAAATATAACAAAAAAAATTTAAACATCTCTCTATGCATTTCTTAGCCCAAACTTACCGTTATTTGACGAAATCGTTGGTAGTGTTATCGCCAATATTAGTCAAACGACGGAATATTGTTATTTAATTGTTTAATATTGATTTCTAAGTATTTTAAAATTAATTCTAACGTATACTTACCGAAAGAAAGATATTCCTTCTGAAACCTTACTGTTGTGATGATTATTTACACAATTTTTATAAGCTCACGGAGCCATTTTGTCACGTCCGCACATTGGCTATGGTTGGAACATACTAAAAACGAATAAGAACACAATTCGGTTTGTGCTCTTATTTGTCGGGCCGTTTTTTGGAGTGTGACACTTAATCTATGAATAGTTGATCGAAGTTTCTAATACTAATATTATGTATGTCCCCGATTTTGCTACATTTATTAATATTTTCTTAACATACATAATATTTTCAAAAGTGTATTGCGATGCAACGGTTATTATATTAATTTCTTAAAAATTTTCCCTTAAAGAGTCTTTTGGGCCTAATTTATATATTGCACGAATAGCTCGCTTTTGCAAGACAAATATTGATTGAATACTGCTGCATTACCCCAAAGTAAAATGCCGTAGGACATAATACTATGAAAGTAACTAAAATAAACAAGGCGAGCCGTTTCCACGTCAGTTAATATTCTGATTTTTTTAAGCGCAAATGCTGCTGAGGTAAGTCTATTCGCCAATCTATCGATATGAGGTCCCCACTGCAGTTTAGAGTCAATGGTGATCCCGAGAAATACCGTAGAATCAACAGGATCCACGGCTTCACCATTTAAAAGTACATTGGCTTTTACAGTTTTCGTATTCGAAATTTAGTTTTGTTACTATTTAAAAGTAAATAATTACCACTAAACCAATGTTTTATTTTAGAGAGAACATTGTTTACACCATCATATACTATTTAATTTCTTTTCATTTAAAAAAATAGCGATGTATCATCCGCAAACAGTACTATCTCATGGTTCTTTTCAACTAAATATGGTAGGTCATTTTTGTATATTAAGAAGAGAAAAGGACCAAGAATACCCCCCCATACTGATTAAGGAACCAGATTTCCTACCATTCACATCAACCAATCATCAAGTCAGAAGAGCGAGTCCTCTTATGCCGTAATGGTGTAGCTTTATGACCAATGTTGAGTGCTGCACGCAATCAAATGCCTTGGACAAGTCACAAAACATGCCAAGAGCCTGAGGGCCTTCTTATATTTTACTCTGCACTGGTCACACCCATTTACTATTTTGTGCAGATTATCATTATGTTGAAGTATTTCTGAGTATTCCGAGTACAGTTTGGACAGTTCGTTTTTAAGTTCCTTATTTTTATTAATAATCTGCAGAAATTCCTGCTCATTGTCATCCCTTTCTCTAAGAACTTGTTCGCACTGTGACCTAGATGATTTTAGTTCCTGGAGCGTCAGTTGCAGCTTATCCTCCACCTGACGAGCCTTGGTACCGCGGGTCATCATATTCATTATGCTTATCGACTTTAGGGCAGTACGAACTTGTTTTATAACTTTATAAATGTATCTTTTGCGTTTGAGTGTACAGAGAATGTAATAGGCGAAGAATTTACCTTTTATTACCTTCGCGATGACAGCTATCGAACACAACACTGCACAAATACTTTAAAGTCACAGCTATAATGTGCTGAATATAATATTAACAGTACAAATGTCTTGTTCGCCGATACTTTTCCACAAATTACACCAAATTTAAGAATAAAAAATAATTTAATTTAAATTATTTTTACGAGAGAAGTTTTTATGACGTGTCTACTTCACTGTTGCCACAAGAAGCTTTAATGAATGAAATCCGTAATGAAGTTATCCGGAAAAGAACCGAAAAATAATTTAATTTAAATTATTTTTACGAGAGAAGTTTTTATGACGTGTCTACTTCACTGTTGCCACAAGAAGCTTTAATGAATGAAATCCGTAATGAAGTTATCCGGAAAAGAACCTGCGTTACTGACATCGCTCATTAAATTATGGACTGGAATAAACGAGTCCTTGAGTGGAGACTACGAATGGCGCTCTCCATGGATCCGTATCCCTGGCGCAACCTGGGGAAGGCTTTCAGCAGTGGTGTCAAACAAGCCAAATTGATTGATTGAAAATGAAATACATCTAGAAAACATAAATGCCTAAATATACATACATGCCTAAATTAGGCAAATTTAAATATCAGTATATGTATACATGATTAGGCGCAACGACTTGTGTGTTATCAACACTCGGAGAAATGAAATATTTAATATTTTCATTTCTGTGTTCCTGGTAACAACACAAATCGCGGGCGGCGTTGAGTTCCGCTAATCAACACGTAGTGTCTCAAAGTCGCCGGAATATATATATATATATATATATATATATATATATATATATATATATATATATATATATATATATATATATATATATATATATATATATATATATATATATATATATATATATATATATATATATATATATATATATATATATATATATATATATATATATATATATATATATATATATATATATATATATATATATATATATATATATATATATATATATATATATATATATATATATATATATATATATATATATATATATATATATATATATATATATATATATACCTTTTAATTATAAGTTATGTTTTTTAATAATATAAAATATATTCATTTCTTACAGCTAGTCCGTATAATTCGCAATCACCCGCAGCAAGAAGAGAAACAACGACGCCGCAGGAAGTTCTTCGGAAGGTGCACTTTGCTATAAACAAGTAAATATATTGAATTGTATTTATTTATGTCTGTATTTCAGTTATTTACTGAATAAAATAGAAAAAATATTTTTTTTGATACTTTTTAAATTATTTTTTATCTATTGTTTTTGTCTAGAAAAGCAAAAAAAATAAAAACATTGTTTCTTTTTTCTTTCAGTTCGTAATATTATAGGAGTTACACAAGATGTTGTATTATCTGTATATATATTTTTTTAATTTAACTTCTAATTAAAACCAAAGATAATTAAAGCGATTACTCTATCGACTCGATTGTCTCGCATGAATTAATCGATTGTTTTCGTTTCGAACAGAATATGCACAAACAATGTGATAAACAGTATGTATATAAGCTTTTTGGTCATCACGAATTATATTTTTGTAACAAAAAAATTGAAAATGTATGGCAACATATATTTTTAGGCAGTAAAAAAAAAAAAAATATGATATGATTCTAGCATAAAGCACAAGAAATATTAATAGAATATTAACCAAATAAATACACCTAATTTAAAATATACAGGAAGAGCTAGTTGTATTTTTTTTTATTTTTGTTCTTTTTTGTTTTTTTTTTATTGTCTGTGACACTAAAGTATATCTGAGCCTAATGAACACTGAAGTTCGTATTGTTTTTTATTTTTAAATAGGTTAAAATTAAATATTTTAATTCAAACAATTTTTAGCAAATTTATTTTCACAATGTCTTTATTTTTAATTTTATTGACTTGAACCTTAAAGCATTGAGCCTAACTTTTTTTTTTATTTTAAATTTAATTTGAATAAGTTATTTAAGAATTTGCATGATAAGACATAGAGTGTTTCGACCAGTAGTTGTACGATGTATTCCAAATAAAGTATTATAAGAAATAAGATATAAATGTATGTTTGTTAGTGTATTGTTATGAATGTTAAATGTCAATCAAATTTCACTTATTATTATTTATTTAATATAACCAAGAGGCCTGTCGTTGCGCAGGGGCACAAGCGTGTGACTGTAAACGACAGGTTGTGGAAATGAAATATTTAATATTTTATTACCTCGTTTTACCACGAAAGTGGGAAATAAAGTGGTTAATGGTTCCGTTTGATTACCCTGATGGTTATTTGATTGTCAATATGGCCTAAATTTATATATCCTATAGATTTCCAAAATATTATATTTAATTTTTTTTTCTTTTTTTCCGCTCTAGTCGACAAAGCGCGGCGTTGACGTCCGCAATGTGTCTCTTTGAGCTCTCTGAATGACAGCTAATTATATGCTCCCATAGTCTTCTTCTAGTCATTCTATTTTCTTTTGTTTTTAGTTTTTTTTTTAATATAAACGTTTTTTTTTTTTTTCACAATATTTGGTTATTATTAATAATTTTGTTATAACTGTTATTATAAATATTATTCATTTTAAACAATACTAAATAAAACGATTTTTTTTTGTTCTTTCTACAATAATATTTCTAATTATATGTACATAAATATAATCTTCATTATTATATGTATATAAATATAATCAGTGGTTTTTTTTAATGTATCAACTACGTAATTGTATTTTTTTGAGGAAATATCCCATCTATTTTCTATAATTAATTGAATTTTCATAAACACAAGAAACATAAGTTTCCCTTAGCCTATTCAACTTAAGTAAAAGATAAAATATTATATATGCACCAAATGAGCGGTTTGTATGTTGTAACTAAAATAGTTACTATGATATATTGATTATATATAATGTATCGTCGGCTAAGAGTGTAAACCTGCTAACAGCCTATTAAATAAATTCTCGGGAGACACAAAAAACGTTTTTAAAAGACGTCTGATTTTTTTTCTGTACTAGAAATAGTGAATTAATGATTGATTTCCTTGTTTTTTTCACTTTTATGCATGGTACAATAATCAATGAGTATATATTGATGGAGACGTAATTGGATTTAGCAGGAATTCTCTCTAAGCGGATGATATGTTGAATTTTGTAAAATGAATACATATTATGTTTATAGATATTATATAGTATTGTTTTTCTTCTCAAGTTATATATATATATATATATATATATATATATATATATATATATATATATATATATATATATATATATATATATATATATATATATATATATATATATATATATATATAATATGTTATTTTGTTTTACGTCATTTCCATATCATAGTTTATGATTGTGTCCATACAATATGTTATTTATTATAGTACTAATAGTACCAAGAAATAAAATACAAATTAAAACACAAAACATATAATTAAAATAAATAAACCACACATTTCATAATAACGGGCAGAACGTTTACTAACAATTTTTAAAAATTGAGAAAAATAAAACAATTAAAGAATATATAACCTTAAAATAATAATAATTTATTTAATTAATGTTATATTTAAATTAATAACTACATCATTTTTAAGACATTTCTTCTAGTCTTCGTACAACAATAGTTTTAAAGGATTAGAAATCATTTTTTTTTTCTTTAATCAGTGTTGCCATGAATAAATATGTTATTTGTTTTTTTCTTATTATTTATAAAGAAATGTATGTAATTTAAAAAAATATATTTACTCTTTCTAGTAGTGTTGCCATGAATATAAAAAGTTTCGTTCTATATAAAAAAAGCGATGTAATTTCAAATGTTTTTAATAATCTTGTTTGCTTTATGAAATAAATGAAGAATGACTTTAGTGCTTCTAGACATACCCCATAAAGGCTGAAACGCAACATTAATAGTGACGTTATTTAATAAATGTGGACGGAGTCGAGTGAAATAATATATAGACGTTCTGTATCGCTTTGTTCTCTCATTTTTAGGATACCGCACTTCCAGAGAAAAATCCTTATTTTTTTGCCCGACAATTTATGTTGGAAAAAAAATAAGATTCCAAGTCAACATAACAAAACATGTGAGCTTTCTGTCGTTTTTGCTGCATTTTGTATGAACTTGCCTCGTAATCAAGACTTATAGAGTACTGACGGTATACCTACAATTGTGAAATTAGGCACCAATTTATATATTGACTTACTATGTACTTCTGACTGATGTTCAACTTGTTACAAATAAAGGTAGAATCCGGAATTTATATTGCAGTTCGTTTCATTCAAATTTAATGCAAACGCTCGCAAAGATTATTTGGTAAATTTTTTAGGTCACGTTTTTGTTGATCTACTCATGACATTAATTCTGAACTTCCGGTGGCCTAGACCGATTCGCACTTGATGATTTTTTTTAATTTAAATAATATATATTGGTGGAATTTTAATAAAAATAAAGCGACGTTAAATTATTATTATTTTTTATTTGAATTATTTGCAGATCTTGTCCTTCTTTTTGTTTGATTGAACATCTTTATTGTTAATTGTCAAACAATTAGATATTCTTTTAGGTCAAGAAAAAAGTGATTTAAGAGGTTTTTTTAAACCCAATTTTTATAAATGTTATAATACGTCAAAGCCATTCAACTCCGTCTACATATAATTTTTATTTTGTTTCAAAATATTTATATATAGTGTTAGTGTTAGAACAATGTATACTGTAGTGTAATGTTTCACTTAGTAATAAAAAAAATAATAATAATACCCCCGACGCAAAAAATAATCTCGGCAAAACGCTTGTATATCTTAAACTGCTAATACAATTTTCGACTCGAGCATTTATGAATCGTTCTTAAATAGGGTAGGGTAGGATAAAACTTATAGGGTGTTTCTTGTCGGTTTAGCTACATAAAAATAAATAAAATAAAAATATTCCGAAAAAATAAAAATTGATATTTTTTTTCTAGAAGAAAAATATTACAAATTTATATTTGTATTATTTAATTCATTTTGTATGTCTGTAAATTTAAAATTTTTAAGTTGTTTAAGTAGTGATTGGAAACGAAATGAATACGAAACCCCTAGTGGGCGAGTCCTATTTGCACTTGACCGATTTTTCATAGTTTTTTTCAAAAATATTAATAAGTTAATTTTATTTGAGATTTTAGTGATCATGTCGAAGGTTTTTTTTATGATATATGTATGATATATGTATATTTAAGCTTTTCAAATTAAATTTATTAAGATTATTGCATTTTCAAAGTCAAACTTGACGTAAACAATCAAAAAACAAAAATCTACATATTAATTATTTTGTTTCTTTTTGTAATGCCAAAATTTAAAATTTAATTTATAGCTGCACTGCATTGTAGTTACATTAACGAACATAAAACGAGGATTTACCTGATAAAGACAATGTTTATAGGATTAATTAATAAATAACGATCGACACAAAAAACCAGTGCCTCATCTCGGCAAAATGCTTTTAGCACTTAGATTGCTTTTAAGATTTCCTAAAACATAGCTAAAAACAACTGCGGTCAGCAAACTTTTTGATAACTTTTGATTAGAAGAAAATGCACTAAGATCGGTTATTTCATTTAGGAGCTACAGTGATACTGGCAGATACAAAAGATCCCCCTTTTTGTTCCGGGGTTAAAAAGTAATATATATATTTTTTTGAGGGCACTATTTATCTTATTTTTCTTACATATTTTTTTCGATTTGTTCTTGGTTAAAGTTAATAAGCTACTGTTACTACAGTATACATTGTTTATTCAAAATAATTAATATTAAATAATATAACGACAAAAAGGAATTGAAGTTGATATAAGTGTTCCACTTAGCCGGTAGCTAGCCGTAAGTATGTACCGAGTATGTAGATGTTACTCCCGTTTCATATAAAACGTATTTATTAAACATGTTTATGTAAAATGGTGTTTTATTTGGTTTTCTAATTGTTTTTAGGTAAAAATGTATTATATGTCTGTTTACTTATTGAGTTTCGGCACTTTTACTCAGTTGGCGTAGTCTTAGACTCGTGGAAGAGCTCTCTTATCCACCTAATACCGAACAAAGGCGATGCTCCGATCCAACTAATTGATTGATAGCAATATATATCGAGTGATAGCAATAGGACAATCAAAAGTTATGAAGAGTATAATAAATGACCTGCTTATAGTTTATCTGAAAGATCACCGATTAATCGACGACCGTCAATGTGGCTTTTGCAGGGTCGCTTGATCGATGATCTTCGGGTATGGGTTTCTCGACAATTTATAGCTTGCTTTCTCACGGGGCGCAGGATTAAGGTCGTTGTCAACAGTTTCTGATCCAAATTCTTGCCCGTTAGTGCTGGCGTCCCCCAAGGCCGTTTGCTGTGCCCTACATTGTATCTTCTGCATATCAATGATAAGTTAAAGGTTTCTAATATGCCGAATGACGGGCATGGTTTTGATGTACATATTTAGGGAACTCATTACCAGTGCAAGGAATTTTGAATGTAATTAAGCGTTATGTAACATAACTAGGCATCAGGTGCTAGAAAATATAAAAAATAAAATGAAACGACACATTAGAAGTAATATTTGATTTATTTTTTTTGCAGATCCTGCCAGCAGGATATATTTATGTGTATAATATACAAAAATAGTAAATTAGGGATAATTTGATAGTCGTTTTCTAAGTGTTAAACGTTAACAAGTTATCTATGTAGTCAGAAAAGTTGTTATTGTAGATAATATACACTTATAATAAATTTGTAACTGATTACTCACTGTCTGAACGTAGAAGTTATACTAAAAATAATCATAAAGTGTAATAGGTCTCAAAATAGTGTTTTTTAAAATCTGTGTCTGTTTGTCTGTGCGTTTGTAAACGCTAATATCAGATAGGGCTAGCCAGATTTAAATACAGTGTTCACTAATATATTAAATTGCTCGATAAATAAAAAAGTTACTTCAATTTCAAATATTTTGTTGATGATATAATAATGCTTTACGTTATACCCCGTACCTAAAACTGAGAGGAAAGCGGAATGGACGGGTGTATTAACTAAAAAAAATATATTAAACATTTATTTCCCTCAAAAAGGGATCGAACTCACAACCTTTACCTGTCGAACGTTTCCTATGTGTACTTGCACAACGACAGGCCTTAATATTCTAAATATTTGTGATACTTATAAAGCAAGTTCACTGCTTCTACTTTGTACAATATTCTTCACGTTCTAAACACAAATTTCTGCGTTGATTTCGTAAATAATGAGCGTTCTAAGTTAATCCGCTTATTATCTGTAACTAATTATTCACATTTCAAACGAAGAATTTTGGTCCTGTAGCAAGAAATCTGATAAACGTTCTCCCAGTGCAATGATGGCCGCAGCTGTATTACCACGAGGCAAGAGAGGGAGTGCTGAAGCATCAGCCACCCGAAGTCTCTTGATGCCTCGAACCCGTAACCTTTCATCTAATACTCGACCCAATGCCGCCGTGCCCACTGCGTGTTGAACTGAATGAGTTGTGTGTCTTGCGTAGCATTCCCAATAACCATCGCTGTCAAATTCAGGGCATCCTGGTAAACGTAACATTTGTATTGACGCATTATATTTCTTATACAAAGGAGTTTCCAAAACATCTTTTAAGATTTTGATTGATCGGACAATTTCCTGAACATCTCTGTCATCATCTAAGTAATTGGGTGTGATAGACGGAGGTGCCAGTGGATTTGAGCTGGCTAACCGAACCCAACCTTGAGATTTCGGCCGCAGGACCACGGGAGATACAATGATATAAGAACTGTGCTCGTTTTCAGACATTATTTGTTCCATTATATCTTCGTTGTATGCAGTGTTAGCTTCGTAAAAAGCCCGACCTAGTTTCACAAAACCTTTGTCTATAAACGCGTAAATGTACTGTGTTGTGGGTATTTCACACTCAGGACGATCATTTTCCAACATTTTTGTTGTAAAATTATAACAATTAGTATTGACAAAAGCAGTTACATCAGTCAAACCATTAGATGCAAGAGGCCCGCTTCTTGTAGTTAACCATTGTAGTGCTTCATAGCCTTTAGATGCGATGGACAGAGGGTTGAATAGGGGTGTAGCATCATGATCTACCTTAATATTTATTAATGGTATTACGTGATCTGTCATTCCGTTACCAACAGGCAAATCTGCCTTAACGGGAATGCCAAGTTCTTCCAAATGTTCCTTTGGTCCCATACCTGACAACATAAGTAGCTGCGGTGTGCCTACAGCTCCAGCACTCAATATTACCTCGTGCCTTGCAAATACGCGCAGACTATTATTATAACCTCTATTGATAGTCACCCCTTGGGCAACATTATCGTCATCAATGATATACCACTACAATGGCTATTTTTAGCTAATTTTAACCGCCTTCTAACACTTCTACGACTTAAATAAGTTGTAGCTGTACTAACTCGCTCGCCGTTTGAAGTGTAACCAAGTACTTTAGACACTCCAATCTGAGATTGAGCATTAACATCTGGATTGTATGGAAAACTCAACGATTTCAATCCTTCTATTACTCGTTCATGCCATGGATTTCCAGAATCCTTAAAATAGCTGATAGGTACGATGCCAGATGTGTTGTGGTATGATTGTGACGATTTTGGAAGGCGTTTAAGGTCATTTATGCCTTCAAATCGCAAAAAGTATGGTTCCATATCTTTCCAAGTCCAGCCTGTCATGTTGAAATCATAGTCTTGTCGGTTCCCTCGCGTGTACATCATGTAGTTGAGACTCGTAGACCCTCCTAGACACCGGCCGCGGGTGAAATGACACCGTTGGTTTTTCAATCCCAAACATGACTTGTTATTAGGCTCCGTATCATAGTTCCAATCCATAGAAGAACCGGGAAGGGCGAATGTTGCTCCTGGCACCTAAAGCAAGAAATACATTCATATTCACTCTTATTATCCTTATTAGTACTGATAAAATGTTTTTTAATCACATAATATTATTAACCACGTATAAAGTAGTATATCTTTCGTCGACGTGCCCAAGCAGCAAGAATAACGAAAAAGAGAACACAATATTTGTGATACTGAAGAATGCGACGTAAAAAGGTGATGGATATACAAGATGAAAAGTTGACCCTAGTGGAAGAGGTCTAAGAAATTTGAAGATTTCATAACTATATGTATACCTTAGAAAGTGCATGTGGGTCTCCTCCAGCTTCTACTAGCAGCACATTGAGACCAGCCATGGTGAGGCGAGCCGCCACCGCACTGCCCGCCGCGCCGGCTCCTACCACGATGTAATCAAACTCGTCACCATCTAATGAAAATGCGATTTTGCAATAAGACATTCAATTATATTCTTATTTGAGGTCGTCGTGGCACAATGGCACAAGTGTGATTGTAATCACGGTGATTGTAGGTACGAATATAAGTTTTTATTAATTGTATTTATGTCAATTATTAAAATAATTGTTCAATATATTTTATACCGCAAACGGCGTCTTATCCTATTACCTCAAGTAATAAGGACATGCCGTTGTGCCGATACAAATCACTCAAACACTTAAAACTATGCAAAAATATTAAAAATTAAATATAAAAGTGTATTTACCAGATATATTATCCCCGAAATACGCACTTCCACCTCGAGTACTATCTTCGTCAGCGAGGCGTAAACTACCGCTTAGATACATTGCCACCAGAACTGCTAATGCTATAACGTTATACGTTGTATGAATATATTAAACCAGTTGAAATCCGCGTGTACAGATAAAATCGGGCCATTTAGGCATAAATATAAAAAACTAAAATATAAAAAACGAAATTGGAATGGAGTATTTATACACTACGTTCTGTCTACCCTGCTAAGTACAGGATACAGCTTAATGCTGAGCTATAAAAGTAAATATTAATTTAAAATATTTTAATTATTTTACATTCATCCTATAAATTATTAGTTTCTTGGTAAAATAAATATACGTATGTTCTGTAGTGTGTTATGCACTCTAGATAATACTGAACCTTGTTAATATTAAAATTAATTTCTATTACTTATCAAACAATAAGAAAGAAATAGATTTCTTGTAAAAATAAGAAGTAGAATACAATATCATTATTTCCCATAGCTCATTATATCATTAACAAACAAAATCACAAGCAAGTATTCTTTTCAAAGTTAAAAAGATCCTTTTGAAAAATTTCATTGAACAAAAAAAATTAAATAAATATTAATTAATATATTAACAGTGGAAAAATATCTCCTAATACTTAATTTCTATATCATTTTTTTCAACTTCACTAACATTTTGCACAACACACAACACACTTAAGTCGGCTGCGTGAGTTGGGATTTGAACTCACTATGATCAGTTTTCATAAAATATCATGTAATCTACAGTAGCAGTACCAACAACCATAGTGTTGAAGCCAGTACCAACAACCATAGTGTTGAAGTTTGTAGCCTTTCAACTTCAATAAGAAGTTACAAAATCGACTTACAATTCACGTACCGTACTTATTATATCTACTTATACAAACCATTCAAATCTCCCATATTCCTGAACCCTTCTTTGTAATTATTACTATTATTTTTTAAATAAATATAATTGTCAATGAACATTCACTTGTTATGCCAAATGGAAAGTAACAACTTGTGACCTAGCTGCATGTAGTACGTTATATATACAAAGGTTAAACATAAATCTCATTATAATCTTCCCGAATACGTAAAGCTTTCATCTACTCAAGGCCGAGATTATCTTCTTTAAAAAACTTAACAAAAGGATTTGAACCTATTAGAAGGTAACAATTATTATAACTGAAGCAAGTGGCTCAAGGGCAAAAGCGTGCGACGATCACACTACAGACTGTGGGTTCGATCCCTAATAGAGAAAATCAAATATTTAATATTATGTAAATATGTTTACTATTTTTAAAGTACACACTTAGGAAAGAAAATTACTAAATTTTAAAACATATAAAAATTTGAACTAAGCAGGATTTGAACCCGAGGCTCTGATCAACAAAACTATTCGTTCTCACCAAGGTACGAAATTCTTATACGCATGTTACAATTATGCTAATGCCAACATCATACATAAGCTCTGGTTCTCTCTTCCTGACCTGGTATGTGTTAGCAAATAATAACAAAATACTCATATGTATATTCTAACTCGTCAGCGTTGAAGTTAATTAACTTTATCAAAAATAAACATACATTGGCTTTATTTATTGCTCATTATAATAGTTCATGCTTCAAATCTAAGAGGACCAGGTTCACTAAGCTCAGCGGTATTTTTTTGTAGTCAATATATTTCAAGTTTCTCACTGTATCCCGTACATAGCAAGACAAACAGACCGACAAAATCTCTAAAAATTGTAGATTAGTGTTCTATTAAGCTTAGACATTTTAAGCCTACATGGTTTTTTCGTAAATAGATTCAATGCACAGACATGACTTTTTTACTGCTTTATTATAATATGGATTAATGATAAACATCAAAATCAAACGAAAACTTAAGAGAAAGAAAGAAGATGGCGGGCCCGTCTGGTGGAAGTGGTATTTGGACACTCTCAATAATAACATTGCATTATTGTCGAGATTTCAGTTACCAAAAATTATCTTTTGATGGCAAATATGTTATCGTAAAGATACCTTCTGATTAATTATTCACGCGTGTTGAGTGGTGAACTCGCCTTGTAACGAGAGCGAAGAAATAAAAATATTAAATATTTATTTTTTAGAGGAGGAGGAATCGAACCCACGATCTGTCACCTTTAAAGTCGCACACTTGTGACCCTGCACCACGGCAGTCGTTAAAGATCACTTTATGAACACAAAAAATAATACTTAGATGACGAAAGGTTCTGACAGGTGTGTATGAAAACATTCCTTTGAACATTTGGATAAAATGATAAATCACCTTATAAAAACGTCGTACCTTGACGCTTGGTTGAAAGTATTATCATAAAGTGTTATAATAAATGCGTATATCAGGTAACAGGTGCTCCGACAATATTTGATATTAGTTATGTTTTGTACCATTTAACTGTGTACTCGGTATGTACTCGGTTGTCACGCAGGGAGTTATTATTTTTATTTCTTGGCTCCTGTAAGGAGATAGCGGCGCTGCATTACACCACTCATTGCATAATCTTTGCATAATCTATGCATATCATATATGGAGGAAGGCTATAGGATATCGTCACATTACGTACTTCATATAAGTAAACGAGAAATCAAGCAGTACACAAATCTTAGTTACTTTAGTTTGACCAAGTGAACTTCGTGGCGGAATTCAAATCGTTCTCGATATAATTTTTAAACTTATTCTACAAAGTATATATTTTTCTTCGAAAAATATCATAATTATAAGATTTTACTGACGTCAGTATCAAAATGTTTTTTTTTTGTAATTACAGCAATTAAAAGAACAATTTGATACGTTCAGTGATTTTTCAATTATAAAATGTGACGTAATTGTGACTCGTTAGTGCTCCTTTATATTGTCTAGTTATTTTCTTTCGCTTCACGCATTATCCCGCACAAATCATACGTACTTTGTTGTGCGGGAAAACGTAAAAAAAAACTGATTTTAATCGTAATCTTATACAGGTGTCGCCTCATTTTGAGAACCTAGAGTTAAGATACTCCATTCCATTTCCCAGTTTCCACTGAATTCGAAACAAGGCGTGTTGTGTAGTAGAAATCAAAATTGCGATTTGCCTTTCTACCAAAGCGAAGAAATGAACATGTTATATTCCCTCTTCTCAAATTGGTATCGAACTAGCAACCTGTCGCAGTTACAGTCGCTTGAGCCTCATCTATGTATATCTAAAGAATTACCAAAACCACGTTAAACGTGCCATGTGTGTATGTGTGTAGGGTGATGTCATAACAGTATGACCGCTTGCAGCAGGTGTCGGGCATAACTCGATTTAAGTATCTCTTATCATCTTATATAACCTTCTCGGTCATAATAACAAATTAACACTGCCTGTAAAAGCTTGCGAAGTTTTGGGGTACTTTGTTTTTTTTCATCTTCACGCTGTATCACGTACATGACCTGGTACTTCTGTTTATTTATTTATTTATTTATTTTATTTATTTATTTCCCTACTATCCGCCAACTTTGATATATTGTGTGATGTAACGCCAGGCATATACTATGTGGTAATATTAAGCTTAAATAATATGTGAATATCTTCTACGAGTGTCAAATAAGTACCACATGAAGTAAGTGACGTAGCACTGAGCTGACTAGACGGGAACACTAAATATGTACATATAGCAATACACAGGTTATGGTTTTGATTCCCACTGGGGGTATGCAATATATAATATTTTGATTGCTTCTTTCTTATCGTTGCCAGAGGTTACTTCGTTCAATAAAAGTGCGGCGTTGAGTTTTGCCACTTAAACTTAAAAAACATTGAACGTAGCGGGATTTGAACCCGCGTGTCTTGGACAGTTTCCAAGAGGCGCAGGTTCAAAACAGGTTTCAAAATTTTTATACATTTTCTTAATAAGTTTATTTTATCATGTTAAATTCCTGTCTCAATGTAAAATATTTTAAACTTACGTATACGGTATTTCATAATATACATATTTCTATGAACATTGAAAGAAATAAATTATTTAAAAAATAGCGTACACATTTATATGCAAAAATTAGAAATAAATATTAGATTAATACATTAAAATTGTTATTTTACTTGAGAATAAAGAAAAGAACAACACGTTATTTTTACAAATCGGATATAAATTTACGCCTCGTTGACCTGAATTCTTAATTATTTTTTTAAAATATAAATGAATTATTTTGATTTTCTTGTACTCCTAAAAAACAAAAGGCAGAGTCAGGTTCCGCCACTTTACACACAATGTCTCGACAATTGTGAATCCCAGCCACCATTAGGCAGTGCAGCGATTCCCAGACATAGAGCGGCGTTGAGTTTAATTTAGCCTATATAGTATTCAATTTTAAGTGGCTAACTCGTGGAATAGCATGTCTTGAAACGTTATTTCTTCCTACTACTACATGAGGGATATAAGGATGGATAAGAGCTTTTGTATGAAGCTACAAAAGCTCTTATCTATCCTTACAGCCAGCGTTCTACGTTCGTTCTATGATGCACATAAACCGTTTGACCTCAATAAAAACAATCGAAAACAATTTTTTGTGTTTTACTTATTGAATAATTAATTGTCTTTAATAAAGAAGCAGACGGATCGTTTCACGGTACATTAATATATAATTAGTGTGTTAAACGAGTGTTCTGGTTTTGTGTTAGGTTCACGCTTTATCTGACTGTTAATCTACGACGGTCTATTTCCTCTTTGAGAATAATATATTTAATAATTTATTTTTTATGTTTCACAAACGAGGTAAAGCACAGCGTTGAGTTCCGCCTCTATCACGCAACGCCTCGAGAATTCGGTGGAAAGTAGCAAATGGAAGAGTGTTATTGGAAACGAAGTATCTTAACACAGGGTCGTTTCCTCATTTCTAAAACATTGCAACACGTACTCTATGTGACTTATGAAAACAAACGTTAGTTCCTACAAAAGTATGTAAATGTTTAAGAAGATGAATGTTTTATTTGAAAGTAACAAACTTTAGTAGACAGTGAGTTGAAAACTAAATAGAGTATTTTAACACTGCGTTTACTTCCCAACTTACCACTCTGCCATACCATCTACCCTGTCATGTGCGGGCTACACACACAGCGTGAAGCGTATAACGTAAATCTCATTGTTTAAACAACGCGAGTACATCGCCGTGTCACGTCTGCATTAACGAAAACAAGATCCACTAATTAACCCTTGTAAAGATAAATACGACGCTCTCACTTGAATATTTAAATCTATATTCATTAGAATTACTTTAAAGTACAATATTAATAAATATATAAACCGCCGGTGCAAAAAGAGGTGTTATAGGTTTGATCTCTCTATGTGCCAGTGTCACTGTAGCGGAATGAATGAAACAATTTGACTGTTTTGTTTTTATTTTATCAGAAGCCTTGTTTATTGCGATGGTACTTAGCTATGTTTTTTGTTACACAGACAAACTGGACAAAATCATAGTGAGCTCAGGGACTATAACTGACTTTCCTCGAGTGGGGATCGAACTCACAATCTGTCGTTTATATATATTACACGCTCGTGCCACTGCGCCACGACCGGCCTCATAAACCGATTTAATAGATTTTTTTATTTTATCAAAATTGTTCATTGCGACGATACTTAGCTATGTTTTATTACACAGACAAACTGGTCAAACTCATAATACACTTTATTTTAGGTCAGGCACTATAACTGACTTTCGGTAAAAATAAATAAAATAAATTAACTCAGCACGGCGTCTAACCGTTATTACAACGATTGATGGCTTTAGTCCCATTATGGGGGAATTTATTATTTTCTTCTTCTAGCCAGAGCTTGCTACCAGAGCAACAAGACACTAAGAACTTACGAAAGTTCGGCGGAAAGTCAGGAACGTAGTGCCAAACCTCTTCCTACCACCTAAAGTATTAAAAATAATATATTCTGGTATTACACATTTACATACATTGTTACACCGGTATGGGGTAATCTAACCTTTTATACAACGAGGGTGGATATACTCGTTTATAGAGACTTGAAATTTATCTTGAGATAGCAGTAAGGGTTCAAGCTGAAGTTAATATCCAATCCACCCGGGTCTACGTACCATTAGTCCGTTTACACAAAAGGGCTAGACCTGCACTTGACTTTTAACCTAGTGTTAAGACATTCCATTTCCATTACGATATTTTTGTTCCACACTTTCCAGAATGTTTCATTTTTACATTAACACTTTATAGCTAAATTAAACAGTTATTATAAACTTTATTGAAATCAGCAGCACCCCTCTTCTTCCTACAAAGCGGTGAAGGCAACAGTAACCTAGTGGTAAAACACTCAGTCCACTACTCTTCAATTAACTTTTGGGATATCGCCAGTTGACTAGTTGAACTTAGCATCGTTCTATGTCTAGTAGATACACACCGGAGCGAACAAGCAAAACTGTGAATGTAAAATGTAGAAATGGAAGCAATATGAATATTCTTCCGATTGGAAATTAATCTGCATATTAAAATGAGACTTGTCCCATAATCTTAATAATCGTATTTACATTAAAATTGCCGAAAACACAAAGTGTAATGAAATAAGAAAACAGCACCCTCCCTCGCCCGGAGGATAGCTGCTGTTAACAAATAAATACAGTAAATTATGATCTTTTCGACAGAACGCTCTACTTGTACTTTATTAATATTTTTGTAATTTTATAAATAAAATTTAGACTGTTGTGGTGCAGTAAGCTGATTGTTGTGCATTCGACTCTCACTAGGTTACATTTAAGTACTTTTAAATTCTCTAGTAATAAGCTAATTCAGTGGAAAATGCAAAATAGACATCGTAATGAGAACGAAGTGTCTTAATACTAGGTTCTTTCTGCCTAGCCGGCTACGTGCAGGCTACATTGTCAAGTTGAAAACACAACAAACAACCAGTCTGTTTCAGTTGCATCTATACCTTTTTGGATGAGAATGGAATTAACTTATATAACCAAAGGTAAATTATATAATCAAATTGACAGTATTTTAAAGCAATATTAAAGCGGTGTCACACAAATAAAAAATTGAATTTAAATATTTTATCAACTTCTCATTTAGATATAGTTAAAGCTCAGAAAGCTCTTTCTCAAAAGACAAGATTTACAATTTACCAATATACATATAAGATTAATATTTGAAATTTGTACTCACGATCATTAGGTTAAAGCAAAAGTAAATATTGATAATATTTTTATATTCTTTAACAGGGAGAATTTATACATGATTTCAAAACTCCTGGCCAAAAATATTACTATGTCATCTTGGCAAAATGCCTGTAGCTCCCAAACTTTTTGTCTGATTATCATAAAATATAGATAAAAGCCACTGAGATGAACAAGGATTTCAATAAAACTATTATAACTAGTTCGATAAAACAGAACACAAAACGGTTCAATCATTCATACATGAACTGCAGTGCCCAAGCAGACAAACTGGGCAATCTTATAATCTCTCTTTTGAATCGAGGATAACAAAACATGATGAATACTTACCAAACAAAAGTACTTCATATCTTGAGCCTTTATGCGACTTCGGATCTTGCTTCTGCAAGTTTTTGAAGTAACACTGCTCCATGTTCCTAATCTCCATTATTCTAGGAAAACAATAACATAATTATGTTTATTTTTTATTTATTTGGCAGGTTAAGCAGAGGGTACCTGGGAACATAGTGATGAAATACTCCGCTCAGATTAAGGCACTTCCGTTCCCGACTGTTTTGTTTCCTCACGCCAGATTCGGCAAGCATTGAGTATCAGAATTCATCACCAGCTTTCGTATTGTTACAAGTGAGAGAAAATGACAATATTACATGTTTCATTTCCTAGAGTGGGGATCGAATTGTTTTCTCTGGCTTCTTCACTAAGGGTACGTCACAAAATATGACACAAATTGTATTTTTGTAATTTTAAGTTCACTTTATCTAAAGATGATCAATATTGAAATCGACCGGAAACTATATGAGTCGGTTAGTATGAGTACAATTCGCTATCGTATAGGTTTCCAAGTTCCCTCTGTCTTCCTCGTCATTGCGGAATACAGTGTGAAGGCAAGAATATGCATAAATAAATAATAAAACCTTACCTTTTAAGTTCAACCATCATTTATAAGAAAACTCTTAAATAGAATTATATATTATAAACGATAGTTTTATGACTTCAAAGAGTAACGGAAGTTCAACAAATTTAATTTGTCTTATGAATTTAATATTAATATAAATATATACTTATAAATAACTATAGTGCGTGCTAACACTAAGGTCTCCCTTAGGCTATTTGAGCACGACTCGCCTCATCTCGTTGTAACACCCCTATATATAAATATGCGGTACGTAAGCTCACTGGCGTTGGTTTACACACACAGATACAAATTTTTAAATAATTACTTTAAAACTCGATTTTACCATTCGCTCTCAGTGTTATGTTTGTTTGCTTCACGCTGTATCTCGCACATGGCAGGAAAGGGACTAGGGGACCTTGTGGTAAGGAAGTACTGAAGAGAGTGCTTCTTTACCAAGGCATGTCAACGCCAACAAAAACTTTAAAATTATGTTTTTTTTTTTTGGATTTTTCTGGGATCATAAAAGAATTACGGACGCACTTACTTTAAGCTTATTTCTTGAATTAATATTAACTATATCATCGATTTCAAATTTATTAAAACGTTGCTAACATATGTATCATTTTAAAAAAATCTATTAAAATGTGACGGTCAGTACTTCAATTTATTTAATTTTTTTCTTTAAAGAATCTTTAGGGCCAAAGTCATAGATTGCGCGATAGCTTTTGCGAAACAAAGATTGACATAATACCGGCTGCATTGCCCCAAAATATAATGTGTACAATATATCGTTGTGTAAAGATCTTTTTATCGAAGTGCAAAATAGCTCATTCAACTATTGGGAATCAAACCCATAACTGCGTTCTAAATCAGACGCGGCGCTGCAGCATCACTGCACTTATCGATAGTCTTTAATTATGAAACGTTTTCCGCGTTCACACATTTTCTGCAATTCTCAAGCTAAACAAAGAGCGAATTACGAAATGTTTTCTTCTTGTAGATTTTATCTTGTTATAAAATTAATTATCTCATCATAATAATTACTCTATTATGAAGAAGATACATACTTTACTATAATTGTAGATTTTATATTAAATGAACTACAGGATTCTTATTGTGTTAATATCAAAATCAAGTGCGAGTCGGTCTTACCTATCATGAGTCCCGTACCTATTTGATGGTTGTAGGATTTTTACAAAAGTTGACAAATTTAAGTTTACTGTCACAATTACCGATATGAAATTATCTACAAATACAAGTTTATAATGTTTTATTTCTATTACATATATGTAAATGGGTAGTTTTCTGTATTATTATCACTCCTTGTCTTATTTTAAAATATTAGGTTACGTTTTCGTATGATCTCAGGTGAGCATTCTTTCTATCTTTTGAACTATAAAGCAATAATGTACATATTTTCAATTATTGAGTGACACGCTTTATGGCGGAGTAAACTGAAAGAAATTAATGCTGTGTGTGCCAAGAGCTTGTTTAGTAACGGATCATAACTCCGCACTTTGTTTTATTTCTCTACGCTTTGGCTGATTCCGATGCTTAGGGCACAGAACTTAGAAATTGCGGGATGTCGGCGCTGTTGTTCTTCGGTCATCTATAGTTAGGAAGCGCTTATAAAATCGTATTTACGTATCATATGGACAAAGATGCACAATTTTACTTCAAGTACTAAAGTAATGATTACCACGATCATCACTTTTATCACTTATATCAATATTTCATGTAATGACTGAATAAAAACAACGTATTTAAAAAATATTAAATAATCGTAATTGCACGTTTACTATTATTTCATTCCTCGCATATAAAGTCACTCACAAAAATTAGTGTAATTTTTATCTTCGAAGTATTTCGTTCTTCTCATAACAATACTAGTTTGAATGTTTATGTAAATTACAGTCTTTATTCAATTAAAGAGCCGCAACAGACGTCAGAGTTAATTACTATACAACTTGTAATGTTTGTGTACTATTGTTATTGATACTGAGGTTATTATACTTTGACACACATTCTTTACATATTTTTATGTTTTATTCCACTACACAGACAGGGTCCTAGTGAGACGCAAAGCGCTAGTGAACCCAAGGAGGAGGAACCTAGTGTTAAGACACTCTGTTCCCATCAAGACTGAATTTGAAGCAATTCATGTTGAGTGGCGGAACTCAACGTCGAAGTCAGTGAAATAAATATAAATGAATATTAAGAAATTGTGAATATGAACAAATATAATTTCTTAACTTTTTGCATGACCTATTATAGCTTTCTAATAAATGGAATATTAGATACAAAAAAAATATATTTTTTAATCTTACCTGAGATTAGTACGTTCAACCAAATAAGCTTTTAACTTTGTGATATTATTGGACATCACACTTTAGCACAGCACTTTTTTATATCAGAATAAAAAAAAAGTATTTTACAAAATAAAATAATTTTAAAATATATTTTGATACTTATAAATAATTCTATTACGTGTTCATCGCAACCTTTCAAATAATACTCTAATGAAAACATAATATTTTTCACATTTTAATTATATTTGTATTTCTTGCTGATATTGTTACTGATATATCACCTTGTATGAAATTACCACGAAATAAAAAAAAAAACATTACGTAACGTAGTTGACCATTGACTGATCTGGGCTGTAAGCGCGATGGTTGCAGGTTCGAGTATCGCTCTTCGGCTCTTATATAATTTTCAACATTTATAAAGTGTTATTCCACTCTTAGTGAAGAAATATTTAAAAAAAATTGTTACAAACGAAACGAGATTTAGACATGCGCATTTTAATACTAAAACGCTCTGACCAATTACTTAAACGTTTAAATTAGTTTACTTTTCCCACTGCTGATACTGCAAAGCGCAGCGTTGGGTTCAGCCAACTTAAGACGCCGTTTTCAGAGTAGACAACAAGTACTGTTAAGAAACTTCGGACCCTTTAGGTCAGTAAATAAAAAAGTCTAATTCAAGCGGGCGAAGCCGCAAAGCAGTAGCAGTTAATACGAGTATGCTAATGATTTAAGTTTTCTTAAATCATTAGCATACTCGTATTAATTGCTCTGTTTTGGTTCGTTTTTTTGCATGAAAAGTATTTTTAAACAATTGTATATTTAAAAGGACCTAAAACATTTTAGTTACAAAAAAATAAATGTTTTGTTTAATTCATTTTTATAGTCTGACATCAGTTTAGTTAGAGACACTTACGTTTTTAGAAAAGAGGTCTGTCGTAGCGCTGGGACGCCGAGAGATTGTAAACCCGACAGGTCGTGGGTTCGATGCCACGTTAGACGACGTGACGTATTATTATAAAAACTGTCAAGTGCGAGTGCGACTCGACCACTGAAGGTCCCGGACCATTTTCAGGATTATCAATGGGAAGTAAAACGTGCACTCGTTTTAATATGAAATACAAATACAACTTTCTAATAATTTTATATCATTTTATATCATTTATGCAAAACTAACGCAGTCAAAATGTACAAACGCTTGAATATATTTTTTTCTCCATTTTCTATGAAATTCGCCGCATAATCAAAAACAATAGAGTACGGGATACCTATGCCGTGTGATTCCGGCTTAGAATAGGATCACCCTGGTACTGATGGTGTCGTAAGAGGCGACTAAAGTGCGTGTGGTAGAGTCACGTTGCCAGCAATGGCAACACGCATGGGCAGACTCGACCGGATTGTTACCACCCCCGGCATTTAAGACCGGCGTTAAGTAGTGGCTTTGGCCACTGCGTTTCACATTAGGTAATGCCGGGCCACGGTGCCCTTCTGTAGCTCCTCTGGAGTTACTCGGGGCTGTGGGCGACGGTAATCACTTACCACCAGATGACCCGTACGCTCGTTTGCCGTCTTTTCCATAAAAAAAAATACTTGGCGTGCATGTGAAATTTGGTGCAACGTTAGTATTTCCATTGACATACATTGGTAAAACAGGTACGGAACCTTCGATAGGCGTGTCTCACTCGCACTTGACTGATTATTTTCACTAGACTGATTATTTTTACTACTAGATAGCTTGTTCGGTATTTTCAAATCGCTCGATGCATGGTTTGTTTTAGTAATAACCTATTTATTATTATAGTAATATTATTTTGATTTGTTTTTTTATAACTTTAGGTGATTTTTTTACATTAATTCACTGTATATTTATGTATAATTATTACCTTTTTTAGTATTGGTTGAGGTTATCGTGTTACAACGTGAGTGTTAGAGTCATTAATGGAGGAAGGCTAACATCCCATTAATGGTTTTAACTTTCAGTGTAATCCACTGTGTTTGTGGATAAAAAGAAAGGTAAAAACTAATTATAAATCTTTTATCAATCAGGAACTGAACCAATAACCAACTTGAGCCAGGTAAGTCTTTACCATGTAAACTTATATGAAGTTGATTCATACAAGAAATAAAATATAATAAAGTATTTACCTATATATATTTTAATAATTTTACTATGTTTTAAAGTGTTATTTCACACTTAGGACATAAAATACTAAATTGAAATTTAAAAAGTGTATAAAAATTTTGAACGAAGCAGGAATGAAGGATTTTAACCCGCGCCTCTGGAACGGTTTTCCAGAGGCGCGGGTTCAAATCCTGTTTCGTTCAAAATTTTTATACGCTATTAAAATTTATTTTTTTTATATATATTTTCTTATATTCATGTAATGTTAGTTTCTACTCGTATATGACAATCGATGCTTGTAATAATAGATTAAACAATTACTCCTAGTACAGTTAATAGTTATTTGTTGTGTGAATCATTTGTATGTCAGCCATGTCATATCAGAGGAAAGTTGAGAACTACTGTTATGACACTTTGTTCCCATTAGGACACTAACACAATGTGTTGAATGGCGGCACTGAACACCTAGCTTTGCTTCGTTACCAAAGTCAGGAATTTAAAATATTACAACTTTCTTTGCCTCGAGCGAGAAATGAACTATTAAGTGATCGTGTTTAAATGGCACGTGCGCCCCTGCGCCACGACAGACCTCCGTAAAATGTATAAAACTACATTTTACATCTATATATTTTATTTCACCAAGTGGGAATTGCATCCACAACCACCGCGTTGACACGATATGACGCTGCGCCACAAAGGCGAAAACACAAACATTTATGAACAATAAATGATAAATTATTTAATTTATTACATTAGATGTTGTTTACGTGTTTTTTTTTTCTTTGACGAAACTATTCGGACGATAAATTTTTATTGACCAGAAACATACCTATTAATTAAAACATATTCCTGCAAAGTCATGAATTAAACTGTATATTATACATTTTCAATATTCTTAGGTATAAAATACTGGTGAATACAAGGTGACTGTCTAAACAAGTTTAGTGCCCTGTCGTTGATGCGCGCGTAGTGAGTTCAATTCCCATTCGGGAAATTAACTTTTGATGTTTTTACTCAATCGTTATTGCAACGAGGCGAAGCGAGGCGTTGAGTTCCGCCACTTAACACGCAATGTTTGCAGAATTCCCCATTAAGTGTGTTAGTGTCTCAATGGGCACAGAGGGTCTTCTCACTAGGTTTGCAGCCCTCTCTGCCTACCCGGATATGTGGAATACAGCGTGAAATATAGAAGTTACGTGATATACTTTAGCCTTCACTCTATAAATGGAGTATTTAAAATAATAAATTTAAAAAAAACAATTCAATTCAAACCAGTCGATTCTGAGATTCGAACATTTAACCAAACTAACCCTTCAGCTTTATACTAATAATTAAAACAAGTATTTAGAACTGTCTAGGCGCAGGGGCACAAGCGTTGTGACTAGATGCAATAACAAGTTGTGAGTTTGTTCCCCACTTGAAGAAATGATATATTTAACATTTTCATTTCTTCGCTCTGGTACATGGGAAAGAGCGGCGTTCAGTTTCGCCACTCAACACGCAATACCTCGAATTTGCCATAAAGTAAGGATCGGAAGTAACGGTCGTAACACAAAGTTCAACACCACTCGTGAAGGTCTATCAAGGTCTAACATTTTCTATTTTGTCTATCATCAAATGTAGAACTTATAGTCAAAATATGAATAGTTTTTCAAGAGTCTACAACATGTCGCGGTAACACGCACGCCCGTGCCCCTTCACCACAGTAGACCTCCTTATTATTTTTATTCCATTGTAATATATGTATCTACTCTTCGAAATTAGTAAATTCGTAAAAATAAGTTAACAACCCAAATAAACGTATTTAATATGAAACGAGAAATAGGATTTATATGAAACGAGAGTCACATCTGCAACGATCGACAAGAACTACAAGAACTTTGTCAAGATGACTTACAGTGTTTTTTTTTTATTTTTAATATACTTATTTAATTTTAAACATATTTTGCTTATTCCTTAATTGACATTAAATATCCTTTAAAATTGTACTTATCAGGTAAAATCTTAATTTTATTTCAGTTAAAGTAAATGCAACGCAGTGTAATAATAAACGCAGCTATAAATTAAATTTAAATTAATGCATTACAGGAAGATACAAAGTAATTAGTATGTACATAAATTTCTTCACAACAAAAATCATTTCATAAATCAAATTAACTGTTCAATTTCAAGTTTGACTTTTAAAATACAACAATCCTAATAATGAGACCTGTCGTGGCGCAGCGGCACAAGCGTGTGACTGTAGCCGACAGACCGGTTGTGGGTCGATCCCCAGTCGAGTAAATAAAAAAAATAATATTTTCTATTTAAATATTTAAAGTTTTCATCAGCCTTGAGTTCTGCTACTCAACACACAATGCCTTAAAATCGGTGAAAAGTGGAGAACGGACGTGGAACGTAGTGTCTTAACACTAGGTTCCTAAGTTTCCCCTGCCTACCCCCTCATGTACGGGATACAGCGTGAAGCTGAGTAGAGTAGAGTAGAGTAATTATCGTAATAAATTTAATTTGAAAACCTTAGATTTCGCGATAAATATATAAAAATATATAGAAAAAATATAAATAGTATAAATAATAACAGAAACAGTAATCTGTTCTTATTACTTTTAAAAGCAAACATTTAATAAAGCTAAAGCGCACAAATCTCATTACTTCGAATTTCACGGGGATCGAACCCACAATATAAGATATTTAAACATTCCGTTACTAGAAGACTAACTAATTAATAGATCATTTTCTCGATTCTGAATCGATCCCATACACCATCGCGCACTTTTCAGTCGCACACTACACGTCGTGCGCCACGACAGGCCCCGAATTTACAGTCTATGTAAATGAATTTGTGGTCAACCACTAGTGTAGTAATAAATATCCAGGCGTCGCTTTTTACCCGCTATAGAACAGTTATTTGTTGGAATATAAGGAGTTGTTAGAGATCGTATATAAACATTTTTCTACTTAAAATGTGAAATATTTTTTTTATTTAATAAATATACTATATGCAGAGGTCGTGTTGCCGGCGGTAACTGTATTACAGTCGTACCTCCAACGTGATATTATAATTAAAACACTGAGTTAAAACATATTTTTACAGAACTTGTAATATTTTAAAGTAAATTTCACAGTTAATTATCATTTTTGAGTTCCGCCACTCAACACGCAACGCCTCAAATTTGGTGGAAAGCGGAGAACGGAAGTAGAACGGAGTGTCTTAACACTAGGTTCCCATGTTCCCTTTGCCTACCCTGCCATGTGCGGGATACAGCGTGAAGCTGAGTAGAGAGCACTTCCCATGGAATCCTTGAGGTATTGCGCATTGATTAGTACTAGAGCGAAACGTATTAAATAGCTCATTCGTCATTCTACCGATTGGGGATAAAACCCAGGAACTGTTATGTTTTCAGTCACACGCTTGTAGCCCTACATTAGGATGAGACTTAAATATTTTTGTGTTTATTAATTGAAGTAATACATTTTATATAATTTAATATATCGCGGCGTTGAAGTTTGCAGTGATGAAAATTGTACGAAAAGCGCGAAATGAGTTTCCCTCTAGGTTCTAAAAAATTAGACAGAATGTGAGAAATGAGGTTCTCTTGATGGTTTATACGCCTTTATCGATTTATTATTAATGGTGGTTGTGAATACGTGGTACAATTTTACCTTTACCTTTACCTTTGTAGACTTATGTATCACACGTTTTGTTTGTGCTCTGTCATCGATCTAACAGATAACGCGTATTCGGTGTTTTTCATATTTATTTAGTAAAGGTATAAAAACGTACCAACGGTAAAATATTTTTGCTATTTTTCCACATATCCTTTTTTCAACATTTAAGCATAAACATTATTTATATTAAAACATTTCTTAACTTTATAGATCTCATTCAATATTATTTTTTTTAGCTTGACACTGTATCCTGCATTTAACAGGATCCATTTTGGTTAAAACATTTCATTTTCCACTTTCTAGCGAATTTACGAAGCTTTACGTCTTAAGACGGGGGATTTAACTCAAATACTTCATTCCAAAGGACTTAACTTAAATTTTTCCTGCGAGTAGGAATCGAACCTACGATGGTCATGTTTACAGTGGCACTATGCTAGGTATGACTTATACGTTAATTTATGTAGTAACAGGTCGATGCAGCAGGCGCGCTGCGGAGTCGGTGGTTTAATTACGTACAGTGTTCGTGCGAACTAGGAGCTTTCTTGATGATATGTGATGTCAAATCATCTTTACAAAAGTGTACCCTTTAAATATCTATGAGCGAAGATTTATATCAAAATATTAGCAAGTTGATGAATTATTTTCTTTTATTTTTTTGTTTTTTATACAATTATATTTTTTTAGTTGTTCACTGCATCCCGTGCATAGCGGGAAAGTTACAGGGTAAGCAGAGTGGATCAGGGAACTAAGAGTTAAGGCACTCCGATCTTCACTTTGCCGTGTAATCCCGGCTTAGAATAGGATCACCCTGGTACTGATAATGTCGTAAGAGGCGACTAAAGTGCGTGTGGTAGAGTCACGTTGCCAGCAATGGCAACACGCATGGGCAGACTCGACCGGATTGTTACCACCCCCGGCATTTAAGACCGGCGTTAAGTTGTTGTCGCTCCTGTAGCTCCTCTGGAGTTACTCGGGGCCGTGGGCGACGGTGATCACTTACCATCAGGTGACCCGTACGCTAGTTTGCCGTCTCTCCCATAAAAAAAAAACTTTCATTCAGTTCAGTCATTGCGTGTTTTGTGGCAGACCATAACGCCATCCTTTCTCGCGCCTTCAAAGCAAAAGAGAGTGCAAATATTAAATATTTTATTGTCAGTAATAGGAATAGAACTCACAATCTGTCTGTTAACAACAGCCGCACACTAGAGCCCCTGCGTCACGACAGGTCACTTATATAGAAATAGTATATTTAATCACATTTTTATAATATATTTCTGAAAAGTATATGTTAATGAACAAGATAGTCTCATAGCGAGCCCGCGTTGGCCGCCGCGCGAGGAATACATAAAGAGTAATATATGAGTAAGCTAATACTATATGCAATACATGAGCTGTGTGTCTCCTTAGAATTGTAGTCTTATCAACTATATTAAATATGTATGAACTTGTTATTTATCATAATTATATTTCTTAGTTTATATTTGATAGTTTTTTAAAGTTCTTAAAGTTTTATTTTATAGGATAAGACGAATAAAACTTTTAAAAAAAAAATGGAATATTTTACTTCTCCGTAACATAAAGTAAATAATTTATTACAAGCGTATAAAAAATCTGACGTAGCTGAGTATAGTGGGCAGAGCACTCTGAGACCGCTTTCAAAAGGTGCAAGTTCAAATCCTGCTACATCCCAAATGCTGTGTGATCCCGGCTTAGAATAGGATCACCCTGGTACTGATGGTGTCGTAAGAGGCGACTAAAGTGCGTGTGGTAGATTCACGTTGCCAGCAATGGCAACACGCATGGGCAGACTCCACTGCGTTTCGCATTAGGTAATGCCGGGCCCCGGTGCCCATCCACCTTAAAAGACGGCAACGCTCCTGTAGCTCTTCTGGAGTTACCAGCTCGTAACGCTCGTTTGCCGTGTCTCCTCCATAAAAAAAAGAGAAAAAAAAATTGTATAGTATAAAATAAAGTAAATTTAGTCTTGTTTTAGGGTCCCATATCACAAAGGTAAAAGCGGAATATCTATAGGACCACTTGGCCCGCATATGGAGATAAATTATAGAAAATGTTTAAGTGTATCATTTTCTGGAGAACGAATAAATAAGCCTTTACGCTTCTTATTACGCTACACACACACAATATGTCATTTGGCTGATGAATAATTGTAATGGGAACTGGGAGACTTAACACTAGTTTCTCTAGTTCTCTCTGCCTAGCCTACTATGTCTGGGATGCAGCGCGTAGCTTATAACGGCAGGTGACAGTACAATAATATGGGATCGTTGTGCTGATCTAATGGTGAAGCCCAGGACATCAATAGTGGACTCAACTCGTAAGAAGTAAGTAAGTAAGTCACTATTGTAGCTCTTGGTGGAGTTCAAATATCGTTTACTTAATTTATTTTTGGATTGCACGTACCAGAATTTTTTTTTTTTGCCGTGTGATTCCGGCTTAGAATAGGATCACCCTGGTACTGATGGTGTCGTAAGAGGCGACTAAAGTACGTGTGGTAGAGTCATGTTGTCAGCAATGACAACACGCATAGGCAGACTCGACCGGATTGTTACCCCGGCATTGAAACCGGCGTTAAGTAGTGGTTTCGGCCACTGCGTTTCGCATTGGGTAGTGCCGGGCCCCGGTGCCCATCCATCTTTAGGACCGGCAACACCTTTGTAGCTCCTCTCGTGCTACACAGGGCCGTGGGCGACGGTGATCACTTACCATCAGGTGACCCGTACGCTCGTTTGCCGTGTCTTCTCCATAAAAAAAATATATTAGACATTTTAGTTTATACAGATAAGAATTCCTATTGTATATTTTCATAGGTTTCCGCTGTTTTGGTACGCAGAGGGAACCTGGGAATGTAGTGTTAAGACAGTCAATTCAATTTCTCATTTTTACCTGAATTTGAGGCATTACTTGATGAATTGCGTAATGAAAATATGAAATATACATTTTAAAAATATTCAATATATTACACTCTCGCGGGGCGCCGAACGCACCTGTCGACACGAGAAACCGCGTCGCGTCTATAATATCAAACTTGTGTCCCTGTGTTACAAATGGCTCGATGTAGATATGCTGTGGCAGTTATGGGTTCGACTTTTTACGGGGAAATATATTCATTCATCATTAATATCATTATTATATTACAAGAGCCTTAACTATATTTAGGGATGGGGAAAATGTATCATTGCTGCGTGAGCTTACAATTTTATGGTATGATGATGTGATTTTGGTAAAGTACTTAATTAATAATTTGTGTATTTGATCCCGGAGGATGCGTGAAGAGTGATTTAGAGGATGGATGTTTGCACCAAATTTACGGTAAACACAACTGCACGATTTTGATGATACAGCGTGAAGCTGAGAAAAATAAATATTACAGCTTTAGCAAGCTCACACAACCATCCTGTTCCGACTCAATTATAGATCAGAACTGAAATCATCCGTATTAAAATATTCATGCAGAATCTTGAGAAAATTGCTTTTAACCGGAAGTGCGCGGACTAATAACACTTCGATAACGTTTACTTATGGTTATTCCACTAACAATTTTCTTCCAATTTTCTTCTCTTCTCAGCTTCACGCTGTATCCTGCACGAGGAAGGGTAGGCAGAGGGAACCTGGGAACCTAGTGTTAAGACACCCCGTTCCACTTCCGTTCCCCACTTTTCACCGAATTTATTCGAATTTTAAAATATTAATTGAAAATATATATGTATTCAATAAGAAAGTTAATAATTAAGAAGTATCAGGGGAAAGATAAACTCTATAGGATATCTGTCTGATCTCAAAGGAATGTAAAATTTATTTTCTTTACTTTGAAAACAATAATAGTTTTGAAGTCACTTTATCTCGCGTAGGCAGGAGGAAACTGAGAGTACGTACTCGCGACGGTTAAGGCTTCGATTTCCACGATTATATATATATATATATATATATATATATATATATATATATATATATATATATATATATATATATATATATATATATATATATATATATATATATATATATATATATATATATATATATATATATATATATATATATATATATATATATATATATATATATATATATATATATATATATATATATATATAATAAATTACTCGTCTTGAGGCTGGCTCGTCGGGGCGCTGATTTACAATGGTTCATTATCTCGCTCTGGTTAAAAAGTAAAGCGCGGATTTGAGTTCCGCCACTCAACACCCAAAAGTGATGAACTTTTGCACATCACCTATTAAAGGATAAGGGTACTAGAGCGAGGAACGAAAATATTAAATATTCATTTTATCAAATGGAAATGAAGCCTTAACCGTCGCGAGTAGGTACTCGCTTGTCCGCCAAGAAAATATTCGATAGTTATTAGGATTCATTCCAAAAGGTGTTGGTTATTTCTTTATTGCATATAGCAGGATAGGCATTGGGATCTTAGTATCAAACATACTGTTTTCTTCGTTTCGTCCAAATCTCAGATTGAGAGTTAAGAGGTGGAACTGAACATCGTGCTTTGTATTTATATTAAATATTAATTTACTTTATTACGCAATTGAGGCTTGTCGTAACGCAGGGGAACAAGCATGTGACTGTATACGCGGGTTGTGGGTTCGATCCCCACTCGAGGAAATGCAATGTTTAATACTTTCAATTTGAATATTTAATGTTTTTATTTCTTTGCTCTGGTAACAAATCAAAGCGCAGCGTTGAGGTTGATGTTATATATAGATTAATTATAAATTTTATTTTACCTTCTAAAATATAAAATATAAAATAGTAATTTCTATTTTAGAATTTTCTATTTTTCTATCTTTATTTACATTGTAAGTTCTATATTTATGACACATTTTATAACTATAGGTCAATAATTCAACACTCAATTTTAATGTCTCAACACTAGGTTTCCTTTTCCGAAAAAAATCCCTTAAAATATTGTAATTGTCAAAACAAAATACATTTATTCGATGTCAAACCGGTCCGTCCTCATCAGCTTATTTATATAGACTCAGCTCGCAGACGCAGGCTCAGAGAGACAGAGAGAGATGTTTGTAACCCTTTTATTTTTAGATGAAATATTTTACATAATACATGAAAATATTTTTATTTATAATTAAAATTGTGTTTAAATCGTCGGCTCAGTTTCGCTTAGGTGTACTAGCTAATTGCATATTGCACAAGTTCTTAGGAGAGGCGAAACGTAAAAGTTTTTAGTTTTTATGACTTGTCTCTTTTGTTAAATATGAAAGTAATAATATGAAGGTTTATTTTCTTTTTTCTAATTTATTTTCTATGCTCTTTGATGCTAAAAACATACCGAAAAACTTTTACACAAAATAATATCTTTTCTTTTTAATATTCATAAGCAATCAATTTCTATCTTGGAATACGGATGGACTAAGTAAACCCCTATACTCACCATCGTTAACCGCATCGTTACGCCTAAGCGTTTCTGTCAGTCAATCAGTAACGGAAAGGTTTGATATACTCGTATGTAGATGCATGCATCCTGAATTCGGCGGAAATGAAAGAGTCTGACTGGGAACGGATTGTCTTAATATTTTGTTGTTATTTCTTTGGTTTACATCAGGGCTGCGGCTCATCTCTCGAAGCAAAATGAAACCCACGTACTAAATATTTTTACTTCCTCGTTTTGGAAGCAAAGCGCGGCAACTAAACTGCGCCATTTATCACTCAATGCCACTACAATTTGGTAGAAAATGGAGAACGGAAGTGTTTTAAAGAAAACCAATTTACCTCTGCTAATAATGTAAAAAGCTGAAAAAAGCACGACGACGACACAACGATAATACCCTAAATAAAGAACAAATTCATAACCACGCTGTTTCAGAAGCTGTATTACTGTGCCACGAAGGGCTCAACAAATATATAGTCTGTATAGCAAAATATATTAGATTTTTTTACTTGCATATATCATCTTTCTAACGTTAATCTAAAGCCTTGGACACTAACCACTTACTATTACTTCCAAATTGAAGTCTACAAGAATGGTAACACTCAGCGGCTGACGTCATGTTGAACAAGGAGCCGTCCTTGTGACTTGACAGGGTCAATATCGAATGGAGTCTATCATTTTATTATCTTCTTCTTCTTATTTATTATCTTCTTCTTTTTTATTACAAAAACCAGCAGTTTAGCAGTTCACTCGCAGCTTTGCCAGCTTAAACAAAATAATTCTTATTTTACTTTTGTTGCGATTTTGTCCAACAATAAAATTGATAGAATTAATTAATTATTATATATGAATTGCTTGTAGTAAAAAATGCATTTAAATCGGTTCAATCATATTAAAGAAGAGCGTGAACAAACGCTCAGACAAACAGACAAAAAAAGAATAAAATTAATGTGTTGTATTAAATTATAGTAAGTACATTAAAATTTTCTTCTCTCCATTAACATTCCGCGATTGATTTCTAATTAATCCGAATCCGAATGGCTCTTTAAGACTATATTCTACTCGGAGGACTCTAATATTTAATATGTTCAAATGAAATATACAATAATTTAATTTTTCAATCTTTAGCCATTTTTCTGAGTAGCAGAAATTTATAAAAATCTGCTGTACCAAGCGTATAAGAATTTTATCTTAGTTTAGTGGAAACCAATGGCTTACCTGGTCAGAGCGCTTGGACAGTTTCCAAGAAGCGCGGGTTCAAATCCTATTTCGTTAATTTTTTTATACATTTTAAATTAGTATTTTTATTTCCTAAGTGGAAGAACTTTAAAAATTCTAAAAAAATAAGTAAGCTTAATTTTGCGTGTCATATGTTAGGTGCATTCAATAAATCACAATTTACAGTTTCTGTGTGTAATACAATATATGCCTCCAACATTTTTTTTTAAGTAACAGTTATTCGGTCGGTCGGTCGGTTTTAGCAATGGACTCAGAAATAAATCGCTTAAAAATACTTGGAAAATAAAAAAAAAAAAAACAAAAATAAAAATAAAAATAATTTTAGATATCGAGTTCGGTTCTTAAAAAATAATTACAATAGTGTTTACAAAGCTAAATTAGCTGTGAGAGGTTTTTAGCAAATTGAACAAACATTAAAGTTATGAACGTATTACAATAGCACAGTAGAAAGAATCAATGAGAATTGCGTAAAACTATAAAAAATACTATTTGTTTTTTCCATCGAGCCCATTATTTATAATTTTAATTTGAATTTCATCAAACTACACGTTCAGTCTCACGGCCTCACTGTAAGCTCGTGCTAGCGCTCGCATTGCAAGTAGCTAAGCGTCTAGACATAAGCTCTATATAAAGCTAATTTAAGTTTCACTGCACTGTTCAGTTACTAAGCGGTTATGACTGCTTAATAAACTACTTAACTAGACTTCTGTTTTTATTATTGATTTCTATTTTTTATCATCACGTATGTATCTCTCACGTAGGAGTAGATAAAGGGAACTTGGGAACCTAAAGTTACGTAAATTAAGATATTTCTGTTTACTACATTTAACCGAATAAGAGACACTGCTTGTTGAGTAGCTTATCTAACCGCCGATAATAATAAGGCTTAATCTTATTACCAGAGCGAATAAATGAAAATAATAAATATTTCATTTCCTCGGTTAAAATATTAACGTTAAGATAATATTTTTCTCTACATCTTCATATATGGAGAAAAATATTATTTTAACGTTAAATTTCGCTCTATAAAGTTCAAAGTATCCCCGCGTAGGAGTCAATGTAGGTGGAGGTACCGGGAGCGGACAAATTATGTATTCTCTTTGGCCTTTCTGTGACATTTCTTTAGACCCTTGTTTATTAACAGCGTTAACTTAATTAATTTTGGCTAAAGTAAATTTTCCAATGACAGTGTCTACTAGTTAGTTCTCCTTAGTTATTTAAGCTAATTATTTTCTTTAATAACAAACTTTTGATAGATACTTTTAATTTAAATAACATAAACAAAAATGCATTTCAAGTACAATAAGGTGTGACTTAAGATGTTTGAAGACAAGGGTTATATTGCACTCAACCAGAGCTTGGAAGCCATGCGAACAGTCAGTTAGATTTAGCCGGCATCTATCAGACTTCTCTCCTGACTTCGATATGTGTTAGGTCATAACTTTTCCTGCAAGTGGAAGTCGATCCTACAACCATACAGTTACAAGCTTTAGTCAAGTTTGGATGCATCGAACGTAAAGTATTTGTATATTGACGCATTGATGGAAAGTAATATATTATGTAAATTAAAAATTTAAAATAAATGTTTGTAAACCTTTCAATCTCTCGTAACTTTCTTTACGTGTATTACGCATATACACTCTTTAGTCTCTCTATATTTGAGTGCGAGCTCAGTGAAGACCTCGGTTAACTTTAACAGGTAACAGCTTTAATGAAGTTATTTAAAGTAAAAAGTATGTATGTAGAGGACTGTCGTAAGACAAAAAAATGAGGCATTTCCTGTTGAGTAGCGGAACTCGAGGATTATAGATATAATTCTTGTTAGAAAAACTATGATATTACCCAATCGGATGAGCTATTAATATTTTCATTAATGGCGGCATTAATGAAAATATTTTTGTATTGCAAAGATCAACTTACATAAATTCTTTCGCATAAGAGTAGGGGCTTACTCTAGATAAATTACATATTGTCTTAGCTCCGAGTCTAGATAAAGCCCACAACCATTGTGCTTACATCAAATCATTTAACGTGGTATAGTACCACGAAAATTGGTTTCTAAACGAGTGTAAACTTAAAACATATTGACTAATAACTAAATACTTCTCTAATCAGGCAGGGTATGTAAGTAAAAATAATGAAATTAACATAATTTCTATATTAATTATGATTCAACGTGGTCATTAACCGAGAAAAGAGCTACGTAACTCTCACATAATCCCGGGGAATCCCCAGAGAAGGGAGTTTCTCACGAAAATAATTAAGATGTGATCCTGAACAAACTAATTTAGGCAAAACAAAATGAAATGACTCATTTATGCGTTTAATGCATTGTTTAAACGCAATGCATTGTTTTTAACTTTGATATATCGTACTAATGTTCATTATTTAACTTTGATATATCGTATTTCTTTCAGTAAAGTAGAAAGCTTATTGAAAGCTTCTTTATTATATTCTTCGCCGGCGCCAAAAAATATTGATGCGATATGATTGATAAATGATGATGAAAATTTACTTACACTTTTTTCTTGTGATTTCGTACTACAATTTCTACATATTTTTGCAAGGTGATTTTGTTTCAATGAAAAAGATAAGGCAAACGAGCGACCATCTTGTGGTAAGCGATAGGCGCTGGTCTCACCAAAGCGTTGCCCGAAAATTCAAGCGGCTTTTAGTTTCACACTGTATCTTGTTCATAGCAAGGAAGGTGTAGGGAACCCGGAAGCCGGGTTTTTATTGAAACACGTTCTTTTTTCTATTATTTTCTTGTTCAATTACTATGTTCTTTTTTCTATTATTTTCTTGTTCAATTACTAGGATTTGTACTGACATTAGATAAATGTGTAAGCAATAAAATTATATAGTGAAATGAACTTTTAAGTTATATGTGTTTTATATTTTTCATATAAACGTCCCAATGTTAAGTGAAAAACTTACATACTTTCTGCCTACCTGCTATGTGCGGGATACAGCGTAAAAATATAAAAAACACTATTTATTGCTTTTTCTATTTTAGTAACAGTTTCTTTGATATGACACAATATGAACCCAATATCATCAAACTTCTCGCTCAACCACACTGGCTTACAGCAAGCTCGGACTAGCGCTCGCATCGGAAGTAGCTAGGCGTCTACAGATAAGCTCTATGTAAATCTAATTTAAGGTTCACTGCACTGTTTGGTTACTGAGTGGCTATGGCTGCCTAAAGAGGTTAGATTGATTGTGTTGGGTTTATGACTGAATTCTATATTGTCATAGCTTCACGCTGTACCCTGCACATAACTGGATAGGCCCTAGTGCTGGGGACCTGGTGTTAAGATACTCTGTTCCATCGTTCACGAAGTATATAATGACGCGTTTGTCTACGAGCACTATTTTATGATAATATATTCATATATTATATATTTCAAATGTAAATAATTTTAAAACCTTTCACATTCGCGGAAATTCTCAAGCATTGCATTTTGAATGGAATGGAATGTTGTGGGTTCGATTTTCGGTCGAAAAATATTTGAATAAAATATTTAACTTTTTTGTTTCCTCTCGCTCTGGTTAGGAGGCAAAACGCGGTGTTGAGTTCCGCCAATCAACTTTCAAAGGACTGTTCTAACACTAAGTTCTCAACATTCCTTTGCCTGCCCTGCCATGTGCGTTAGACAGCTTGAAGCTATTTCCAAAGTTCATTCTATTCTTCAACGACTTTTCTTATTATATGGTAGATATTTTATTAATGAGATCAAAACAACTGCTCAAGTGGCTTCCAATTTACTAATTTATTGCCATTAACGTTTATATCATCATAAGAGCGACCCCAGTTTACCCCGAATCATGAAGACATTATGTGAAGTGGCGGAACTCAACGCCGCGTGTTGCTTCGACACCAAAGCGACCAAATGAATCAGGAAAATATGAAATATTTAATTCCTGGTATGGAAATATAAACCACAATCTGTCGCGTTTACAGTCACGCGCTTGTGCCGCTGCGCCACGACAGGCTTTATGAAATATTAAGATATTATCATGAAATAATAGAAAATATATTTTAAATAATAAGCTTTCTAGATGTTTTAGGGTCTGAGGTATCACAATGAAAGAGGGAACCTCCAGATTGCTTAGAGGTAGAAAGAGGAAATTAATATCCAATATTCAAATTTACGATCCTTTGTGGCACAGAAGAAATCTAGCTCTTAATCAAACTTAAACTTATTATAAATTTTCGAATGATTTTTTGATAACAATATTTTGATTAATAGTTTGTAAAATAAATTTACTTGGGGCAAGGGTCGTTTGTCCCCACGAATACTGGAATGGATAATTGAATCGATTTATTACAATTCATATTTAATATCATACAATTTACCGTCGTGACGCAGTGTGTAGTGGCACAGCGTGTAACCACAAATGTGATTGAGACTGAATGAGCAGTGGATTCTATTCCCACTTCTTCTTCTTCTTCTTCCTGGCATTAATCCCGGCTTGCTGTGCCAGGGTCTGCCTTCCTACTGAGCCTACTCCACTTTGCACGATCTTTAACGTCCTCAGTGGTTAGACCATTGGCTCTCATGTCCTGCATCACGACATCTAACCAGCGCTTCCTCGGGCGTCCGGGAGATCTCACTCCAGGGACAGACATATCAAGGCACTTGCGTCCGACATAGTTCCTAGGCCGGCGCGCAACGTGACCAAACCACCTCAGGCGACGCTCTTGGAGCTTATCCGCTATGTCACGGACTCCAAGACTACCTCGAATGAATGTGTTACGTATGCGGTCAGACCGCTTTACGCCGCACATCCATCTCATCATCTTCATTTCCGTGACACGAAGCTCCTGAGTGTGCCTAGATAATACTGGCCAGCATTCGCTGCCGTATAAAAGAACCGGTCGAACGATGCTCTTATATATCAGCCCCTTGAGTTTGGTTGGTATTCTGCGATCGCAGACCAAACCAGTGACCTCCCGCCATTTGGCCCAGGCAGCGCTTATCCGACCATGAACATCGTGATCGATGCCTCCAGACTCGTGCATAACGGATCCGAGGTACCTGAACTTTTCCGACTTAACGGCTGGTTCAGTACCTATATGGATAGGGCTCGAGGCCGGTCTCCCGCAAGCCATGTACTCGGTCTTCGACACATTTAGTTTAAGACCGCCGTTCTCAAGCGTACCATTCCAGAGGTTCACTTTACGCTCTAGTATCAGCCGGTTCTCTTCAACGAGTGCTATGTCATCGGCATACATCATTAGCCACGTGCATAACGGATCCGAGGTACCTGAACTTTTCCGACTTAACGGCTGGTTCAGTACCTATATGGATAGTGCTCGAGTCCGGTCTCCCGCAAGCCATGTACTCGGTCTTCGACACATTTAGTTTAAGACCGCCGTTCTCAAGCGAACCATTCCAGAGGTTCACTTTACGCTCTAGTATCAGCCGGTTCTCTTCAACAAGTGCTATGTCATCGGCATACATCATTAGCCACGGAGGCTGGTCTTGGATGTGAGCCGAGACAGTATCTAGTACTACATTGAATAAGAATGGGCTAAGAGCTGAGCCCTGGTGAACCCCTACTGTAATCTCGAAAGGTATGGTGTCGCCAACAGCAGTCCTAACCATGGAAGCGGAATTGTGATACATATCTTTGATAATCTCAATATAGGCCTCAGGGATCCCTTTCAAACGCAATGCCCACCAGATACACTGACGAGGCACACAGTCAAAGGCCTTCTGCAGATCTAAAAAAGCCACATGCAGAGCTCTCCTCTTTTCCCTGTATGCCTCCATCAAAGTTCTGAGGGCAAAAATGGCGTCCATAGTACCCGATCCAGGCTGAAATCCATATTGAGACTCAGAGACAGTACACTCTCGGCGGAGGCTGATATCGATTATGCGCTCGAAGAGCTTCATGGTGTGACTCATAAGCTTAATGCCCCTATAACTACCACAATCTTGGACACTGCCCCTTCCCTTGTAAATAGGGGTAATAAAACTAAGCCGACACTGGTGTGGCATCTTTCCAGTGTTCAAGATATGGTTAAAAATGTCAGTAAGTATGAGCACACCAAGAGAGCCCAACGATTTCCACGCTTCGATCGGAATTTCGTCAGGCCCCACCGCTTTTCCGTTCTTCATGCGTCGAAGGCAATTCCGAGTTTCGTCAATGGTTATTGGGGCAACAAGTCCGAGGTTAGGCGGTGGGTCGTAATGAAGACTGCACAGATGCTGAGTGTTCAGCAGCTCCTGGAAATAGCTTCTCCATCTCTCCTTCACAGAAGCGTGATTACAGAGCAACGTGCCCTGAAAATATTGGACGCAAAGACATTTTGCGATATCTTGCGTCGCTTTATCCCGGGCATATGACAATTTGTATATGAGCTTCTGCCCCTCCACATTTTCAAGCTTATCATATAATGGTGATAAACTCTCACTGCGGGCTCTGGCTACAGCTTTTTTGCTGACACGTTTTGCTACTATGTACTCCAGTCTGTCTTCAGGAGAGTTGGATTTCTGCCACTTCTTAAAGACAGTCTTCTTTTCACGAATCACCTCCTGCACCTTGTCATTCCACCACCATGTCTCCCTGTCGATGACACGTCCTCCCTTAGAAACGCCAAGAACTCGTCTGCCTGCCGCAATGATTGCTAACTGAGCTCGATCCCAAGCATCCTGAGCAGTCTCGGTGTTAGTCGTAAGATTTCGACTTTTTACCTCTGCTAGGAAGTCGGTCTGCAGCGGTCCATTCAGCAACCACCACTTGATCCGAGGCCTACGTTTCTCGGCTACTTTCTTCTTTGGAGTGACGTTAAAGTCCATGACAAGAAGACGATGTTGGGCCGTCAAGCTTTCACCTGGAATGACCTTACAGTTAGTAACCCTGCCCATATGACACCGTCTGGTCAATAAGTAATCAATTTGCGTTGAGTGGGACCCACTTTTATACGTGATAAGGTGCTGAGGATTCTTTTGGAAGAATGTGTTCACAACGGCCAGATCAGACGCAATACAGGTTCTTAGAATATTTTCGCCCTCTGTATTGCGAAGACCGTATCCAAAACCACCGTGAACACGTTCATACGTGTCTGCAGCCTTACCGACGTGGCCGTTTAAGTCTCCTCCAGCTATAATTACTTCGGTAGACGGTATAGCAAGTAGAACCTCTTCATACTGCTCCCAAAATGACTCCTTTTCGGCCGTGCTACAGCCCGCCTGGGGGGCGTAGGCACTGATTAAGTTTGTGGTAACTCCCTCAATCAGTACCTTTACCCGCATCAAGCGATCGCAGCGACGGTCAACTTCGAGGAGTCCATTCTGAAGCTCTTCAGAAATCACTACCGCCACACCGTTTTTACCAGAAGGTGACCCAGTGTATATAAGCCGGTAACCCTGTCCGATGTTACGGGACTTATTGCCCTTCCAGCGAGTTTCCTGGAGGAAAGCGCACTGGACCCGACGTCTCGTGAGTACATCTGCGAGTTCTCTGCATCGTCCGGTAAGAGAGCCAATATTCCACGTTGCAAAGCGGAGTTTTCGTCTGGGTACTCGCGTCTTTAGCCGTGCCCGTACTTGACACGGTAGCCCTGGCCCACTTGTCGCAGGTGTAGGGCGATGTGCCTGCGCGTCGTTTAGCGGCGACGCCCTAGCCGTACCCATTCTTTTTATTTTCTTTGCCATAAATGTGGCGGTTGGCGGTTTTTAGATGGAGCGACTGCCATCTGACCTCCAAAACCCCTTCACAGGGAAAAAACCGCGGGAAAGAGGGATGGGATTGGTGGAAGTGGGGGAAGGATAATTAGGAGGGACACCACTTTTATGGACTTGATGGAGATATAATAGTGGTGGCTCGAGGATCCGGGGTCGCGTACCCGTATGCCAAAGGACACATATCGGACATTAGTTGTTAAACAATTCAGTCACCTGAGTGGGATTCTATTCCCACTCAGGAGCCTGAATTGTTTAATACTTTAATTATCTTGCTCTGGTAACGAAGCTTTACAAAAACACAACCCGGAAATCAAAGAACGGAAGTGTTTTAATAGAGAACGAAGTAATTTAATATTCGGTTCGTTGGTGTCCCGTGTCTACTATACCTCGTACGGGAGACAGCGGTAAGGTAGAAAATATAACAAATATAAATTATGGCTATCAGTAAGTTTTTTGTATTTTTACTTTGAACTATTTTCAATAATGTACAAGAAACTATTTTGTAGTAAAAGATACACTATATATACTACTATAGAGATCAATCATTCCTTATATTTTGTTGTTTTTTGTCTTCTTTTTAAGAAAATCATATAAATTGTGTATTCATCAGAATCAAAAAATTAACTTTTCATTTAAACTTCCAAACAAGCTCGTAAAGTTATTTAGACTGATCGATATCCGTTCTCAAGGGGACCGTCTATTTGCGTAACAATACGATATTACCAACATATTGCCTCTCAGGGGTCGAGAACTGGAACTCAGTAACAATCCAAATTACTTGTTTATGCTTATTGAAACCCCTGAATAATATATAACCCCATATATATCATAATGTTTATATATGTTGACAATTAAAGCTTTTATAAAAATTATGTTTTGTGTACGTTGTTAGGTAACTAAAGTTACATGAATCAGATGTCTATATCATAAGTTAAAGAGTGTCGTAGCATAGTGACATAGCGGCAGACTCCACGGTTGCTGGCCCCCATTTCGGGGCATGTAATATTTAATAGTTTAATTTCTTCGCTTTAATAATAACACAAAACGCAGTGTAAAATTCCGTAACCTAATACGCAATACTCCTAAAATTCGGCTCTACGTGGAGAAAAGAGTGCCATTAGGTTTCCCCTGCACACACCAACATAAATAAAACAAATAAAATCACTGCTATTTTATAAAATATTATATTTTTATTGAAAATTCTGGAAGATTGTTTGAACGAAAAACAAAATATTTCTGAAGTCGGTAATCATTATTTCATATTAAAAAGATTCTTTTATTTATATTATATTATTGAATTAAATAATGTATTGTAAAAGACATATTTTAAATTTATATAAAATATATTAGTTTCTTCATTTCGAATATCAAATCAGGGACGAATTGACGGTTAATTTCGACTCTTTATTATTTTAAATAATAAATAAAAGTGCAATAATAATAAAAAAGCCTTTTTTTTTCTAAATAAAAACAAGTACACTTACTAAGTTACAAATTAGTATTTCAAGTATTTTATATCTAAAACATTTTTACATAAATATTATTTCTTAGTATAGTAGGCAGACGACACCTGAGATGTTATAACACTTCCGTTCTCCATTTTAACAGAGGAAATGCGGCGATGCGTGAGTGACAGAGTGTATTACCACAAAGTTCTTCTTTCTTCATATCATACCAAGAAAGTGATAGCGTAAAGTTGCTGTAGTTGTACAGGTTTGAATCTAATTTGAATTATGAGTATGTAAATAGGGTATTGGCATAAAGATAAATAAGACAAGCTCAAACATGTGCCTGTCACGTGACGGTTGTGGGTTTGATTTCCGCTCGAAAAAAATATATAAATAAAAAAACGCTAAAATGTTCAGTGTTCCTTGAGGAGTTCAAACAGAGGTATTCTTGAAAATCCTAGAGTTACGTCATTATAAAGGGGTTTTTCTGTCCTTAAATACATGCAAGCTCACAGACGATAGTTATAATTTAAAATATATAGTTAGTTAGCATTACTCTTAAATATTCATATCACATCACGGACTCAATACAATTGAAACATGAATATTAATACTTGCAAAGTGTGAAAAACCATGCAACTAACAAGCCTATTGTGCCGGACACGCGATACCTATATTGTACACAATGTTGCAAGACTTGGACTCTATTAAATACCCACTGATATTATAAAGCTGAAGAGTCTGTTTGATTGAACGCGCTAATCTCAGTGACTGATATTTACTAATTGATGAATATTAATTAATTTTAAAACTTGACTGAGGACTGAGGCCTGTCGTGTCGCAGGGACACAAGTGTGTGACTTTAAACGTGATAGGTTGTGTGTTTGATCCCCACTCGAAGAAATTAAATATAACATATTTTCAATTTAAATATTTAATGTTTATTTCTTTGTTTATTTTTCTATTTATATATTTAATGTTTATTTCTTAGCTCTGGCAACAAGGCAAAGCGCGGCATTGAGTTCCATCACTCAACATTCAATGCGTCATACGTATAGGTTCCCAAGTTCCCTCTTATCTACCCTGTAATGTGCAGGATACAGTGTGAAGCTGAGTTAATGAATACTGTTGAGGCAGCGGTGAGTGCCTGGTGGCTCAATACTGTCGCTCAACACGCAATGTTCCGAATTTACAAACAGAGAGAACCGGAGTGTTAAATATTACGCTTCCTCCAATCATTACTATACAGGAAATAACGTCAAGTTTCTTTTTTGTATATTTATTTCATTTAATTTCAAATGAAGTTTAAGCGAGTCAAGTGCGAGACGTGCTCAGAGCAATAAGCCCGGCCACGTTAATTACGACTCCTACGAGTACTTACATGTGACGCGACGCGACGTGTCGACAGACTAATTGAGATATTTTCTATATCTGAGACCTATCTCATTACACATCCCTGTTTTATATGACTTAATGAACTAATTACTATAAAGTATCGTTCGCGGGTCTCCAATTAAACGGTCATTTAATATAACTGACAAGAAAAGTTTAAAGTAACGTTTTAATAAACGATTTATATTGACGTTCGTTATATTATTCTTGTCGCTAATACTTGTATATTGTTTTTAATTAATTATTACAAAGCAAGATGAGGAAAATTGTCAGGTTAATTTTATAATGACACTAACATTAAAATTATCACGAGATGAAACACACCGTTAAAAATTGCATAAAATTAAGAATTTTTGTGGACATGCGTAATACTTTTTATAAATTATAAATAATGAATAAAAATGTAATAATAATGCAATAACTTTATATTTTCTAAATAAAAACAAGTACATTCACGAATTTATAAAACAATCTTATATCTAAAATTTTTTATATATATATATATATATATATATATATATATATATATATATATATATATATATATATATATATATATATATATATATATATATATATATATATATATATATATATATATATATATATATATATATATATATATATATATATATATATATATATATATATATATATATATATATATATATTATTTCTTAGTGTAGACAGAGGGCTTAACAGGAGGACTTAAGAAGTTATAACACTTCCGTTGTCCATTTTCCTCAGAATTGAACAAGAACGAGGAAAAAGAAAAATCAAATATTTTATTATTTTAATTGGAAATCGAACCCACAACCTGTCGCTCTTACAGTTTCACGCTTGTACCATTGCACCAGCTTTTTCATTTATTGTTATTCCATAAAAAGTATTTCATGTGCTAGATCCATATTTTTTAATCGACATTTCCGCTGATTATACGATCATCTAAAATTTATTCTGTTTCCCACAAACCGTACAATTTTCTAGAGAAATCAACACCGCTTTGTGTCTATCAGGGTGAGTAAATCAAAATATTCTAAATTAATCTCTTCGTTTCTTCAGCTATACAATATTTCCCGCACATGGCATTACATTGCAGGAAGTGAGAATTTGAAACACTACTGTGTTTAAATAGTCCGTTCCTATTAAGTAACCTTTGTTCCCCACTTTCCGTCCGATTTGGAGCATTGCGTGTTGAGTGACGGAACTCTATGATGAAGAAATAAATTCTTTATACTCATTCATTCATAGCTTCACGCTGTATCCCGCACTAGGCAGGGTAGGCAGAGGGAACTCGGGAACCCAGTGTAAAGACACTCCGTTCCTTTCGAATTCGAAATTCTTTATAGTGATTAGATATTATACTTTATGTTTGTGCCAAATCTAAACGATTTTAAATCTACAGTATTCATAAAATATGTGAGCTAAAAGGTAAATTTACATCTAAATAACTTTGGTACTTTTAAAAGGGTTTTTCGTACAAAGCTTAAAATCGTATGGAAATTCAATTTACTAAACTTTAAGAACATGTGAATATAAATGAGGGCGTCATGGGCGCAGTGGTACGTAGCGTGTGACTGCAAACACAATGACTGTGAGGTCGATTCCCTCTTGGGAAAGGAATTATTTTTTTGGACTAGTAACAAGATAAAGTTCGCCGTTAGGTTCTGCAATTCAACTAAACGTTTTGTAAACTCTACAGTAAGTGTGGGACGGAATGGATTTATACTAGGTTCCCTGAAAAACTGAAAAATATATCTTTTACATAAAAAATCTGAAAATGTTATGATTTTTTTAAAGATAAAAAATAATATGTTAGTAGGTAGCAGCGTCGACGTGTGAATTCTGTATAGTTTATATTATCAATGCGGCCGGAAGTGATTGGTTTATCGAAGCCGCTATATCAAAAATCCCGGGGACTGAGCAGTCGCTCGGGGAGTACCCGCGTTACCTCACTCTATTCTAGTTATATAAAGAATAATGTAAAGGTTTAAATTGATTTTCTTTTCGTAATTTATTTAGGAAAAGTATTAGTGAGATCACCGTGGTGCGGCACAACGTGTGACTGTTATCAAGACGGCTGTGGGTTTCCTTCCCAACAAAGGGAATTAATTAAGTTCCTGATATAAGCAACTGATAATAACTATTGAAAACCCATTGAATGCTACCGCAATTGCTAAATATTTTTTTATTTTCACAAAATAACATCTGGTTGTCGCGTAAGCCTCTCTATCTCTAGGTTTCCTACCCTAGGCAGAGGGAACTCGGGAACTTAGAGTTAACTCACTCCGTTCCCTACTTTTAGCCGAATTTGAGCCTTTGCATATTGAGTAGCGGAACTCAACGCCGTCCTTTGCATTGTTACCAGAACGTAAGCAAAGAAATGAAATCATTTAATATTTAATTTGAAAATATGAAATATATTATTTATATATCATTTCCTGGAGTGGGGACGGAACCCACAACTTGTCGTGATTACCCAGTCACACGTTTGTGCCCATGTGCTACTGATTTATAAATATAATAATTATATAAAAATATATAATCTGTTTATAAAATATAGTTAATATAAAATAAGATGTATATAAATTTGTTAATATTCGCAGCATCCCTGTACCCATCCTAATCCACCGACCAGCGCTATCAGCATTTTTCACACGATCGAATAATAATTTACTAAACTTATTTAGTAAGATAAATCTTCTAACGCGGGGTGTTTGTGTACTTTTACACATGGTTAAATTCCTTTAAATTTTCGCTTCGCTCGTTGGCTTTCACTTTGTTTTATTTTCTTTGTTAACGTTGTGTTTTCTTTTAACTCGTCGACTTTCGAGTTACACGTGAAGTTTCGAGAACTGAGCGGGACGTGAAAAAAAGGAAATGTTGTAGAGTTCCCGCTTCTGCTATATGCGGGACAGAGCACGAAGCATAAATACATATCTTTTAATTGATCAAATTATAGTACTCGTTTTATATAATACTTAAAACAACAAGTAAAACAAAGTCAAAATTCAAAAAGTAAAATCAAACTTGCTACTACCGATATTTTAACAGCAATCTCAGCAAATATCCTTAAGTAATACAATATTCTACATACATAGATATTTAAATTTAAATTATAGAACTTGATATAGTAACTTTAATAATATATGAAGATGTCGTGGTCTGTTGGTTGTGGGTTTGATTCCCACTCGGGAAAATGAAATATAACAAAGATTACTTGAGTTTCATCACTCAACACGCAATGCTTCAAATTCAGCGGAAAGTGGAGAATGAAAATGTCTCAATAGGAACAGAGTATCCTAACATTGGGTTCCCTTAATATGTTATTTTTTTTTAAATAAGTGACATAATCAAAGTCTTTTGAAACCACTCTGATTTTTGAATCACTCGTTACATTTGGAGGTAGGCGGCACTACAGTGCATCGTGTGACTCTGAGGCGGGACCGCAGAGTCTGATTGCAGATGTGATTAAGGTGGTGGTGGTGGTTCGAATCTCGCTAAGAGAAAATTTATTTCATTTTCACGTTCTGTTAAGCAACGCAAAGTGTGGCGTTGGGTTTCACCGCTCAAACTTATCATAAAAATAATCATTGGTCTTATTCATATATATCTGTTGCTTTTACTTGGCAGTCTTTAAAGAGTAATTTCTTAGTATTAAACTATTACATTATTCACAGAACAGGGAACAGAACCATTCGTCGTCGTCGTCGTCGTCTCAGCCGTGCGACGTCCACTGCTGGACATAGGCCTCCCCCAAGGATTTCCACGACGATAGGTCTTGCGCCTCCCGCATCCAGCGGCTTCCGACGATCTTGACCAGATCATCGGTCCACCTGGTAGGAGGCCTGCCAACTGAACGTCCTCTGGTTCGTGGTCGCCAGTCGATAACTTTTTCGCTCCAACGGCCATAGGTTCTCCTTGCTATGTGTCCCGCCCACTGCCACAGAACCATTGCCTGAGTAAAAAAATAAAAATATATAATATTTCTTTTCCTTGAGTGGAAATTGTATCTACAACTGGTCACAGCAGATGTGTTGAGCAAATTATATTCAATAGGTATACCGGGGCTAAGACCGATATTATATCTAGTTCTATCGTTGTGTAAAAATTAAATAAATCATATTTATATTTTTGAATTTAACTAAACTGATAACGAATTCAGCCTTATGAAGTCATTCCAAAATAATTGTATTTCAGCTTCACGGTGTACCAGAGCGAGGAAATGAAAATATAAAATACATTTATTATTCTAGTGGGAATCAAACTCAGAATCGTCGTATTTACAGTCACACGCTTGTGCCCTTGCGCTACGATAGACACCACTGTTTCTTTACAACTTGGCGTGGAGACAACGCGTTTTTTTTTTCTTAGATTAGTTAATACACTGAAAGTTTGAGGTCGCTCTTGAAATTTTTAATGCTAGTTCTGAAAGTTGGCGGTGATTATAAGGTTGTTCTTGTGTCTCTCTTATACGGATTTATTTATGTTGTTTATTTTGGTAGTTTGTTCGAGCAGGTCTGCTTTTCTTGGGGTGAATATTTTATTTGGCGTAATGTATGGAGTAAAAATAGTTTTGCTGGAGTTCTGGAACTCAGAAGGTAAAAGGTGTAAGTAAAGAAAACTGTAAGTAAACTGTAAGTACCCATCTTGCTCAGTGTCATAATTGTACAGGAATCACTTGTCGGTTTTGATTACGCGGTTAATAAAAGTGACAAGCTTAAGTTTGCCTTTATTTGTATTTGCAATTTTATACACACTATAATAAAATAATGCATAAATATTTGTATCTTTTGATTGCGTTTACTTAGAAAAAAAATCTTTATCCCAAGAGACCATACACTTAAATTTTTATGTTAATTTAATTCAGACGATATGATCTTGATATAAATGGTCTTGACAAGCGAGCACGCAGACAACAAACTCATATTTCTTTTTTTAGGTACGGAACTCTAAAAAAAAAGTGAACTAAAAGTAAGAACAGAATCATATATTGCAGTTTTTCTTTGCAAAAAACACTAGTCTGTTACCAAAAAGTTGGTTTTACAAGCCAGTAATACTTTGGTTACATTGTTGCAAGTGAAAATTTCTGTTTGTCGACAAGAAGCCCCTGTAGATGGGAGGGAATGAGGCCGGTACATTATATGATATTCGATCTCTTTTGTTCGCTTAATGGAAGCTACTGATACAATATTATATTAGTATTGTAGTAAACAACAAAAAATATATAGACATATAGGTATTCATTAGACGTGAATCTTATAGCAATTTAAAATAGTTTAGTACATTATTTATTTGTACAAATGATAGGTTATTGAAACGGAAATGGTAACGGAAGTGTCTCTACTGGGACGGAGTGTCTTAACACTAAGTTCCCAGTTCAGTGCATAAATTTGAAAATTACATTATATCTATTAAGATACACTAACCAGAGACACTTTAACTTCACATTAGTGAAGTTAAAGTGTCTCTGGTTGCACGTGCTAACATCAGATACTGAAAGTTAACTCCCTCGAATGAGAAACGAACCAACTACCGTCCTTATTACACATACTGCGTCACTGTGCCATGTCGGCCGTAAAGTCCATTTTTTATGTAAATCTAATCTTTTGATTCAAGTCGCGATCTCCACAAGTAAACAAACACCGACCGGAACTACACAAATACAAGCAATGTTAGTAATTGGGTAAGTTTTAAGACACTCGAATTTAACGTAAATAGAGGGGCTTAATGTTGTAACCCATATTTATGTTTAATATTAATCTGGATTTTCAAATTGTATATTATTTTGGTTATACTTCACTAGGATTATACCCGCGGCTTCGCCTGCTTATTTAAACGAAAGAAATTGAAAATGATAATGATACATTCAGAAGATACAGTGCAAAATGGTTATATTAACTATATATTATTTAGCCTAAACACAAAACAAAAATAGTTTTTCAATTAACACTAGTAGTTCCTGAGATCAGTACGTTTTACCAAACAAACTCTTAATCTCTTTAATATTAGAATAGATATATTTCAATATAAATTTCATATTTTTACATATGATATATGTATATTGCAAGAGACCACAACAAGGAAATAGAAATATTAAATATTTCGTTTATTCGAGTGCACATAGAACCCACAACCTGTCACGTAAAGATTCGCAAGCCTGTGGTTGATGACTTAGCGGTTGACTTGTCGGTCGGCGAAAAGCGAAGAAATGAAAATATTAAACATTTAATTTTCTCGAGTGGGAATTGAATCCACATCCTGTCGTATTTACAATCGCAACTTTGTGCCACGAAAGTCAAACATTTAAATCTTACAAATTTTAAACGGAATAACATACAATCGAACGCTTGTGCCCCTGCGCCGCGTCAGCCCACGTGTCGTTACATAATTGTTGTTGGAAAGTTAGTTACAAATCAACCTATTAAAGATGTGTTCAGTATTACAAACATTTAAAGTTATTTACTTTATCATTGTCTACAACATACAAAGTACCGACACACAAATCTAATATACAACAACGCCACCACCAATGACTACGTAGATTGAAAAATAATTAATTAATTAAGTAAAGTAATTATTCGGCTACCATTTTCATTCAATGAAAAAGAATGAGAATTGCTTTCAATGTAATGATATTGTGCTATATATTAGATACTTTATGTTGTTTATTAAAGGCTAGGCTAGGTTATTATATAGGTGAGGCCTGTCGTGGCACAGGGGAACAAACTTGCTATTATTAACGTGGTTGTAGGTTCGATCTCCATCTGAAGAATTGAAATATTTAATATTTACGTGTCTACGTTCTCCTGAACACATTATGACTGTATTTATTCGAGGGAAAATGAACAATGGAAGTATGTTAATGGAAACTGAGCTTCTTAACACTAGTTCCCTTTGCCGCGGAGTAGGTATAAGCAGACACACAATGATTTAAATTCAGTGGAATATGATAATCGGAACTGTCTTAAGAAAGCGGAAAGTCTTAGGACTATGCCGTTTTTTTATGTTAACAATTAATTCACAAAAATTTTTTGAGCTTTTTAGTATTAGTATAGAAATACAAATATAATAGTATAAATCATAGAAAAAAATACATCTCAAAATATAATATAAACTAAAAAAAATGCTGAATTTACGTTCAACATGCTAGAAAATGGTATAAAGTAAGCAGCGTTAAGTTGGTGGAACTTAACATGCAAAGACTCAAATTCGGCAGAAGATTGGTAACCGAGTGTCCTTGCACTAGGGTCCCGAGTTCCCTCTGCCTACCCTGCAATGTAAGGGTTATTATACCATGAAGCTGAAAAAAAATCAACAAACAAGTTATAATCAAAACGTTCACATCTCATCGAATATATCTTTATAGAGATATTTCTAAACAATTAAAGAAATCAATTGATATTTTCAAACAGATTATCTTACAAAATATTCCATGTATTTTATTTCCATATTAACACGATTTTTTGTAGATCACGCGACAAGTCTTCGTCCGCTCTATGTTTCTTATATTTATTATACTTCAGATCTTTTCAAAAGTTTGTGACATAAAATCTTGGAGTTAGAATTGAAATACTGAATCAGTCGATGCGCAATGGCGCGAGTGTGTGATTGTAAATGTGTAGCATCTGCAGTCACACGCATGTACAGATTGTAGGTTCTACTCTCCTCTCAAGGACATGAAAAATATTTTAATTTTCTTTCTTCTTCTCAAAGCCTGGCATTGAGTATCAGCACTCAACACGCAATGCTGGTATTCCGCGGATCCGCTCCAACAGATGTCTCATATAGAGGACGGAGTATCTTAACATTAGGTTACTAGTTTCTAGTTCCCATATACGTTATTATTCTAATTGTAACTTTTTACTAAATACATATATAACTTTTTTTACTAAATATAACGTTTCTGTTAGTATTTTTAAATACAAATAAAATTTGTGGAAAAGCCATTAGTAATGGTTATCAAAGTGTTATTAGTCCGCGCACTTCCGGTTAAAAGCAATTTCCTCAAGATTCTGCTCGAATATTTCAAAACGGACGATTTCAGTTCTTATATATAACCAAGTCGGGATAGGACTTCGGTATGAGCTTTGCAAAGGTGTTATAGTAATATTTTTCAGCTTCACGCTGTATCTCGCACATGGCATGTTAGGCAGATGACAGAACCGAGAACCTACTGATCAAGACACTCTGTTCTCATGAGATCGCTGCAAACTGTAACGTTAAGCGTAAATGGGCAACAGCGGGGATAGCCGTGTACGAATACTCTGCCTACCTCAAGCCATAAATAAGTCGTTAAATATACATAAATCTGCGGTAAACTATTTACAACCGATGACTATTATTATATAAACCATACCAACAAAAGATATAAAATTCCAACACTTTCCTAACTTATTAAGAACGTATTATTAACTTACACCGTGTGATTCCGGCTTAGAATAGGATCACCCTGGTACTGATGGTGTCGTAAGAGGCGACTAAAGTGTGTGTGGTAGAGTCACGTTGCCAGTAATGGCAACACGCATGGGCAGACTCGACCAGGTCATTACCACCCCCGGCATTTAACACCGGCGTTAAGTAGTGGTTTTGGCCACTGCGTTTCGCATTAGGTAATGCCGGGCCCCGGTGCCCCTTCCACCTTAAAGGACGGCAATGCTCCTGTAGCTCCTCTGGAGTTACTCGGGGCCGTGGGCGACGGTGTTCACTTACCACCAGGGGACCCGTACGCTCGTTTGCCGTCTTTTCCATAAAAAAAAAAAAATATATAAAAATGAATTAATTTTAAGAGATAACTTTTAAAATACCTTCAATGATGTTGCTTCAACTAGTAACGCTTCATCGCTAGTAACGATTTCATCCGCTTACGTTCAATGTTTTTTTATAAACAAATTATACAAAATGTTTACATAAATTGTGACCTTATGTATTATTCTGATTTATAAGCTATTATATATTATTGCAGAGTTCATCAAAATTTGTTTTATAATTTTGCCTTGAAAGTGGAACAAACATTAACTCTCACAAGCTAGCCAAAGAAACGCGTCTTCGCCTCGGCAACACGTTTTATATTATAACCAAATTATTTACCAATATAGTTACGTATACGCTATATTACTGTAAAGTATCATCAAAACCTGTTCAGTTATTTCACTTTAAAATTGGAACAACCAGTCAGCCATCCTCGCAAACTTTCACATGTATAATATTATAATATTATATAATTATTTATTTTAGCTTCACGCTGTATGAGGCATAGCAAGATAGACAACGGAAACCTAGGAACCTAGTGTTAAGACACTTCGTTACCTTTAATACACTTTCCGCTGAATTCTTGAAGCGAGGCGTCTTGAATGAATATTATATTAATATAAATAAAATAAAATAGAAAGTATCACTGAGTAATGTACACAAGAATTGCAATGTTAGTGATGTAATTAGATTCTATGGGTCCGGGCGAGAGCTTTCAAATATATTTAGTAGCTTATAAGCAAGAACATTGCAAATGTTATTATGCTCAGTAGAGCTTTGAAGATGTCTAATTTATTTTGACACTTTTTACGATACCTTTTTACAATATTATCCCTAAAGTAGTATCAGTAAGTATTTTTGGCGCTGTATCCCCCATGACTGGGTAGGAAGAGGAACCTAAGGAACCAACATTAAGACACTCCGTCTCGTTTCACACTTCCTGCCATACTTGAGGCAATGCCTGTTACCTGGTGGAACCCACAATCTGTCGCGTTTACAGTCGCACGTTGATGCCACTCTTGACAGAAGATATCAAAATATTCAGTGTTCAAGTTGAAATTGAACCCGGAACCAACGCGTTTGTTGTCCGCTATACTAATCACTTACTCAACAATTGCTTGTCAAAATGAATTATTTATTCAAAACCCCACGTTACTTTCCAAATTCCAGAAATTCCCGGAACAAATAACCTCGAGGCTGTGATTCATTTTAATATACCAACGTTGCTGATAATATAATATTCCCTTTTACAAACCTGGCGGAAGGTGAATGTGATAAGAACGATCTTTATTACACGAAGGTTAGCGTTTGTTATTTATGTCAAAATCTAAACCTATATTTGCTATATAATATAAATTTATAAAATGTCCCACTGGGTTTCTTTCTAAAGTTCTTCTAAGGTCTGAGGCGGTCCTTAGTGAACCGGTGGTAAATTGTTTGACGTTTAAAAAAGGAATTTCACTTATGTTTGAATAACATATTGAAATAAATATTTTTTATAAATATATTCTAAATCGGTCTTTTACGATTCCAACTTAGAATATATTTATATTTTTATTTTATTATGAACTACTAGTTTGAACTACACTTTCATTTTTATATGAACTAGGTACTATGAAAGTATATGTGATTACACATAATTGTCCGGTTATAACGATGAGCATTGACGTACTTACAAGCTTCACGCTGTATCGCGGGTAGGAGAGGTCCCTACCCTGCTATGTGCGGGGTATAGCTTCCCGCGAACCTGGAGACCTGGTGTTGAGATAATCTGTTCCCATTAAGACACTTCCGTTCCCTACAAAAATTACAAACAAATCGAATATCGCCTGTACCTCTGCGCCATGACAGTTTTTCTTCAGGCTCTAATTTGTTTTAGTAATTTAAAAATATATATTTTTAAAGTAAATAACAAACTTTTTAAAACAGTATGAAATATCTCCTCACAGACGTCACTCGACGCGACGTATCTCAGTTACAAGCTTCAAAGTAATTATGCTCCCGTCTTCGAGCTTTATTCTTTATTAGACAGTGACAAAAGAAAATTATTTCAAAAAAGATTCAAAAACTTTACCCAATATTATAATCAACACCATTAAAGTGAAATCAAGAAAATGGCGAGCGAAATTATTTGGTGTCGAAGCTTCGCTTGAAAATCGACAATAATCCAAATAATGAATATTGTACGTAAATCTGAAAGTAAACCTACATTTAGTTTCTCTAGCGCAAAATAACTCAAGTAAATAAAATAAAAATATTTTTTTTCGCTTCACGCTCTTTACAGAAACGTAGGCATAGGGAACCTGGAAACTTTCCATTCCCCACTTAAGGTTGGGTGGTGGAATTTAATGGCGTACACTGGCGCGTTACCAGAGAACCTAATGGGAAAACTAATGAGAATTGAACAAACAATCTGTCGTGTATTTAATCAATCACAGGCGCGGCCATCTACTTTTTTGTAATCTCAACTTAAAAGAAAAAGATCCTGTGAGAACATTCTTCACAGTATAAACTGAGAATTTAAAGGATAAATTTTTAAAGGCTGTCAAATAAAAGTATACATAGATGAATATTACGAATATATATAATTACGAATGATGCAAGAGTGAGTATAAAATGAAATGAGGTGAGGCCGGGAGATTCAATTACTCTTTATTTTGTATTATAATTCTTTTGGTCATCAGGTAAATGATCACAGCTTATACGTAAGTAAATATTTAGTTAATAAATGTCGACACTTCTATACTAATAATATGAAGCTGAAGAGTTGGTATGCTTAAACTTAATAATTTCAGAAACTAGTGTTTTAAACTGAAAAAAATGTTGCAATTCAGTTAAATATGTGCCATTTCAATGGACTAAAATTAACTTAGTAGTTTTTTTATTTTTTGTTAAAGTTGACACTAAAATTCTGTTTTGTGCTACTTGTCTCATAAAAAGTATTATTTAGTAGTTAATGTTTATTTTCTTAAGTGATAGCAGACTAGGTAGTGAGAACCTTACGCCTGTTTTATACTTGGGAAGATATTGTGTTCGAGAAAATGTACTAAAATCTCGCCTTGCATTGTCTTGTTACTCTCCTCTAATCTACTCAGCTTCACGTTGTATCCCGCACGAGGCAGGGTAGGCAGAGGGAACCCGGTAACCTAGTGTTAAGACACTCCGTTTCACTTCTGTTCCCCACTTTCCTCCGAATTTGAGGCATTGCGTGCGGAACTCCTTCGAAATTTCCTCGAATAAATTGAAAATATTAAATATTTAATTTCCTCGACTGGGGATCGAACCCAGAACCTGCCGGTTACAGTCACACGCTTTTGCCGCTGCGCCACAACAGGCCTCTCTATTTTAATTTTTTTCATATTAAATCAAGTTTTATACATATTGATTTAGCCATATACTGGTATTTTAAAATAAGAAATACTCTAAAGCAGCGTTAACCAGTAATTGTATTATAGCACTGTTATCTCAAAGCATTATATCCTTAGTAAATAACGACGGCGCTCCACTTCCGGAATAGTGAACGTTCAATTACGTGGCTGTTCTCAGTTTGTTGGAGACATTTGTGTTTAAAATAATAGTCGTGGGTCCTTTTCCCGCTTATTTTCTGAAGCAGTATGAGCTACGGTGCGAAAGACCGAAAAACAAATGAAACTTATAACACTACTATATGGACCGAGTGTTAAAATTGTACGGAAAATATCTTTATAAACATTGCCGTGTAACGTAGCTCAGTCAACTTAGTCGCTATTGAGCGTTAAACGAGATAAATATTTAAATGTTCAAGTAAAAGTAAGCTTAGGGAAATTATAATTCCATTAAATGATAATAAACGACTTAAAATATATTTATTTAGTCAATAAATTTAAGTTATAATCCATTGATGTCTCGATTAGTAGCTTTATTCAATAATGTATCTGAGACCGTCATGGCGTACGCGCACCTGTAGTTAGTTTGATTCCTACTCGAGGGAGTAAAATATTAATTAGGCAAAGTGCAGGTTTAAATTTTGCCACTCAATTTGCAATGGATCGATAATTCGATGGAAATTGTTCTCCACTTTCCATCGAATTGTCTGAATTGTTCTGATATGTGCAGGGTTCGAGTAAAGCTTAAAAAATCTACCAACAAATTCTTATTTTCATCTTTCATCTGGCTCACCGTACTTGTAACCAATTGAGCATGTAGAGTGGCGGAATTAACGTCGCTCTATGTTTTGTTGTCAGCTTGAGATTATAAAATAATACTTCAAGAGGAAATCTAATATACAACAGTCGGATTTAGATTCAGAACTGTGCCACTGCTTTAAGAGCGCCCTCACATTACCTCTCACACTCTTTATCTCTCTCTTTCTCTTCAATAAATTACATTTTCTCTTTGCAGGACTCGAACTCGCGACAGTCACGTTTGCAATCAGACTCGGTGGCGCCGCACCAACACCCAAAAATCAATACCTATAATAAATCTGTAACTGATCACTCTCTGAAGAAGGATGATATATTTAAAATAGTCTGATAGGGAACATTTAGTATCTTAATAGAACCTAACATAGTGACTTTGAAAGTTTTGTCTGTTTATATACCCTAATTTTAGAAATAGCTAGCCAGATGTAAATGCAGTTTTCACTATTACGGCTTTTTTAGTAGCATCCCTTCCTTCTTTCAACATTTAGTGAATAGTTGTTTTATTTAAATCGGTTCTTAAACAAAAAAACAACGTAACTTTAAATTATTTAGTTCAACAAAATTGCTATAAATCTTCTAATCATTTAGATAAAAATTTAGTTTACATTGCATAGATATTGTCTTAAAAGTAATAATATTATGCGAACAAAAAAATAATGAGATAAGTAAATGAAATAGTATCAATCAAGCAGGTCAAGCCGCAGACGGGTAACTTGTATTATAATAAAGGCTTCGACTACTTTAATAGTTAAAGTATTGAACTAAGACTAATTTAATACTTAAACGACACCGCGACCACTTGCCTGGAAACCGAAGCATTATAATGTAAATGAAAAATTTATTGTCTCTACAAATCTCTCGGCCTAACCGTGTGATTCCGGCTTAGAATAGCATCACTCTGGTACTGATGGTGTCGTAAGAGGCGACTAAAGTACGTGTGGGAGAGTCACGCTGACAGCAATGACAACACGCATGGCCAGACTCGACCGGATCATTACCACCCCCGGCATTTAAAACCGGCGTTAAGTAGTGGCTTCGGCCACTGCATTTCGCATTGAGTAATTACGGGCCCTGGTGCCCTTTCATCTTCAAGGCCGGCAACGCTCCTGTAGCTTCTGTGGTGCTACACGTGGCCGTGGACAGCGGTGATTACTTACCATCAGGTGACCCGTACGCTCGTATGCCGTGTCTTATTTATAAAATAAAACCTCATCTGACTTTACACTCACCCTTTCATCATTAATCTTGTTCATCTTTATCTATTGCTTTTACTTGACAGTCTTTAAAGAGTTATTTCTTAGTTTTAAGCTGTTTTTCGTACAGAACAACAGCATTCGATTGTAAACAGTATAACCGTTTGGTTCTCATTAGTAGGAGTAAAAAGGTTATTATTTCCTTGATTTGATAACTAAACAAAGAGGCGTTAAATTCTGCCACATAACCCGCAATGTCTACAAAATTGTACGACGAGTAGTCTGCGCAGTGTTGAGTTACGCATATTACAAAGCGGATGAAAAGGTACAACAGAATGCCTTTGTTTAAAATATTAAAATACTTACATTATTTATTGAGGCGAGAGCACTTTCCTTTGCAAATATTTGTATTTGGTTCCGTTCAAATTGGATTTCAATTGATTATAAAAATCAATATTTGTTTTTCCGACGCTAACAGTTAAAGTATTTTTTTTATTTCACGCCGTATTCTATAGCAAAGTACACAGACAGAGCTTGGGAATTTAGTGTTAGGACACTCTGTTCCTATTAAGACATTTTCATTCTCCACTTTCTGCTGAATTTGAGGCATTGCGTGTTGACTGACAAAACTCAAGTAATCTTTGCTATATTTCATTTTCCCGAGTGGGAATCCAACCCACAACCAACAGACCACGACATCCTCATATAATATTAAAGTTACAATATCAAGTTCTAAAATAATATCACTAAATAAATACAGCGAGATACTGCAAAACAAAACATTTTCCCGAAATACGTTAGAACAAGTAATATAAAGTAAAGGTAAATAATAATATTTCTAATTTTTAATATATTGAGGTAAACTAAGTTAACGTTGCAGCCATGTCCCTTACAGCCTCTACAGGTTTCTACAAGATGAAAGCGTGTGTTGATAGCATTCTCTGTCATCATCACAAGATATGTCGCTACAAGGACAATTTAAATATCTGTGTATATAGAATATTGTATTACTTAAGGATATTTGCTGAGATTGCTGTTAAAATATGGGTAGTAGCAAGTTTGATTCTTCTTTTCGAATTTTGACTTTGTTTTACTTGTTGTTTTAAGTATTATATAAAACGATTACTATAATTTGATAAATTAGAATATATTTATTTATGCTTCGTGCACTGTCTAGAACATTCCATTTCTCACGTCCCGCTCGGTTCTCGAAACTTCACGTATAACTCGAAAGTCCACGAGTTAAAAGAAAACACAACGTTAACAAAGAAAATAAAACAAAGTGAAAGCCAACGAGCGAAGCGAACGTGTAAGAGTACACAAACCCCCCACATTAGAAGATTTATCTTACCAAATAAGTCTAGTAAATTATATTATTCGATCCTGATAGCGCTGGTCGGATTTATATTCATCTTATTATATGTTAATTATATGATTATGTGTTGTATTTTATATAATTATTGTATTTTGAAATATATGGCTTATGGGCACAAACATGTGACTGTAAACGCGACAGGTAGTGGGTTCGATTCCCACTCGAGGAAGTGATATATTTCATATTTTCAAACTAAATATTCATTGTTTTCTTTTCTTCGCTTACGCTCTAATAAAAAAGCAAAAGACGGCGTTGAGTTCCACTACTCAATACAAAAAGGCGTTTCGTTTCTTAATTTTAGCTAAATTTGAATTTAGCTAAAAGTAGGGAAACGGAGCGATTTAACTCTAATTTCCCAAGTTCCCTCTGACTAGGGTAGAATACCCAGAGAGGCTTACGTAACAACCAAACGTCATTTCAAAGTACTTATCAATTGCGGTAGCATTGAATGGGTTTTCAATAGTTATCATCAGGTGTTTATATCAGGAACCTAATTAATTATCTTTACACACGTTATGCCGCTGCACTCCGGTGACCTCACTAATACTTTTTGGATTTAAATTACGAAAAGAATAATTTTCTTTTCGTTATTTTACTTTTCTATTATTCTTTTATAAGAAAAGTGTAAGATAATATGGATATTCCCCGAGCGACAGCTTATTCCCCGGGAGTTTTGATATGGTGGCTCAGTTAAACCAATCACTTCCGGCCGCATTGGCAATGCAAACTACGCACACCGACGTCATCGTAAAGCTGAAAAAAAAAATGTTTCTATAAAAAAGGGCAAGGCAAACTTAGCGATCTGGTCAGAAGTAGTTGAGTAGAGCTCAACGCCGCGGTTTATCTTCTCCAAATACAATGTTTCAGAAACTAAGAAGAAAATTGGTTTCCTCTGTCTACGCTTTAAGCAGTTTATAAACAAAAATAATATTTAAATAAATTTGGTGAATAAGAAATAGAATCGTAAAGTTTTATTGTTAACCAAATAAACGAAAAAAGAAGTGACAAACTGTTCATAAATTAGGAGCTTTTCTCAATGTTTTTGTTGTATAAAATTAGTACTTGGAGTGAATTACACTTAAAAATATTAATGTTACTACGCTAGCGAATTTCTAATAAAGTAATTGAATAAAAGTATTTTTAACATTTTCTAAAGTATTTTCCCACATTTTGAAAGGAAAATATCATTTTATTAACAATATTTATATCACTATTGAAAAAAAATAACTAATTTAATAAAACAGTTAAGGAGGCAACCGTACCTGCTCTGTAATATACTATGAGACTTACTTTAAGCTCTTCTTCTATCTAAATAGTCACCTCATAATTAGTGGAAATTTCAATTAAAAAATATTGATGCACATGAAATACTTTTCATGAAATAATAACAAATGCTAAATTTGAAAAATCTGGTGCAATGGTACAAGCATAAGACTGTGTGAGCGACAGGTTGTGGATTCGATTTCCAATTAAAGTAATAAAATATTTGATATTTTCATTTTCTTAGTTCTTGTTCAATTCAGCGGAAATGGAGAACAGAAGTGTTTTAACTTCTCAGGTGTCCTCTGTCTACACTAAGATATAGTATTTATATAAAAATGTTTTAGGTAATCTTTAATAAATTTGTAAATGTATTTTTACTATGTTTTAAAGTTGAACCCGCGCCTCTGGAATACCGTTCCAGCGCTCTGACCAACTAAGCCATTCGTTCTCAAGTTGTAACAAGCGTATAAGAATTTCGACGGAGCTCGGTGAGAACGAATGGCTTAGTGGTCAGAGCGCTGGAACGGTATTCCAGAGGCGCGGGTTCAAATCCTGCTTCGTTCAAAATTTTTATACGCTTTTTAAATTTAAGTTTAGTATTTTCTGTCCTAAGTGTGGAATAACACTTTAAAACATAGTAAAAATATTAAAGTAAATAGTATTCTCTCTTGCCAAACGATAATTCTTACGAGTTGTCTTTGGGTAGCGGAAATTTGTAAAAATCTCCCTACAGATATGCTAACAACAAAATAAATTGTAACAAGCGTATAAGAATTTCGACGGAGCTCGGTGAGAACGAATGGCTTAGTTGGTCAGAGCGCTGGAACGGTATTCCAGAGGCGCGGGTTCAAATCCTGCTTCGTTCAAAATTTTTATACGCTTTTTAAATTTAAGTTTAGTATTTGTAAATGTACTTGTCTTTATTTAGAAATTCTAAAGTTATTGTATTATTATTATATTTTTATTCATTAGTTATAATTTATAAAATGTAACACGTCTGTCCACAAAAGTGGTGTGTTTCATCTCTTTCTAATGTTAATGTTAGTGTCATGATAAAATTAACATTGCAATTTTCCTCATCCTGCTTTGTAATAATAAATTAAGAATAATATACAAGTCTCAGTATACAATTTAAACTTTTTGTGTCAGTTGTATTGAATTACTGTCTAATTCAAGACCTATGAACGATACTTAATAATAATAAGTTCATAAAGTCATATAACTAGCTGCTTGCCGTGTGATTCCGGCTTAGAATAGGATCTCCCTGGTACTGATGGTGTCGTAAGAGGCGACTAAAGTGCGTGTGGTAGAGTCACGTTGCCAGCAATGGCAACACGCATGGGCAGACTCGACCGGATTGTTACCACCCCCGGCATTTAAGACCGGCGTTAAGTAGTGGCTTTGGCCACTGCGTTTCGCATTAGGTAATGCCGGGCCCCGGTGCCCTTCCACCTTAAAGGACGGCAACGCTCCTGTAGCTCCTGTGGAGTTACACGGGGCCGTGGACGACGGTAATCACTTACCATCAGGTGACCCGTACGCTCGTTTGCCGCCTCTTCCATAAAAAAATAAAATAAAATAACACAGCGATGTGTAATGAGGCCTTCGTACGGAAAATATTTTAATTAATCTGTCGACACGTCGCATCACGTCACATGTAAGTACTCGTGTAGGAGTCGTAACGTAGCCGAGCTTATTGCTCGGAGCACGTCTTAAATTAGCTTTACATAGTATAGTAATATTTAAGAAAGTGTTAAAATAAATAAAAAAGTAATAGTATTTTTTATAATTTTACGTGGTAAGAGCATCCCGCACATAGCAGGTAGGCAAAGAGTAGTGATAAATTTTATTACGCTACATTGGAACGTGAATACGAAGAATATGTAAAACTAATAACTTAATACATTTTTTTTCAGCTTCACGCTGTATCCCGCACTAGGCAGGGTAGGCAGAGGGAACGAAAGTGAAACCTAGTGTTATGACACTCCGTTCCACTTCCGTTCCCCACTTTCCGCCGAATTTGAGGCATTGCGTGTTGAGTGGCGGAACTCAACGCCGCGCTTTGCCTTATTACCAGAGCGAAGAAATGAAACATTAAATATTTAAATTGAAAATATTAAATATTTCATTTCCTCGACTGGGGATCGAACCCAGAACCTGTCGGTTACAGTCACACTCTTGTGCCGCTGTGCCACGACAGGCCTCAACTTAATACTTAATTTAAAGAAAGTGTCCTGTCGTGGAGCAGCGGCACAAGCATGTGACTGTAACCGGCAGATTGTGGGTTTGATAGCCACACGAGGAAATTAAATATTTAATATTTTTAATTTAAATATTTTATGTTTTCTTCACCCCGGTACAAGGCAAAACGCGGAAAATGGGGAACGTAAGTGGAACAGAGTGTCTTAACACTAGGTTCCCAAGTTCCCTCTGCCTACCCTGCCATGTGCGGGATACAGCGTGAAGCTAAGTAGAGTTGAGTAAAACTAAATTTTTCTATACTATTATCTTATTTCTTACATATTCAAGTACTTAAACAACAAAATTATTGGAATAATGTGCTGTAAAAAAACTTGATTTTTTTTTTATTTATTTTTATTAGGGAAACAAACAAAACATATTACACACAAACATCAACATAATATAAAATTCAAAAAAATCCAACAAACCCATACAATATCTTAAACTCAACTCAGATCACTCACTCGTATGCTCGTTTGCCTTCTCAGCTTCACGCTGTATTCCGCACAAGGCAGGGTAGACAGAGGGAACCCGGGAACCTAGTGTTACACTCCGTTCCACTTCCGTTCCCCACTTATTCATTTACCTTCTCTTTTTCATAGAAAACTACAAGTACTTCCGCTTACAGTAGCCGGCTTCTGCGCCACGACTGGCTTCTTTTATAGAAAAATAAAAAATACGATGATTGAAGCCTACATCCGTCGTCGGCTAACAGTGAGACAATGTATTCTACTGAATCTTCTTGTTTTGTTCCCATGCACAATGACTTTATTTTCTTGTGTCCATTTATGTAGAGAGATTTAGTTAAACGTTAAGGAGATGATAAATCGAAGAAAAATCTGATAATTTATTATACAGACTATATATATTTACGTTCAGTCTTTCAAGACACAGTAACAAAACCTCTGAGTGTGAGCGAGCGTATATGATCGGTATATCTTGTAGAGCTAAAAAAAATATTTTATTTTATTAACTAGTTATTTTGCGTTTAAGATTTCATGCGTCTCGTAATTCTAAACTAAATGTAAGTTTGCTTTCAGATTTACGTACAATATTAATTATGATTTAATCGTTTTCGATTTTCAAACGAGGCTTCGAAGAAATAAATTCAGTCGCCATTTTCTTCTTCCGCTTAAATGGTATCGATAATAATACTGGGCAAAGTTTTAAATTTTTTTTGACATAATTTTCTGTTGTCACTGTCTAATAAAGAATAAAGCTCGAAGATAGGAGCATAATCACTTCGGAGCTTGTAACTGAGATACGTCGCGTCGAGTGACGTCTGTCGGGAGATATTTTGTACAATTTTAAAAAGTTGGTTGAATGTCGCTCGATTTGTCATTCACTTTGAAAATAAAATTATTTTAATTATTAATTTTCGAGTCTGAAGAAAAACTGTCGTCGCGCTGAGGTACCAGCGATATTCGCTTTGTTTGTAAGCATTTTTGTAGGGAACGGAAGTGTCTTAATGGGAACAGATTATCTCACATGGTTCGCGGGAAGCTATACCCCGCACATGGCAGGGTAGAGACCTCTCCTACCCGCAATACAGCGTGAAGCTTGTAAGTACGTCAACGCTCATCGTTATAACCTGACAATTATGAGTAAACAGATGAACTTTCGTAGTAGTTTATATAAAAATAAAATATATGTCTATTGTTACGTCCACAAAGCCGTTGGTTGCTATAAGTAAAATCGTAATAAATCGATTTAGTACATATTTATAAAAAAAGATATTTCAATATTTTGTTCAAAATAAGAATTTGAAATTGTTCAAGTATAATTTTTTGAATGTTAAACAATTTACCAGCGGTACACTAAAGTTACTGTCTCACAACTAAGAAAGACCCAAGAAAGAAACTCAGCGGGACATGTTATAAATTTATATTATATTACAAGCTTAGATTTTGATAAAAACAACAAACACTACCTGTGGTGTAATAGTGACCTCGTTCTTATCACATACCTTCCGCCAGATTTATAAAAGGGAATATTAAATTGTCAATAACGTCGGTAACATACCAAAAATAATCATAGCATCGAGAAATTTGTTCTGGGAATTCCTGAAATCCGAAAAATGACTGGGGATTTATATAAATAATTATTTTTAACAAGTTGAATAAGTAGTTAGTATAACTGACGAAAAGCGCGTCGGCTCCGGGTTCGATTACCATTAGGTGATTGAATATTTTCATATCTTTTTTCAAGAGTAGCGCAGTCGCACAAGCGTACAATTATAAACGCAGATTGTGGGTTCCACCAGGCAAAAGGCAATGCCTGTAGTTAGGCAGAAAGTGCGGAAAGAAACGGAGTGTCTAAATACTAGGTTCCCTAGTTCCCTCTGCCTACCCTGCCGTGTGCGGGATACAGCGTGACGCTGAAAAAAATTTCTTTCGGGATAATATTGTAAAAAGAATCCCAAAAAGTCTCTAAATAAATTAAACACCAACGTGGAAGCTGGGACATAAAAAAAATGCAATATTCTTTCTTATAAGCTACTAAATATATTTAAAAGTTCTGGCTCGGCCCCTTAGAATCTAATTATGTCACTGACATTGTACTTGTTGTGTACTTCAATAGTTATACATATAGTTATACCCAGTGATACTTCCTATCATAATTTATTAATATTAATATAATATTTATTCAAGACGCAATGCCTCAAAAGTTCGGCAGAAAGTGGGTAACAGAAGGGTTGAAGTGTACTGGTAACTAGGTTAACTTCTTAACATTAGGTTCCTAGGTTCCTGCTGTCTACCCTGCTGCTTGTTGCATTCAGTGCGAAGCTTAAATAGATGTCATAGTATGCGAGGATGGATGTTTGTTGATTGTCAAAACAACTAAACTGTTTTTTTTTATAAATAAAATCAGTTCAGTAGGTATAAGCGTACGTCACAATATATTACATACATATATTAGGTAAAAACATATATTAGGTAAAAATAATAGAAAGCGAGAAATGAGAACAGTTAGTCTTGACACTAGGTTTCACCTGACTATCATGCCGTGTGCGGAATACAGCGTGAAGATGAGTAAAATAAATATTAACGCTATAACAGGGCCATACCCAAATCCTGATCCGACTCATAGATTTCAGTTCTTATAGATAAGAACTGAAATCGTCCGTATTAAAATATTCAAGCAGAATCTCAAGGAAATTGGTTTTCAGCGGAAGTGCGCGATGTCTGATAATACTTCGATAACGTTTACTTGTGGTTCTTCCACGATTTTTATTTGATGATTTTTAAATTATTAATGGAAAAGTTATATTTAAAATGTAATTTGATAATTATGAAGTTGTTGAAAACCGGCAAAAATTAGTCGATGTAGGAAGATTATTATTGATCTATATTATTAGATATTCAAGTTGTAGCTTCACGCCATCACCACCTATAGCAAGATAAAAAGGGGAAGCTGGGGCTCAACAAAAATCTACCTGCACATTGTATCGAGGTCCTATTGTTATCCTTGATCCGCGCTTACAAAGCTTTTTTAAAATCACACGCTGGTGTTCCTTATTGAAAATTGCTTAGCAAAAAATAATAACGCAATTAAATATTTTATTACTGCCAAAATATGAACATTGATACACGTTGATATTCGCTTACTTATAATCATATGAATTTTAACTCAAAAATTCATTGTACATACGTTTTGAGAAAATCTGAAATATAGCCGACATAAGAAACTTGGAGAGATACAGACGAAATCTTATCTCTGATCTACCGTATGTAGAATCAGATTAGTATGGTAATAAAATTCATGGAATATCTTAATGTGTTACGATAAACTGTTTGCAAATAACACTGAATAAGCGAAAGAAGATTTGATTTTTTTAATAATTTGTGTGTTGATCATTATTTTCAACTTCACGCTGCATCCCCGATGTCAGGGTGAGCAAGCAAAGAACTTGCGACAGTGCGGTCCCAACATTACGTTGAATTCAATGCATTGCATTGGCATGGGTAGGTATAGTGAAATTCAACGCTGCTTATATTTATCGTATAGGTGTACCTGCAGACGACCTTACCGCGTTTTTAGTCTATACAGAGAACTGTGACAGGTTGTAAGTTCCCGGAGGATGCATGAGGTGTGATTTGGAGGATGGATGTTTGTTCCAAATTTACAGTAAAAACAACTTAACGGTTTTGATGATACTTTATGTAAAAACACGGCGTTGAATTTCGCCGCACAACACAATGTCGGCGGAAGGCGGGAAATGAGAACGGAGTGTCTTAACACTAGGTTATCTCGTCTTACCCGCCTAACATGCCATGTGCGGGATACAACGTGAAACTAAGAGAAATAAATATTACAGCTATAGCAATCTCACACCGAAATTCCGTTCTGACTCAATTATAGATAAGAACTGGATCTGATCCTCCGTATTAAAATATTCAAACAGTATCTCGAGGAAATGGCGTTTTTGTCATATTTAATGAAAGCTTTAAACATAAATTAAAATAATTAGAAGTGTGAAAAACATTTATTATAAAATAATGTTTATAAAATAATATGTTTATTAATTATAATTTAACCAATATTTAATAGCAGGAAGATCTAACAACTATTATATACTTGAAGGAGGGCCTTCCAAATCAAGAGCACATACATACTAACGTGACATCTGACACTACTACTCAATTTAATGATTCAATTTAATTGGAAACAGACTAAGGTAAACTATCAAGTATTAAGTCATGGCCGTATATATAGCTCCATCTGTTTTCGTACATTTACCCCGGCATTTCTAACCCCACTGTCCCCTATATGCTATCTCAAAAATAAACATCTACTTATCTCAAAACCCATAAGTATCAAAGCTCAAAACGCATAAATTTTACGTACATTTGACGAATTTCTAATATATTAAGAGGATTTCACTTTGTGAATATTATATGCAAGGTGTATAAACTTGAAGACAGCGGTCCTCAGAAGGCAAGGCTATGGAATCATAACGCAAGCTCATACGATATAATATTTATATGTAATCTTGCTAGTTGCGTCTGTTTGTCTACAATTTAAATACTACTTAATCAGTATGTATGATAACGGTGCACTTGTGCCACGACAAGCTTCAGAAGTTTGCATATGAATATTCTACTTCTAGCCGCGGTGGGGCAGTACACAGATCCATATTGATAAAACGGATGCTTATTCAAAAATAATTAACATCCGAGTTTAAATATTTTAATCAATGAGTCAATAATTTTTCATGTTCATAGGTTTATAAAATTATAATATTATCAGCACAAATTACTTAAAAGCAGTCGTGATGTGTCATATTGTGGGTACACCATATCCTTGTTGGGAGTAATAAATTATTGAATATCTTCACTTTAGTAACGAGGTTAAAGCGCGGCGCTTAGTTTTGCCACTCTCGCAATGGCTCGATTCTCCGTTTCAATATGATACTTTTAAGAGTATCATAATGAGAACGGAGTGCCTCAACATTTCGTAACCTCTGTATACCCTGCTCTGTACGGGATACAGTGTGAAGTGAATTTATTCAATTAATTTATATTTCAACAATTAAACGGTTATAGCTTTCTTTAATGGATTTCAGCCAAATTATTTTCTATAATTTGGTTGTATAGCGACATTTATGTTAGTAAATACAATTACAAACTTACAAATGGCATATTAATTAGGGTTCCGTGAATCAATACAAAGAAATGGGACCTTTATGGATGACATCAATGTTCATCTGTCAAGAGCATTTTCTCAAGATCGTGTCGATGTTTAAGTTATTATCAAATATTCAGATTATATAACTGTCCTTGGCGGTGCCGAAAATAATAAACTTTAGTAACTGAATTTTTTTTTGATATATTGTGGAAAAGCAATTCCAAGACATTTAATGGCGGAATTCAACATCCACAACCATCTCCTATGAAGTCAGTCGTTATGACGCTGCCCTACAATATATTTGAATATAATTAAACATAATAAAAGCTTTTCTAATTGACACAGAGCGCAGGATTTAATTAAAATACTTTGCTACCGTCGAGTTGCCTTCATAAAAAATTGTGTTGAAATTACTTACTCCATTTTACTGTCTAGAAGATTTTTCAGCACAATTTTTTGTGTATGACATAATAATGTTCATCGTATAGTATTTTTAGCTTGTATTTGTTTTTGAGCAACTTGTTTTGGATATAGACATAGCAGAGGAAACCTCGAAACTCTGTTTTACACTTTGTGCTGAATTTTAAAGGCATTGCTTTAGGTGCTCGGACTCCACGCCGCGCTTAGCCTTTACCAGAACTAGATTCCCTTGGTCTACAACGTTATAACCAAAATCAACGTGTAAGTTTTAAAATTTTTCATAGAAATTAAACTGACACTACATATTAGCAATTACTATTTGTTCTTATATTTATAGGGCATTCCAGCAGAAGGCAAAAACTTTTGCAGAACAAGTTTTCTCATAAGAGTGGCTATTAATCTCGCATTATTTAGACGACAGCCGCGTTCCGAACTCATGACGCTTAGCGACTTTATTTATACATTGTTTCTTTATATCCTACTAACATTATAAATGTTAAAGTTTGTGAGAAAGCAAGAGAGAAAGTTTGTGAGGATGGATTTTTATTCCACTATGACGTCAATATTACTGAACGGCTTTAGATTAAACTTTCACTTTTTTATAGCTTATACTTCAGAATAATAAAAACGTGTTTACGACACAAAATGAAGATATTTACACATACGAACATTTTACCTGGATATGTAGAAAAAATCCACAGTTGAGACACCTGTTCCTACCTTGTGGGGGATGAAATATTTAATATTTGAACCATAACTAGTCTGGTAATAAGTTGAGTCCCGTCACTTCTTAGTGTTTTTGGTAACTGAGTACCTTAACACTAAGTTCCCAGGTTTTTTTCTGCATACACTGCTATGTATGATAAGATTTTTTTAATTTACTGATATTTTTCTGTGTTTCATTCTGTTATATTTTCTATTATCATTTAGACTTTCTAATACTCAAATGGTTAAGGGACATCGTGGCGCAATAGAAAGATTGCGATTGCGACAGGTCCTTGTTTCGATTCCAACTCGATAATTTAATTGTTTAATATTTTAATTTCTTCACTCTAAAATTAAGAAAAAGCGCTGTGTGTTTTGCCACTCAACTCGCAATCCCTCAAATTAAGAAAGGCGGAAACTGAGAAACGGTAAGGAGGGTCTGAATACGCGTGTGAGAAGTTTAAAAAATTTTTTTGGGGCCGTGAGGACACTTTGTGTTTTGACATAGACTGTCAAAGTAGAAGATAAAGTTGAGTGGCAAAAGGCTGTGCCTAGTTTTTTACTAGGCTAGCTACCAGATCAGACTTTTTTTTTAAATAGATTTTTTAATGTATATTTGATTATATTTAATTTTATATTTAACATTACATTTAACAGCAGCAGTCACTTTTACAGTGTCCCACTGTGTCAGGAGAGCTTTTAGATAATGAAAGAGTTTTAAATAACATTTTATACCAAATCAATGAGCTTAACGCTAGTATACTTTAACATGTGGCGATGAACGAGGAAATATCTTACGTTAATCCGATTTTGATACAAATAATATATTTTTTTAAGCGTAATGCCAGATAAAAAAAAATAAAATATATTTTTTTAGAAAGGTTATTGAGTATTTTTGTTTTTGGTGCATATTTGAACTATTATAAATTTTCACGATGCATCTCGTATATAGAGCAGGATAGGGAGGCCTCTCCCTAGTGTTATAATATTAGGTTCCCAATGGGGAACACAGTTTCTAGCTTTACATCTTCATATGTCTTTCACTGAGTGTAACAGATAATCACATCTGCATTTTATAATGCAGTTTACGACAGTATAATTAGTTTATAAGATCAATATCTATTAAAGTTAAAATTTTATAATAGACTAAAATTTTTAGATAATTTACAAAGAGAAAGAGAGAGAGAGAGAGATAAAGAGAGAGAGAGAGGTAACGTGAGGGCGCTTGTACAGCAGTGGCACGGTTCTGAATTTTAATGCGACTGTTGTACATTACATTTCCACTTGAAATATTGTTTTATTATCTCGAGCTGATAACAAAATATAGAACAACGTTAACTCCGCCACTCTACATGCTCAATTGGTCACAGGTACGGTGAACCAGATGAAAGATGAAAGAATATAAATAAGAATTTGTTTGTAGATTTTTTAAGCTTTACCTGAACCCCGCACATATCAGAACAATTCAGACAATTCGATGTAAAGTGGAGAACAATTTCCATCGGATTATCGATCCATTGCATATTGAGTGGCAAAATTTAAAAATGCAATTTGCCTATTAAATATTTTACTCCCCTGAGTAGGAATCGAACTAACAACAGGTGCGTTTCAGTTGTTACCTCTGCGCCATGACGGTCTCAGATACATTATTGAATAAAGCTATTAATCAAGATATCAGTCGATAATAACTTTAATCTTCCGACTAAATAAATATATGAGTATTTTAACTCATTTATAATGTTTTTTGTGTGTTTGTCAATGGGCAGCCCACCATCATAAACAAAAAGTCCCAACCGGTGTAGGAAGCGAGCAACGTCGATAGGCAACTGTATGCGGTTACTACAGCGGTTCGGCAAGGTATTTGGTGATGTGCCTTAAAGGGCGTACGTCGGGGCTCTTTTAGTGACGTGCGGCTAATTGCCTGCAACCTCAGTCTCTTGTCAGTCGTACCGGCTACCCGGTCCATTGACATTCGGATACGGAGGATGAGAGAGTGGACTTGCATCTGCGCAACTGTTTGTCCACTTAAATATACTCACGCGTAAATGACTTCGGCATGTTTACTGTGATTACGATAATAAGCCCTACGGCGATGGAGAACTGATGGCAAGGAGAGGATATGGTGTATCCAAACCTTAGTTGGTATCTGCACGTAGGCGGTCTTCTGGTGATGGTCGCTCTGTATTCTGATTGAGACAGGGAATCAGTTCGGCAGCTCAGTTGATGACAAAGCAGCCCTATTTAGGAATCACTCTGCTTCCCTAATACGGGGAGGGGCCTAGAAAAGGTGGCCTAAAAATAGTCTGTATATAACGACGTTGGCCAACTATACTGTGTGCCCTGTCAGCGGATTTTCAAGAATAAATTCGGTTTCGCTAGTCACATAAGAGCCCGCCATAACACAAGCACAAATGTATAATAAAGTGAAACATGCAAGGAGTCGCCGTCACCGAAATCGGTGTGGATTGTTATTGTTATATATATATATATATATATATATATATATATATATATATATATATATATATATATATATATATATATATATATATATATATATATATATATATATATATATATATATATATATATATATATATATATATATATATATATATATATATATATATATATATATAACATTTACATATTTATTTCGTTCGTCGCATAATAGCGAGTGAGTCCACTGAGCTACGCGCTACTCGACATTGTGTATGAACATGTTTTCTATACAATTTTAACCCCCGATGCAAACAAATGGATTCTATAAAATTGAAATCTGAAACTAAGCAAGAAAAGAACCACCGATTATTATTTCAAAGACAAACATCTCCATAAAACTGAGAACAGTCACATAATTGAACTTTCACTATTCCGGAAGTGGAGCGCCGTCGTTATTTACTGAGGATAACTACATTATTGTTCTTCAGAAAAATGGATCGAGACAACACTGCTGTTATACAATTACTGGTGAAAGCTGTATGAAGATGATTGTTATGTTAAAATTATAAAATAAGGCGATGTCGATTTCTATAAAGCTTATTTTATAAGAAAACAATAGTTTAAAATATTTCTTTACATAATTTACGAGAAAAAACGCATCGAACCCAGAACCTGTCGGTTACAGACACACGCTTGTGCCAGTGCGCCACGACAGGCTTCAGGTGTTTTCTTTGTATGCTATGAACGTGGCGCAGAGGCACAACCGTGCGACTGTAAACAGGCAGGTTGTGGGCTAGAGCCCCATTCGGGGAAATGAAATATTATGAATTAATGACGAATATTTTAACATTGTACAAATATTTGTGGAAAACCAACGTCACAATGTTGTTGAATTCTTCTGTCTGTTCACATATTACTATATTACTATATTAGTCCACTACTGGTGAGAATTGAAAAAAGGTTTTTGTGGCTTAGGCGCTGAATGTATCTGATATGGCTGATTTGTCATACATAACTCCTAGTTACTTTCACTTGATCAAACGGTCGAAGCCGCAGGTAAAATGTTATTAACGTATAAACGAAAGACATACAATTTGGAAATCACATTAATAATAAACAAAAACACTGGTTACAACATTAACCCCCGCTATTTGCGTCACTTCGAGTGTCTTAAAACTTACCAACTTACTAACATTGCTTGTATTTGTGTAGTTCCGGCCGGTGTTTGTTTACTTGTAGAGTAGTATATTTACATATAACATGGACTTAATGGTCTGTATAAATAATATAGTGATACTTTCGTTCGAATTATCGAGCCACTGCATAGTGAGAGGCGAAATTTGAACCTGCACTTTGCCTTGCTACCTCTTATCGTTTTAAATAAAATATTAAATATTTCACTCCCCCAAGTGGGAATGGAACTAACAACAGGTTCCTTTGCAGTCGTACGTTGGTACTCCTGCGCCACGACGGTTCCAGATACATTATTAAATTATAATCGAGACCACAATCGACAATAAGTAAAATTTATCGACTAAATAAATAAATTTTAAGTCATTTATAATCTTTCAATGAAATTCCAAACTTTCTAAGCTAACTTTCACTTGAATATTTAAGTACTTATCTCGTTTAACGCGCAAAAACACTAAGTTGACTGAGCTACGCGTTACACGGCAATGTTTATAAAGATATTTTCCGTACAATTTTAACACTCGGCCCATATAGTAGTGTTATAAGTTTCATTTGTTTTTCTGTCTTTCGCACCGTAGCTCATACTGCTTCAGAAAATAAGCGGGAAAAGGACCCACGACTATTATTTTAAACACAAATGTCTCCAACAAACTGAGAACAGTCTCGTAATTGAACGTTCACTATTCCGGAAGTGGAGCGCCGTCGTTATTTACTAAGGATATAATGCTTTGAGATAACAGTGCTATAATACAATTACTGGTTAACGCTGCTTTAGAGTATTTCTTATTTTAAAAGACAAGAATACGCCTATATTATTTTAAAACCATCAATTAGTAAAGGCCCCAGGTTGTTGGTCCCAGTGGTTCCCACTCGAAGAAATCAAATATTTAGTATTTTCTCATCTACCCAAGTGTGACCTTGAGTTCCGCTACTCAACACACAGTGCATCAACTCTGCCGTAAATCAGGAAGTTCCCTTTGTCTGCCATGTCACGTGCGGAAAATAGATCTAATAAATAAATGTATACAGAGTACAAGAGACCTCTTCAGAAAACTCTTTGAAACATCTGTTGAATTATTTTTAAACATAAAATAGTAAAATGTAAAATAATAAATATTCTAATTATTTAGTTCCGTACGTTAAATATTGTTAGACTTTCAAAGTAAAGATTGTTTTTACAATTACTTCCAATTGGTGCATTGTTAAATATGTTTGAAAAATTACTAAAGATATATATTAATACTAAAGATGACCCACATGCGGACGTCCGTCCCGCGGGAGTCGCGGACTCTCATAACTTCCTTCGTCCTCTTTGAATACCTCATAATATTTTAACTTTGTGATTTAGCAAATAAGACTCGTGATTGTGTCTGTGTAGTTCCGGCCGGTGTTTGTTTACATGATGTAACTGTAAAAGCAAATGTTGTGGTGTTCAATTCTCTCGTGATAACAAAGTAAAGCTTAGCGTTCAAGTATATCACTCAACATGCAATGCCATCAGAATTCGGCGGAAAGAAGTAAGAAAATTACTAGGTCGCTAGGTTTCCTCTGGCGACCCTGGTATGAAATGGTTGAAGGAAACTTGATCAACATTATCCTCCGAGTCGTATTCGTACCAATTGCCGTCGCGTCATTTGTCCCGCTACACCCTGACGACCTTGTAAATTATATTTACAAAATATAATATTTACATGTGTACGTACAACATCACATTAACCGCTCGTTGCTGTTCCGACCGCAATGTTCTTTATAATTGTGCGAGGCTTTGTGGCTCTTACGCGTCGGAATATCTGGAGAGCTCGTGTCTCAATACTGTGTATTACATATGTTATAATCAATACAATGTTATATATCACAAGGGTATCTCAGATAAGATTGTTTGTCTGTAAACACTATTATTGTAGGTTCGGTTTCCACTCGGTGGGACTTAATTATTATAACTATCTTAGTTTTAATAATACGATAAAGCGCGGCGTTGAGTTTCGTTATTCAACGGTAAAAAAAAATACATTTTCTGTTTATATAATGTATTGGAACATGATTCGTACTCGCACCTGTTGGCTACCGCCCGACCGCCGTTAGCTGACTGATATATATTTTACAGATTATAACAAAGAATGGTCTTTTGGTAAAAGACAATGCTTTAATTGTTTTAATTATTTATATAAATGTATGAGCGACCTACATTATCTACTTACTACATACATATATAGTAAGTTCTACAATATTCAGCCGTCGTGAAAAACTAAGTACTTGACGTTGGTTTTAAATTTATAATAACTAAAATAAACTACTTATTTTAGTTATTATAAATTTAAAACCAACTTATACTTGAGGCCTGTCGTGGCGCAGCGGCACAAGAGTGTGACTGTAACCGACAGGTTCTGGGTTCGATCCCCAGTCGAGGAAATGAAATATTTAATATTTTCAATTTAAAATATTTAATGTTTCATTTCTTCGCTCTGGTAATAAGGCAAAGCGCGGCGTTGAGTTCCGCCACTCAACACGCAATGCCTCAAATTCGGCGGAAAGTGGGGAACGGAAGTGGAACGGAGTGTCATAACACTAGGTTTCACTTTCGTTCCCTCTGCCTACCCTGCCTAGTGCGGGATACAGCGTGAAGCTGAGTAGAGTAGAGTAAAATAAACTTATTTACTTTTTTGTCAAAGATTACTATAAGGAATTATTTACGGTTTGATCTTATATCATTGTATAACAGCTATTCATATATCCATCAATGTATTTTTTTCCAAAAAGGAAATTGAATCCACAACCATCACATCTATAGTCGATGTATCGCCGCATCACGACGGTGTAAAAGTTGATTTTATCCTATAAATATAATAATAATGTGTTTCTGTAATAACTCATTCGAACTACAATGATAGGCAATATACATCTCTTTACCACACATTTATAGCAATTCATGTCGCTGAGTAAAATCTATTAGACACTAACTCATATTTCAATTAGAACACCGTCGTGTTTGTTGATATGAAGCGCTCGTGTAATTGTACGTGTGGATATGAAGTGATGAGTCACTACGTTATAGCAGACAGCTATAGTTAAGTATAGTAGATTCTCAATTATTTTAATATATGAAAGGATGGAAACATGATAATGTGCTGTATCCTGCACATGGCAGAGGAGACAGAAAACTTGGAAATCTAGTGTTAAGCCACTCGTTCGGCTCCCCGCTTTCTGCCAGATTTGAGACATTTCGTGTTAAATGGCGGTGATCAACGCCACGCTGGGTCTGATTACCAGAGCGATTACATATTTAAATTGAAAATATTAAATATTTTATTTCCTGGAGTGGGGATCAAACTTTTAACCTATCGCTTTTACATGTTTGTGCCTCTGCGCTACGAGAAGCCTCAATATATTTTATTTATAGAAACTGTTGCGTTAAAATATAAGAATATAGTTCTTGAGAAACTATTGTTAAACACACCGTAACACTAGGTTCAAAAGTTACGCTAGTCTTAGTTATTTCCATTTGTATTCGCGAGCGGAGTTGCAGATAAAGGCTAGTATAAGTGTAAAACTAAATATGATATACAAATCATCATAATAGCAATATGCGCTTTTATTACACAAAGATAATCTATATAATCTCTCGCATCAAATTTAATAACTTTCCCATTAAACGGTTCTTACTGGAGATTTTTAATACTGTAATAGTCTGATATTCAGAGAGGTCATAAATTTAAATTCAAATACTTTATGGTACGTAAACTGTATCTCAGTGGAGAGCTCTAGTTTTTTTCTTGCCTTGCCTTTTTATGTGATCGGTACAGGATAAGCATTTATCGTATGAAAACAGAAATGAGTGAAGTTATTTTAATTTTTGACACTGCGAGAAAACATAAAGCCTAAGTAATTGTACTTTTTTCTGGATGATAATACAAAATTTTAAATAAAAAATATTTACAAATTCCCCGATTCAATAAATCAGTACCTCACCTTGGCTAAATGTTTGAAGCTCTTGATCTGATTCATAAAACGTAATTAAGAACAACTGCAAGGCTGTAAAGCTTAACATATAAAAAGGCCCTTAATTCAGGAGGCACGGTGTCATAAACTGACTCATAAACTGTCAAACAGATATGTCAAACTTATGAAATCCTACTAAATTTAAAAACATTTAAAAATTTGAACGAAGCAAAATTTGAACCTTTGCCTCTTGGAAACCCTCCAAGTGCTCTGAACCACTAAGCCATTCATTATCATCAAACTACTTCAAAATTCTTATACGCTTGTTACAACTTAATAATGTTGTTAGTATCTCTCTTACAAATTAATATCAATCCCTAATTGAAATGCCTGAAACAACAAAGTTACAAAAGTCACATTATTGTTAATTTATCTGTAAATTGAAATTCATTTGATATTGTTATAAATAAATAAACAAATACTTTGTAATAATTGTTATTTTGTACATTACTATATAAATATATAACTAGCTAGAGGCCAGAATGAGTTGAGAACAGAAGTGTTTTAATGAGAACAGAATATGTTACCATCAGGTTCCTGAGTTCACTCTGCCTAACCTGATATTTGCGAAATACAACGTAAAGCTGAAAAATTAAGCTGGCAAGATTTTGTATATGGAAAGGAAATCCAATTTTCAAACGTTACATGTTGAATTGCGGAACTCTCCGCCACGTTACGTCTTGTTAATAGAGTTATTTTTTCAAATTTATACACTGCACCTTGATACTTAGTCTTAGGACACTTCCGTTTCCGTATGAATATTCTAGATTTTCTCCAAATATTTTATTTACCATATTTCTATAAACTCACATCAAATAAATATCAATTTGTCTGTATAAATTTTATTGTTTCCTATGATACTAATAAAACAGTGGCATCTATTAAGTGAACAAAACATATCGATTATCATATAATGTACCGGCCTCATTCCCTCCCACCTATAGGGGTTGGTTGTCAACAAACTGTTATTTTTAGCTAATATAAAAATAACCTGTTAATGGTTTGTTAAACTAGGTTTTTTAAGCTTCCCGCGGTATCTCGCATATGACAGGATAGGTAGTGGGAAATTGGAAACAAAGTGCTTAAATCTTAATTTAAGGCAATGAATGTTGAGTGGCGGAACTCAACGCCGTGCCGTGCTTACCGGAACTCAACGTCACAAGCTGTAGCGTTTACAGTCGCACGCCTATGCTTCCACTACCACGTTAGATCTTTTTCTCTTTAATCTAGTTTAGTATAAATAATGGGAAACGAAGTATATCAATGAGAATGGAATTTCTAAATAGTGTTTAGATAGGTTCCTATGTTTCCTCTGCCTACCCCGCGATATGCGGCGGTTGTGTAAAACATAACCATAGAATGAGCTTTATTAATAATAAATACAAAAGTTTAAACCATTAAAATTAAAACGTGACTGATTTAGTATTTTAACGTGGAGTCGTAAACTCGTGACGACTTACAGTAAATAGCACTGACTTGTTCAAATCGCCTTGCATTTATAGAAATACGGTATAAAGTAGTTGGCTTATATGAAATTCGAAAGATTTCTAAAATATTTTGTCTTTAATTTTCATGGTTTTTTATTTAGGTGATTGCATAATAATTATTGTTATTTTAAATTTATTAATATTAAGAAATAATTATAAATTTCATAATTAAATCGCTAAGAACGAATTTTTGTAGCCGTTCTCAGTTGTGTTATGAAATGTATATACGTAATTTTATATTCAATTAAATGAAATTAATCATGATTTTTAAGAGAGTTGCATATATACATATATATTTACAATATATTGACAAATATGTACTAATTTACAAAGACTACGCTTTCGGCGTGAAACGAAGCGCGGAAAGCCGTAGCGGCATCCACATACATACAAGCTACATTTACGATAAATATGAGGCAACAAAGAAAACACTATAGCTCTATACAAAGATCGTTACAAGATACATTAATGTGAAGTGTCACAAAAACATGGACAAGTGGCAATGGGTGGGCGCGTCAGTGCGCGTGACCTTTACTTATTGATGAATGATCTTTACGTGAGTCTGTAACTTATATTATGTTATCAGGATAAGAAAATGCGTAGATAACAACCTTTCACATAGAAAATAGTCACTCAGTTTTGTTTGCGTCAATTTTTAGACTTGAGATTGAAAAAAGCGTAACAATATTAAGAAATCGAATATTTTGTATCAATCATTTCTCATATAACCTGGGAACCTATTGAAAAGACTATGGGCAATTTAATTTATGATTAATAGCAGCATAGTAGTGTAGGCAGAAGAAACTCGGGAACCAAGTTTTAAGGCACTCCGTTAAATTAAAACACTTCCAGTCTCACTTTCCGCCGTTCGAGGCATTGACAAATAAACAATGACAAATGAAAGTCACCCTTCTCCTCATAAGATAGGGCTAAGAAATAAAATAAGACATTTCCCCGAGTGGGAATCAAACAATCGTTGCGTTAACGTTCAAACGTCTTCATATATTATTAATGTTATCATAAAAAAACCTCGAGATATTGAATAAAAACATCTGATCTTTCTGTATTATGATAAAACAAGTAATATAAAGTAAAGTAAAGATAAATACTCCCAAGTAATTTCTCAATATATGGAGGTAAATCAAGTTAACGCTCCAGCCATGTATTTTATAGCCTCCACAAGCTTCTACAAAGTAAAAACATGTGTTGATTTTGACATTGACATTTTTTTACATTGTCACAAAATGTGCTGCTACAAGGACAATGTCCTTCTTTATGAGTATATTGGATGTATGATATGTTGTATATTATGAATATTTGCTGAAATTGTTGTTTAAATGTTGTTAGTAAGAGGTCTCTTTTTTTGCACGCTGTGCCGCTGCATCTCGACGACTTTACAAATCATCTTATAATAAAATTAAGCCAAGAAAACAGTTTTAAACCTTTTATTACTATTCTTCTATTATCCTTTATATAATAAGAACAGAGCAAGGTGAGACGGGTAGTCTCGGTCCAATTTTGATATAGAGGCTTTGATAAACCTATCACTTCAGTACGCATTAATAATGCACACTATACGGAACTCACACGTAGACTCAGTTACCTACTGACATATTTTTTCATATAGTTAATAGATTTACGTAATATTTTTAGATTTTATATGTAAAAGATATATTATAACTTTCTATAAGGTTTCGCATTTTCTTATAGTTTAGTAAATTAAAGTTTCATATGTTTTTCAGCTTTAATTAAACAAACTCTTTAAAAGCTCTTTCTCTTCTGACAATGCAATGCCATCAGTAGGATAAGTTTAAAATTAAGTGAAGAAAGAAGACGGCTCTGAGCTCCACTACTCAAGCAAGTTGGTTACCTATGTCTACGGTATATGTACGATAGGAAAAAAAATCACATAAGCATTATAATTAAAAACACTCACGTATAACTTTATTGTTCACCAAATAACAACAAGGGGTGACAAATTGCTCATTAGTTAGGAGCTCTGCTCAAAGTTATTGTTACATTCAATTAACTTTGCTGCCGACCCTACAGTTAGTGCTTCAACAAATAATATTAAAATTAATCATTATTAATTATTCTGAGATCAGTTGGGTTGACATTCGATAAATCAGTCATTTACGAATGGAAAATGGTATTTTAATGTTTATACTGCAAGATCTTGATTTTATCTTATTTTAGGTATTATTTTAGCTTTACGCTGTATCCTACACATACCAGGGTAAGCAGAGGGAAGCTAGTGTCAAAACACTCCTTTCCAATTATGACACTTCCGTCCCGACTTTTCTCCAAATTCTGGAAGAATGACGTACTGAGTAGCGGAACTCAATGCCACGATTTGCCTTATACCAGAGCGAAGAAATAAAAATATAAGACAATAATATATACGTTTAAAAATAAAAAAAAATATGTGTTCCTGTTCTATTAATTTATTGGTTTTTTAAGAATAATTAAAGCGATGACTTAATTTCATTTCTTCGCTCTGGCAACAAGTCACATCGTGTTCCGCCACTTAACACACAATGCATCTAATTTAGCGAAAGAGTCTTAAAGAAATCGGAATATGTCCTATTTATATATCAAACCAACTAGAGTAATCAGTTTAGTTAAGTTCAAAAACAAAAAATATTTCAATTCAATACAACTTGTCGTTGCCTTGATAGGCCCACTGTCTTTTAATTAATAACACTAATAAACACAATGTCAAGTTTCACGTTGCGAGAACGAGCTTTATTTTTTTAATTTTTAATTATTACACAGAAAGTTTGAAGTCGCTATATAAATGTTTAATGGCGGTTCTGAAAGTTGGCGGTGATTATAATGTTGTTCTTGTGTCTCTCTTGTACGGATTTATTTAATTATTGTCGTATATTTGGATAGATTTTATTGGGGTTAATATTCTTTTTGTGGCGCCATTTTTGGATATAATGTGTATATTATACTACTTTTAATGTAAAATATTACATTTATTACATAACTATCACAATAATAAATATCCTTACACTTTAAGTGTTCTAGGAGTTTAAAGGCAAAACGGAACCCTTGTAGAATGACTTTGTTATATGTCAATATCATTAGGAGGTCAAGTAGTAAGTACTCAGTAAAAATATAACTCATAAGCTCCAATCATATGACGATAGGATTTATGTATCGCTTTTGCTGCAAATTGTATTTTTATCTTTTGATTGCGTTAACGAAGCTTTAAGGTCTTTTTTTGGTTTATGGGACATTTGGACTAAATATTTCAAGCTAATTTTAGCTTGACCTGTTAGGTGATATTAACATAAACGGTCTTTACATATGGACAGACAGACAACAAATTGATATAAGTCTCAGATTTTTTCCTTTTGATGTACGGATTACTATAACTGAGCTAAAAGTATAAAATAAAATCAAATATTGTTCTTTTCTCTACATACAAAATATGATATTTTTAGTTTGTTGTACTTCATTAGTTTAACAATTCACTAAGGGAATGAGGCCGGTACATTATATGATATTCGATCTCTTTTGTTCACTTAACGGAAGCTACTGTTATAATATTATATTAGTATTACAGGAACAATAAAATATATAAAGGCATATAGATATCTATATGACGCGTGTCTTTTAGCATATAAAAGAAAGATTTCCTCTTTATGTTTCTGTAAAACTGGTAAGTATTGAAATACATATAATTGTTATATCACAATAATAACATGATTGTTTCGTCATTTTCATATACTAATGTTGACCACTGACGCGAAAAAAAGGGCTTAATAATTTTTACCTGTGACCCACAGAAAGTCAAATAAACAAATATTTAACTATCTATGTTACACCGTAGCTCCTGAATGCCGATCTAAGTATTTTTTTGAACTACATTATGAAATTCTTATTGTTAAATTCAAAAATTGGTATGATCATCGAAACGAAAACTATAAAAATACATTTACGTAGACTTAACATCCTCTCAAAGTCTGTGAAGTAATAAAATAACCTTACAAATTTAGTTTTCATACGATGAAGGCTTATCCTGTACTGATCATATAAAAAGACGAGGAGAACACTAGAGCCCTCTACTGAGATACAGTTTACGTACCATAAAGTATTTGAATTTAAATTTATGAGGCCTCTCTGAATTTCAGACTATTACAATATAAAAACCGCCAGTAAAAACCCTTTCATGTGAAAGTTATTAAATTTTATGCGAGAGATTAAAATCTTTGTGTAATAAAGCGTATATCGTCACTCGTGCGGTTATTGTAATGTGTACATCATATTTAGTATCATACGTTTACTTGCCTTTACATGCGTTCGCTCGCGAATACAAATGGAAATAACTAAGACTAGAGTAGCTTGAGGTTTTAAAGGACTATAATTACTATACTTTAATACAATAATTTTACTATAATTTAATACAATAATTTCTATAAAGTAAATCGATATTAATTAAGAATTACAAAATATTTACAGCACCCTATCATGCTTCCATCCTTTCTTCTATTAAAGTAGTAGAGAATCTACTATAGTTAACTGTCACTGTCCACTATAACGTAGTGACTCATCACTTCATATCCACACGTACAATTACACGAGCACTTCATATCAACAAACACGACGGTGTTCTAACTGAAACATGTTTTTGTAGCAATTAGAGCTTGAATTGCTATAAATTTGTGGTATAAAGATGTATATTGCCTGTTATTGTAGTTATTAAAGAAACACATTAATATTATATTTATAAGATAAAATCAACTTTCAGACCGTCGTGACGGTACATATATCGTCTGACGTGATGGTTGTGGGTTCAATTTACTTTTTGAAAAAAAAAAAAATACATTGACGGATATAAGAATATCTGTTAAATAAGAATATAAGATCAAACCGGAACTAATTCTTTATCGTAATCTTTGCCAGAAAAGTAAATTAGTTTATTTTAGGTATCTTAAATTCAAAACCAACGTCAAGTATTTATTTTTTCACGGCGTCTGAATATTGTAGATTGCAGAACTTACTATATTTGTAGTAACAAGTAGAAAATGTAGGTCGCTCATACATTTATATAAATATTTAAACAAAATATAGCATTGTATTCTACCAAAACACCATTCTTCGTTATAATCTTTAAAACATACCTACATCAGTTACCGGCGCTCGAGTGGTGGTCCCTATAATAGGTGCGAGTACGAGTCATGTTGTAATACATTATATAAACAGAAAATGTAGTTTTTATTTTATTTTTTACCTAACTCAACGTCGGGCTTTGTGGTATTATTAAAACTACGATAGTTATAATCATTCACTACCGCTGAGTGGAAACCGAACCTATAATAATAGTGTTTACAGACAAACAATCATATCTGAGATACCCTTGTAATATATAACATTGTATTGATTATAACATATGTAATACCCAGTATTGAGACTCTATACACGAGCTCTCCAGATATTCCGACGCGTAAGAGCCACAAAGCCTCGCACAATTATGTAGAACAATGCGATCGGAACAGCGACGAGTGGTTACAGCTAATGCGATGTTGTACTGCAGTGCGTGTTGAGAGGCAAACTCAAGGCACACTTTCCCTTATAGCTAGAGGGTAGATGAGAAATATTAAATATTTCATTTCTTCGAGTAGGAACCGAACCCACAACCTGGGGCCTTTACTAATAAAATGTTTTAAAATAATATTTGCACATTAAATCAAGTTTTATATAAATAGATAGAGCCATAACATATATAGTTATAACTGTGTAATAGTACTGTTGTCTCAAACCATTATATCCTTAGTAAATAACGACGGCGCTCCACTTCCCTAATAGTGAACGTTCAATTACGTGGCTGCTCTCAGTTTGTTGAGAGATATTTATCTTTAAAATAATAGTCGTAAAAAAACCAAAAAAAATAAATAAAACAAGTTTTAGTCTATTATAAAATGTGTTCTCTTTATATATGTAGACTCTAGATAGAATTACAATATTAAAAGTTGCATAAAATGCATAAATCTCGCTCAGGGGATTATAAACTAATTAAACTGTTAAAAGCTGCATTGTGCAGCTGCAAAATGCAGAAGATTCAAATGTAATTATCTGTTATTACTTTAAAATGTAGGTAATATAGTACTATAAACTAGTGAGGTAATATACGCATACAATAAACAGGTAATAGTAATCTAGATAATATAATCTGTATCCCCGACATTCCAGGGTACGCAAAGGGAACCTGGGAACCTAATCTTAAAAACACTAGGTACCCCTCCCTATCCTGCCATATACGGGGTGAATCGTATATATTTATAATAGTTGAAATATTTACCAAAAATATTTAATACGTGTATGTTTGTATTCCCTTTATATAAAGCGTAAAACCAGTTTGTTAGTAACTAAATATATACGAGAATGCTTTTCACGTCAATAATTGATAACTCGACATGATCATAGCCTATACGACATCAGACACGGAGTTAGCTACAAGCTGTCTTAGAAACTTAGTAATTAGACATTCCTTTCTCCACTTTCCACTGAATTCTTGAGCATTGCGTATTGAATGGTACAAATCAACGCCGCACTGTGCCTCGTTACCAGAGAGTAAGAAACTAAGTTGAGTGTTGGTGCTTAACATCTTGTTATGTCTTTTTATCAAAACTTTATCATTGTTTTATGTTATTCTTAATTACTTAGAAAACATATAAATATACTTTTCTTAGAGGGGCATGTTCATATCTTACTACGTGGAGTTTTTGTACGTTCTTTAAAAATATTTCTTTCTCTATTTCCTAAGTATCTATAGATCCTAACAACAAAAATAAATTCTAACAAGCGTATCTCGACGTAGCTAGAAGAAAACGAGAAATTTCCAAATTCAAATTTCTTTACTTTTTCATACAAAAATATACTTTTCTAGGTCTAGAATTACACTTTACAATGAAAAAAAATTACAATGTATCTATATCAAAAGAGGATTATGGAAAACTCTTCCCCGTTCACCGCCACATGTTCCCTCTCACAGTGTTCGTATGAACCCGCGCCGTCATAAATCACATACTTAATTGACTGTAAACAACAGGTAAATATTTACTTCATTAAAAATATACAACTGTTATTCTCATGGCTTTGGTTAAATTTTATTTACATATTTTATACATAAAAAACGTATACTATTTAATAATCTATAACGTAGCCTGACGCAGCTGGACTTTGATAAAGCGACTGCTGTAGGTTCGATTCCCGCTGGTAGGAATGAAAATTTAAATAAATATAAAAATAATTTCAATTATTTGTTCTGGTAGACAGATTGCGGCGACACTGTACACTACTATCTCAAAAAACCAACAAAAAGGTATAAAGTAATAGGCCCAAAAACATTTACTTAGCTTCACGCACTCGTATTCAATACAAGGTAAGCAGGGCGAACTTGGGAACCTAGGGTTAAGCCACTCTTTTCGTTACGTACTCTCGGGTTTTCTTAATTTTAGGTATATTTAGGTTAAGTAGCGGAACTCAAGGCCGTGTTTTGTTTTATTTCCAGAGAGAAGAAATGAAAATATTAAACATTTTAATCTCTCGTGTTGGGATCGAATCGATAACCTGTCACACTTACAATCGTGCTATTACCACGGTGCGCCACGGTATCCCTAAACCATATAAGTATTAGAAAGTCTAAATGATAATAAAAAATATAGCAAAATACGAAACAGTTAAATACAACTACCGCAGTTAAATTAAAAAATAATTATTTATTCAATAAACTACAAAAACAATCTACCACGATATATTAATCTTTTAATAGTTCAGTAAAAATACCAGTAGTTATAGACTACTGGTATTTTTACTGAACCAGTACCAGTAGTCATAGACTTTGAATCTAATATCTACCACCGTTACCTGTACGGACCTACCTGCCTTACTGAGTTTATGACAAATACTACTCTAGTACTAGCTGGAGTCTTTAATAATCTCTAATTGACAGCTCTTTAACACCTTTATATAAAAAATATATGTATTGAATAAAAGCAATTGGTACGGAAGTACTAATCGATTACTTTCTTCTAAGCTTCACGTTTTATCTTATACATAACGTAGTGTATGCAGAAAACGTACGCTCAACGCAGCGATTTGCCTTATTACCAGAGCGGTAATGGTGAAAATATTAAATATTACATCACCACAAGTGGGCAACATTTGTCTCAACACTGCATGTTTTCTACATATTCAGGTAAAATACAGACACGTGATATTTACTTAATTGCGATACAGACTTCGATATGTAGTTTAATTGTTACATGAACTATAAGCTACGTATTATTCTGACGTATAACGTGTATACTGTAAAAGTTTAATCTAAATCCGTTCAATAATTTTGGCGTCATAGTGGAACAAAAATTCAAACAATTTGAGATTAATAGCGACTTATGAGAAAACTTTTGTTTTGCAAAAGTTTTTGCCATCTGATAGAATGCTATATAAACATAAGAACAAATGGAAACAGTAAATATGTAGTATCAGTTCAATTTTTATGATAAATTTGCAGACCAAGAGAATCTAGCTCTGGTAAGGGCTAAGCGCGGCGTTGAGTCCTAGCATTTTTTTTTTTTTTTTTTTTTTTTCGAAAGGGTAGTATGCTGTTGGCCCTGCGGCCTCAACAGCGTCACCGGGTTTCATAGGAGGCCGAACTTGAAGAGTTCTGACCTTGGCCTTGTCACCAGATTGAGTGACTCAAAGAGATACCACGAAGTCGCAAGGGCGCCTCCTGCGAGACTCGAACCTCGGCTTGCGAACTTCGTTTGTAGTGGGGGGCTTTGCTTCGCTCGGCCCGAGCTAGGCCTACTGGGTAGGGCTGTGGATACCCTTTTGGAATTTAACTTAGCGCCCTCCCGCGCCTAGGCGCGCTAGGGCTGCAGTAAAGCTGGGACCTCGTCTCCACCGGCGGGGACGGTATGTGTAACGTGTGCGTGTACGTCTGTGTGTAGTCCTACCCACTTGTTTAATTTTGTTCGCGACCGTAATGGGGTCAGCTTTATCGCAAAGAACACTACGTGGTCTACGGTAGACCTTACGGAATATTTTCTTAGCAATGGGGGGCGAATGATCGCAGGCTTTACCACCAGGGGGTTCGGATGGGCCGCGGCCTTTTCAAAATAGCTACTGGACAGTTTCCTGCAGTGCTCTTGAATAGAGTCGAGATTGAAATCTCGATGGAGATCTATATTGCGCAAGGGCCAGGGAGCTCCCGTGGCAATGTGCAAGAATTTATTTTGAATGATTTGAAGGCAATGGAGGCTAGTGTGTGCGAACACTACACTGGCGTATGTGAAAATTGGCCTGACACAGGTGGGGTACAGGCGGATTTTGTTTTTGAGGGACATTTTTGATTTGGCGCAGACCAGCGGGTACAGGCGAGAGAGTACGTACGTCGCTTTCTGGCGTACGTGTCTCACGTGCTCTGAGAAGCTGAGCTTATTGTCTAAGATTACTCCTAGGTATTTAGCACTTTGTGCCTGAGGTATGATTTTGCCTTGCAGACTGACATGAGGCATGTCGTCTGTTCGGCGAATGGGGAAGAATACCGACGTACTCTTTTCAGGGTTAACTTCGATACGCCATTTAGTGAGCCAGATGTCCAACCTATTGGTGGCCACCTGTAGGCGATCGGCTAACGTAACTGAGTTGCGGGCAGGCGCATAGATGGCAGTGTCGTCCGCATACAGTGCCAGGTTGGTGAAAGGAGCTCTAGGGATATCATGAGTGTACATATTGTAAAGAAGTGGCGAGAGCACGGAGCCCTGAGGGACCCCGGCTCTTATAGGGCGTCTACTGGAAAGGGTACCTTCGACCCGGAATCTGAAAGTGCGATTCGATAAGTAGGCTCGTATGATGTGCACGAGTCTGTCTGGCACCCCTGCACGTATTAGCTTGACAATCAAGCCAATGTGCCAGACTTTATCGAACGCCTTTGCATTATCTAAGAAGATTGCCGCAGAGGGCATCTTTTGACTACTATTATAGGAAGTCCTACGATCCAGAATATGTTCTGTGTTCCTATGGACTTGATGGAGTGTTTGTCTCGAAAGCCAAACTGCTCTTTGGGAATAATGTTTTTGGCCTCAACTACTAATTTGAGTCTAGCGAGTATTAATCTCTCGTAGATTTTACCAACAGTACTCAAAAGACTGATTGGTCGATAACTAGAGGGCTTATTACGGGGCTTGCCAGGCTTGGGAATGCCGATGACAATTGCATGTTTCCACTGGTCTGGGAAGGTACACCCGTGGAGGAGTGTGTTAAAGATAATAACTAGAAGAGTTATAAGGTGGGCTGGAAGAATTTTAATGATTTTATTAGAGACACGATCGTGTCCTGGGGATTTTTTGATCTCTAGACCTTTAATGATGTCTTTGACCTCTTTGGTCGAAATAGGGCTTATGGGATCCCCCGCTGGCGGCAAGGAAGCCCACGCTTCAACCTCTGCGTCCACCGCGGCGACGTGTTTTGGATCGCACGGTTGGGTCGAGGGAGAACATTGCATTTCTATACTATCCGCGAGGCATTCGGCCTTGGACGTATCATCTGGGGCTGTGGTGCCGTTGGCGCGTAATAAGGGCGGCATGGTGGCAACAGTGTCGTTTTTGAAGGCTCTGGCCAACGTCCAGAACGCAACATGTGAGGGTCTGACCTCCGACAGGTGTTTGTCTCAGCTTGCTTCTCTGAGTTCCGCGAATCGGGCTCGAACCGACCTTTGGAGACTCCAGAGTCTACTACGATTACTTGGGGTTGGATATTTATCATGAGCTCTTAGCGCTTGGTTTTTGCGCCTTATCATTTCTCGAAGATCGCTCGGGATAGCGAAACGTCCTTCCACAGGCGCATCGATATCCTTAGAGCAATCGTCGAGTGTCTTCCCTATTAAATCAGAAAAATTACTGATGGCCGCCGAGGCTGCCTCTACCGAGTCGAATCTGTCGTCCAGAGTTGCATCGGTTGCGCACAATTCAGGTTTGCTGATGCATTCCCTGAATTTTTTCCAATTCGTTACAGTGATTTTTGAGACCGCCTGGGGACAATCCGGGCCAAGTTTCATAATCACCGGTCTATGGTCTGAATCTAATTCTGAGAGTGTCTCGATAGAGTAAACCCTGAGAGTGATGCCCAGCAGGATTGCTAAATCGAGAATATCGGGTACACCGGTAGCACCGTACCTGGTGGGAGTGCTGGGTGAAAATATTTCAAAATGATAAGAGGGGAGATTACAGAACAGAAAAAAATAGTTCCCCTCTGTGGTTATTTCTGGTACTGTTCCACCTAGTGTGTTTACAGTTGAGGTCGCCGGCCACAATGACCGAGCCTCCTAGATTTAAAAGTGCCTGCAAATCACTCTCGAGCAATGTCTTGCTGGGTGATAAGTAGGTCGAAGCTATAACGATAGATGGATGTCCCATCATGAAGACTTGAACGACAGACGCCTCGATGTTGACGAGCGAAGGCGGCGGGTCTAACGGTACTACATGGAGCGTCCTTCTGACGAAAATGAGTGTACTGTTATATACTAGCTATGTATGTAATTGTCCTTATTCCTATAATTCCCTATTTTCCTATGTCAGCATTTTTGCGAGTCTTTTAGACTTAATGTAATTTTTAGTTCAGTTCGTTTCCATCATCCGCGCGTGACACTTGCCAATAGAGCCTTATTCATATTATTATTTTTTTAATTAAAGTTAATAAATAAATCTTTTATATTCAATAAATCTTTTTTAAAAAGACTCTAAACGAAATCCTCGTAACAAATTTGGTGGCAGCGGTGGGATACCGATGGTGAAGGTATCCCTGGTACGTCTTCGATCAGGCTCGCTTTTCAAAACGCAAAAACATAGTGAAAAAGTGAAAACTAACATACTTTTCGCGAGTGTCAAAAGTGCTCAAAACGAACTCATTCTACAATACCCTATTTCATAAATTATCGACGCATTATCCTGTCGAACTAATTCCTGTGCATCTGTGCTAAATATTACCTTCTGCCGAATTCGACGCTGTATCCAGTCCAGTATGTTCCTGTTCATCTCTACAATATGCAGTCTACTGTAAGTCCTGTTTTATTCATCAGCTTCGAAGTTTTCTCAAGAATCTAGTGTGTGATTTGTGATTGTGTTTTTAACGCTAATATAAATATATAAATTAATAATTACCTGTTATAATTATCTATATAAAAAAATATTAATTCAAAAACTGTCATAAATATAAAGTAATATTATTGTTATTAAGTAGCGTCGCTTATCAGACCACCTAGTCTTAATTGCGACTAAGCGCCATTGTACATCCGCCTATTACACCGTATCTTGAATTTATATTTTTATTACTAAATTTTATTTACTTTGTATAAAATGTCTATCAAGGAATCAAAAGTTAAGTCGGAAAAAGTAGAATCATTAACAATCGCAACCCTATTTAAATTTATTAAACCTTTTGATGGCACACGAGAGAAATTAAATTCATTTTTAACAAATTGTGACAATGCAATCAGCCTAGCTAGTGAAGGCCAGAAATCAATTTTATTTAAATATATTTTATCTCAACTCGATGGCAAAGCCGAGGTAGCCTGTTCTATTAAAGAATTCGAAGACTGGGAACAACTAAGTTCCTTCTTAAAAACACAATTCGGAGAGAGGAAACACTATGCCCATCTTTTAACTGACCTACAGGAGTGTCGGCAGTCAAATAACGAACCCGTTAACCAATTTGCACTACGTATTGAAACTAGTTTATCTAAATTACTCACCGAAATTACTTTATCTAACAAACAGGATATAAAATTAATTGGACGAACAGCAGCTATGGAGGATTTAGCACTTAATTCATTTTTACTAGGCCTTAAGCCGGAAATTTCTAACCTAGTCCGCAGTAAGAATCCAAGTAATCTAAATGAAGCAATTAATTTCGCAGCATCCGAAGAAAAGATTTTAGCTTTTTTCAATAAACGTAATCCTCATAGTGGCAATGTAACAAATCAACGGTTTCCTATTAAACCACAACATCCTAGGTTCTCAGCTCCGAATAATAGTCCAAAACCTCAAAATCCACATCAGTCTAGTCAAAATTATCAATCTTTGTTTTGTCGATATTGTAAAACCAATGGTCATGTAATTGAAAATTGCAGGAAAAGAGAGTATAATAATAACAAATTCAAGGTTTCTTCAATACCTCAATATTCACAGCGTCCTAGACAGGAATTTAGTAAGCCGTCACGAGTTAATTGTATTGTCAGTGACGACGAATTTTATAATTCTCAAATACCATCTTCTAGCACAGATGATACCCAATTCCAGGACAATTTAAACTAACAATGGGCTCGCGGAGGTGTCTCGTGAGACCCAAATCTCAGCCTTCTACTATACCCATAAAATTCAATGACATCTTTTCTAAATCCAAAGACCACACGGGTAACCAGCCCCAAGCAAGTGTCCAAGTTTCTAAATCCAAGGACCACACGGGTAACCAGCCCCAAGCAAGTGTCCAAGTTTCTATATCCAGAGACCACACGGGTAACCAGCCCCAAACATGTGTCCAAACTTCTATAGCCAAGGGTCACACGGGTAACCAGCCCCAAGTAAGCACCCAAACTCTCTCAAGAAATCATGAAACCAAAGTATACAAGATATCCTGTATACCATATAAAATATCTCTACCCCACATAGTTGTGCAGACATCCATTTCTAATAAGCCTCTTACGTTCTTAATTGATACAGGATCATCCGTCTGTCTTCTAAAACAATCTTCAATTCCATATTACTCTAAATTGAAATTGGAAAACGATATAATTAATTTAAAAGGCATAGATAGTCAAGAAAATGCTATACCCACTATAGGTAACTTTTTATTAAATCTTAAGTTTGAAAATGAATTAATAAAATTTAAATTTCATGTAGTAAAAGAACTACAATTACCTTATGACGGCATCATAGGTAATGATCTACTCACCTTTTTCCATTGTGCAATCAATTATAATCAAAATGTCCTTAATTTAAATAACGCCAAGATAAAACTCAACTTCACTGACCCAACTTACGAAATTCCACCTAGGTCAGAAATCACAGTAGAATGTACAGTTACTAATCCTGAATTAAAAGAAGGTCTTATTCTCGACCAGCATTTAAGTGAAACACTTATTATTGCCAATTGTTTAGTGAAAGTCAAAGATAATAACCGAGTGAATCTTACCGTTTTAAATACATCAGAAAAACCAGTGAATTTAAATTCAAATCTTTCACTAACTTTACACCCTATAGATTATCACTCTTTCCAGTCTTACGACACCAACCAGTCGTGTTTAGAAAGAACCAATGAGGTTCTTGAACTTCTTCGCGTTTCACACTTGAATTCTGAAGAACGCAATGTCCTTCAGGACGTGTGTGCCAAATTTTCCGACATTTTTCATCTTCCAAACGACATTCTTACTTCTACTGATGCTATTCACCATGAGATACGCACATCTTCTGACCAACCTATTAACGTTAAATCGTATAGGTTTCCCGAAATCCACAAGCAGGAAGTCAATTCCCAAATCCAGAAAATGTTGGATCAAAAAATTATCCAACCTTCCTTATCTCCCTGGTCTTCTCCTATATGGATAGTTCCTAAGAAGATAGATGCTTCTGGTCAGAAGAAATGGCGCATCGTAATAGATTACAGGAAGCTAAATGATATTACTATTGGTGAAACTTATCCAATTCCAAATATTATAGAAATTTTAGATCAGTTAGGCAATTCCAAATATTTTTCAACACTTGACCTTGCGTCAGGGTTTCACCAAATAAATATGTCTCCTCAGGATGCTTGTAAAACCGCTTTCAGTGTTCCTCAAGGACACTTTGAATTCACGACAATGCCATTCGGGCTAAAAAATGCACCCTCTACTTTCCAACGCTTAATGAACAATGTTCTCACAGGTCTCCAGGGTGAAAGATGTTTCGTCTACCTGGATGACATCGTTATATATTCCCATGACTTGCAAAGTCATATTGAGAATCTTACTAAAGTCTTTCAAAAATTACTAGCTTTTAACCTCAAGCTCCAGCCTGATAAGTGCGAATTTCTACGCAAAGAAGTCGGTTACCTTGGACATATAATTACTGAAAATGGATTAAAACCTGATCCAAACAAAATAACTTCAGTCCAAGAGTTCCCTGTTCCAAAATGTCCAAAGGACATTAAATCCTTTCTAGGTCTCATATCCTATTATAGGCGGTTTATACCAGAATTTTCTAAATACTCTAAGCCCTTAACATTACTTTTAAAGAAAGATACTCCTTTTGTGTGGACAAATGAACAGCAATTAGCCTTCGAAAAACTTAAAGATAAGTTAATCACAGCTCCAGTTCTTATTTATCCCGATTTCACAAAACCATTCAACCTGACTTGTGATGCATCTAATTACGCGATATCCGCCATTCTGTCCCAAGGTCCTGTAGGAAAGGATCATCCTATAGCTTATGCATCTAGGACGTTGAATAAATGTGAAGTCAACTATAGCACCACAGAAAAAGAACTTTTAGCCATAGTTTGGGGTTGTAAAACGTTCAGACCTTATTTATTTGGTCGGAAGTTTGTCATCATAACGGATCATCGTCCATTAAAGTGGCTTTTTAATCACACTGACCCCAGTAGCAAATTGCAAAGATGGCGACTTCAGTTACAGGAATTTGAATACGAAATCGTATATCGAAAAGGTAAGTTAAATTCAGCCGCTGATGCGCTTTCTCGATATCCTGTTAATCCTGTTTTACCTGAAAATCCTGAAAACTTACCTCAAAATGATTTAATTGACCTCGGTCCATTAGATATCAGTCCTTTTAATGCCGAATCAGCTGATTTTAGCCCTCTTTCTCTTCCAAGTCCAGATAACTTACCTGCTCCTTTTAATCCCCCTGTGGTTGAGGATATATATCCATCTTCTCTCTCAGAGATACTAGGTGAAAGTAATGATTATAATCCTAATATTCAATACCCTGATCCTGTAATTAACCCTCAAATTACGAACTCCCCTAGCCATGTAGGAATTTCCCCTCTTGGTGACGCTAATTCCACTACTTCTGTTGAACCTGAAAATGTAAATGTTCAAAACCCAAATGTAAAAAATCATCCTATTAAAAACTTATGTGAGTCGGCTAATAATTACACGAAGTATTTAAAAATTCCGTCAACGGTAAAATATACTACAAAAATCATTGAACATAATGATAGTATACTGAAAAGCCAAAACAAAATCCTAATTATACCTACATCCCTCGACCTGGATGAATCTAACCCGTACGTTCAGGAGATCTTGTCAAATTCACCAGATTCGGAATCGTTTATTAATTCAGAGAGAACATTACTCTCTTTTAAAAAGCTTATTCATAACAGCAAAGAATATTATTTTCTGTTTACTAAGGTACATCACTTCGATACCTGCACTTATAGTGAAATCTTTGAATCTATAAAAAATATTAAAGATTATCTTATAAATGAAATTGAACTTGTAAATGAAATAAGTATTATTGATTTTAAAAACCCGTTTGATAAATATACATACATTAAAATCTATAACATAATAACACATTTATTCCATACCACTAACATTGATATTAATGTATATCGAAATAAAATATATTATCCCAGTCCCTCAGAAGTATTAAAACTCCTACGTGAAAATCATGATATTCCAGTTGCTGGACACCTTGGTGCTACTAGAATGTATAATAAAATCCGTGAACAATATTACTGGAAAAATATGCGTAGTGAAATAGAGAACTATGTCAGAGATTGTACTTCTTGTCAAACTAATAAAGCTCTTAGAAAAAGTAATCGAGCACCAATGCAAATAACCAGTACATCTACTTCTCCTTTCGAAAGACTTTCTCTTGACATTGTAGGGCCACTCCCTATGTCTGGCACTGCAAAAGTTAAATATATTCTTACTCTTCAGGATGATTTAATGAAATATTCAATAGCATATCTTATACGTACTACTACAGTGGAAGAAACCAGCGATTGTTTACTTCATTTTATATCATTATTTGGCATTCCAAAAACTATTCTAACGGATCAAGGCACAAACTTTACTTCAGATATGTTCAAAGAAACCTGTAAATTCCTGAAAGTTAAACAATTATGGTCATCTCCTTACCACCCTCAGACACAAGGCGCCTTAGAGCGAAGTCATTCTACATTAAAAGAATACCTTAAATCTTATGTGTCTGAAAAACAAGATAATTGGCCTAGATATGTATATACAGCTATGCTAGCTTATAACACAGCAATTCATTCTACTACTAACTATTCTCCATATGAACTTCTATTCGGCCATAAGCCAATTTTACCAAATTCAATTTATGAATCTGCTTCAAGCGCCACATACTCGGACTATGTTAGAATGTTACAACATCGTCTCAAATATACTCGTGATAGAGCTATTGACTTTATAAATAAATCTAAGGAATCCTCCAAAGCTTATTACGACAAGCATACTCGCCCAACAAGTTACCACGCTGGTGAGTATGTTTATTTAAAAAACCATGTCCGGTTGCGTAAAGGTCTTTCCCCAGTATGGAAGGGACCGTATAAAATAATAAAAGTAAATGGGAGAAATAGTTTAATTCTTTTAATAAATAGACGACATGTCACCCATCATTTCGATGAGGTCAAATTAGCTCGGTAATTAGTTAAGTTTATACATTTAATTTACATATATAATATACTCTTTTAAGTATTTTTATCTCTTTTATCTTAAAGTAAATAATATAATATTAATAATTAAATATCCTAATAAAGTAGTATATCCTAATTAAGTTAAATTAAATTGCTTGCTTGCAGTTTTCTGTCTTCTGCACAGGAAGCCTTCATGAAAACGTCTACAAATACTTCCGGTATATATTTCGACCCCATCGGGTCAATTAAACTAATAGATGGTTATTTAAACGTACTAATTCCAATAGACATTTCATACATGGATCCGCAAATTAAAAACTTGAACGGTGTGATAAGTACCTCTCAGTTGTTATGTAAACAAAGTGCTCTGTACACTGATATCGAATGTCTTAAGATGCATCAGTCACTTTTAGTTAGATATAATGACATAATTCGTGACTTCGAATCAATTTCACATTTAATTGAATTTAGATCAAAAAGGTCTGCTTGGTTTAGTGGTGTTGGTACCGTTTTTAAGCATCTTTTTGGTACTATGGATGAAAATGATGTCATTCGATACAGTAAAGCCATTGAAACTGTGGAAAATGACCAAACACAGATATCTAAATTAATGAAAGAAAATATATTGGTTAGTACTTCTACTCTTTCGTCCACGAAAGACACTTTAAAGAAGTTTAATGCAAATGAGCAACAGTTAAATAATGCAATTGACGCTCTATCTCGCGCCCAACATAATTTAAGTTTGTTGTCAGATAATTTATATTTAAAATCAAAAATAAATGAAATTTTAAACACGATAGAAAGTACATTGTTAACTTTATCTTTTAAATTAGAAGATGTAATAAATGGAATTATGTTTGGAAAAACGAATATTTTATATCCATCCATAATAACACCTAAAAAATTGTTTAATGAGCTTGCAGAAAATTATAGATTTGTAGCTGATTATCATCAGTTTCCTGTAAGTATATATTTAGAGAATATTTACATATTAATGAATGTTTCCGAAATTGCCACGTATTATAGTGATAACAAAATTGTATTTGTTTTAAAATTACCATTAGTAAATACTAAAATGTATTATTTATATCATAATATTCCTTATCCTGTTTCTGTTATTAATAATACTTATTCAACGATAATTCCTTCAATTAAATATTTAGCCATAACTCGAGACAGATCATATTACTGTAGGTTAGATAACCTAAGTAGCTGTAAGTTAATAAGTAAGTTTGATTATATTTGTAATATTCAAAATGTTTATTCTAGTTCAACTACACCGATCTGCGAATCGGAGATATTTTCAAAAGTTTTAAAATATGTTCCTTCATATTGTAAAATTAAGTTTCTACAAGGTCACCTAGATATATGGCAACCTTTATCTAATAATAAGTGGATATATGTAATTTCAAAACCATCTAAACTTTCTATTGATTGTGAGAATTCAAATAATACAGAATTAATAATATCCGGCACGGGTATTTTAAATTTACCGATAAACTGTATCGCATATTATAAAGACTCAAGGTTCATACCGGTAAATACGAAAATAATTAATTTACAACCCATTATAACAAATTTAAATTTATTAAATGACTCTTGTTGTAACTCTGAAAAACTTTTAAAATCAAAACCTTATATTCATACTTATAATTTAACCCATATTAACCTTGATTCTATCTCATCCCAAAATATTGACATTAATCATATTGTAACGGAGTTAGATGGTTTAATTAAGAAACCTCACATAGTTTTATATGGACAATATTATTCATATATTACAATTATAATGTGTATTGTTTTAATGATTATAATTTTAATATTCATTTATAAATTTATTGTAAAAACTGGCAAATGTCAAAATATTCTTAAAAGAAGTCATGTTAATATTTCTAACACTGCAGAACTCTCAGAAGTTGCTGTCGAATCCGCCAGAACCCCAATTTCCTTACCTAGAATTCGAACTACAGTCACATAAACTTAACCCTACTGGGGTAAGTTTACTTTTATCCCTGGGGGCTGTTATATACTAGCTATGTATGTAATTGTCCTTATTCCTATAATTCCCTATTTTCCTATGTCAGCATTTTTGCGAGTCTTTTAGACTTAATGTAATTTTTAGTTCAGTTCGTTTCCATCATCCGCGCGTGACACTTGCCAATAGAGCCTTATTCATATTATTATTTTTTTAATTAAAGTTAATAAATAAATCTTTTATATTCAATAAATCTTTTTTAAAAAGACTCTAAACGAAATCCTCGTAACAGTACCACCGAGACGACCATCTCTGTCGTTTCGTATGGTATTATAATTTGCGACCTTAGGGGTCCTATTTTGGGGTTTGAGGAACGTCTCCTGTACTAAAAATAAATCTAAATTGTGCTCTTTAATAAACTCACGCACTAGCCCCATTTGATCGGCAAGTCCGTTTGCGTTAAAGAAACCGAACGTTAGAAAGCGCGGCTTGAATCTCGCGAGTCTAGCGTCGGACGAAATAGAATTTCCCGTGCTGACCGCCATTGGAAAAATTATTTATTGGCTTTGAACTGCGCTACCTTGGTGAACAACTCGGCGTGTTCACCCAGTGCGCGGAGGCGGTCCTTAGTGGCCCCGTCGGAATTACGAATTTTCTCCGCGAAAATCGCTACTTCGTCTAAGTCCACTGACTCCATGAACTCTACGAGTAGTTCGATGTCGTCGGCTAAGGTGGACTTAGAATTTTTAGTGGTCCGTTTCGCGGGCTTGGAAGCGACTGTCTTCGTGGTTTCAGTCAGTCTGACAGTCTGTTTGACAGTAGGCCCTACTTTTGGTGTGGCGGGCGCAGCAGCAGACACGGACGGGAGGGGTTTAGCCCACGCGTTCGTGGCTGGCGCCGGGGCGGGAACAAATTTGGCGGGAGCGTGAGTCACTCCGGACGAGCCTCGCGCTAGGCGTTGGGGCATCGAAGCCCCCTTCGCCTTACCGACCATTCCCATGTGCCTGCGCGGGGCCCTGGTGCATCCGCGATAGTTCGCGGGATGACCCTGGGTCTCGCACAGAACACAGCTGGGAGGTACGGCCGGGTCAGGGGCCGTGCGCGGACAGTCCGGAGTCGCGTGGTCCTCCAGGCATTTCACACACCTGGGCCGCGCGTGACAATTACGGGCTGAGTGGCCGTAGTATTGGCAGTTATGACACTGCCCTGGGATACCCCTACCATATGGCTTCTCGACTGTGATGCCAGTTAACTGGCACACAGTCTCGATGCTGTAAACTTTCTTACCCTCTGGTGTGAGGTCTAGCACGGCCAGTACCATATCATACTGCCGCTTCGTATAGTTATTGAACATACGATGCACAGATCTAACTGGTAGGTTCTGAGAGCTGAGATCCCTGAAGATGGTCTCAGTCTCTATCTCTTTCGGTATACCCTTGATGACGACACGCAGTTGGCGTTCATCCTCAAGGGCATAGGAATGATACCCTATTTTCATGTTTCTCAGGTAAGCCGTTAAGCGGCGATGATCCTGAGCGCTTAGCACCTGCACTCGGATACCCTGAATTGTTGAGCGCGCAGAGTTGAACTGCACGCTGTTATCAATCATCCACTTGGACACGTCGTTCCAAGCCTTCTTTTCTTGTACGACAATAGGAGGAGGCAAATCTTTTTTAATCACAGCCGCTCCGGCTGAAGGCGCGGATGCGGGTGCGGAAGAGCGCGCGGGCGCGGAAGGCAACGGCGCGACTGCGGGAACAGACGCGTTCGCGGATGCCTGAGGGGCGGACGACGCGGGGGAAGGCGGGCGGCTGGCGACAGCGCGCTTCCTTCTTCTCGCCGGCGAATCGGGCGTGGAACTCGCCTTTTTGGCGGGAGACTGTTTTAGGCTCTTAGCCTATCTTTTAGCCGACTTCGACTTGACGGTCTCGAACCCGTCGTCGCCTTCATCGGCTTGCCCCTCGGAGTCTTCCCCTCCGGAGGCAGAATCCTCCGAGGAGCTGGCACTATTGCCCTCGGTCGTGTATGCGGAGGCGGAGGCGTCAGAGTCCTCGGCCATTTCGACGTCGGACTCCTCGACGACGTCCGCAGAATCCGCATCGGTACCTACTTCTACAGTCCGGGATCGAACCGGCACTGCTGCGTCCGTTGACGCGCGAAAAGTCGCGAAATAATTCGCGAGCGTGGCATGCGCATCGGGACACGCCGCCGCGACGAACGCGAGGATCGCCTCCGCGTCTAAATTATTACTCGCCATAGTTGGCGCGAAACTAATTTACGCGAAACTAACTTAACCTACGCAATAACTGTGTCCCCCCGCCGAGTGGCGAGGGGTGAGTGCCTATCGTGTACTAACGGCCCTGCCCTGTGAGGCGGGGGTGAGTACCTAAGTTAGTAAATGTACTCACTTGGAAATACCTACGTAGACTACGCTACCTAGATACAACGTAGATTGCCGCTCTCGACACGACGTAGACCTCTGCACTTAATTCTGCACTGTCGGACACTTCACTATCACTTATATTGGCACTTGACTTTATCACTATCATTTAACTTGCTATAATGTTGGCACCGCAACCAGACAAAAGTATATCCTAGCATCCAAAGCAACGCCTTTAAGATTCAGCGCAACGTAAAGAACGGGGCTCTCAAGTTTCCGGGTTTCCTCTGCTACCCTCTACATCCAAAAAAAAGTTGCTTGAAAATCAATACAAAGTGAAAATAATATATTTTGTACATAATTAAGTCATGCTCAAGCCTATGATAATTATTTACTCCATTTTACTGTCTAGAAGTTTTTTCTGTCAAATAAAATTTTTGTGAAGGCCACTCAACAGTAGCAAAGTATTTTAATTAAATCCTGCGCTCTGTGTGGCTCAATTAGGAAAGAAATCTTATTATGTTTAAATTATATTCAAAGTGATTGTGAGGCAGCGTCACTGCGACTAATTTTATAGGGGATGGTTTTGGGTTCGATTTCCACTAGTTATGAGCTTTATCTTCGCTCTGATAAGGAGAGAAAGAGGCACTCCGTTCTTATTATGACACTGTCAGAAGTGTCGGGCCATTACGAGAGAGAGTGGCAAAACTAATCGTCGCTTAAACTATGAATCTGATACATTATAGACAGTGAAAAATTACTGCCTCGTTGGTTAAAATATTTAAAGCCGAATGTTAAACGACCTACGTCATCAAGGACATATTTCATCTGTAACAGGTTTTATTTTAGGATAAGCATCCCTTTAGCAATATAGTATCCGCGTAGAGTCCCGCCGCGGCTATAACTTGAATATTCATATGCAATTTACTGAAGCCTGTCGTGACACAGGGACACAGGTGTGCAAATGTTGTGAAATCGATCCCCTAATATAGTATCTAATAACTATCATATAAAGGCCGGCGATGGACCTGTAGCTCCCCTGGTGTTACACGGGGCCGTGGGCGACGGTGATCACTCACCATCAGGTAACCCGTAAGCTCGTTTGCCTTGACTTTTACATAAAAAACATCGTCTTTGATCAATTACTAACATATCTAATTTTTTTTTTTTTGCTTTGTTAATAAAATAAAGCGAACAAAATAAAATAAATTTATTTTTATATTTCATGATAGAAAAGAAATGCTAATTGAACCCACAACTGTGGTTGATTTAGAATTTTATGTCAACTTTTTTCTATTGAGGGAACTTTTACTACATATAATGATGATGTAGTATATAAATTGTAGACAGATATCAAATTCAAATTTCAAATTCAAATATTTTTATTCAAAATAAAAAGTTACAAGCTTCATTTTTGAACGTCAAGTAATTTACCACCAGTTCACTAAAATGACTACCTCAGACCTGAGAAGAGCCGGCGAAAGAAACTCAGCGGGACATGTCTTTTTTTCAATCAAAATTTTACATCATATAATCAATTGTGACAATGATACCTTTGAAATAGCCCGGAGCAAGCCTTATATTCCCAAGGCGTATTATCATTTATGAAATCGTTAATTTGGTAATAACCTTTAACACACAAACGTATTTTCACAGCTTTTTTAAATTGCGAAATAGAAAATTCTCGGACGTTTTCTGGGATCCTATTGCAAAAACGTACAACCTGACCCATAAAACAATTACGAACTCAATGCAATCGAGGTAACCTATACCTAAGCTTAAACTAAGATTAAACTTATTTCTGTTAAAAATATAAATATAATATCGTATGAAGACCGCTGTCTTCAACTTTATACACCTTGCATGTAATATTTACAAAGTAAAACCCTCTTAATGTACTAGAATTTAAACAAATGTATGTAAAATTTATGTGACTGAGCTTTGATACTTATAAATGTGTTTTTAAGATGAGAGAGTGGGGATAGAAGTGCCGGAAATGTACGAAAACAGATGGAGCTATATATACGGCCATGACTTAATACTTGATAGTTTACCTTGCTCTGTCTCCAATTAAATTGAATCAGTAAATCAAATACAAGTGGCAAGAGTCACGCTAGTTTGTAGTTGTTAGATCCTCCTGTTATTTAAAATTTGTTAATAACTGAAATAATTTATTTTACTATATTGAAGGAATATATTATTTTATAAGCATTAATTTATAAGTAATGTCTTGCACACTCTTAGTAACTCGTGTTTTAATTTATGTTTAAAGCTTTCATTTAAAATGACAAAAACTCCCTTAGCATAGGTACAAATTGTGCTACTTTCAATTATATTTTCCTTTTCTGCCACTGTCCATGAAATAAAAAACTTTATTTAATATTTATGTTCGTGCAACTATTCTGAAGGAAAAGCTGAAGTTGGTAAAATCTGTAATTGACTATTTAAAGAAGTAAAGATGAATTCGACACTAAGAATTAAACTAGTTAAATTAATAGAAATCTTTTATATTTAATTTATATTTTTGAGACTAATTCCAAAAGAGCGTATTTTTCCCGGTTTTCCTTTACACATACATATTAACCAGATAGGTCAAACATAAGCATATGAACAACGGGGTTTTCTATATCAATTTTGAAAATCCAAAACAAAGTTACAGGCAAAGAAGAATGCAGTAAATTATCGAATTTCAGGTTTTTTCTTATAAATACATGTATTTTATGTACAACGCCAAATAACATAAACACTAAACCCTTTTTAACTACGTTTCATATTTTATTAAATAATAAGAACAGTTCGCTAGCAGAATATGAATCTTACATAAATACAATTAGTCAAGGCATTATAATGTATATACATACTATAGGCATGTATAAAGTGTGTACCTAATACAGGAAGGTAGTGCTAACACTAAAAAAGCACTTTGTTCCCATTAAGATACTTTGGTTTCTACCAAATTTTTCCTGCACTGCGTGTTGAGTGGCAGACTTCAGCGAAGCGCTCATGACCAGAGCGAGGGTATGAAAATATTAGATATTTAATTTTCTCTAATGGAAATCGATAATTGAATAAAGAATTTATTATAAACGAGTAGTATCTCGCAACTCCATTTGTGAGTACACGTGATTTGCCATCCCCCTAGAAATTTGGGATATCATCCCCCAAGTCCCCAGTACTTCCCAAGTAACTCACATTTAATATTTTGCTCTTATATCTTCTTACTGAATATTACAAAAGCTTGCTCCTTTTTTACCTGAAATATACTTAACTGAAGAAACTATACAGTAATAAACCTTATACATCAGAATAACACATAGTCTACAATAACTGTAAAGGTTATGTGTACGGTAGTTGTCAATTTCAACAAGAAAATCGTATCGAATAAAATACGTAAATATTAAAGACTTAGAAGTTAACTCAGATCAAAGATCAATTTACCCGTTTCAATGTCCGAGCATTTAGGAACTGTTGAAAAAACTAGGGAAAGAAATATATTGAGTTACATTGCAAGGTTGGTTAAAGCTTACGCCAGATTTTTTTAATGGAAACGAGATTATAAATTATAAGTTAAATGAAAGTGGGAAATGAAACGGGGTGAAATAATACTATGTTCCCAAGTTTTCTCTGCTTACCCGCATATGCGGGTAAGCGTAAAGCTAAAACACCATTTACTTCCTGAGAGACGGACGGTCTTATGATTAATCGGATTATAACGAAATACAATTAGACCTCGTTATTTATGATTCGCATTCAAATATTATTTTTAGCTGCCCTTCTATCAAGCACGTTTGTCTGTTAACGTGATGGCTTTGGGTCCGATTTGAAATTAATTATTTTTATATCTTCGCTCTCGCGATAAAATAAAGCACGGCGTCCTACCTCTCAACATTCCGCTTCTTACTCTTCTTGATGTGTCGCATGACACAGCGTCCTATTAATTGTACATCAAGCAAATTAAGAGTTGATTCAACTTTAAAATTGTAAATCCACACAAACAATAATGTAAATAGCTCAGCTCTAAATAAAATTAAGGTTCTTGCGAAAAATCTATGACAGTAAAAAAGGGTCTTTAAATGAATTAGAATACTTAATTTCTCCTATTCTCCATAGAGTCATACAAAAGACAACCCCCCCCCCACTTATTCCTCCCTCTTTCACACCTCCCCTCCCTTCCCCCTACTCAGGGAACCGCTGCAACCTCTAATTGATAGGACAATTACTGCAAACTGTCTCACGTCACTGTGTCTCACCTAAATGCTTTAATTAGTCCCTGATCGCCATTCAGAACGAGGTTTTCTTTTATTTTCTTGTGTCCTTTAATTATTTATTGCGACTTTGTGGTTAGTTTTTTTGCTTTTGGTTAATTGAAATATATTTTGTTTTTATTTTTACATTGATAAAGAGTACAACCAACACTCAATATTTTTTACCTAGTAAACGCTTATGGTTTGAACTATAAAGAAAGGAAGACAGACCGAATTTTATATCTGAATACCCCACAAGATTGTGTTTTTTTTTATGAAAAAGACAAGGCAAACGAGCGTACAGGTCACCTGATGCTGAGTGATCACCGTCGCCCACAGCCCCTTGAAACACCAGGGGAGTTACAGGTGCGTTGCTGGCCGTTTAGGTGGAGGTAGACGCGCTTTTTGAAGGTCCCCCATGTCGTATTGCCCTGGAAATACTGCCACGGGAAGGTCGTTCCAGAGATGTATGGCGTGTGGAAGGAAATTCCTACGAAACCGCATAGTACTAGAGTGTCACGTGTCCAGATGATGTGGATGGTATATTAACTTCAAACAGTTCTCCAGAACAGTCCCATAAATGCGGTAGAGAACGCACAATGGAGATATGTCTCTACGCAAAGCCAAATTGTCAAGCCCCTTACAGGTCATTGGGTCCCCAACGATTCGAACGACTCTACGTTGTACGCGATCAAATGAATAGAATAGAACTCGCCTAACAGCTTTGTGTTGTCGCGTGAGCTTGAGGTATAACTGCAAGGGTGGGCAGAGAAAACTTGAAAACTTAATGTTTTGGCACCCCGTTCCAATTAAAACAAATACAGTCCCTACTTACCGCCAAATGGAACATTGCGTGTTGACGGAAAATAAAATATTCATATTTAATCTCCCTAAGTGCGAATCGAACACAGAACATGCCACGTTTACAGTTGCAGCACGCGTGTGCCAATGCGTTACGGTAAGCTGTTTCATTACATAATTATTGTTGCAATGTTAGTTACAAAGCAACCTATTTAAGACAAGTACAAGTATTCAATATTACATGCAGATAAAGTAACTTATTTATCCTTTGCTTCAACATACAATTTTTAAAAAGGACAAGTTACGACTATTTGCTCAGTAGATTGAAAGAAACAAATTAATTAATTAATCAACTGAATACAGTAGCCCGCTATTATTTTTATTAAATGAAATAGAATGATAATTTAGTTTCAATGTAATTCTATATAAGATATAAGTGAGGCCTGTCGTGGTACAGGGGAAAAAGCTTGCGATGATAAACGAAACAGTTTGTGGCTTCAATTGCCTTTTGAAAAAATAAATATTTAATATTTTCGTTACTACGCTCTGATAATGAAGGAAAACGTTTCCTTAAAGCCGATTGTACATTTATAAATTTAAACCTTGATATATTTAATTAGATTTTTTATTGAAATTTCTTTGTCTAGGAATTTACTAAGAGTTCTGTTGTATATTCAACAAATTACCCGAGTAGAGTCGTCTTTGTAAAGTTGGGACCGCAGTCTCTTAACGATAAGTTCGCAAGTTGCCTCTACTCACCCGCACCCGCTGCAGCGTGGAGCTGAAAATAAAGATCGACACACAAATGATAATCAAAAAATCGAATCTTCATTCGCTTATTTATTGTAATTTTTAAACAGATTATCGTATCAATTGTTTTTTCAAACAGATTTTCGTATCTTATATGTATCTTATATTGATATTAACCTGATTCTATTTATGGTAGGTCAGCGATACTTCATCTATACTAAGTTTCTTATGTTTTTTTTTTTATTTCAGATCTTCTAAAACATATGTACAATGAGTTCTTAGAGTTAAAATTCATATTTTCAATAAATAATAAAAAAAAATATTGTGGTATTATTTTTTGGAGAACAATCTTCAACAAGGGTGGGTTCCATTCCCATTCAAGGAAAGAAAATATTTAATAATTCGTTTTATCAGTTTATTACCTAGCTGTTGAGTTCTGCGACTCAATGCCTCAATTTTGCGGAAAGGGAAAGAAAGAAGTCTCCTAACAAGGATGCCAGGATAACACTAGGCCCTTGATACAATGTGCAGCTAGATTATTGTTGACACCAGCTTCCCCTTATTATCCTGCTATGATGCCTGCTGGTGGTGATGGCATGGAGCTACAACTTGAATGTTTAATAATATAGATCAATAATAATCTTCATACATCGACTAATTATTGCACTTCATAATAACTTCAAAATTATTAAATTCCATTCTAAATATAACCTTTCCATTAATAATTTAAAATTCAAATAAAAATCGTGGAAGAACCACAAGTAAACGTTATCGAAGTATTATCATACACCGCGCACTTCCGGTAAAAAGCAATTTCCTCGAGATTCTGCTTGAATATTTTAATACGGACGATTTCAGTTCTTATCTATAATTGAGTCGGAACAGGATTTGGGTATGGCCTTGTTAAACCTGTAATATTTATTTTACTCAGCTTCACGCTGTATCCCGCACACGGCATGTTAGTCAGGTGAAACCTAGTGTTAAGACTTAAGACTATCTGTTCCCATTTCTCGCTTTCCGTCGACTAAGACATTGCGTGTTGTTTAGCGGAAAAACGTCACATTTTGCCTTAATTTGCTCGAGTGGGTATCGAATCTGGCGCATGACAAAGTGCAGTGTTAAATGAAAATGGGCAAATGCATATATAAATTGTAACCATATTAGATCATTTCAACCATTAAAAAATGCTTACACATAGATTGTAACCTACATATATTGTATATATAACTGTGGAGTACATAAAATTAATTTACTAGTTTTTGCCTTGAAAGTGGAACCAACATACATCCTCGCAAATATTCACATTTACAATATTACTAGCCAAGAACTAAATTATATAATGATTGAAAAAAAAAAATACCTAATATAAAGTGGGCTACGTGTTATTGTCACGTACGCTTATACTATTGTACGCTTACCTACTGAACTGATTTTATTTATAAAAAAACAGTTTAGTTGTTTTGACAGTGAAATTGGAACAAACATCCATCCTCGCATACTATCCTGTATGCGGCAAAGCAGGGTAGACAGCAGGAACCTAGGAACATAATGCTAGGAAGTTAACCTAGTTACCAGTAACACACTTCTGTTACATACTTTCCGCCGAAATTTTGAGACATTGCGTCTTGATTAGATATTTTTTTAACATTGATAAATTATGACAGGAAGTATCACTGGGTATCAATTCACACAACAAGTACAATGTTAGTGACGTAATTAGATTCTAAGGGTCCGGGCGAGAGCTTTCAAATATATTTAGTAGCTTATAAGAGAGAACATTGCAAATGTTATTATATCCCAGTAGAGCTTTGATGATGATGTTGAATATATTTAGACACTTTTTTCGATACTGTTTTACAATATTATCCCTAAAGTAGTTATTTTTCTTTAGCGTCACGCTGTATTCCGCAAATGGCTCAGTAGGTAGAGGGAACTAGGAAACCTAGTAATAAGACACTCCGGTACGTTCCACACTTTCTGACGAACTATAGGCATTGCGTGTTGCGTGGTGGAGCCAACAATCTATCGCATTTATATTTTCACGCTTGTGCCCATACAAGTCCGCCACTGTGCCCACTCGCTTGTGTGTGTGTGTCGTGTGCGCCACTATGGCCTCTTGAAAGCTTCACGCTGTATCCCACACATGGCAGGGTAGTTTACTATATATTTTAAGGTACCGTTATATTTGTATTGAATTTTTACTATAAGAAGAATATTAAATAGAATTATAAATATATTTTCATCCAATTTCCATGAACTTATCGCAGTGTTTTTTAGTTTCACTCTGTATCCCGTACGTGGTGGGGTTGGCAGACGGAACTCGGGAACCCAAATGTGGCTCTATCTTGTAGAATAAAATATTTTATTTTCTTGTGCAGTGTTGAGTTACGCATATTACAAAGCGGATGAAAAGGTACAACAGAATGCCTTTGTTTAAAATATTAAAATACTTACATTATTTATTGAGGCGAGAGCACTTTCCTTTGCAAATATTTGTATTTGGTTCCGTTCAAATTGGATTTCAATTGATTATAAAAATCAATATTGGTTTAACAACGTTAACAGTTAAAATAATTTCTTTGTTTCACGCCGTATTCTATAGCAAAGAACGCAGACAGAACTTGGGAACCTAGTGTCAGGACACTCTCTTCCTATTGAGACATTTTCATTCTCCACTTTCTGCTGAATTTGAGACATTGCGTGTTGAGTGATGAAACTCAAGTAATCTTTGTTATATTTCATTTTCCCGAGAGGGAATCAAACCCACAACCAACAGACCATGACATCTTCATATATTATTAAAGTTACAATATCAAGTTCTATAATTTAAATTTAAATATCTATGTATGTAGAATATTGTATTACTTAAGGATATTTGCTGAGATTGCTGTTAAAATATCGGTAGTAGCAAGTTTGATTTTACTTTTTGAATTTTGACTTTGTTTTACTTGTTGTTTTAAGTATTATATAAAACGAGTACTATAATTTGATAAATTAAAAGATATGTATTTATGCTTCGTGCTCTGTCCCGCATATAGCAGAAGCGGGAACTCTAGAACATTTTCTTTTTTCACGTCCCGCTCTGTTATCGAAACTTCACGTGTAACTCGAAAGTCGACGAGTTAAAAGAAAACATAACGTGAATAAAGTAAATAAAACAGAGTGAAAGCCAACGAGCGAACCGAAAATTTAAAGAAATTATACCATGTGTAAAAGTACACAAGCACCCCGCGTTAGAAGGTTTATCTTACTAAATAAGTCTAGTAAATTATATTATTCGATCCTGTCTTCTAATGTATATATTATATGTTAATTATATGATTATGTATTGTATTTTATATAATTATTGTATTTTGAAATATATGGCTTATGGGCACAAACATGTGACTGTAAACGCGACAGGTAGTGGGTTCGATTCCCACTCGAGGAAGTGATATATTTCATATTTTCAAACTAAATATTCATTGTTTTCTTTTCTTCGCTTACGCTCTAATAAAAAAGCAAAGGACGGCGTTGAGTTCCGCTACTCAATACGAAAAGGCGTTTCGTTCCTTAATTTTAGCTAAATTTGAATTTAGCTAAAAGTAGGGAAACGGAGCGACTTAACTCTAATTTCCCAAGTTCCCTCTGACTAGGGTAGAATACCTAGAGAGGCTTACGTAACAACCAGACGTCATTTCAAAGTACTTATCAATTGCGGTAGCATTGAATGGGTTTTCAATAGTTATCATCAGGTGTTTATATCAGGAACCTAATTAATTATCTTTGTTGGGAACGAAACCCACAACCGTCGTATTAACTGTCACACGTTATGCCGCTGCACTCCGGTGACCGCACTAATACTTTTTGGAATTAAATTATGAAAAGAATAATTTTATTTTCGTTATTTTACTTTTCTATTATTCTTTTATATTATATACAAGAATAGTGTAAGATAATATGGGTATTCCCCGAGCGACAGCTTAGTCCCCGGGAGTTTTGATATGGTAGCTCAGTTAAACCAATCACTTCTGGCCGCATTGGCAATGCAAACTACGCACACCGACGTCATCGTAAAGCTGAAAAAAAAATTGTTTCTATAAAAAGGACAAGGCAAACTTAGCGATCTGGTCAGAAGTAGTTGAGTAGAGCTCAACGCCGCGGTTTATCTTCTCCAAATGCAATGTTTCAGAAACTAAGAAGTAAATTGGTTTCCTCTGTCTACGCTTTAAGCAGTTTATAAACAAAAATAATATTTAAATAAATTTGGTGAATAAGAAATAGAATCGTAAAGTTTTATTGTTAACCAAATAAACGAAAAAAGGAGTGACAAATTGTTCATAAATAAGGAGCTTTTCTCAATGTTTTTGTTGTATAAAATTAGTACTTGGAGTGAATTACACTTAAAAATATTAATGTTACTACGCTAGCGAATTTCTAATAAAGTAATTGAATAAAAGTATTTTTAACATTTTCTAAAGTATTTTCCCACATTTTGAAAGGAAAATATCATTTTATTAACAATATTTATATCACTATTGAAAAAAAATAACTAATTTAATAAAACAGTTAAGGAGGCAACCGTACCTGCTCTGTGATATACTATGAGACTTACTTTAAGCTCTTCTTCTATCTAAAGAGTCACCTCATAATTATTGGAAATTTCAATTAAAAAATATTCATGCACATGAAATACTTTTCATGAAATAATAACAAATGCTAAATTTGAAAAATCTGGTGCAATGGTACAAGCATAAGAAAGACTGTGTGAGCGACAGGTTGTGGATTCGATTTCCAATTAAAGTAATAAAATATTTGATATTTTCATTTTCCTCGTTCTTGTTAAATTCAGCGGAAAATGGAGAACGGAAGTGTTATAACTTCTCAGGTGTCCTCTGTCTACACTAAGATATAGTATTTATATAAAAATGTTTTAGGTAATCTTTAATAAATTTGTAAATGTATTTTTACTATGTTTTAAAGTTGAACCCGCGCCTCTGGAATACCGTTCCAGCGCTCTGACCAACTAAGCCATTCGTTCTCAAGTTGTAACAAGCGTATAAGAATTTCGAGAGCTCGGTGAGAACGAATGGCTTAGTTGGTCAGAGCGCTGGAACGGTATTCCAGAGGCGCGGGTTCAAATCCTGCTTCGTTCAAAATTTTTATACGCTTTTTAAATTTAAGTTTAGTATTTTCTGTCCTAAGTGTGGAATAACACTTTAAAACATAGTAAAAATATTAAAGTAAATAGTATTCTCTCTTGCCAAACGATAATTCTTACGAGTTGTCTTTGGGTAGCGGAAATTTGTAAAAATCTCCCTACAGAGATGCTAACAACAAAATAAGTTGTAACAAGCGTATAAAAATTTCGACGGAGCTCGGTGAGAACGAATGGCTTAGTTGGTCAGGGCGCTGGAACGGTATTCCAGAGGCGCGGGTTCAAATACTGCTTCGTTTAAAATTTTTATACGCTTTTTAAATTTAAGTTTGGTATTTGTAAATGTACTTGTCTTTATTTAGAAATTCTAAAGTTATTGTATTATTATTATATTTTTATTCATTAGTTATAATTTATAAAATGTAACACGTCTGTCCACAAAAGTGGTGTGTTTCATCTCGTCCTAATGTTAATGTTAGTGTCATGATAAAATTAACATTGCAATTTTCCTCATCCTGCTTTGTAATAATAAATTAAGAATAATATACAAGTATTAGTATACAATTTAAACTTTTTGTGTCAGTTGTATTGAATTATTGTCTAATTCAAGACCTATGAACGATACTTAATAATAATTAGGTCATAAAGTCATATAACTTGCTGCTTGCCGTGTGATCCCGGCTTAGAATAGGATCTCCCTGGTACTGATGGTGTCGTAAGAGGCGACTAAAGTGCGTGTGGTAGAGTCACGTTGCCAGCAATGGCAACACGCATGGGCAGACTCGACCGGAGTGTTACCACCCCCGGCATTTAAGACCGGCGTTAAGTAGTGGCTTTGGCCACTGCGTTTCGCATTAGGTAATGTCGGGCCCCGGTGCCCTTCCACCTTAAAGGACGGCAACGCTCCTGTAGCTCCTGTGGAGTTACTCGGGGCCGTGGGCGACGGTGATCATTTACCATCAGGTGACCCGTACGCTCGTTTGCCGTCTCTTCCATAAAAAAATAAAATAAAGTAACACAGCGATGTGTAATGAGGCCTTCGTTCGGAAAATATTTCAATTAATCTGTCGACATGTAGGAGTCGTGACTAACGTAGCCGAGCTTATTGCTAGGAGCACGTCTTAAATTAGCTTTACATAGAGCTACATCCTACGCGAGCACTACTCCAAGCTTACGGTAAGGCCGTGAGACTGAGCGTGTTGTTTGATGAAATATTTAAGAAAGTGTTAAAATAAATAAAAAAGTAATAGTATTTTTTATAATTTTACGTGGTAAGAGCATCCCGCACATAGCAGGTAGGCAAAGAGTAGTGATAAATTTTATTACGCTACATTGGAACGTGAATACGAAGAATATGTAAAACTAATAACTTAATACATTTTTTTTTCAGCTTCACGCTGTATCCCGCACTAGGCAGGGTAGGCAGAGGGAACGAAAGTGAAACCTAGTGTTATGACACTCCGTTCCACTTCCGTTCCCCACTTTCCGCCGAATTTAAGGCATTGCGTGTTGAGTGGCGGAATTCAACGCCGCGCTTTGCCTTATTACCAGAGCGAAGAAATGAAACATTAAATATTTAAATTAAAAATATTAAATATTTCATTTCCTCGACTGGGGATCGAACCCAGAACCTGTCGGTTACAGTCACACTCTTGTGCCGCTGCGCCACGACAGGCCTCAACTTAATACTTAATTTAAAGAAAGTGTCCTGTCGTGGAGCAGCGGCACAAGCATGTGACTGTAACCGGCAGATTGTGGGTTTGATAGCCACACGAGGAAATTAAATATTTAATATTTTCAATTTAAATATTTTATGTTTTCTTCACCCCGGTACAAGGCAAAACGCGGAAAATGGGGAACGTAAGTGGAACGGAGTGTCTTAACACTAGGTTCCCAAGTTCCCTCTGCCTACCCTGCCATGTGCGGGATACAGCGTGAAGCTAAGTAGAGTTGAGTAAAACTAAATTTTTCTATACTATTATCTTATTTCTTACATATTCAAGTACTTAAACAACAAAATTATTGAAATAATGTGCTGTAAAAAAACTTTATTTTTTTTATTTTATTTTTATTAGGGAAACAAACAAAACATATTACACACAAACATCAACATAATATAAAATTCAAAAAAATCCAACAAACCCATACAATATCTTAAACTCAACTCAGATCACTCACTCGTATGCTCGTTTGCCTTCTCAGCTTCACGCTGTATTCTGCACGAGGCAGGGTAGACAGAGGGAACCCGGGAACCTAGTGTTACACTCCGTTCCACTTCCATTCCCCACTTATTCATTTACCTTCTCTTTTTCATAGAAAACTACAAGTACTTCCGCTTGCAGTAGCCGGCTTCTGCGCCACGACTGGCTTCTTTTATAGAAAAATAAAAAATACGATGATTGAAGCCTACATCCGTCGTCGGCTAACAGTAAGACAATGTATTCTACTGAATCTTCTTGTTTTGTTCCCATGCACAATGAGTTTATTTTCTTGTGTCCATTTATGTAGAGAGATTTAGTTAAACGTTAAGGAGACGATAAATCGAAGAAAAATCTGATAATTTATTATACAGACTATATATATTTACGTTCAGTCTTTGAAGACACAGTAACAAAGCCTCTGAGTGTGAGCGAGCGTATATGATCGGTATATCTTGTAGAGCTAAAAAAAATATTTTATTTTATTAACGAGTTATTTTGCGTTAAAGATTTCATGCGTCTCGTAATTCTAAACTAAATGTAAGTTTGCTTTCAGATTTACGTACAATATTCATTATGATTTAATCGTTTTCGATTTTCAAACGAGGCTTCGAAGAAATAAATTCAGTCGCCATTTTCTTCTTCCGCTTAAATGGTATCGATAATAATACTGGGCAAAGTTTTAAATTTTTTTTGACATAATTTTCTGTTGTCACTGTCTAATAAAGAATAAAGCTCGAAGATAGGAGCATAATCACTTCGGAGCTTGTAACTGAGATACGTAGCGTCGAGTGACGTCTGTCGGGAGATATTTTGTACAATTTTAAAAAGTTGGTTGAATGTCGCTCGATTTGTCATTCACTTTGAAAATAAAATTATTTTAATTATTAATTTTCGAGTCTGAAGAAAAACTGTCGTCGCGCTGAGGTACCAGCGATATTCGCTTTGTTTGTAAGCATTTTTGTAGGGAACGGAAGTGTCTTAATGGGAACAGATTATCTCACATGGTTCGCGGGAAGCTATACCCCGCACATGGCAGGGTAGAGACCTCTCCTACCCGCAATACAGCGTGAAGCTTGTAAGTACGTCAACGCTCATCGTTATAACCTGACAATTATGAGTAAACAGATGAACTTTCGTAGTAGTTTATATAAAAATAAAATATATGTCTATTGTTACGTCCACAAAGCCGTTGGTTGCTATAAGTAAAATCGTAATAAATCGATTTAGTACATATTTATAAAAAAAGATATTTCAATATTTTGTTCAAAATAAGAATTTGAAATTGTTCAAGTATAATTTTTTGAATGTTAAACAATTTACCACCGGTATACTAAAGTTACTGTCTCACAACTAAGAAAGTCCCAAGAAAGAAACTCAGCGGGACATTTTATAAATTTATAATATATTACAAGCTGAGATTTTGATAAAAACAACAAACACTACCTGTGGTGTAATAGTGATCTCGTTCTTATCACATACCTTCCGCCAGATTTATAAAAGGGAATAATCAACTGTCAATAACGTCGGTAACATATCAAAAATAATCATAGCCTCGAGAAATTTGTTCTGGGAATTCCTGAAATCCGAAAAATGACTTGGGATTTATATAAATAATTATTTTTAACAAGTTGAATAAGTAGTTAGTATAACTGACGACAAGCGCGTCGGCTCTGGGTTCGATTACCATTAGGTGATTAAATATTTTCATATCTTTTTTCAAGAGTAGCGCAGTCGCACAAGCGTACAATTATAAACGCAGATTGTGGGTTCCACCAGGCAAAAGGCAATGCCTGTAGTTAGGCAGAAAGTGCGGAAAGAAACGGAGTGTCTAAATACTAGGTTCCCTAGTTCCCTCTGCCTACCCTGCCGTGTGCGGGATACAGCGTGACGCTGAAAAAAACTTCTTTCGGGATAATATTGTAAAAAGAATCCCAAAAAGTCTCTAAATAAATTAAACACCAACGTGGAAGCTGGGACATAAAAAAATGCACTATTCTTTCTTATAAGCTACTAAATATATTTAAAAGTTCTCGCTCGGACCCTTAGAATCTAATTACGTCACTGACATTGTACTTATTGTGTACTTCAATAGTTATACATATAGTTATACCCAGTGATTATTCTTATCATTATTTATTAATATTAATATAATATTTATTCAAGACGCAATGCCTCAAAAGTTCGGCAGAAAGTGGGTAACAGAAGTGTTGAAGTGTACTGGTAACTAGGTTAACTTCTTAACATTAGGTTCCTAGGTTCCTGCTGTCTACCCTGCTGCTTGTTGCATTCAGTGCGAAGCTTAAATAGATGTCATAGTATGCGAGGATGGATGTTTGTTGATTGTCAAAACAACTAAACAGTTTTTTTTTATAAATAAAATCAGTTCAGTAGGTATAAGCGTACGTCACAATATATTACATACATATATTAGGTAAAAACATATGTTAGGTAAAAATAATAGAAAGCGAGAAATGAGAACAGTTAGTCTTGACACTAGGTTTCACCTGACTATCATGCCGTGTGCGGAATACAGCGTGAAGATGAGTAAAATAAGTATTAACGCTTTAACAGGGCCATACCCAAATCCTGTTCCGACTCAATTATAGATAAGAACTGAAATCGTCCGTATTTAAATATTCAAGCAGAATCTCAAGGAAATTGGTTTTCACCGGAAGTGCGCGGTGTCTGATAATACTTCGATAACGTTTACTTGTGGTTCTTCCACGATTTTTATTTGATGATTTTTTAATTATTAAATGAAAAGTTATATTTAAAATGGAATTTGATAATTATGAAGTTATTGAAAACCGGCAATAATTAGTCGATGTGCGAAGATTATTATTGATCTATATTATTAGATATTCAAGTTGTAGCTTCACGCCATCACCACCTATAGCAGGATAAAAAGGGGAAGCTGGTGTCAACAAAAATCTACCTGCACATTGTATCAAGGTCCTATTGTTATCCTTGATCCGCGCTTACAAAGCTTTTTTAAAATCACACGCTAGTGTTCCTTATTGAAAATTGCTTAGCAAAAAATAATAACGCAATTAAATATTTTATTACTGCCAAAATATGAACATTGATACACGTTGATATTCGCATACTTATATTCATATGAATTTTAACTCAAAAATTCATTGTACATACGTTTTGAGAAAATCTGAAATATAGCCGACATAAGAAACTTAGAGAGATACAGACGAAAACTGTGATCTACCGTACGTAGAATCAGATTAGTATGGTAATAAAATTCATGGAATATCTTAATGTGTTACGATAAACTGTTTGCAAATAACACTGAATAAGCGAAAGAAGATTTGATTTTTTTAATAATTTGTGTGTTGATCATTATTTTCAACTTCACGCTGCATCCCCGATGTCAGGGTGAGCAGAGTGAACTTGCGACACCGCGGTCCCAACATTACGTTGAATTCAATGTATTGCATTGGCATGGGTAGGTATAGTGAAATTCAACGCTGCTTATATTTATAGTATAGGTGTACCTGCAGACGACCTTACCGCGTTTGTAGTCTATACAGAGAACTGTGACAGGTTGTAAGTTCCCGGAGGATGCATGAGGTGTGATTTGGAGGATGGATGTTTGTTCCAAATTTACAGTAAAAACAACTAAATGGTTTTGATGACGCTTTATGTAATAAATGTAAGGTAACAAGGAAAAACACGACGTTGAATTTCGCCGCACAACACAATGTCGGCGGAAGGCGGGAAATGAGAACGGAGTGTCTTAACACTAGGTTATCTCGTCTTACCCGCCTAACATGCCATGTGCGGGATACAACGTGAAACTAAGAGAAATAAATATTACAGCTATAGCAATCTCACACCGAAATTTCGTTCTGACTCAATTATAGATAAGAACTGGATCTGATCCTCCGTATTAAAATATTCAAACAGTATCTCGAGGAAATGGCGTTTTTGTCATATTTAATGAAAGCTTTAAACATAAATTAAAATAATTAGAAGTGTGAAAAACATTTATTATAAAATAATGTCTATAAAATAATATGTTTATTAATTATAATTTAACCAATATTTAATAGCAGGAGGATCTAACAACTATTATATACTTGAAGGAGGGCCTTCCAAATCAAGAGCACATACATACTAGCGTGACATCTGACACTACTACTCGATTTACTGATTCAATTTAATTGGAAACAGACTAAGGTAAACTATCAAGTATTAAGTCATGACCGTATATATAGCTCCATCTGTTTTCGTACATTTACCCCAGCACTTCTAAACCCACTGTCCTCTATATACTTATCTCAAAAACAAACATCTACTTGTCTCAAAACCCATAAGTATCAAAGCTCAAAACGCATAAATTTTACGTACATTTGATAAAATTCTAATATATTAAGAGAGTTTTTTTTGTGAATATTATATGCAAGGTGTATAAAGTTGAAGACAGCGGTCCTCAGAGTGCAAGGCTATAGAATCATAATGCAAACTCATACGATATAATATTTATATGTAATCTTGCTAGTTGCGTCTGTTTGTCTACAATTTAAATACTACTTAATCAGTATGTATGATAACGGTGCTCCTGTGCCACGACAAGCTTCAGAAGTTTGCATATGAATATTCTACTTCTAGCCGCGGTGGGGCAGTACACAGACCCATATTGATAAAACGGATGCTTATTCAAAAATAATTAACATCCGAGTTTAAATATTTTAATCAATGAGTCAATAATTTTTCATGTTCATAGGTTTATAAAATTGTAATATTATCAGCACCAATTACTTAAAAGCAGTCGTGATGTGTCATATTGTGGGTACACCATATCCTTGTTGGGAGTAATAAATTATTGAATATCTTCACTTTAGTAACGAGGTTAAAGCGCGGCGCTTAGTTTTGCCACTCTCGCAATGGCTCGATTCTCCGTTTCAATATGATACTTTTAAGAGTATCATAATGAGAACGGAGTGCCTCAACGTTTCGTAACCTCTGTATACCCTGCTCTGTACGCGATACAGTGTGAAGTGAATTTATTCAATTAATTTATATTTCAACAATTAAACGGTTATAGCTTTCTTTAATGGATTTCAGCCAAATTATTTTCTTTAAATTGGTTGTATACCGACATTTATGTTAGTAAATACAATTACAAACTTACAAATGGCATATTAATTAGGGTTCCGTGAATCAATAGAAAGAAATGGGACCTTTGTGGATGACATTGTTCATCTGTCAAGAGCATTTTCTCAAGATCGTGTCGATGTTTAAGTTATTATCAAATATCCAGATTATATAACTGTCCTTGGCGGTGCCGAAAATAATAAACTTTAGTAACTGAATTTTTTTTTGATATATTGTGGAAAAGCAATTCCAAGACATTTAATGGCGGAATTCAACATCTCCTATGAAGTCAGTCATTATGGCGCTGCCCTATAATATGTTTGAATATAATTAAACATAATAAAAGCTTTTCTAATTGACACGGAGCGCAGGATTTAATTAAAATACTTTGCTACCGTCGAGTGGCCTTCATAAAAATTTGTGTTGAAAATACTCCATTTTACTGTCTAGAATTTTTTCAGGACAAATTTTTGTGTATGACATAATAATGTTCATCGGTTAGTATTTTTACCTTCTATTTGTTTTCAAGCAACTTGTTTTGGATATAGACATAGCAGAGGAAACTTGGAAACTTGGGAGACCTGTTCTATACTTTGCGCTGAATTGTAATGGCATTGCTTTGGGTGCTCGGACTCCACGCCGCGCTTAGCCCTTACCAGACCTAGATTCCCTTGGCCTACAATGTCATAACCAAAATCAACGTGTAAGTTTCAAAATTTATCATATCAATTGAACTGACACTACATGGTTAATATGTAAAAACCATTACTATTTGTTCTTATATTTATAGGGCATTTCAGCAAAAGGCAAAAACTTTTGCAAAATAAGTTTTCTCATAAGAGTCGCTATTAATCTCGCATTGTTTAGACGACAGCCGCGTTCCGAACTCATGACGCTTAGCGACTTTATTTATACATTGTTTCTATATATCCTACTAACATTATAAATGTTAAAGTTTTTGAGGATGGATTTTTGTTCCACTATGACGTCAATATTACTGAACGGATTTAAATTAAACTTTCACTTTTTTTATAGCTTATACTTCAGAATAACACATAGGCTACAGATAATGCAAAAAATATCTGTATCGGTAGTTATGTAAATACATGAATAAAAACGTGTTTACGACACACAACGAAGATATTTACATATACGAACATTTTACCTATCCAGGTAGTACATATCCATGTAGAAAGAATCCAGAGTTGAGACATCTGTGTCTCACTTGTGGGGATGAAATATTTAATATTTGACTATAACCAGTCTGGTAATAAGTTGAGTCCCGTCACTTCTTAGTGTTTTTGGTAACTGAGTACCTTAACACTAAGTTCCCAGGTTTTTTCTGCATACACTGCTATGTACGAGATAAGATTTTTTTAATTTACTGATATTTTTCTGTGTGTCATTCTGTTATATTTTCTATTATCATTTAGACTTTCTAATACTTAAATGGTTAAGGGACATCGTGGCGCAATAGAAATTGCGATTGCGCCACAGGTCCTTGTTTCAATTCTAACTCGATAATTTAATTGTTTAATATTTTAATTTCCTCACTCTGGAATTAAGAAAAAGCACAGCCTTTTGCCACTCAACTAGCAATGCCTCAAATTAGGAAAGGCGGAAACTGAGTAGTACTAGTAAACGGTAAGGAGGGTCTGAATACGCGTGTGAGAAGTTAAAAAAATGTTTTGGAGGCCGTGGGGACACTTGGTGTTTTGACAGTCTAGTGCCTAGTTTTTTACTAGGTTAGCTACCAGATCAGACATTTTTTTTTAATTGATTTTTTAATATATATTTAATTCTTCATTTGAACCTACAGCAGTCACTTTTACAGTGTCCCACTGTGTCAGGAGAGTTTTTAGATAATGAAAGAGTTTCAAATAACATTTTACCAAATCAATGAGCTTAACGCTAGTATACTTTAACATGTGGCGATGAACGAGGAAATATCTTACGTTAATCCTCTTTTGATACAGATAATATATTTTTTTAAGCGTAATGCCAGACTAAAAAAAAAATATATATTTTTTTAGAAAGGTTATTTATTGAGTATTTTTGTTTTTGGTGCATATTTGAACTATTATAAATTTTCACGATGCATCTCGTATATAGAGCAGGATAGGGAGGCCTCTCCCTAGTGTTATAATATTAGGTTCCCAATGGGGAAAACAGTTTCTAGCTTTACATCTTCATATGTCTTTCACTGAGTGTAACAGATAATTACATTTGCATCTGCATTTTATACTCTAGTTTACGACAGTATAATTAGTTTATAAGATCAATATCTATTAAAGTTCAAATTTTATAATACTAAAATTTTTAGATAATTTGCAAAGAGAAAGAGAGAGAGAGAGAGTGAGATAAAGAGTAAGAGAGGTAACGTGAGGGCGCTTTTAGAGCAGTGGCACGGTTCTGAATTTTAATGCGACTGTTGTACATAACATTTCCACTTGAAATATTGTTTTATTATCTCGAGCTGATAACAAAATATAGAACAACGTTAACTCCGCCACTCTACATGCTCAATTGGTTACAAGTACGGTGAGCCAGATGAAAGATGAAAGAAAATAAATAAGAATTTGTTAGTAGATTTTTTAAGCTTTACTCGAACCCTGCACATATCAGAACAATTCAGACAATTCGATGGAAAGTGGAGAACAATTTCCATCGAATTATCGATCCATTGCATATTGAGTGGCAAAATTTAAACCTGCAATTTGCCTATTAAATATTTTACTCCCCTGAGTAGGAATCGAACTAACAACAGGTGCGTTTCAGTTGCACGTTGGTACCCCTGCACCATGATGGTCTCAGATACATTATTGAATAAAGCTACTAATCGAGACATCAATGGATTATAACTTAAATTTATCGACTAAATAAATATATTTTGAGTCGTTTATTAACTTTAAATGGAATTTCAAATTTCCTGTGTGCTTACTTTAACTGGAACATTTAAATACTTATCTCGTTTGTCGCACAATAGCGACTAAGTTAACTGAGCTACGTTATACGGCAATGTTTATGAAGATATTTACTGTACAATTTTAACACTCGGCCCATATAGTAGTGTTATAAGTTTCATTTGTTTTTCTGTCTTTCGCACCGTAGCTCATACTGTTTCAGAAAATAAGCGGGAAAAGGACCTACGACTATTATTTTAAACACAAATGTCTCCAACAAACTGAGAACAGTCTCATAATAGAACGTTCACTATTCCGGAAGTGGAGCGTCGTCGTTATTTACTAAGGATATAATGGTTTGAGATAACAGTGCTATAATACAATTACTGGTTAACGCTGCTTTAGAGTATTTCTTATTTTAAAAAACCAGTATATGGCTAAATCAATATGTATAAAACTTGATTTAATATGAAAATAGAGAGGCCTGTTGTGGCGCAGCGGCAAAAGCGTGTGACTGTAACCGACAGGTTCTGGGTTCGATCCCCAGTCGAGGAAATTAAATATTTAATATTTTCAATTTATTCGAGGAAATTAAATATTTAATATTTGCTCTGGTAATAAGGCAAAGCGCGGCGTTGAGTTCCGCACGCAATGACAATGACAAAAAATAAAAAAAGTACTAAGTTAATTTTAGTCCATTGAAATGGCACATATTTAACAGAAACGCAACATTTTTTTAGTTTAAAACATTAGTTTCGGAAATTATTAAGTTTAAGCATACCAACTCTTCAGCTTCATATTATTATACTAATAAACGAAGTATCGACATTTATTAACTAAATATTTACTTACGTATAAGCTGTGATCATTTACCTGATGACCAAAAGAATTATAATACAAAATAAAGAGTAATTGAATCTCCCGGCCTCACCTCATTTCATTTTATACTCACTCTTGCATCATTCGTAATTATATATATTCGTAATATTCATCTATGTATACTTTTATTTCACAGCCTTTGAAAATTTATCCTTTAAATTCTCAGTTTATACTGTGAAGAATGTTCTCACAGGATCTTTTTCTATTAAGTTGAGATTACAGAAAAGTAGATGGCCGCGCCTGTGATTGATTGATGTGATTTTTTTTACATCAGTTGCTAATATTAAATACACGACAAATTGTTGGTTCAATTCCCATTAGAGGTTCTCTGGTAACGAGCCAGTGTATGTGTGGGAATGGAGAGTTTCCAGGGAAGCGAAAAAAAATATTTTTATTTTATTTACTTGAGTTATTTTGCGCTAGAGAAACTAAATGTAGGTTTACTTTCAGATTTACGTACAATATTCATTATTTGGATTATTTTCGATTTGCAAGCGAAGCTTCGACACCAAACAATTTCGCTCGCCATTTTCTTGATTTCACTTTAATGGTGTTGATTATAATATTGGGTAAAGTTTTAAATTCTTTTTTGAAATAATTTTCTTTTGTCACTGTCTAATAAAGAATAAAGCTCTTAGACGGGAGCATAATTACTTTGAAGCTTGTAACTGAGATACGTCGCGTCGAGTGACGTCTGTCGGGAGATATTTCATACTGTTTTAAAAAGTTTGTTGTTCACTTTAAAAATATATATTTAACTATAGCTACTAAAACAACTTAGAGCCTGAAGAAAAACTGTCATGGCGCAGAGGTACAAGCGATATTCGATTTGTTTGTAAGCATTTTTGTAGGGAACGGAAGTGTCTTAATGGGAACAGATTGTCTCAACACTAGGTCTCCAGGTTCGAGGTCACCTGTACCCCGCACATGGCAGGGTAGGGACCTCTCCTACCCGCGATATGGAGCGTGTATGTACGTCAACGCTCATCGTTATAACCGGACAATTATGTGTAAACAGATGAACTTTCATAGTAGTTCGTGTAAAAATAAAACATATGTCTATAGTTGCGTCGACAAAGCCGTTGGTTGTTATAAGCGAAATCGTATTAAACCGACTTTGAATATATTTTTAAGTATATGTATTTCAATATTTTAAATTACAATAAAACTTACTGATATTCATTTTTTAAACATCAAACAATTTACCGGTTCGCATTATTCAGTTCACTAATGTTACCGCCTCAGACCTGAGAAGAATCTAAGAAAGAAACTCAGCGAGAGATTTTATAAATTTATATTATATAACAAATATAGGCTTAGATTTTGACATAAATAACAAACGCTAACCTTCGTGTAATAAAGATCGTTCTTATCACACTTACCTTCCGCCAGGTTTGTAAAAGGGAATATTATATTATCAGCAACGTTGGTATATTAAAATGAATCACAGCCTCGAGGTTATTTGTTCCGGGAATTTCTGGAATTTGGCAAGTAACGTGGGGTTTTGAATAAATAATTAATTTTGACAAGCAATTGTTGAGTAAGTGATTAGTATAGCGGACAACAAACGCGTCGGTTCCGGGTTCAATTTCAACTTGAACACTGAATATTTTGATATCTTTTATCAAGAGTTGTATAAACGTGCAACTGCAAACGCGACAGATTGTGGGTCCCACCAGGTAACAGACAATGCCTCGAGTTCGGCAGGAAGTGTGGAACGAGACGGAGTGTCTTAATGTTGGTTCCCTAGGTTCCTCTTCCTACCCAGTCATGGGGGATACAGCGCCAAAAAAACTTACTGATACTACTTTGGGGATAATATTGTAAAAAGGTATCGTAAAAAGTGTCTAAATAAATTAGACATCTTCAAAGCTCTACTGAGCATAACAACATTTGCAATAATCTTGCTTATAAGCTACTAAATATATTTGAAAGCTCTCGCCCGGACCCCTAGAATCTAATTACGTCACTAACATTGCAATTCTTGTGTACATTACCCAGTGATATTTTCTATTTTATTTTATTTATATTAATGTAATACTCATTCAAGACGCCTCGCTTCAAGAATTCAGCGGAAAGTGTATTACAGGTAACGAAGTGTCTTAACACTAGGTTCCTAGGTTTCCGTTGTCTATCTTGCTATGCCTCATACAGCGTGAAGCTGAAATAAATAATTATATAATATTACAATATTACACATGTGAAAGTTTGCGAGGATGGCTGACTGGTTGTTCCAATTTTAAAGTTAAATAACTGAACAGGTTTTGATGATACTTTACAGTAATATAGCGTATACGTAACAATATTGGTAAATAATTTGGTCATAATATAAAACCAAGTTTAAGCGGGCGAAGACGCGTTACTTTGGCTAGCTTGTGAGAATTAAGGTTAGTTCCACTTTCAAGGCAAAATTATAAAACAAATTTTGATAAACTCTGCAATAATATATAATAGCTTATAAATCAGAATAATACATAGATTTATGTAAACATTTTGTATAATTTGTTTATAAAAAAACATTGAACGTAAACGGGTGAAATCGCGTTAGCGTTACTAGTTGAAGCAACATCATTGAAGGTATTTTAAAAATTATCTCTTAAAATTAATTCCATTTTTATAATACTTCTGTACTTATAATACGTTCTTAATAAGTTAGGAAAGTGTTGGAATTGTATATCTTTTGTTCATCGGTTGTAAATAGTTTACCACAGATTTATGTATATTTAACGACTTATTTATGGCTTGAGGTAGGCAGAGTATTCTTACACGGCTATCCCCGCTGTTGCCCATTTCCGCTTAACGCTACAGTTTGCAGCGATCTCATGAGAACAGAGTGCCTTGATCAGTAGATTCTCGGTTCTGTCATCTGCCTAACATACCATGTGCGAGATACAGCGTGAAGCTAAAAAATATTACTATAACACCTTTGCAAAGCTCATACCGAAGTCCTATCCCGACTTAGTTATATATAAGAACTGAAATCGTCCGTTTTGAAATATTCGAGCAGAATCTTGAGGAAATTGCTTTTAACCGGAAGTGCGCGGACTAATAACACTTCGATAACCATTACTAATGGCTTTTCCACAAATTTTATTTGAATTTAAAAATACTAACTGTAAGGTTATATTTAGTAAAAAGTTACAATTAGAATAATAACGTAGATGGGAACTAGAAACTAGTAACCTAATGTTGAGATACTCCGTCCTCTATATGAGTCATCTGTTGGAGCGGATCCGCGGAATACCAGCATTGCATGTTGAGTGCTGGTACTCAATGCCGGGCTTTGAGAAGAAGAAAGAAAATGGAAATATTTTTCATTTCCTTGATAGGAAATTGAACCTACAATCTGTACATGCGTGTGATTGCAGATGCTACACATTTACAGGCACACAATCGCACCATTGCGCATCGACTGATTCAGTATTTCAATTCTAACTCCAAGATTTTATTGCACAAACTTTTGAAAAGATCTGAAGTATAAGAAATATAAGAAACTTAGAGCGGACGAAGACTTATCGCGTGATCTACATAGAATCACGTTAATATGGAAATAAAATGCATGGAACATTTTATAAGAGAATCTGAAGATATATTCGGTGAGATGTGAAGTTTTTGATTATGACTTGTGTGTTGATCTTTTTTTTAGCTTCATGCTATATCCCTTACATTGCGGAGTAGGCAGAGGTTACTTGGGACCCTAGTGCAAGGACACTCGGTTACCAATCTTCTGCCGAATTTGAGTTTTTGCATGTTAAATAATGGATCTTAACGCTGCTTACTTTACACCATTTTCTAGCATGTTGAACGTATATTCAGCATTTTTTTAGTTTATATTATATTTTGTGATGTATTTTTTTCTATAATTTATACTATTATATCAGTATTTCTATACTAATACTAAAAAGCTCAAAAAATGTTGTGAATTAATTGTTTACATAAAAAAATGGCATAGTCCTAAGACACTTCGCTTTCTTAAGACAGTTCCGATTATCATATTCCACTGAATTTAAATCATTGTGTATTTGCTTATACCTACTCTGCGGCAAAGGGAACTAGTGTTAAGAAACTCAGTTTCCATTGTTCATTTTCCCTCCAATAAGCAAATAATGTGTCGAGAAAAACGTAAAAATGTAAATATTAAATATATCATTTCATCAGATGGAGATCGAACCTACAACCACGTTAATAATAGCAAGTTTGATCCTCTGCGCCACGACAGGCCTCACCTATAATAACCTAACCTAGCTTTTAATAAGCGACATAAAGAACCTAATATATAGCACAATATCATTACATTGAAAGCAATTCTCATTCTTTTTCATTTAATGAAAATTGTAGCGGAATAATTACTTTACTTAATTAATTAATTGTTTTTCTATCAACAGAGCACTTGGTGGTGCATTGACGTTGTTGTATATTAGATTTGTGTAGTTGACTTGCGTATTGTAGACAGTGATAAAGTAAATTACTTTAAATGCTTGTAATACTGAACACATCTTTAATAGGTTGATTTGTAACTAACTTTCCAACAACAATTATGTAACGACACGTCGGCTGACGCGGCGCAGGGGCACAAGCGTTCGATTGTATGTTATTCCGTTTAAAATTTGTAAGATTTAAATGTTTGACTTTCGTGGCACAAAGTTGCGATTGTAAATACGACAGGATGTGGATTCAATTCCCATTCGAGAAAATTAAATGTTTAATATTTTCATTTCTTCGCTTTTCGCCGACCGACAAGTCAACCGCTAAGTCATCAACCACAGGCGTGCGAATCTATACGAGACAGGTTGTGGGTTCTATGTGCACTCGAGGAAACAAAACACTTAATTATTTCTATTTCCTTGTTGTGGTTTCTTGCAATATATATGTCGTATGTAAAAATATGAAATTTATATTGAAATATATTTATACTAATATTAAAGAGGTTAAGAGTTTGTTTGGTAAAACGTGCTGATCTCAGGAATTACTGGTCTTAATTGAAATACTATTCTTATTTTATGTTTAGGCTAAATAATATAAAGATAATATAACCATTTTGCACTGTACACTTTCAATTCCAATTCCTTTCGTTTAAATAAGCAGGCGAAGCCGCGGGTATAATCCTAGTGAAGTATAACCAAAATATATACAATTTGAAAATCCAGATTAATATTAAACATAAATACTGGTAATATTAAGCCCCTCTATTTACGTTACCTTGGAGTGTCTTAAAACTTACCAACTTACTAACATTGCTTGTATTTCTGTAGTTCCGGTCGGTGTTTGTTTACTTGTAGAGGTCGCGACATAAATCATAACATAAGATTTACATATAACGTGGACTTTACGGCCGTCGTGGCGCAGTGACACAGTATGTGGCTGTTAATTTGACGGTTGAGGGTTCGTTTATCTTTCGAGAAAACTAACTTTTAGTATCTGATGTTAACGCGTTTAGACAAATACACTCTTTAACTTCACATTAAGATATAATATAATTACAAAACAAACAATTCTTTTTAGAAAGAGAAGGGAAGTATGTTGAATAGAATGGAGTGTCTTTGCACCAGGTTCCAGAGTTCTTTACCGCTCCACCTACCCAGGCATACAGTTTGAAGCTGAAAAGAAATAGAAATATAAAGTAGATGATAAAAATAAAACCTGTCCTGTCTAATAAATATATGTCTATTATGCCTACATATTTATTATTGTTTCCTACGATGCTTATATGATATTATAACAGTAGCTTCCATTAAGCGAAGAAAAGAGATCGAATGTCATATAATGTACCGGCCTCATTCCCTCCCACCGACAGGGGCTGGTTATCAACAAATAGATGTTATCGTTTGCAACTTGTAACCTATTAGTGGTTTGTAAAACTTTTTTCTTTCTGGTAACAAAGTAGTGTTTTTTGCAAAGAGGAACTAGCAATATATGACTCTGTTCTCACTTTTGGTTAATTTTTTTTTAGAGCTCCGTACCTAAAGAAAGAAATATCACTTTGTTCTCTGTATATTCATCTATCAAGATCATTTATATCAAGGTCATGTCGTCATTAAGCAGAAATTAACATCAAAATTCAGGTGTTTGGTCCCTGAAGAGAGATTTTTTTTTTCTAAGTGAACGCAGTTAAAGTTTTGATCGCGAATCAAAACATAAAGGCTCTCGTGGACCTACAATTATGAAAAATAGCTAAATTACAATACAAACAGCGGCAAAAGTCAAAATTCATAGATATTTTATAAACAAAATATTACAACTTATATTTGTAGTTTATTTCATACAAAATGACTAGCATACGCTCGCGAACTCAAGCTTGTCGTCACCTTTATTTGCCGCGTAGTCAACCCTGACAAATGATTCCTGTACATTTATGACACTGAGCAAGATGGATACTTACAGTTCACTATCGTAACATCTAATGCATTAAATTTAGTAACATTATGTTGGTATTACAGATATAAACTTTTAAAGACTTATCATATCATCATTATAGTTTCTTTAATATACATGTAATGAATACGTCTGCAAGCTTATTTTCTTACTATGAAATACTTATGAATTATTATTTGGATTTGTTTCTATATTTAGTTCGTTCGTATTTAGTTCGTTCGTTCTATAGTAAGTGGTTTATTTGGTGACGAATTTCAAAACTGTAGATCGCCCAGAAGATAGTGCTCTATAGGCTTTGATTATGCGGCGAAATTCACATAAATTACAGCAAAAACGATGCATAAATGCTCGTGTGTATTGAAAATTTGATATTAATATGGGCTCGATACCTCTACGGTATTGTATATATTGTATATAAAAGATCTGGGTAGACATATTCTGTAAGGGCATAAGTGTATTTTTTTCCATCGAATTTCCTGAACTCCAACAAAACTCTGTTTACACCAAACATTGCGCCAAATAAAAAATATTTACCGTAAGACAAGTAGACCTTCTTGTACCACCTACCAATAAACAACATAAATAAATCTGTATAAGAGAGACACAAGAACAACATTATAATCACCGCCAACTTTCAGAACTACCATTAAAAGTTTCAAGAGCGACCTCCAACTTTCTGTGTATTAATTAAATTGAGAAAAAAATATATAGCACGTCTCCACGCAAAGCTCGAAAGAAATAGTGGTGTCTATCGTGGCGCAGTAGCACAAGCGTATGTAAATACCACGATTCTGGGTTTGATTCCCACTAGAGGAATAAATGTATTTTTTATTTTCATTTCCTCGCTCTGGTATATCGTGAAGCTGAAATACAATTATTTTGGAATGACTTCATAACCCAATACATTATCAGTTTATTTAAACTCAAAAATAGTCTGGGATCATCTAATGCCAACGGGCAGAGCATTCCACAGTTTTACTGTTTTAACAGTAAAAGAGTCTCCATAGCATTTCGTGCGGGATAGAGGAATTTCAAGAAGATTATTGTTACGGCAACGGATAAGGGTGTTTGCCCCTAAGAACTTAAAACGTTCTTTGAGTTACGAAGGAGCGTTGGTAAAGGATAGTTTAAAGAAGAGTAAAAGAATATAGGTGCCGCCGGTATTTTACGGTTAGCCATTTAAGCTGTGTACGGTACTGTGTTATGTGATAGTATTTCCTCCAAAGACAAATCGAATAATGAGATTTTGCATTCGTTCGAGTTTATTAAGTAGTTCTTTAGATAAATCTGAGTAACATGAGTCAGCATAATCTAATATAGGAATAAGAAGAGTTTTGGGCTAAAGATATTTTAATTCTTAACGGCAAAAGATTCTTCCTCTTTCTACGGCAAAAGATTCTTCCACATGATTCTTCCTTGGAGCATAAAAAAATGGAGCTTTTAAGATGACGTAATCCAGAGATACGATTGCTGAATATAAAAACGTATGGATCTTTTTTGTTGCATTTTTATGAAATTCGCAGCGTAATCTAAATAAACAGGGACCTTATCGTCGACCTGCGGGTATGAAATATTAATTTAAATTGAAAATATTAAATATTTAATTTCCTCGACTGGGGATCGAACCCAGAACCTGTCGGTTACAGTCACACGCTTGTGCAGCTGCGCCACGATAGGCCTCGTTCTGCGCTCTGCCCTTTGAATAACAATCTTGAAATTATTTTTATTTGTACCGGTTTTATTTACTTTTAAAACAGATGCATGTGTATTGAGGAAAAAAAATCAAAATGTATTTCAGCCTCAGGCTTGCGTTTACAGAGAACGAAACGACGAATGCCATAGCGGCGTCCACATACCTAGGACTTACAAAGACGTCTACACTTACAATAAATATGAGGCAACAAAGAAAACCCTATACCTCTATAAAAAGATCGTTACAAGATACATTCATGTGAAGTGTCACAAAAACATGTACATGTACAAGTGGCGATGAGTGGGCGCGTTAGAGCGCGCGACCTTTACTTATTGATGGATGATCTCCACATGGATCTGTATCTTATGTTTTGTTACGTAGATAAGAATATGTAACGTTTTATATTAGAACTATTCACTCGCAAATACCGTAGAAATTTAGAGAAATCGAATATCTTGTATCACTCAGTTCTCATACAATGGGCAAATGTAACTATATTCTCAAATACTTTTAACTACATATTAAATCAAATAATCTTAAATGTTATTAATTTGCTTTATGTACATATAACATTACATCTTCATATTGTACTCGTATGTAGGCCTTGAAATTTTTGAGAAACCTCGCCTTGGCTACTAAATATTTAAATTTATAATTTATATTTCAATGTTATACCCGCAGTAGACTGAGCTTTATATGTCAGTTAAAACGGAATTCATTATTTTTTTTTTTTATTTTTAGCTTTAATCTGTATCCCGTTTTGGAAGGGAACTTATATACATGGGGATTGTACAGATAATGACTTCTCCACTATGCCGGCAGAATTGACTCGTCGATCAAGAACATCACATCTTTCTTTTAGCTTACCGCGATGTCTGTGGGATACAGCGTAAAGCTCCAAAAATATAGATTTTAATAAAGAAATAGGCGAATGCATCTAGCTTATTGTCCAATTCATTTATTTAATTTTGTTATTTTTTTGCTTTATATTTATAAAACAAAATAATAACAAAATTAAATTTTATATTTATATATGTAGTTAATCGAAGTGAGTTATTTTTTAAAGAAAAAATGATTCAAATTGACACTTACGCATGGTAAGTGTGCATTTGAATCATTTTTGCAATGATACTCGACTACGTAACAATGAGTTACATAATAAAATATATTTTATAATGCGGCCTGCATTATAAAATATTGATGGAATTGGAAACGAGGCCGCTAGTTGTAACAAAGTTGCTTTGTTGTTCACAACATTAAGTATTTACGAGTTGGAAATTCTCTTTTATATGAACTTAGGCAAAAGACATTTACTATTTTGAAAATTATGTAAAGAAAATAGCGAATCGTTTAAATAATCTGTATATACATATTATTCAAAATACCAAAATTATAATAAATAAAAAAACTTGTATCTCGTCGTGTACGTCTGTGGCACCGTACCTCCTGAATAAATGAACCGAGTTATGTGTGCAGTTTGTTTCAATTGAAAGCCTTGTTCATCACGGTGGGTATGAACATCGAGTTAGCAGTTTAAGAACCGCTGGCACTTTGCCAAGACGAGGTGGTCTGACGGTGGTTGGGTTGACACATTCTTAACATATTTAATTTGATTTACTTCTTTAACTGCACTCTGAATCTCGCATGTAGCTCGGTACATAAGGAATGTAATGTAAAGGCACTTTTTCCTCATTTTCCGCCCCGTTTTCTCTACATTGACGGCCGCGCCTTGCCTTGTCACCAACGTTTTAAACTGTAAGCTGAGATAGTTCATCTATCTCGCTCAACTTGTTCAGATATATGGGTTGTATGGTGGAGCACAACGCCGATACGTAGCATCTGTAACAACAATAATAATAGATCCACACTGTTATCGTATGTATAACAGGGTAGGTAGAGGGAGGGAGTCTGAGTTTATAGTACTAAGCCACTCCGTTCCTATTAAGTAAGACATGCAACTCGTGTTGATTGATAAAACTCAACGCCGCGCTTTGCCTTTTTATCAGAGCAAGAAAATAAAAAGAAATAATATATGATTCTCTCGTGTGGGAATCGAACCCACAGCCGTCGTAGCACAATGGAACATACATGAGCTCATGTATTATTTATAAACTTTATGTCAATATCAAAAATATACTCATATTTCAAATAAGATTCAAAACTGTACATTAATAGTAAATTTTTCGCTTTTACTTTCTTAATATAACACGTAAGGATAATTAAGTATTAAGACACTCTATCACTCACGCACCTTTTTTTTTAATCGTTCTACAGAATGTTATCAAAGAGTTGAGTTCTACTTAACGCTGTGGTTCCTTTGCTACATCAACAAACAACATTTAAAAGTATATAATTACAGAAGTCATTGAGATGTTAATAATAAAAAAATGTAGGTTAATTTAAAACAAACATTCAATTTAAGCCTTTATTAAAATTTAATCTAAATTACCCGTCAATTCTCCCCATATCAATTTCGTCAACAACTGTTTTTGCTTTGAAATTCTTAATGAAGAAACTAATTAAATGGCAACAGATTGTGTTGTTATAAATAAATTAAAGTAAATAATTCTTAATTCAACAAATTGATATTGTAATATATCATTTAATTTAGTTAATTTTGACTGAGAATATATATTAACAATTCATTAACTAATTAATATGTAATGATTATTACCGACTACAGACTCATACCGTAAGTCCTTTCTATCTCAACGTAAACCATCTTCCTGAAGTTTCACTTAAAATATTTTATGCCATAGCAGTAATTTTATTTTTTTAACTACTCGCAGAAGAAACCTTATGTTAAAACACTACGTTCCCTACGTACCGCTGATTTTTGAGGTATTGCTTACTAAGTGACGGAACTCCTCATCGCGAGAAGCGAGAAACTAAAAATATTAAATATATCATCCCCTTAAATGGGAATCAAACCTAAAACCATCGAGCTTACCGGTATGCTCCTGTGCTACAACTTGTATGTCATAACACTGATTCAATTCAATTGCAAGTTTAGCTACGAACAACATACACGCAACAAAATTTATATAATAGCTTCAAATCTCTATATATGTATGTATATAACAAAATTAGGTTAGGTTTAAAGAAATTTATCATCTACAAAGACACAATGTCACTTATGCTATAACATAGTTTAACTTAGGTCTATCTTAGATTAGACGACTTAGATTAGACCTAAGATTATATATATAGTCTTAGGTCTAATCTAAGTCGTCTATCGCCGTTGTTTAAAACATATTAGTACAACATATTTTCAGACGTTACAAAAATAAATAAAAATCAATAATTTACATTAGTAGGTAGAACTTAATAATATTATTACACTAAATATATAGTAAAGATAAAAACACAATTTTGTATAAGATAAAAATCATACGTATGACACCATATATGATATATCTCCAGTATTTTTAAAGTTTCAGGGTTTTCAATAAGCATTAAACAAGAAATTTGTATTGTAAGTGAGTTCCAGTTCTCGACCCTCGAGAGGTAATATGCTGGTTACATCGTATAGTTACGCAAATAGACGGTCCCCTTGAGAGTGGATATCGATCAGTCTAAATAACTTTGCGAGCTTATTTGGAAGTTTAATGAAAAGTTCAGTTTTATATGCAATTTGTATGATTTTCTTAAAAGAAAAAGAAACAACAACTAAACAGAAGAAACTTTTAACCTGTTTAATTATACTTATGTATTATGTGTTGTTTAATTTACTTTTTAATATTTTCTTATATTCGTTATATAGTGCAAGTAGTTATTCCGTGCAAGTCTTTCTCGGGAAAACGTCGACCAGTGCCGAAATCAACTTGTGTCTTTCGTTGAGGCATCCCTCAACAATGTCTCCGTATGGGGTGAAAAGAACCTAGTTCAACTCAACCCCCGGAAGACACAAGTCTGCGCGTTAACCACTAAAAAAACCCCATTTGTCGTATCACCAGTTTTCGAGAACACTCCCCTTAAAGCCGCGCCCTGTATCAGTATATTAGGCCTCAGCTTTTCGAAACTGGGGGTCATCAGCAGAGCGAGACAGTATTTCACGCCAAAACACCGTCTGGCCCTGTATAAGGCCCAGGTTCGGCCTCATATGGAATACTGTTCTCACCTCTGGGCTGGTGCACCCCAGTATCAGCTTGAACCATTTGATCGCGTACAACGTAGAGCCGTTCGAATCGTTGGGGACCCAATGATCTGTAAGGGGCTTGACACTTTGGCTTTGCGTAGAGACGTATCTTCACTGTGCGTTCTCTACCGCATTTATCACGGGGAGTGTGCTGGAGAACTGTTTGACTTGGTACCTGCCGCCGAATTTTCTAACCGCACAGTCCGCCACAAGTTACTATACCATCCACAACATCTGGATACGTGGCACTCTACTACTGTGCGGTTTCGTAGGAATTTCCTTCCACGCACCATACATCTCTTGAACGGCCTACCCGCGGCAGTATTTCCAGGTCGATACGACATGGGTACCTTCAAAAAGCGCGTCTACGTACACCTCAAAGGCCGGCAACGCACCTGTAGCTCCCCTGGTGTTACATGGGGCCGTGGGCGACGGTGATCACTTACCATCAGGTGACCCGTACGCTCGTTTGCCTTGCCTTTTCCATATAAATATATCGGGAGACATACATCATATCTGTTATGTTTTTTATAACTTCACAGAGGAAACCAAAAAACTTCATGTTAAAACAGCACGCTCGCCGTTAAGACACTCCCGTTTCCTATTTTCCTCCGAATTGTTAATTTGAAAGTATTTTTTAAGTCTCAAAGATAAAGTTGAACGTTACATAGACAAATAATCTAATAAAGATCTGATATATTTCGTTATACAGAATAAATATTTATGCTGAGTTCTTCGTGGCACGGTTTCTATGTCTTTGATTATGATTATGAATTTGATTCTCATTTGAGGTAATTAGTTTTTACCGTTTTTTCAGCTTTTTTAGCTTCATGCAGGTAATTGTGTTCCCATTAGAGCATTTCCGTTTCTCCACTTCCCACTGAATTGTAAAGTGTTGAGTGTCGTAACTTAACGCAACTTAAAATATTTGTTTTAAATTCCTAGAGTGGATTCGAACTCACAACCAGTCACATTTATAGCCAAACACGTTTGCGCCACTGCGCTACGGCGCAGCACTATCACTGTATTATTAGAGTATATCTTACTAGACTAGACTGTGTATATCTTACTAGAATTACTTCGTAATTGTAGGCCATCGGGAAACTGTTGACAAGCTTAAGTTATCGGGCGTAAACACTCATTTAGTATAAAATGAACTACAAACGTTATTTTCTCTTTACTTGTAAATTTAACATTGTCGATGAGTCTCGTCCCTGCAGGTTTTTATTATAGTGTGAATTTCTTACAAAGTGCAAAAAAAAGTTATGTATAAATTGTCGTATATTTCAATGGTGTTGATTTTACGTTTCATTTTCCTTTCGTCTGAGGGACCTACACCAGATCAGACCAGACTGGAATGGATTCCAAGAGGCGCAGCTTCAAATTCCGCTGCGTTAAAGTTTATACACGTTTCATAAATATTTTATGTATATTTAAATATATATTCATTTGTTAATTAAAATATTTTATATAAAAATAAAAAAGATTAAAACATTACTTTTAAACCTGCATCTGCGAGTCTATATAAATAATCTGATGAAGACGGATCGTTTTGACGCGTCGTTTATCAAAATGGGCTCACCAAAGCGACGTTAGCGGCGAATAGATGTTTTTTGTTTTGACAATTGCAATATTTTACAGGATTTTTGTCACAAAAGCAAAACATATTGTTTAAAATTTTATATTATAATCTACACTTTTCAAATATGTCACGAAAGTGGGGTTACTAATGCAGATAAAGGAAAAAAAGTCCGAAAATTTAAATTGTTAGTTATTTTTCGGAGATACTCGAAATTAAGTTTATAATTTAATTTCGAGTATCTTCGAAAGTTCTTTCGAGTATCTTTATTGAGGCCTGTCGTGGCGCAGCGGCACAAGAGTGTGACTGTAACCGACAGGTTCTGGGTTCGATCCCCACTCGAGGAAATGAAATATTTAATATTTTCAATTTAAATATTTAATGTTTCATTTCTTCGCTCTGGTAATAAGACAAAGCGGGGCGTTGAGTTCCGCCACTCAACACACTATGCCTCAAATTCGGCGGAAAGTGGGGAACGGAAGTGGAACGGAGTGTTATAACACTAGGTTCCACTTCCGTTCCCTCTGCCTACCCTGCCTAGTGCGGGTTACAGCGTGAAGCTGAAAAAAAAAAGAAAAAAAAAAGTTTATAATGTTTTCATTTTCCTCACCCTAGTCATGTGGCAACGTGACGATGAGTTTCGCCACTCCATACGGGATATATTAAAATTCAGCAGTCAGTGGGGAGTCTTCTTGTGACCTACTTGTAACGTAGTGCCTTAACACTAGATTCCCAAGTTCTGTCTGCATATTCCAGGGACATAATTATAGACATGCACCGTGCAGCTTTTAAAATATATTATATTTTTTTAGTTTCGCTATAAATTAATATAAATATATTATTATTAATAATAATTTATTTACACAATTTACTCAGCTTCACGCTGTATTCCGCTCATGACAGGGTAGGCAGAGGGAACTTGGGAGCCTAGTGTTAAGACACTACGTTCCACTTCCGTTCTCCACTTTCCGCCGAATTTGCGGTATTTCGTGCATCACTATTTCACTTATATAATATTATTTTGACATAAATCAGGCAATGTTGAATCTAAACAAATCCATCAAAATAAATCCATCATTCACCTTAAGCCATAGATACTATAAAGAATGTTCTCGCACGATCTCATTCTATAGAATTATGGCTATTGAGGAATTTGAAATTGGTTTTGAGATCACAAAGGAAGTAGACGACCGAGCCTATGACGTGATTTCTTACAACTCTTTGCTTATATCATCTATTACAATATTGTAAGCGCAACAGGTTGAGAATCTCTTCCCAGGTCCTTTTTCTGTAAAGTTGAGATTACAAGAAAGTGGCCGAGCATCATTATCTAATATTGAATGCACGACAAGTTGCTACAACTCATTGCTTATAATCGTCAGTTACAATATTGTAAACGCGACAAGTTGTGGGCTCGATTTTCACTCGAGAAAATGAAATATTTTTTTATATATATACGCAAAGTATTGCTAAACTAGTAACGAGGCAAAGCACAGCGACGAGTGCAGTTACTCAACATGAGCTCTATCTAGACTACCGGTGTGTCTTAATACTAGGTTCCCAGGGTTCCTTGGCTCACCTTCTTATGTGCAAAATAAAGCGTAAAGTAAAAAATTACTATTAGAGCGAAGATAGGAAACATTAAATATTTCATTTCCTCGAGTGGAGATCGAACTACTACCTGTTACATTTACAACCACACGCTTGTGCCGTAGCACTACAAAAGACCTCAGCATAAACTGATAAAAAAAATCATTATAATAGCAATTCAACTAACAAAATCTTAAAGATGAATAATAAGTTATCTTTGAACAAGAAAAATATTAGTAAAAATCTTTTTCGAAACCAAATATCGCAGGAAATACTTTCCCAAGTCATATATCATTTATGCAATGCAGGTTTGCTTTCAGATTTACGTATAATATTCATTCTTTTAATTTATTTTCGATTTTCAAGCAAGGCTTCGAAGCCAAACAATTCCGGTCTTTATTCCGCTTGAGTTCTATCAATAATATTGGATAAGAATTTAAAGCATTTTTAACATCATTTTCTTTTGTCAATGAATAATTAACAACAAAAGCAGCACAATGATCTTAAAAGTTGTAACTGTAGTTCTTCACGTGAAGGTTCATCTTTCATGAGAAATTTTATGCCTACTGTGTTAAAATATAGTCTGTCGTGCGACTGAAAACGGATGATGATCTCCACTCGAAGAAAAGAAATATTTTCATTGCTTCGTTCTAGAAATGCGGCAAACAACGGCGTTGAGTTCCGCCACTCAACGCACAATGTCTCAAATTCAGTAGAAAGTAGGCAACGGAACGAAGTATCTTAGCACTAAGTTCCCAAGTTGCCTCTGCCTATCCCGTCATGAGCGAGATACAGCGTAAAGCTGAAAATCTTTCATGTACGAGCAGCTATCTGTGACACATTTTTTAATATATATACATATAGTTTAGTACTAAGTAATGATTTTGTATTATAAAATTGTATTAATATTTTGTATCTCTAGAAGGCTTTCTTGATTTACATCAATTTCTCTTTCTTGATTCAAATAATATCTATGTATATTTATATTCAAACATACATATATTAAGAGAGTAAACAGGTTACTGTAAATGGTGAATGTGGACAGCCCCACGTTATGAATAGGATTTTAGGAGCTTTTACCGAACAGCAAGTTGAATCTTTATAAATGTACGAAGAATATTTATATTAACTATTATTGTACAATTACCTCAAAGGGAAAAATATAAAATAACGCATAAATTACCTTGTTTTATAACTTAAGTATTTAAATATTTCATTTTTATATTTAGGTATATAAAAATATCAGTATGTTTATTTAGCTCCATCCTATACGCACGTATACGCACGTAGCAGAATAGGCAGAAGGGCTGCCTACAAATATTGTTGGAAGCCGTCGTAGCGCTGGTGTACAAAATTGCAACTAAACGGGTAAGGGAAAGTTGGTTCGATGAATTCCCCGTTTTGGTTAAAAGATGCCCGCAATAACAACAACGCTACAAGAATACTAGAAGTAATTAGAAGTGCCTTAATGAGAACGGAATGTCGTAATGCTAAGTTTCCAGGTTTCTTCTGTTATATTAAATGTTACAATTTTAAAACTCATTTCTCTGTGTACTCTAATAAAAAATAAAGTTCTGAATAAAATTTTGTTTTTAAAAATTTAGTACACCAAGAGCACTAATTCAAGAAATTACATTTTAAAGGCGACTCTTCTAAAAACATGTTATTTCTTTAACCCAATTTTTACAATACAGTACAGAACATCATTTGCATAGAGAATTTATGTTCTTTTTAATTTTGTTTACTGAAGAAATATTAATTGTAATGTGATCAAAATGACGTAAAAATACAAAATCCGATCTAGTGCCAGTCTAACACGTAGATCGTTGGTTCTGTAAAATGTTCAGGGTTGTCAATAAGATGGAGCACTAACAGAAAAAGAGAACAGAAAAATTGATGTCGAAATATAAGCAAATATATGGGCAGAAAGAACTTTCGTGCAACGTGACTCAATCAGACAAATTTAATTAAATCTGCGTTTACTAGAAACAATTAGCGGCTCAAATGGGGGTGTATCTATGCTTTCGTTCAACAGAACAAAGTACAAATAGTTGTCTAACAGTAAACAGTTTGCCGTGTGATTCCGGCTTAGAATAGGATCACCCTGGTACTGATGGTGTCGTAAGAGGCGACTAAAGTGCGTGTGGTAGAGTCACGTTGCCAGTAATGGCATGATCATTACCACCCCCGGTATTTAAAACCGGCGTTAAGTAGTGGCTTTGGCCACTGTGTTTCGCATTAGGTAATGCCGGGCCCCGGTGCCCTTCCACCTTAAAGGACGGCAACGCTCCTGTAGCTCCTCTGGAGTTACTCGGGGTCGTGGGCGACGGTGATCACTTACCATCAGGTGACCCGTACGCTTGTTTGCCGTCCCTCCCATAAAAAAAAACACCTTACATATGTCATAATTCAGTTGTTGGAAAACGGGTAAGTTTAGATGTCATAACCTAATAAAGCATGCAAATCTACAAATAAAAGAACTACTCAGAGCTGTCACCAGCAGACAGACCCGCCTCATTATGAACAACAGTGTCTCTGAAGTAAAAGTTGTTTTCTTATTAACAATGACGTGGAAAAACTTTATTGGAATTTAATAAACTATAGTTATTGGAAAAAGTGAAATATTTTTGTTATTTTTCTATGTTCTCAGAGCTGCTCTTCTCAGAGCTCAAAAATTTCAAGCATAAGTTGTAAATAAGGTTTTTTTCATACTGTAGATCACATTCACTGTTCTTTCCTTCAGTTTGATGCTGTATCCTACACAAAACAGCCGAGGGAAGCTGGGAACCTAGTGTTCAGACGCTCCACTTCTATTAATACAATTCCATTCCGAACTTTTCACCGAATTTTAAAAGCATTACAAGTTGTAAAAATAAAGTTAAATATTTCATCCAGATGAGTGGTACTTGGTGGTGACGGTTGTGGGTTCAATTAGAACCCACAACCGTCACCACCAAGTACCATTTATACAATAACATGCAGGTGGCTCGCTTGAGAGTCGGTAGTTTCTCAACTTGTAAAATCAAGAGTGATATTAAATCCTCTTTACAAACTTTGAGTACTTTCGTCTGAACGAATAGGTATAATAGGTTATATCACGGTGCTTGCATATGTACCAAGTGTTAAGACGCTTCCAACATCCGAATTTTAATTAACAACTAATGTTGAGTCATTTCCTCGAGTAGAGATCGAACGTACAAACTGTCGCGTTTACAGCCGCACGTTTGTGCCACTGCGCCATGACAGGCCTTTATAATGGACAATATAACCTTTTTAATGTAGAAACTAATACAAAAGCAGTATAGTATATTAAATCACACATTTCAGAAAATTCTGAAATATATAAATTATTGTACAAGATTGTCTCATAGAGCCGACGTTGCACTCTCGCGAGGAATACGTAATGATACATCTGTATGCAATACATGAGCTGTGTGTCTCCTTAGAATTGCAGTCTTATAAGCTATATTAAATATGTATGAACTACGTATTCGTTATTATATTCCTTACTTCATACTTGTTCTTTTAATATTCTTAAAGTATTTATATATATTTAAGGAAGAAAAATATTTTTGATAAAAAATACAAAACGCATATTTTTTGTTTGGTAACGTAATGTAAATGAGGACGACGACGACGTATCATGACAAGAACGTATGGCGTTGCGAGTTCAAATCCTGCTACATCCTAATTTTTATGTATAGTTAGTAAGTTGAATAATATTTTCTAAAAAGCTTAGATTGGTACAGAATTATGTTTTTCTGACAAAATATAACGAAGACAGCGAGTAAACAAGAAACAATGGAACAATATATCAGATCTTCGGAATGTTTTCCTTCTTATGTTTGACCTTGAAGTAATGTACTTTCAAAAAACAGTTTTCAAAGCCTGTCAAGAGTGGTAGGGGTTCTATTTCCATTTAGAGGGATGAATTATTTAATATTTTTATTTCCTTGACCTTGTAACAAGTTGAAACACGGTGTTAAGCTCCGTATCTTAATGTTCAATGTCTTGAAAATATAGCAGAAACGAGGGAAAGGAGTGTTCTGACACTAGGCGCCCTGTACCTTACGAAGAGAGCAAGTGTTATAACATTCCGTTTCTCACTTTTTCACTAAACTTCATCTCTTACTTATCTGTGAAAGCATATTATTTATATATTTAATTTTGATTACAATGAGGTCTTTCGGTGAGAATCAAACTCCAAACTCCCATACAGTCAGACTGGGACCAATACGTTCTTCCAATCAATCTTATCAATCCAATCTTAAAAAAAAGAAGAAATTGTAATAGTATTGCTTCATTGTATGTCTGTCCATCAGAATGTCAAGACAACGTAACTCAAGATCGCGTGTTGAAATATCCAAGCCTATGGTCCCTCCCTTGCAACGAAGAAAAAATTAATCCTCTAATTTTTGCTTAATTTTATATTAAATTTACCGCGTAACCAAAACCTATAAAGGTTATTGCCAGTGGACTTACAGCTACAAAATTTGGCACAAAGTGAGATCTGACAGACTTTTCCTTGACCTGTTTTTGTGTTATTTCACATTTATTTTAAGACCTTGGCTTACATCGCCTGCTATAAGTTTTCAAAGCCTTATTATAAAAATATAAATATTCATTTCTGCTATCAGAAACAATACATTAGAATTTTTAAAGTATGTAAGTCATTAACGTTTGTTAACTTTTGCAATATACTTTCAATCAAAAATCCAAAAGGAAATTAAACGTATTCTCGAAGTTAAACTTTTCAAAATGTAGCCCCAACAACTCTCTTTGTTGCACTTCGGCATATTTCTCTAGCCGCCCACAAGACACACAAAACTATCTACATTAAGATCGCGTGGAGGTATAAAGTGGAAATCAACATCAAATATTGACTAAGGAATTAATTTATATCTTCTATAGTAGATATATGATATTATCAAACTTAAATTGCTTGAACCTCAGAAAATTTAAACTGCATCATTTTTTTTTTATGGAAAAGACGGTAAACGAGTAACTCCAGAGGAGCTACAGGAGCGTTGCCGTCCTTTAAGGTGGAAGGGCACCGGGGCCCGGCATTACCTAATGCGAAACGCAGTGGCCAAAGCCACTACTTAACGCCGGTCTTAAATGCCGGGAATGGTATAAATAATCGGGTCGAGTTTGCCCATGCGTGTTGCCATTACTGGCAACGTGACTCTACCACACGCACTTTAGTCGCCTCTTACGACACCATCAGTACCAGGATGATCCTATTCTAAGCCGGAATCACACGGCAAAAATCAAATATATGAATGATTATGCATTGTTTTTGCTGCATTTTGTCTGAAATATTGCCAAATTATCAAAGCCTATAACGGCCTATGGACTTAAAGCAGTAATTTATGGGTATATCATACAAAAATATTAACTTTTATTTGTAACTCACAAAACGAGTATGTTGAGTTCCGCTTTTCAACAAGCATTGCCTCAAATTCGGCGAAAAGTGGGGAACGGAACAGAGTGTCTTAACTCTAGGATCCCAAGTTCCCTCTGTGTACCCTGCATTGTGCAGTGAGAATTTAAAAAAAGAAAACATCAACTTACACAGATTTTTTTTATATTTTTACTAATTTTTAAAGTGTTATTCCACACTTAGGACAGAAAATACTAAACTTAAATTAAAAAACGTACAAACATTTTGAACAAAGCAGGATTTGAACCCCATACGACTGACACCACTGACATTATGCACGAGTTACGTAACTATTTAATAGTGCTTGTAATGCTTTAATTGAATATAATATTTTATGAGATCTATCGTTACGCAGTCAATACGGAATACCTACACTCTAGAAATCGATGAAAAGTAAGGTTTAAGTGTCTTACTTTGATCGAAGCATCTTGAAACTGGGTTCCCTCAGTCTACGGTGCTATGTGCGGACTACAGCGGGATACTCTATAAATAATTAATAATAGATAGTGAACGTACTCTTTATTGTAAAATAATATATGAGAAAGCTTGCCACAAACACAATACAAATATTATAATATTATTAGCTTCACTCTGTATCCCGCACATGGCAGGCAGAGGTAGCTTAAGAACCCAGTGTTAGTACACTACGTTTCGTTTCTTCACCATCCGCTTCCGCCGCCACCCTTGTTACCAGCGCGAGGACATTACAAACAGTTTTGAATCGTCAATTTACTTAGAAATACACTACAGAAGTGTCAGTCCTAAAGGAATGAAGTAATATATTGACAAAAGTTTTACTTATCAATAAATTTTATTTACTAATCTCAATTTATTTCTTGTTATTATCAAATTAACACTTTTAAGACAACATATATATATTTATATATATATATATATATATATATATATATATATATATATATATATATATATATATATATATATATATATATATATATATATATATATATATATATATATATATATATATATATATATATATATATATATATATATATAGATACATATATATATATATACATATATATACATACATATATATATATATATATATATATATATATATATATATATATATATATATATATATATATATATATATATATATATTTACAATTTAAATTTCTTGTTAATGAATAAATCGATTTAAATATATAAAACAAATGCTAAATAATCAAGAGAAGTTGCCAAATTAAATAGTAAAAACTGCATTTAAATTTGGCGCGTGCAAATAGCGCGAACAAATGCACAGACAAACAGAAAAAAAACAAAAAAAATACTGTTTTGGGCCCTATTACAAAAATAAACATCCCCGTTAAGATTTTAATATATCTTCCATGTACAGACACACAGTTCATTTTATACAAAGTGAGTTCATAAACATTAATTAATAAACTGCAATTTTAGGTCACTTTTTTGTAGATCTACAATGGAATAAAAACTACAATGAAAATATATTTAAATGAATTCCTTACAAAAATAGAATTAATAAGAAATACTCAACGTATAATTATAAATTATTTTAAATTGACCTCTGATTGTAATCAAATACAAAAATAGTTATATATAACTAGATATATTTGAAACAGAACTAAAGTCTATAAAATAATCTAACTATAATAAATCATTTTGTAGGGTTCCGTACTAAATGCACGTAAACTTTTGACTTTGTAGATGTTGTACTTCCCGTATTGAAAATGGTACGGAACCTTTAGTGGGACAGTTAAATTGATTTATAAAATGATTTTTGATGTTACAAACTTATTTACATACTAATTACTTTGTATCTTCTTGTAATGTATTATTAATTTAAAGTTTAATTTATAGCTGCACTGCGCTTTTTTATCTTTACACTGTATCCACTCGTTACAATTAAAATGGATGAAAAGTAAATTATAAAGGATATTTATGACAATAGGTTAATTCACTTCACATTACTTTAAAAAATACAATTAAACGTTTATTTTTCGTATTCTTCCATAATTTGATATCGTATTTTTTATTGTTATTATATAACGTTTCTTTTGCTTCTGTTACACAAGCAAAATTAGCTTAGGTATAAGATATACGAGTTTACTAATTTCAAGGATTTCTGTACGTACATGTATGATAATAGAATAAAAAAAATATACTTACTTACTTAGCTTCACGCTGTATCCCGCACGAGGCAGGGTAGGCAGGGTAGGCAGAGGGAACCAGAGAACCTAGTGTTAAGACACTCCGTTCCACTTCCGTACCCTACTTTCCGCCGACTTTGAGGCATTGAGTGTTGAGTGGCGGAACTCAACGCCGCGCTTTGTCTTATTACCAGAGGGAAGGAATAAAACATTAAATATTTAAATTGAAAATATTAAATATTCCATTTCCTCGACTGGGGATCGAACCGAGAACCTGTCGGTTACAGTCACACGCTTGTGCTGCTGCGCCACGACAGACCTCAAAATGTATTTTAACTATTTTGTTTTCCTTTGTATGGTGGTATGTGTTTTCCACACATACCAGGTAAGGCAAAGGGAAGAAACCACTCCGTGCCCATTAAGACGATAACACACTTTTTGCAAGCATTGCGTATTGGGTGGCGTAAGGCCTCGTTCCAAAAATGATTAAATGAAAACATTAAAATTGTAATCTCCCGAGTGAGAATTGAACTCTCTACGCGCGCATCAACGACGCGGTGTTGTTGATGCGCGCGTATGATGATATGATGCGACTTGTTTAGTAAGTCACCTCGTATATTTTACACTTATATATAGTATATAGAAATTGTATACCGTTTAATTCATGACTGCGGGAATATAATGCTTTGTTTTTGATCAATAAAAGAAAAAATCTCTGAAATGTAGAAAATTAAAGAATTTATGTAGAATTTATGTGTTTTCGCCTTTGTGGCGCAGCGGCATATCGTGTCAACGCGGTGGTTGTGGATGCAATTCACACTTGTGGAAAAAAATATTCAACGTTTTCAATTTCTCTCTATTATTATATATAAATGTAAAATGTACAAAATTAATTAATAATCAAATTTAGGAGCTTGTCATGGTGCAGGGGTGTGAGGGTGACATTGTGACAAGTAGTGGGTTCAATTCTCCCTCAAGGCAAAGAAAGTTACAATGTTTTAAATTCCTCACATTAGTAACGACGCAAAGCGAGTTGTTAGTGTCTTAATGAGAACAAAGTGTCAATAAATAATTCATAATAAGTACTCAAAGTACTTTTTTGATTGATTATTATAAGCATCAATTGTTATATACTATGTCAAAAGGTGATTTTTCTGGTTCGGGAGTTGCTTAATAGTAGTTGTTGTCTACTCTGAAGACGGCATCTTTAGTTGGCAGAACCCAACGCCGCGCTTTGCAGTAGCAGCAGTGGGGAAATTTAACTTATTTTATCGTATACTTAATTGGTCAGAGCGCTTCAGTATATAAGACGTGCAGGTTTAAGTCCCGCAGTAAAATATATAAATATAACAAAATGTGAAAAATATTATGTATTAATTAGAATATTATTTGAAAGGTTGCGATGAACACGTAATAGAATCATTTATAAGTACCTATTATATATATTTTAAAATTACTTTATTTTGTATTTTTTTTTTTAATTCTGATATACAGAAAGTGCTGTGCTGAAGTGTGATGCCCTCTAATATAATAAAGTTTAAAAGTTCATTTGATTGAACGCGCTAATCTCAGGAACCAATGGTAGGATATAAAAAATATTTTATTACTAAATAGTAATTTATTGTAACTGTAACAGGTCAAAATAATATATAATAAATTTATATATACAATTACTTAATTATTCGTTTTTCATGTTTATTTTACTCACTTCGACGTTGAGTTCCGTCTCTCAACATGAATTGCTTCAAATTCGGTCTTGAAACTCAATATAGTGTCCTAACACTAGGTTCCTCTTCCTGGGGTTCAACAATCAATATTTTTTATACGTGCTTTTTATTAGTGTTTATGTCATGAAGTATTGAAAGAAAGTGATTAAAGTGATTATTACTTTAGCACAACGCTGTTGTAAGTTCAGTCGAAGCTCAGGGAAATACGACAAAGCATGGAGTTATGAACCGTCACTAAACAAGCTCTAAATCACAGCACTACCGTACAAGGCTCTTTCTGTTTACCCCGATGTGTGCCATAAAGCATGTTACTGAATAATTTAAATAAATGGATAATATTTCAAAATATAACTTTTTTAGAGTTCCATATTTTACAAGAAAGAAACGGAGTCTTTATGGGATCAGGTGAAATCGAAACTGAAAATTATACAATTTGGCAAGAATAACTAACTATAACTAGTGGAGAAAAAATATTTATACAAATATAATAAATATAAACATTTCAAACTTATATACTATAATTAAGTAATCAACTTTTATAAATTTCTTACAATCAACAAATTAGTACACATTTTAATTGTGAATGGAAAAATCTAGTTTTAAGTATTTACTTAAAAAATCGTATCTGTGTGTGTAAACCAACGCCAGTGAGCTTACGTACCTTATACTTATATGGGGGTGTTACAACGAGATGAGGCGAGTCGTGCTCAAATAGCCTAAGGGGTACCTTAGTGTTAGCACGCACTATACCTATTTATAATTATATTAATATTTAAAAAACAAATTAAATTTGTTAAAGTTACGGTATTCCTTAAAGTGATAAAACTATCATTTATAATATATAATTCTATTGACATTTTTTTAAAATGGTGGTTGAACTTAAAAGGTAGGTTTTTTTTTTTACTAATTTTAACATCTAGTGCACTTTGTACTGTCACGGTATATACCGCAATGGCCATGTTGGCAGAGGGAATTTAGTGACCTAGTTAAGACTCTCCGTTTATAGTAAGACACTTCCGTTTGCACTTTCTATACATTATGTTCCCTACAAATTATAAAATGTTTGAGACATTATCTAATAGACTGGCGGAGTTTAAGTTTGGCGAGTTTTCTAGTCACCAATGCGAAGAAATAAAAAACGTAAATTCTACAAGCGGGAGTCAAATCCATAAACTTTGTAATTACAGACAAGTATTTGCAGAACAGTATACAGAAAATATTAACAACAACCGGCCGTGTGAACTTAGCAATCAGTGCTGAGGTACTCGTCTATAAAATATATGTATATACTTCCGCTAAGCGACTTTGTTGTATTTCTTCTTATAATTACAATGAATTATTCAAAATTTCTCCCAATTAAATAATTTACTACAGAATTTCTATAAGTTTTTTCTTTAACTATTTTTATTAACATTTGGTGAATTTTTGTAATAATTCTCCATCTGTATCATTTTAGGGAGCTTAAAAATAGTTTTACTTTCTGATTTTTTCTTTTCCCACCGTCTCCCGCATATAGCAGGGTAGGCAGAGAGAGCCTATTGTTAAAACACTCCGTTCCCCGTTTGGTAAGGAAAAAACCAACAATTACTTCCATAGAGAATCACACACATCATGTCTATTTTCGGGCTAAATTTACAATCAGATTCAAATATCATTTGTTTCATACAGAGGCTATTTATTTATTTTTTAGCTTTATCTTTTGCACCTAGAAAGGTAGCTAAAGGGAACGGAGCGCTACGCCTTCTGCATACCACTATCGCCTGTTTCACTGGCAACCTACTAGTGTAGTCTCCTGCTATATGCAGAATACATAAAAAATAATAAAATAATATTTTTGTTTTCCTAGAATAATGAAGATGAAGAACTGGGAACAGTGTTACTTAAAAACCTTGCAGAAGCAAGATCTGAGCTCGCATAAAGGCTCAAAGTGTGGAGTATTTTTTTTAGGTAAGTATTAATCATGTTTTTTAAACCAGTTCAATGAATTAACAGATTTAAGTTCGTTTTTTAATCATAAGCCTTGTTCAGCTCGCTGACTGATAACTACGTTTTTGTGGAAATTTTTGCGAAGAAAGATGGTGTAACATTTTTTTTAGTCGAGGGCTTTTTAAATTTTAAATTTTCTTTATTAAATAATATTTAAATATTATCAAAAATTACTTCTGCAATGAACTAATGATTTGAAGCTCAAATTCCGAGACGTAAAAATTTTTTTTAAATTATTGTCTTTTGGAAAAGAGCTTTCCGAGCTTCAATTTAAACTAGATAATAAGTTAACATAGTATTTAAATTTTTACTGTCCAGTTCTATAGCACCACCCTAATATTGGTAATGATGAAACTAATATAGCCTAGTTGTGTGTCTTTGTTATTTTTAGCTTTACGATGTATCGTGTACATAACAGGGTAATCAACAGGAATCTGGGAACCTGATATTAATATATTTCATTCTTACTAAGACAGTTTCATTCGTTTCTCCGAATTCTCGAGGTATTGTGTTTTGGGTAGCGGAACTCTACGACGAGATTTGCCTTGAAAAAGTATGGGTATTAAACCTATAAGTATAAGCACACTGTGCCATATCCGCCTGAATTTATAAATATATTAGTAAAGCGCGAGTTAACATTAGGAAGGGAGCGTTCTAATGTAACGATTACAATTTCCTTTATTTATTTGATAACAGCTATCATCCCCGACTCCGGGCGAGGAAGGGTGCTGTATTCCTAATTTATTCTCTTTATGCTTATCTCCCGAATGTTTTGCCAATTTTAATGTAAATACAATTGTGTATGGTTCGTATGATATTTAAGATTACAGGATAAGTCCAATATTTTTCTCCAATCGGAGAAGTTATAATAATTAAATATGCTTCCATTTCTACGTTTCGTCGTGTTTAGTTTCGTACTTTTATTCAATTCGCTTCAGTGTGTATCTACTAGATATAGAGCAGTGATGAGTTTAACCACTTATCTGGCAATATCCCAAAAGTTAAGTGGAAAATAGAGAACTCTTTCATTACTAAGGGAAGAACATTGTAGCAATTATTTTAAAATACCATTGAAATTCAGCTCAAAAGCGTTTCCAAATGTTGCCCTTTATACAATTCAAATATTCTAGAAAGTAGGAAACAGAGATATCGTAATGGAAATGGAACAACTTAACACAATAATAGTTAAGTTTGAAGATTTGGCTCAGGTGTTGCAAATTCTTCTACCTTAGCCTGTACAGACCTTATCCATTCTACACTTTGAATCCGTATTGTTGGCTTGTGGTTTACTGGTGTATTCGTGTTTCTGCAGGCTTGCCATAATGAGTAATTTGTTGTTCTCGTTACTGCAAGGCCCTCCAAATAGGATTGCAATGCTCTTTCATAGGATTCGTTGATAAGGGTCTTCAGTTCTTTTGCAGAACTTTTGAGTTGATTGTTTTGTCACTTGGATGCTAACTGATATGCCACACTCTTTGCAATCTCCTTTTATTCTGAATTTTTAGACGAATACTCTCCGAGTAAATTTTACATTGCGGTGGACGCTCTCTAACTACTGGAGTGCAAACCCAGCAATGTTCCTGAATCATTGTAGTAATAAACTTCTGTATTTTTACTATATAGCTTTGAAGTCTTGGCAAAGTTAACTACCGTTGTTCCAATGGTTAATATTACAGGCACATGATGTGGAATAATCTCTATAGGCCCTTCACTATAAAGAAGTCTATGACGTCTGGTAATTTATTTGGATCGCTAGACCAGTTAGTGGGCTCCGGTGTGGAGATTGCAGTTGAGTTATTTTTGTTTAGACTTTTCTTGAGTTGTCTACCAATAACTACAATACAAAAATTTTTTTTGATTATATTTATTGAGGTCAAACGGTTTACGTACGTCAAAGAACGAATATAAAACGCTAGGCAATAACACTAAATAAGAGCTTTTTTAGTTTCACACTACTCAGAAGTCTGTAAATATGTTTAAATATTAAGATATATTAATAATCAAAATACTACATAAAAAGGGCCGGAGGTTTTAAATATTAACCATCCTTCAAATTAAGATGTGATATAAGTTTGACATGTTTGTATATGGCACTGTAGCTCCTAAATATATTGTTTTTTTTTAATTGATAGCATTGATTTTTAATTGATAGAACCATAATGGGTTCTTGACTGTCAAGAGAGCTATAAACACTTTGTTGATTTTTGGGATAAAAAAAACCAATTTTTTTGTCTTTAAAATTATTTGAAGCTTAATTGAAGTAAATGTATCTTAAAATATATTTTTTTGATTTAATATGTGTGTTTTTTATGAAATTGCTCATTCCTATGAAACTGTTTAATCAATGTGACGCGGGATATGCAGTAAGATAGGCAGAGATAACATTTCAGGATTTAGGACATTCCGTACCACACGTCTGTGACTTAAAATTGTATACTTGAATAAGTTAAATTAAACTTAACGCCGCTCTACGTCTGATTTTAATCATAATTTAAAACATATATCCTGCACATTGCAAGGTAGGCAGAGGGAACCTGGGAACCTAGAATTAAGACACTCCCTTCCATTTCCCAGTTTCCGATGAATTTTAGACATTGAAATGAAAATGTCATACTTCATCTTGAATTCAACTTGTAGCATTTGCAGTCGATTGTGCCCTGTCTATATCTCAAGTATTACTACGAATACGTTTAATGTGCCAAGGGGGGTGACGGTAACTCGATTATATTATTTCTTATAAATGACCTTGACGGTTAGTTTTTTCTTGCAGGCTGTATCTCGCACATGGCAGGGTAGGCAAAGAAAACTTTAGAACGTAGCCGTTCCCCGTTTCCCATTAAAATTCTTATACTTAGTGGCGGAAGTTAACGCCGGTATATATTTTGTAATAATATTAAATTAAAATAATATCTCAATATCTTCTACGAACGTCACACGAGTACAAAATAAAGTCAGTCACGTAGCACTAAGCCGAGATCACTCATCGAAGCTACATTAAGTACATTATATACAGTATACTAAATATATTAATTTGAGGCCTGTCGTGGCGCAGCAGTGCAAGCGTGTGACTCTAACCCACAAGTTGTGGGTTCGATTCCCACTCGAGGAAATGAAATTTAATATATTAAATTTATTTTTTTAATCTTTCTTTTCTGTGCCCTGGTAACAAGGCAAAGCGCGCTGCGTTGATTTACGCCACTGAATACGCAATAATCCAGGGAACAAAATAAGTAATATTTTCACTTCCTAGCGCTGAGTATTGTGGAAATGACAATATTAAATATTATATTCTCACGAGTGGGCATCGATCCCACATTTTATCGCGTTACAATCACACGTTTGTCTCCGTCACTTCAGGCCTGAATAAATAAATAATTGAGAACGTTTAATTTCTATTCGTTCCGAATATATTTTAATAAATGTGTATATACAATGTGTGTAGTATATTTTAATTTAAGAAAAAAAAAATATAAAAACATTTTTGCAATGTCTTTGTCATCTGAACCTTTATGTTACAGACAAGTTTTAAGTTTACAGATGTTGAACTGCCACGCCAAGAGGGCCGGAAGGAAAGAATATAATTATTAAATATGTTATTATTTTAAACATCGCAATGTTAAATAATTTCAAAATAAATATTTAATTAATTTAAAAATAATCGTGCATAATTTATATGCCAGATATAAAAAATATATGGAATTAATGAACTAAAATTGTTATTTTACTTAAGAAAAAGTGAAGAACAACACGTCATTATCACGATTATATAATTCGTGAAATTATATCGTTAACTTGAATCCTTAATTATTTTTTTTTTAATGTAACTTAAGTGTAATGAGACCATTGAGCCTATCGTCACTTTTTAGGGAATTGTTTTATTTTGGTTTCCTTGCACTTATAAAGACCAAGGGCGGATTCAAGTTCCTCCTCCAAGAGGAGAGAGAGTGCTACGCACAATGTCTCGATAATTGTGCAGCCCAGCTACCATTATGCAGTGCGGTGGTTCCAGACGTAGAGCGGCGTTGAGTTTAATTTAAACCATTCTAGTATACAGTGGCACGGAATTTTCTAAGTCCTGAAACGTTATCTCTGCCCATGTTGCTGTATGCGGGATACAGTGTGTAACTAAAATAGCTCTTATCTAGTCATATAACCTAGCGTTCTATGTTCATTCTTTGACGCACGTAAGCCGTTTGACCTCAATAAAAACAATCGAAAGCATTTTTTGTATTTTAGTTACTGAATAAATGTCTTGAATAAAAAAGACGGATTATTTTACGGTACTTTAATATATAATTGGTGTTTTACACGAGTGTTTTTGCTTTATTAGGTGTGCACTTTTAGTTTATCCCACTCTAAATAGGACAGTCTATTCGCTTTAAGAAGATAATAAAATTAACAATTTCATGTAACCGACAGGTTCTGGATTCGATGAAATCTGATATTTTCAATTTAAATATTTAATGTTTCATTTCTTCGTTCTGGCAAAGCGCGGCATTAAGTTCTGTCACTCAACACGCAAACGCCTCTATAAATCGTTGGAAAGTGGAAGGAAGATTCTTATTAGGGAAGGAGTATCTTAACACTGGTATTCGAAGTTTCCTCTGCCTGACCTGTAATATCCGGAATACAGAGTGAAGCTAAGAAAGCACATTAGATGTTCTCCAACTTTTTGCACTTTTTTCAATTTGTGCTGTATTGTACTCTATGTGACTTATGGAAACAAATCTGTTATTGAAGATTTCTATTTAAAAGTAGACCTGATGCAAAAAGTTAAACGCTTTTGTACGACGAATTATAACATGTTGTTAATTTCATACATTATTCGGCAATTGTAAGTTTTGTAACTTATATGCACGTAGGAGTAGAAGAGGGAATCTGGGACTATTCCGTATAGAGTGGCTTCCCCTTGGCTTCATGTTAATGTATTTAATGTCCTTGTTAATGTCAAATTCTGCGGAAAGTGGAGAACGAAACGGAGTACCTTAACATTAGGTTTCTAAGTTGCCTTTGCCTGTCCTGCCATGTACTGAGTATAAGATGAAGCTTACAAAAAGTAAGGCAAAGACGATACCGTTGTGGATCAACTTAAGTTGTCCCGATGTTGAAAAGTAAGACAAGAAGGGCAGTGCACCGCCGTCACGTCCACATTGACGGAAACGAACCCGAAACACTAATTAATACCGTAAAATAAGTAATATATATATATATATATATATATATATATATATATATATATATATATATATATATATATATATATATATATATATATATATATACTCTACTCTGATGAAATAAAGTTTTTAATATATTTGTAAATAGCCATTTTTATCTGCACCCCATAAATTTCAATTGGTTTAATATGATCATATAACGTATAACGTTACAGCGTTAGCAGTTCTGGCGGCAATATATGTAAGCGGTAGTTTACGCCTCGCTGACGAAGATAGAACTCGAGGTGGAAGTGCATATTTCGGGGATAATATATCGGGTAAATACACTTTTATATTTAATTTTAATATTTTTTTGAATGCATAGTTTTAGGTATCTGTGTGATTAGTATCGGCATAACGGCTTGCCCCTTTTACTTGAGGTAATAGGATAAGACGCCGTTCGCGGTATAAAATATATTGAACAATTTATTTTAATAATTGAAATAATTACAATTAATAACAACTTATATTCGTACCTACAATCACCGTGATTACAATCACACTCGTGCCATTGTGCCACGACGACCTCAAATAAGAATATAATTTAATGTTCATTATTTATTACAAATTGCATTTTCATTAGATGGCGACGAGTTTGATTACATCGTGGTAGGAGCCGGCGCGGCGGGCAGTGCGGTGGCGGCTCGCCTCACCATGGCTGGTCTCAATGTACTGCTAGTAGAAGCTGGAGGAGACCCTCATACACTTTCTAAGGTATACCTAAAGTTATGAAATTTTCATTTCACTTAGACCTATTCTACTAGCGTCAACATTTCATCTTATATATCCATCAGCTTTTTACGTCCCCTTCTTCAGTATCACAAATATTGTGTTCTCTTTTTCAATATTCTTGCTGCTTGGGCACGTCGACGAAAGATATACCACTTCAGTACATTTATCTTCATTCTCATTGTAATTCTTGAGTTATACGTGGTTAATAATTTTTATTTGTGGTTAAAAATTATTTTATTAGTACTGAGAAGGATAATTAGAGGGAATATGAATGTTTTTCTTGCTTTAGGTGCCAGGAGCAACATTCGCCCTTCCCGGCTCTTCTATGGATTGGAACTATGATACGGAGCCTAATAACAAGTCATGTTTGGGATTAAAAAATCAACGGTGTCATTTCACCCGCGGCCGATGTCTAGGAGGTTCTACGAGTCTCAACTACATGATGTACACGCGAGGAAACCGACAAGACTATGATTTCAACATGACAGGCTGGACTTGGAAAGATATGGAACCATACTTTTTGCGATTTGAAGGCATAAATGACCTTAAACGGCTTACCACAACACATCTGGCATTGTACCTATCAGCTATTTTGAGGATTCTGGAAATCCCTGGCATGAACGAATAATAGAAGGATTGATATCGTTGAATTTCTCGCACAATCCAGACGTAAATGCTAAATCTCAGATTGGGGTGTCTAAAGTACTTGGTTATACTTCAAACGGCGAGCGAGTTAGTACTGCCACAACTTACTTAAGTCGTCATAGTGTTAAAAGGCGATTAAAAATAGCTAAAAATAGCCTCTGTAGTGATATAATCATTGATGATGAAAATGTTGCCCAAGGGGTGACAATCAGTAGAGGTTATAATAAAAGTCTGCGCGTATTTGCAAGGCACGAGGTAATATTGAGTGCTGGAGCTGTTGGTACACCGCAGTTACTTATGTTGTCAGGTGTGGGACCTAAGGAACATTTGGAAGAACTTGGCATTCCCGTAAAAACAGATTTGCCTGTTGGTGACGGAATGACAGATCACGTAATACCAATAATAAATATTAGGGTAGATCACGATGCTACATCCCTATTCAACCCTCTGTCAATCGCATCTAAAGGCTATGAAGCACTACGATGGTTATCTACAAGAAGCGGGCCTCTTGCATCTAATGGTTTGACTGATGTAACTGCTTTTTTCAATACTAATTGTTATAATTTTACGACAAAAATGTTGGAAAATGATCGTCCTGAGTGTGAAATACCGACAACACAGTACATTTACGCGTTTATAGACAAAAGTTTTGTGAAACTAGGTCGGGTTTTCTATGAAGCTAATACTGGTTACAACCAAGATATAGTGGAGCAAACTCTGTCTGAAAATGAGCACAGTTCTTTTATCATTGTATCTCCCGTGGTTCTGCGGCCGAAATCTCAAGGTTGGGTTCGGTTATCCAGCTCGAATCCACTGGCACCTCCATCTATCACACCCAATTACTTAGATGATGACAGAGATGTTCAGGAAATTGTCCGCTCAGTCAAAATCTTAAAAGATGTTTTGGATACTCCTATATATAAGAAATATAACGCGTCCATACAAATGTTACGTTTACCAGGATGCCCTGTACTTGACACTGATGGTTATTGGGAATGTTACGCAAGACACACAACTCATTCAGTTCAACACGCTGTGGGTACGGCGGCATTGGGCCGAGTATTGGATGAAAGGTTGCGGGTTCGAGGCATCAAGAGACTTCGGGTGGCTGATGCATCAGCACTCCCGCTTTTGCCTCGTGGTAATACAGCTGCGGCTGTCATTGCACTAGGAGAACGATTATCAGATTTCTTGCTACAGGATCAAAACACGCTTGTAGCATAAAAATAGTTGTATATAACTAGCGGACTACCTCAGAAATATAGATTATTTTTCAAAATCAAACCAAAAATGTGTGTTGACTACATGAAGAATATTGAACAAAGATAGAAACAGTGAACGTGTCTGACATATTGAAGATCGAAGCCTATAATGGTTCGATCCCTACTCAAGAAAATGAAATATTTACTATTTTAATTTCTTTACTCTTTTCTTAATTTCTTTACTCAACAAGGTAAATCGCGGCGTTGAATTGTGCCACAAAGTGTAGCACATAGGTGACACTAGGTTCACAAATTCCCTTTGCCTTTTCTGCCGTCAGTGCCTATAATACAGTGTAAAAAATTACTGAAGTAACTCAGATGAGAAAAAAAAGGTTAATAATGTACGACTAAGTATATTAGTTATATTTTTGTATTTTTTCAATTTTAACCACCGACATATCAAATTTGTTCCTATATTATAGATATAAATATATCCTGCTGGCAGGATCTGACAAAAATAGACCGAATAAATCATATATTTCTTGCTATGTGTCGTTTTATTTTATTTTTTATTCATATTTACTTGCAGCAGGCGCTTAGTTCTGTAAAAACGCTTAATTATATTTAAAATTCTTTGCTTTGATAACAAGATAAAGTGTTTAAATTCACCACTAAATACACCATGCGTGTTTCGGAGGACAATGATGAACAGTAGTGTCTCAATTAGAACGGAGTGCTTTTAAATGAGGTTCCCTCTGCCTACTCTACCATGTGCGGGAAACAGCGTGTGTCAGAAAAAAAAATAAAAAAAATTCTTAGCTTAGCTTAAGTTTCTCAGATGAGAGGCCTGTCGTGGCGCAGCGGCACAAGAGTGTGACTGTAACCGACAGGTTCTGGGTTCGATTCCCAGTCGAGGAAATGAAATATTTAATATTTTCAATTTGAATATTTAATGTTTCATTTCTTCGCTCTGGTAATAAGGCAAAGCGCAGCATTGAGTTCCGCCACTCAACACGCAATGCCTCAAATTCGGCGGAAAGTGGGGAACGGAAGTGAAACGGAGTGTCATAACACTAGGTTTCACTTCCTTTCCCTCTGCCTACCCTGCCTAGTGCGGGATACAGCGTGAAGCTGAGAGAGAGAGAAGTTTCTCAGATGCCAACTTTTCTTTATATTATGAGAAAAAAATAATAAATATTTTCAAGGAAATGGAGCGCGTATGGAAAATTAATTTTGGAGGAATTTGGTATTTTTCTTTGTAATGTTTAGCATTGGTACAACAAATACCTCCTTGAGTGAGTGAGAGTGACGCTTAAGATATTGATATAAGAGAATACATACATACAGTGTATCCAAGTCATGTTACTTTTATAATTATATTTCAATTCATGCCGCATTTGAACCCACACCTCGTAGAAACTAAGCCTTATGTTTTCATCCAATTGCTTTGAAATTCTTATACGCTTGTTACAAATTGTTTATGTTGCTTGCATCTCTGTCAGAAAAATAATCTCCCGTTTTTCACATAAAGTATTTTTTTCTTTTTTAAGTTTGTAATGTAAGTTTAAATTGAATAAATATCTAATAAGTAGCAAGTCAGAGCACTTAAAGGGTTTTGAAAAGGCGTGAGTTAAAATCCTGTTACGTTCAAATTTTTATACGTTTACTACAAAAGAAATGTTATATTTTATCATGAACAGATACACCCACAGTACAGAAAGCTAATATTGTAATACAACAAAAATATTTCTTGCTTATATCTCATAACATAATTCTGTCACAACTGGTCCTTATAAATATCTTGCATGACAGCTGCTATGGGGAGTAGGTATATATCGAAATATTATACGAAATTCTTTTATCTTTGTAATTATATGATACACTAACGGTCGAAAAACAGCCTCGACCATTTAAGATTGCTTTTATATTATTGCCCAAAAATGATTATTCATTTTCGCAGAATGGCAGGTACTAGCGTGGATGTCACATTGAGAATGAAGAAGAACGTGCTCAGGTGGTTTGGGCACGTCGAGCGAATGAGTGAAGAAAGAATGGTAAAAAAGGTTTTATGAAGGAAAAGTGAGTGGTAAGAGAGGGAGGGAGAGACCTCGGTTGACCTTCGAAAACACAGTATCGACGATACTGGAGGAAGGTCACGTAAAAAGCATGAGGACCCCCCGGAGGGCATGTATGAAGAGGTTGATGACAGTGGACGAGGCGAAAGAGGTATGCCGAGACCGTAGCGTTTGGCGCTCCGTTCTCTCTGCCTACCCCGCTAGGGATATAGCGTGAAGCTAAGTTAAGATTATTCATCTTTTACTGTTGTTGTACTTGTTATATTGTATCTGATGCAGAGTCTGAGTTACAGCAATATTACTAGAAAGTTTCACCTAAATCTTTTTTGAGCGAAATTGTAATCGGTTGTAACGTTTTAGGCATATTGTATATTGTTTTTCTGGAGATGACTTGATCAATTTTTTTTTATTCAATTTGATTATATATGCGTGAAATAATTCGATTATCTACATTTAATACCTAACAGAATTATATACGAATGTAATAGTACATTATTAAAATCATAATATTCATAACTTCAATATAATTGAAGTCCAATGGTTTTTAAAGTAATTAGACGCTTATTGTTACCTACTGCAGGAAGGTAAGTAAGTATTTTTACTGGTAAGTAAAATATATTATACAAAGTTATAATAATTTACGTATAAAATAAATATTTGGATTGATCTTCTCAAATTGTTGTCAAACTGCCTTGATATTAGTTATAAAGCTGTACAAAGATTCCCTATCGAGATTGCTGTTAGGGATTATGAAAAACTTCAGGATGAATTAATTACTATTATATTTATTTGTTTTCTAGTAGTTATGACAGCTTAGGTCAGACTCCAGTCCATTATGGCGCAGTGAAGCATTCCGTGCAACATCATAGTACAACTGTAAACCGTAAAGTCTCGATAACTGGGAGATGATTGGGGAACGGTGAATCTTAACACTAGGTTCCTTTTGTCTAGCATGATTAGTGATATAAAATATCAAGCTACTTTTTAATATTTATGTAGCTTCACGCAGCATCCTGTAGATGACAGTATAAAAGTTAGACAGAGGGAGCTTGGCAGAGACCGCGAAAATTTGATATTAAGACACTCCCGAAACATTACTTCCTTACCCACTTTTTGACGAATTAACGGAGTATATGAAGTAGATTACCCTGCTATTTGCGGGGTAAAGCGTGAAGATACAAAAAATATATTTTTCAATAGCACTGCATAGCATGTATCGCGTGTAACAGCAGCAGCAACATCAGTACGATCTTGAACATGAATCGTCTTTATTATTCCAGGCACGTCTAGAGATACTACATACTCGTTATATCAGTTATATCAGCCGTGTAAACTATAATTATTCTTAACACTTAATGACTGAAAGCCTCTACAATTTGTGTAGGATATAAACTAAGAAAGGAAGATTTTAGCCGTGTGATTCCGGCTTAGAATAGGATCACCCTGGTACTGATGGTGTCGTAAGAGGCGACTAAAGTGCGTGTGGTAGAGTCACGTTGCCAGTAATGGCAACACGCATGGGCAGACTCGACCGGATTATTACCACCCCCGGCATTTAAGACCGGCGTTAAGTAGTGGCTTTGACCACTGCGTTTCGCATTAGGTAATGCCGGGCCCCGGTGCCCTTCCCCCTTAAAAGACGGCAACGCTCCTGTAGCTCCTCTGGAGTTACACGGGGTCGTGGGCGACGGTGATCACTTAACATTAGGTGACCCGTACGCTCGTTTGCCGTCTTTTACATAAAAAAAAAGGAAGATCACATAATGAGCAATGATCTAGAGGTATTGTAATTTGTAGGAAAATTTAGAAATCAAAATGAATAATTTATTATTTTTTTATAGAAAACAAGATTTTTCTACCTTCACGCTTTATCACACACATGATGATGAAATCATTGGTTTCCAACTTTCCGACAGATTATTATTTTTTTCAAATAGAATAAATGTTTTACTTTAAGAGGTAATGCTTCCCGCTGTACCCCACACGTGGCAGGGAGGCAGAGTCAACTTAGGAATGTAATAATAAAAACACTCTGTGCTTTTTCTCACTTTCTGCCAAAATCAACGCCGGGTTTTGTCACATTACCAGAGTGAGGGAAATATTTTATTTCCTTTCGTGGGATCCGTCCTTACAACCGCATTTACAGTCGCACGCTTGTGTCTCTTCGCCGCGATAAGCGTCGAATCTTACGTTTATTTTACTGTCAAATATGTCAAAAAATTAATTAGACTGTCTTAAACACTAAATACTTTTTGTATTGAATATTAAAGGTTATATGTTAAAAAATTTTTTTGTTAAAAAATTGACTATTTGTATTGTATATTAAAGGTTAAAAAATTTGTTTGTTTCAACGCACTCAGGAAGTACTGGCTCGAATTTGTATTTTTTTTGTTATTGGACAGTTATTTATTTATTTTGTGAAAGTCAATAGGCTTTAATAAAACATTATAAGTGGAGAGCGGAAGGAGTATATTAACATTAATTTACTACCGGTTCACTAAACTTACTGTCTCAGAAATGAGAAGAACCCAAGCGAGAAATGACGTTGACTATTTTATAAATTTTGATAAAACAGATAACAAATATAGCCTTAAATTTTGATATAAACAAATAAAAAACGCTCCCCGTCGTGTAATAAAGGTCTTGTTCTTATCACATTCACCTTCCACCAGATTTGTAAACGGTAATATTAAATTGTCAGTAACGTCGTTATATTAAAATTAATCACAGCCTCGAGGTAATTTGTTTTGGGAATTTCTGGAATCGGAATGTAAAAAGAGGTTTTTTGGATGATAATAATTAATTTCGACAAGCCTTTTTGAATAAGTTGTTATTTAAGACGACAATAAGCGCTGGGGGGCAATAAGTTCTGGGTTCGATTTCCACTAGATGATTGAATATTTTTGTATCCTCTTTGAAGAGGTCATCGTGGCGCAGAAGCACGAGTGACTTTAAATACGACAGCTTGTAGATTCCGCCACTCAACATGCAATGCGTCTCATTCAGCAGAAAATTGGGAACGGAAAGGAATATGTTTGCATTAGTAAAGCTGAAAAAATAATAATTTGGTTCTGATAATATTGTGTGAAAAGGTATCGCAAAAATTGTCTAAATAAATAATAATACATCATCTTCAAAGCTCTATTCGGGCATAATTACATTTGCAACGCTCTTTCTTATAAGCTACTAAATATATTTAAAAGCTCTCGCTCTTCGAATCTAATTACTTCACTGAAATTGTACTTGTTGGGTACATTACCCAGCGATACTTCCTATCATCATTCATTTATATCTATTTATATTCATTCAAAACGAAACGCCTCAAGAATTCAACAGAAAGTGATTAACAATAGTTTTTAACTGAAAACTGAAAACGTAGTGTCTCAACACTAGGTCCCTACCCTAGGTTCCCGCTACCTCCCTCGCCATGCCGCATACAGCGTGGAGCTAAAATAAATAATTATATAATATTATGCATATGAAATTTTGGAGGTTTCATTTTTAAGGTGAAAATAACTGAACAGGTTTGATGATACTATACAGTAAAATACCTTATACGTAACAATATTGGTAAATAATTTGGTTATAATACAAAATAAAGTTGAAGCGGGTGAAGCCGCGTTTCCTTGGTTAGCTTAGGTTAGGTTCCACTTTCAAGGCAAATTCATAAAACGGATTTTGATGAATTCTACTACTTTACAGGTTCACATTGTTTTGCTACGCAAAGGAAACTTGAGAATCTAGTGTTAAGAAACTCAATTCAGTTCAGTTTTTGTCGAATTTAAGGCATAGCTATTTCATTACGCGACTCAGACAGAGTTTCGTAATGAAAATATGAAATATATAATTTTTAAGTATTAAATATTTCACTTACTCGCGGGGGCTTCGAAGACGTCTGTCAACGAGAACAACCTGTTGCGTTTACTATCACACACTTATGCCCGGTGTCACGATAGGCCTCGTTGTAGTACATAATCTATTATCAGTATATACAATGGTGGTTGTAAGTTCACCTTTTTAAGGAGAAATATAACATTAAAAATAAAAATTGTCTTATAATTCCACGTGAGGTATCCTGATATTAGGTTTGTTCTGCCTACCCTGCTTTACAGATAAAAGCGTAAAGGTTTTTTCAGATTAAAAAATTGTTCAGCGTTGGCTATACTCTTTATCAGTGTAACAATAAAACAAAATACCGTTTTAATTTTTTAAAATAAAAAAACAACGCCACAACAATAAATAAATAGAGGAAATAAAGCAAAGAAATAAAAGAAACTCTTTCAGAATGACGATCAGGGACTATTTAAAGCATTCAGGTGAGAAGCCGGGGTGTGAGGCTGTTTGCAATAGTTTTCCCATCAATTAGAGATCGCGGGGGTTCCCTGAGAGGAGCAAGGAAGGGGACGGGTAGTTTCACGAATACTGTAGAGACTCGGACCAATTAAGTATTCTAATCCATTTGAAAGTCTCTTTGTTTATAGTCAATAATTTCTTCAAATTTTATTTAAGGCTGGGGAAAATATATATGTAGTCTGCGTAGAGTTAACATTTCATGGTATGTAAAATACTGAATTGTTAATTTAGTTAATTTGGAATTAATTATTGATTTCATTATGTTCTTAAGTACCGTCTGCATATCCTGCCATATTTTGAGTACAGCAAAACTCAAAAAGCTGGCGTAGAGGCGGGACCGAAGCGTGTGACTGTAACCGCGAAAAGCTGTGGGTTCGATCACAGAAGACAAATATTTATTATGTATATCTGTGTCGCCTTGATAACAAGACAAAGCGCGGCGTTAAGTTCCGCCACTCAATATGCTCACGTTATGCTAAACGAAACGGACTGTCTTAACACTAGGCTCTCAAGGTTGATTTGTCTAGCCGGGATCGGGAACGCGATAGTCTACTACATGTGCGTGGAATAGAGCACCAAACCAAAAAAATATGATAACGTTTCTTGTTTCTTAATGCGTATAATAAATTATAACAGGTATTGTACAAAGCGTCTAATAAATTAAACACCGCCTTCAAAGCTTTACTGGAACATAATAATATTGCCAATGTTCTTTCTCATAAGCTACTAAATATATTTGAAAGTTCTCGCCCGGATCCATAGAATGTAATTACGTCACTGACATTTTAGTTTGTTCTGAACATTACCCAGCGGTACTTCCTATCATAATTTAAGACACAATATCTCAAGAATTCGTTGTATAATGGGTAACAGAAGTGTGATAATAGTAACTAAGTTATTAACACTACGTTCCTAAGTTCCCGTTGCCTACTTCGCTATGCAGCATAAAGCCTGAAGCTACTCGTAAATAAATAATTAATGAATAAAATATTATAGATGTGAAAGTTTACGACGGATGGACGTTTGTTCGAATTTCACGGTAAAAAACAACTAAACGACCATGATGCTTTATGAAATAAATGTATTACCTGACAAATAAATATTACAATTTTAGCAAGCTCACACCAAAATCCTGTTCTGACTCAATTATAGATAAGAACTGAAATCGTTCGTATTAAAATATTCAAGCATTGGAAAATTGCTTTTAAGTTGTTTCTGCGCGGTCTGATAACACTTCGATAACGTTTACTTCCATAATTTTTATGTGACTTTAAAAATGGTATTGAAAAAGTTATACGTATTCAACAAGGAAGTTAACAATCATGAAGTTATTCAATAGCAGCAATAATTGGTCGATTTTTTGAGATAAAACAACAACGTTGAAAGCACTGATGAAATCCAATATTATTATTTATCGATAAGTTTCACAATTGTATAACGCAATTGTATAATCCATAGTAACAGTTAACTTGGTTTGGTCCATAGCGCACCGAATGTCCTCCGTAATATTCAACAATGCTCTAACTGTGCTGTGGAAGGGACGAAAACTGGACTGAAAAGGACACAGTAGATTGTTGGTAGAGAGAAAGGAATAAAGCTGATGATTGACTAATGATTCGAGGACTTTAGATAGGACAGGAACAATAGATATAGGACGGTAATCTGCGGCATTGGAAGGATTTGAGGTTTTGGGTAATGGAATGACATAAGCATTCTTTCATTGTAAAGGAAAGACATTACTTGACAGCGAAAAGTTAATAATGTGGGTGACTACTGGAGCAATACTTTCAACACAGGAAGAATCATCTCAAGGCTGAGATTATCAAAAACCAGTGTTTCAGATTTTAATAGCGGATTTATATTTAATCGTGGAGTTATACAAAAAGAGTTGAGAGAATAAAGATCCACTGAGACTTGGTGTAGGCAAGTCCTCTGAAACTGGTCAACAGTTTCAGAGGACTTGCCTACACCAAACGACTCCAAAAATCTCCAAACCTGTGCCTGGCTGGGATTCTGGATGGTCTTGTGAAAGTAGTGACGCTTAGCATCCCTACACATTCTGTTGCAGATATTTCGCAGCTTTTTATGCTCAGGAAAGTTTTCTGAAGTAGAAAATTAGTACAGATCAAGTATCATCGCTGTCATCGCTAATATGGTAACATAGAATCGTGTTAATATGGGAATAAAATGCACGAGTTTTTTAAGATTGTTGTTTAAAACCACTATTTATTTATTTTCTCGTTTAATGGGCATGCTAGCGGAATAATTACTTCTTCTTCTTCTTAATAATTACTTTGGTTAATTAATTTTGGTTAATTAATTAATTTGTTTAATTCATGTGTTATTCAATTTACAGAGCACTTCGTGGTGGTTTGTCATTGTTAAATATTAGATTTGTGTATTGGTATTTGTATGTCGAAGCTAGTGATGAAGTAAATTACTTTGCTTGTAATATTAAATACGACTTTAATATTTTGATTTGTAACTGACTTTGCAAGTAAAAAGTTGTGTTGTAACATGAGCTGACGTGGCGTAGGGGCATAGCATGCAAAGTTGTGTCTTATGTCGTTAAAGTTACTAAATATATTTGAATGCCATCGACGGTAGCCGCAATGACTGGGTTTATTTTTTTACATATTGTGGGTATATTAATTACGCTTCGCTGATGACAGGAACGCGAATTCAATTTTCAGCACTCAATAGGTACGCAGATTTTTTTTACACTATAATAAGGTGGAGTTTGTCCGCATCAAGCCTGAGGCGTTAGGCGTCATTGATTTTCGATATTACACGCTTGTCTAGATAATGTCTTACAACTTCATGGCAAAGGTAATATCTTGTAATTGTGTTCAGATATTAGGTTAGTTCTGCCTACTTTACTTAAAAAAATATTTGTGTTGGCTGTTTTTCTCTTTCTTCGTTCTTTATCTATGCAAAAATAAAAACAAAATACACTTAAAAAAAAAAGCAAAAGCAAAATAACTAACCACAAAATCGCAATAAATAACTAAAGGAGACAATAAAATGAAACAAAGAATTTTTTTCATTGACTAGAGATCGCGGGGGTTCCCCAAGCAGGGAGAAGAAAGAGAAAGTATGAAAGGGGACGAAGAGGGGGAGGACCGGAAGTGACCTTTAAAGTCTCTTTTTTACCGTTATTAATTTCTCGCAAGAACCTTAGCCTTTATTTAGAGCTGAGGTAAATGTATTTGTTGAGGAAATATATTTCAGGTAAAATCAATTCTTAATTTGTTTAATGTACAATTACTATATAAGTAAATAATTTATATAACTATATAAGTAAATAATTTATATATTATATTGGAGAATACAAAAATAATGAAATTATTATTGGAGAATAAAAAAATCATGTGTGAACCAGACCCACAACCGTCACGTTAACAGGCAAACGCATTCGACAGAAGGGCAGCTAAAATTAATATCAATTTGAGTGTGAATCATAAATAACGAGGTGTAATTGTATTTCGTTATAATCCAATCAAATTGAGAGTCAGTCAGTGCTCGCCGCGACCGTCAGTAAATAGATTTTAGGTATATTTTACGTTTACCCGCATATGAGGGTAAGCAGAAAAAACTTGGGAACCTAGTGTTAAGTCACTCCGTTTCGTTTCCCGTTTTTATCTAGTTTATAAAAATAGCTAAAATTTAAATTCCATAAAAGAATTCAATGTTAAATTTAACCAACCTTGGAGTGTAATACAATATTTTTCTGTCCCTATTTTTTACCAACTATTACTAAACGCTTAGAAATTGAAACGGCTAAATTGATTCTTTGATCTGAGTTAACTCCTAAGCCTTAAACATTTACATATTTTGTAGGAAATGATTTTCTTGTTGAAATTGACAAGTTAACGTATCTTTGTAAAGAAATGTGACGAGCATATCGAATAATAATAAATACTACATAATTAGAAAACGTTTAAAAGTAAACGTAACGAGAACGTGCCCGCTGCTCTTTGTGAACCGTCCAACCACTTTGATCAACTAAGACACACGTTCTTATCAAATAAGTAGCAACATTAAAATTCTCACGCAATAAACGTATGAGCATTACATGCAGCATTCACACATGCAGCATTGTCACTGTACAATGATTTTTACAAATTTCCACTACACAAAGATAATGACTTAGAATTATCATGACAAGAGATAATGCTATTTATTATTTTATTTGATTATATTTAAAGTGATATTCCTTCACATATTATAACCAACCTATACAAAATCTTTACAGTTATTGTAGCTTATTGTGATTTCTTCTTACTTCACTTTCCGCTGTATAGTCATCTCAAAAACATCTAGAAGTATCAAAACTCAAAACACATAAATTTTGCATACATTTGTTAAATTTTCAGTACATTAAGAGGGTTTTACTTTGTAAACATTATATACAAGGTGTATTAAGTTGAAGACAACTGTCTTCAGAGGGCATGGTTATGGAATTATAACGCGAGCTCATACGATATAATATTTATATGCAATGTTGCCATTTGCCTCTTTCTGTCTACGGTTTAAACAGTAGGTACATCATCATCACGTGTGATAAAAGTTTCTTCAATAGAAACAAGTTGACATCAAATTTTAAATCGACCACAATTGTGTGTTCAATTCTTATTTTTTTTTCCATTGTGATTTCTAAACTTTAGTGATAGAATTCAGCGCCGCGCTTTATTTTATTAACGAAGCGAAAAAATAAAATATTAGATATGTTAGTATTTAATCAAAGACGATGTTTTTTATGTAAAAGTCAAGGCAAACGAGCTTACGGGTCACCTGATGGTGAGTGATCACCGTCGCCCACGGCCCCGTGTAGCACAAGGGGAGCTACAGGTCGCCGGCCTTTATATGATAGTTATTAGATACTATATTAGGGGATCGATTTCACAACATTTGCACACCTGTGTCCCAGTGACGCTGCCTCACAATCACTTTGAATATAATTTAAACATAATAAGAACTTTTCTAATTGAGCCACACAGAGCGCAGGATTTAATTAAAATGCTTTGCTACCATTGAGTGGCCTTCACAAAAATGTTATTTGGACAGAAAACACTTCTAGACAGTAAAATGGAGTAAATAATTATCATAGGAGCCCCGTTCTTTACTTTACGCTGAATCTTAAAGGCTTTAAGATCTTAGAGGCGTCGCTGCGTTGGATGCTAGGACTCAACGCCGCGCTTAGCCCTTACCAAAGCTAGATTCTCTTGGTCTGTAAATTTATCATAAAAATTGAACTGATACTACATATTTACTGTTACCATTTGTTCTTATGTTTATATAGCATTCTATTAGAAGGCAAAAACTTTTGCAAAACAAAAGTTTTCTCATAAGTCGCTATTAATCTTGCATTGTTTAGACGACAGCCGCGTCCCGAACTCATGACGCTTAGCAACTTTATTTATACATTGTTTCTATATATCCTACTAACATTATAAATGTTAAAGTTTGTGAGGAAGGATTTTTGTTCCACTATGACACCAAAATTACTGAACGGATTTAGATTAAACTTTTACAGTATACACGTTATATATACATATATATATATATATATATATATATATATATATATATATATATATATATATATATATATATATATATATATATATATATATATATATATATATATATATATATATATATATATATATATATATATATATATATATATATATATATATATATAATATATATATATATATATATATATATATATATATATATATATATATATATTACTCCACGTAGTAAGATATGAACATGCTCCTCTAAGAAAAGTATATTTATATGTTTTCTAAGTAATTAAGAATAACATAAAGCAATGATAAAGTTTTGATTAAAAGACATAACAAGATGTTAAACACCAACACTCAACTTAGTTTCTTACTCTCTGGTAACGAGGCACAGTGCGGCGTTGATTTGTACCATTCAATACGCAATGCTCAAGAATTCAGTGGAAAATGGAGATAGGTCTGACTAATTACTAAGTTTCTAAGTTCCCTCTGCCTACCTACGAGTAGCTATATGCAGGATAGAACGCGAAGCTAAAAATATATATATGTAAATAATAGACAGCTTGTAGCTAACTCCGTGTCTGATGTCGTATAGGCTATGATCATGTCAAGTTACCAATTATTGACGTGAAAAGCATTCTTGTATATATTTAGTTACTAACAAACTGGTTTTACGCTTTATATAAAGGGAATACAAACATACACGTATTAAATATTTTTGGTAAATATTTCAACTATTATAAATATATACGATTCACCCCGTATATGGCAGGATAGGGAGGGGTACTTAGTGTTTTTAAGATTAGGTTCCCAGGTTCTCTTTGCGTACCCTGAAAAGTCGGGGATACAGATTATATTACCTAGATTACTATTACCTGTTTATTGTATGCGTATATTACCTCACTAGTTTAAAGTACTATATTAACTACATTTAAAAGTAATAACAGATAATTACATTTAAATCTTCTGCATTTTGCAGCTGCACAATGCAGCTTTTAACAGTTTAATTAGTTTATAATCCCCTGAGCGAGATTTATGCATTTTATGCAACTTTTAATATTGTAATTCTATAAAGAGTCTACATCTATAAAGAGTACACATTTTATAATAGACTAAAACTTGTTTTATTTATTTTTTTGGTTTTTTTACGACTATTATTTTAAAGATAAATATCTCTCAACAAACTGAGAACAGTCACGTAATTGAACGTTCACTATTCCAGAAGTGGAGCGCCGTCGTTATTTACTAAGGATATAATGGTTTGAGATAACAGTACTATTACACAGTTATAACTATATCTGTTATGGCTCTATCTATATATATAAAACTTGATTTAATACGCAAATATCATTTTAAAACATTTTATTAGTAAAGGCCCCAGGTTGTGGGTTCGGTTCCTACTCGAAGAAATGAAATATTTAATATTTCTCATCTACCCTCTAGCTATAAGGGAAAGTGTGCCTTGAGTTTGCCTCTCAACACGCACTGCAGTACAACATCGCATTAGCTGTAACCGCTCGTCACTGTTCCGATCGCATTGTTCTACATAATTGTGCGAGGCTTTGTGGCTCTTACGCGTCGGAATATCTGGAGAGCTCGTGTATAGAGTCTCAATACTGGGTATTACATATGTTATAATCAATACAATGTTATATATTACAAGGGTATCTCAGATATGATTGTTTGTCTGTAAACACTATTATTATAGGTTCGGTTTTCACTCAGCGGCAGTGAATGATTATAACTATCGTAGTTTTAATAATACGACAAAGCGCGGCGTTGAGTTTCGTTATTCAACGGTAAAAAATAAAATAAAAACTACATTTTCTGTTTATATAATGTATTAGAACATGACTCGTACTCGCACCTTTTATAGGGACCACCGCTCGAGCGCCGGTAACTGATTTAGGTATGTTTTAAAGATTATAACGAAGAATGGTGTTTTGGTAGAATACAATGCTATATTTTGTTTAAATATTTATATAAATGTATGAGCGACCTACATTTTCTACTTGTTACTACAAATATAGTAAGTTCTGCAATCTACAATATTCAGACGCCGTGAAAAAATAAATACATGACGTTGGTTTTGAATTTAAAATACCTAAAATAAACTAATTTACTTTTCTGGCAAAGATTACGATAAAGAATTAGTTCCGCTTTGATCTTATATTCTTATTTAACAGATATTCTTATATCCGTCAATGTATTTTTTTTTTAAAAAGTAAATTGAACCCACAACCATCACGTCTATAGTCAGACGCTGCATCGCCGCGTCACGACGGTCTGAAAATTGATTTTATCTTATAAATATTATAATAATGTCTTTAATAACTCATTCGAACTACAATAACAGGTAATATACATCTCTTTACCACAAATTTATAGCAATTCAAGCTCTAATCGCTACTAATACATATTTCAGTTAAAACACCTTCGTGTTTGTTGATATGAAGTGCTCGTGTATTGTACGTGTGGATATAAAGTGATAAGACATTACGTTATAGTGGACAGTGACAGTTAACTATAGTAGATTCTCTATGACATTAATAGAAGAAAGGATAGAAGCATGATAAGGTGCTGTAAATATTTTGTAATTCTTAATTAATATCGATTTACTTTATAGATATTATTGTATCAAATATAGTCCTTTAAAACCTATTATTAGACACATCGTAACAGTAGGTGCTCAAGCTACACTAGTCTTAGTTATTTCCATTTGTATTCGCGAGCGAACGCATGTAAAGGCAAGTAAACGTATAAAACTAACTATGATATACACATTACAATAACCGCACGAGTGACGATATACGCTTTTATTACGCGAAGATTTTAATCTTTCGCATAAAATTTAATAACTTTCACATGAAAGGGTTTTTACTGGCGGTTTTTATATTGTAATAGTCTGAAATTCAGAGAGGCCTCATAAATTTAAATTCAAAAACTTTATGTTACGTAAACCGTATCTCAGTAGAGAGCTCTAGTGTTCTCGTCTTTTTATGTGATCGGTACAGGATAAGCCTTCATCGTATGAAAACTAAACTTGTTATGTTATTTTATTATTTGACAGACTTTGAGAGGATGTTAAGCCTACGTAAATGTAGCTGAAGCTACGGTGTAACATAAATTGTCAAATATTTGTAAACGACTGTCTGTGGGTCACAGGTAAAAAATATTAAGCTCTTTTTTTCGCGGCGGTAGTTAAAATTATTATATGAAAATGACGAAACAATCATGTTATTATTGTGATATAACAATTATATGTATTTCAATATTTACCAATTTTACAGAAACAAAAAAAGGAAATCTTTTTCTTTTACATACAACAAGACACACGTCTTATAAATGTCTACTGCCTTTATACATTTTAGTTCCTGTAATACTAATATAATATTATAGTAGTAGCTTCCGTTTGGTGAACAAAAGAGATCGAATATCATATAATGTACTGGCCTCATTCCCTTAGTGAAATGTTAAACTAATGAAGTACAATTAACTGAAAATATCATATTTTGTATCTGGTAATAAATTGGTGCTATTTTTGCAAACAAAAAGGAGCAGTATTTGATTTTATTTTATACTTTTAGCTTAGTTATAGGAATCCGTACATCAAAAGGGAAAAATCTGAGCCTTATATAACTTTGTTGTCCGTTTTTGGCTTCACCCAGTATCCCTAGCGAGGTAGCCAGGGGGGTGACAAATGCTGCTGTCCCTTTATATTTCTTACGCCTCGTCCGCTGTCATCAACCTCTTCATACATGGCCTGCGGGTGATCCTCGTGCTTTTTCCATGACTTTACAGAATCACCGTTGCCTGCCTTTTAATAATCGAAATGACAGAATAGAGCTAAAAATATTTCGATGCTTAAACTAATAATCTAATTGACCTGTCGTGTAATAAGGCCTGTCGTGGCGCAGCGGCACAAGAGTGTGACTGTGACCGACAGGTTCTGGGTTCGATCCCCAGTCGAGGAAATGAAATATTTAATATTTTCAATTTCAATATTAAATGTTTCATTTCTTCGCTCTGGTAATAAGGTAAAAGCGCGGTGTTGAGTTCCGCCACTTAACACGCAATGCCTCAAATTCAGTGGAAAGTGGGGAACGGAAGTGGAACGGAAACCGTGTCTCTAAACGTAAAAACGGAACCTTCTTTTTTCTTTATTCCCCGTCTGTCCAGTTGTATTGAGATTGGTAGAGGTAGAAAGTTAAAATTTATATCAAATATCCAGGTGTATGATAACTTGGAGCACAAAAAACTTAAGCTTCTACGTCAACGCAATCAAACAAAAAAAATCACATTGTTTTGCCAAATTTTATATGAAATTTACCGCATAATTAAAACCTCTTGCGGGGTAAGGAATTTCCTGTCATGAAATTTGGCAATTAGTGAAGAACTTACAACGCGTGGAAAGACATTTCACAACAAAATCAGTCAATACTGCTGTCGATTGAGGCCGTTCACAAAACCTATGAATTTTCTATTTAAAAACTTGCAGTACAAATTAAGGTATTCAAAAGTATTACAAAATTTTAATATAAATATATTTTGTTTAAAGGAAGATATATATTGAGGTATATATTGAGGAATATGTACTACCTTACTATTTAATTTTTTTTATGGACAAGACTCGGCAAACGAGCGTGCGTGTCACCTGATGGTTAGTCATCACCGTCGCCCACTGCTCCTTATAACTCCAAAGGAGCTACAGGAGCGTTGCCGGCCTTTAAGATGGACGGGCACTGGGGCCCGGCACTACCCAATACGAAACTCACTGGCCAAAACCACTACTTCACGCCGGTTTTAAATGCCGGGGGTGGTAGTGATCCGGTCAAGTCTTCCCATGCGTGTTGTCATTGCTGACAAAGTGACTCTCCCACACGTACTTTAGTCGCCTCTTACGACACCATCAGTACCAAGTTGATCCTATTCTAAGAATCACATGGCATAAATTACTTATTTATAAGCCGCACACTGTCTAAATATATAAAGAGAACGAACCGTCGCTTGCCGTAGCGGCATCCACATACCTAGAAGCTACAAAGACGTCTACGCTTACGATAAATATTGGGCAACAAAGAAAACACTATACGCCTATAAAAAGATCGTTACAAGATACATTAATGTGAAATGTCACAACAAGATGGACAAGTGGGCGCGACAGTGCCCGCGACCTTTTCTTATTGATGGATGATCTCCACATGAATCTGTATATTATATTTTGTTGTCTAGATAAGAGTATATGTAGAAAATAACCTTTTATAAAAAAAAACTATACGTAATTTTGTTTGTTTCAATTTCTTTAACCTGTAATTAAAAAATCCGTAGGAATTTCGGGAAATCGAATATGTTGTATCTTCCTCAGTTAGTACTCATATAACCGGCAAAAGTAACTATTTTCTCTTATTACTTAGAAGTAATTACGCTAACTTTTAAAGTATTCTTTATTCCCATGGTATATATGTAAAATTACATAAACACAGTCTCGTCGACATCTCGTAGGTATGTAACGGTCATTTAATATTGGCAGATTCGCGCTGTAACCCGCTCATAGCAGGATCGACTCGATCGGAGAGAAGAATTGAGCTAGTGCTAAGACACTCCGTTCACTTTTGTTCCCCGCATTCCACTTAAATTAGGAGCATTGTGTGTTGTGGCGGAACTTAAAGCCCGCTTTGCCTTTCGATGAAATGAAAAAATGAAATATTTCATATCCTCCCGTTGCAATAAAAATCCCAACCTGTTGCGTTAACATTCGCATGCTTGTGCCACGGCACCACGATAGACCTCTAAAATAATTACTTTTTGAATATTTAACTATAAAAAAGTGAGTCGCAAAAGAGGGAGACGGTACTGGAGGAAGGTCATGTATAAAATATGAAGACCTCCCGGAAGGCATGTATGGCGACAGTAGACGAGGCGAAAGAAGTATACCAGGACCGTAGCGTTTGGCACTTCGTTCTCTCTGCCTACCCCGCTAGGGATATAGTGTGGAGCTAAGTAAGTGAAGTGAGGAAAAACAATCTTCTTTGAAAGTAAGTCTCGCATGAATGTCACGATAACGTATAACACTGACACGAAAGGATGTTTGCGTGTTGTGTATCTATAGACAGACGATGTATGATTTAAATGCTATTCAATTCAAGATCGAGCCTATATATGTACGTCGCGTTTACAGTCGTGCTTATTCCTTTGCGTCGAGAAGACCTTTTTGAATTTGGTAAAAAAAGGTAATATGCTGCTTTATTAGGCTTGTTGGTTAGGTCATTGTGGCCCAGCATCTAACTCGACGGGTGTGGACGCGAATCCAAAACGATAAATTGAGTTTGATTCTTCACTCTGGTAACAAGACAAGGCTTGTCGTGGCGCAGCGCCACAAGCGTGTGACTGTAACCGACAAGTTCTGGGTTCGATCCCCGGTCGAGGAAATGAAATATTTAATATTTTCAATTTAAATATTTAATGTTTCATTTCTTCGCTCTGGTAATAAGGCAAAGCGCGGCGTTGAGTTCCGTCACTCAACACGCAATGCCTCAAATTCTGCGGAAAGTGGGGAACAGAAGTGGAACGGAGTGTCTTAACACTAGGTTACCGGGTTCCCTCTGCCTACCCTGCCTCGTGCGGGATACAACGTGAAGCTGAGTAGATTAGAGTAGAGTAACAAAACAATGCAAGGCGAGATTTTAGTACATTTTCTCGAACACAATATCTTCCCAAGTATAAAACAGGCGTAAGGTTCATACTACCTAGTCTGCTATCACTTAAGAAAATAAACTTTAACTACTAAATAATACTTTTTATGAGACAAGTAGCACAAAACAGAATTTTAGTGTCAACTTTAACAAAAAATAAAAAAAAGTACTAAGTTAATTTTAGTCCATTGAAATGGCACATTTTTAACAGAAACGCAACATTTTTTCAGTTTAAAACACTAGTTTCTGAAATTATTAAGTTTAAGCATACCAACTCTTCAGCTTCATATTATTAGTATAAAAGTATCGATATTTATTAACTTAATTTTTACTTACGTCTAAGCCGTGATCATTTACCTGATGACCAAAAGAATTATAATACAAAATAAAGAGTAATTGAATCTCCCGGCCTCACCTCATTTCATTTTATACTCACTCTTGCATCTTTCGTAATTATATATATTCGAAATATTCATCTATGTATACTTTTATTTGACAGCCTTTACAAATTTATCCTTTAAATTCTCAGCTTATACTGTGAAGAATGTTCTCACAGGATCTTTTTCTATTAAGTTGAGATTACAGAAAAGTAGATGGCCGCGCCTGTGATTGATTGATGTGATTTTTTTTACATCAGTTGCTAATATTAAATACACGACAAATTGTTGGTTCAATTCCCATTAGAGGTTCTCTGGTAACGAGCCAGTGTATGTGTGGGAATGGAAAGTTTCCAGGGAAGCGAAAAAAAATATTTTTATTTTATTTACTTGAGTTATTTTGCTCTAGAGAATCTAAATGTAGGTTTACTTTCAGATTTACGTACAATATTCATTATTTGGATTATTTTCGATTTTCAAGCGAAGCTTCGACACCAAACAATTTCGCTCGCCATTTTCTTGATTTCACTTTAATGGTGTTGATTATAATATTGGGTAAAGTTTTAAATTCTTTTTTGAAATAATTTTCTTTTGTCACTGTCTAATAAAGAATAAAGCTCATAGACGGGAGCATAATTACTTCGAAGCTTGTAACTGAGACACGTCGCGTCGAGTGACGTCTGTCGGGAGATATTTCATATTGTTTTAAAAAGTTTGTTGTTCACTTTAAAAATATATATTTAACTATAACTACTAAAACAACTTAGAGCCTGAAGAAAAACTGTCATGGCGCAGAGGTACAAGCGTTATTCGATTTGTTTGTAAGCATTTTTGTAGGGAACGGAAGTGTCTTAATGGGAACAGATTGTCTCAACACTAGGTCTCCAGGTTCGAGGTGACCTGTACCCCGCACATGGCAGGGTAGGGACTTCTCCTACCCGCGATATGGAGCGTGTATGTACGTCAACGCTCATCGTTATAACCGGACAATTATGTGTAAACAGATGAACTTTCATAGTAGTTCATGTAAAAATAAAACATATGTCTATAGTTGCGTCGACAAAGCCGTTGGTTGTTATAAGCGAAATCGTATTAAACCGACTTAGAACATATTTTTAAATATATGCATTTTAATATTCTAATTAAAGAATGAAATTACAATAACACTTACTGATATTCATTTTTTAAACATCAAATAATTTACCGGTTCGCATTATTCAGTTCACTAATGTTACCGCCTCAGACCTGAGAAGAATCTAAGAAAGAAACTCAGCGAGACATTTTATAAATTTGTATTATATAGAAAATATAGGCTTAGATTTTGACATAAATAACAAACGCTAACCTTCGTGTAATAAAGATCGTTCTTATCACACTTACCTTCCGCCAGGTTTGTAAAAGGGAATATTATATTATCAGCAACGTTGGTATATTAAAATGAATCATAGCCTCGAGGTTATTTGTTCCGGGAATTTCTGGAATTTGGAAAGTAACGTGGGGTTTTGAATAAATAATTAATTTTGACAAGCAATTGTTGAGTAAGTGATTAGTATAGCGGACAACAAACTCGTCGGTTCCGGGTTCGATTTCTACTTGAACACTGAATATTTTGATATCTTCTGTCAAGAGTTGCATAAACGTGCAACTGCAAACGCGCCAGATTGTGGGTTCCACCACGTAACAGGCAATGCCTCAAGTTCGGCAGAAAGTCTGGAACGAAACGCAGTGTCATTATGTTGGTTCCCTAGGTTCCTCTTCCTACCCAGTCATGGGGGATACAGCGCCAAAAAACTTAATGATACTACTTTGGGGATAATATTGTAAAAAGGTATCGTAAAAAGTGTCTAAATAAATTAGACATCTTCAAAGCTCTACTGAGCATAACAACATTTGCAATAATCTTGCTTATAAGCTACTAAATATATTTGAAAGCTCTCGCCCGGACCCCTAGAATCTAATTACGTCACTAACATTGCAATTCTTGTGTACATTACCCAGTGATACTTTCTATTTTATTTTATTTATATTAATGTAATACTCATTCAAGACGCCTCGCTTCAAGAATTCAGCGGAAAGTGTATTACAGGTAACGAAGTGTCTTAACACTAGGTTCCTAGGTTTCCGTTGTCTATCTTGCTATGCCTCATACAGCGTGAAGCTGAAATAAATAGTTATATAATATTATAATATTATACATGTGAAAGTTTGCGAGGATGGCTGACTGGTTGTTCCAATTTTAAAGTGAAATAACTGAACAGGTTTTGATGATACTTTACAGTAATATAGCGTATACCTAACAATATTGGTAAATAATTTGGTCATAATATAAAACCAAGTTTAAGCGGGCGAAGACGCGTTACTTTGGCTAGCTTGTGAGAATTAAGGTTAGTTCCACTTTCAAGGCAAAATTATAAAACAAATTTTGATAAACTCTGCAATAATATATAATAGCTTATAAATCAGAATAATACATAGGTCACAATTTATGTAAACATTTTGTATAATTTGTTTATAAAAAAACATTGAACGTAAACGGGTGAAATCGCGTTAGCGTTACTAGTTGAAGCAACATCATTGAAGGTATTTTAAAAATTATCTCTTAAAATTAATTCCATTTTTATAATACTTCTGTACTTATAATACGTTCTTAATAAGTTAGGAAAGTGTTGGAATTGTATATCTTTTGTTCATCGGTTGTAAATAGTTTACCACAGATTTATGTATATTTAACGACTTATTTATGGCTTGAGGTAGGCAGAGTATTCTTACACGGCTATCCCCGCTGTTGCCCATTTCCGCTTAACGCTACAGTTTGCAGCGATCTCATGAGAACAGAGTGTCTTGATCAGTAGATTCTCGGTTCTGTCATCTGCCTAACATACCATGTGCGAGATACAGCGTGAAGCTAAAAAATATTACTATAACACCTTTGCAAAGCTCATACCGAAGTCCTATCCCGACTTAGTTATATATAAGAACTGAAATCGTCCGTTTTGAAATATTCGAGCAGAATCTTGAGGAAATTGCTTTTAACCGGAAGTGCGCGGACTAATAACACTTCGATAACCATTACTAATGGCTTTTCCACAAATTTTATTTGAATTTAAAAATACTAACTGTAAGGTTATATTTAGTAAAAAAAGTTATATATGTATTTAGTAAAAAGTTACAATTAGAATAATAACGTAGATGGGAACTAGAAACTAGTAACCTAATGTTGAGATACTCCGTCCTCTATATGAGACATCTGTTGGAGCGGATCCGCGGAATACCAGCATTGCATGTTGAGTGCTGGTACTCAATGCCGGGCTTTGAGAAGAAGAAAGAAAATGGAAATATTGTTCATTTCCTTGAGAGGAAATTGAACCTACAATCCGTACATGCGTGTGACAGATGCTATACATTTACAGGCATACACTCGCACCATTGCGCATCGATTGATTTAGTATTTCAATTCCAACACCAAGATTTTATTGCACAAACTTTTGAAAAGATCTGAAGTATAAGAAATATAAGAAACTTAGAGCGGACGAAGACTTATCGCGTGATCTACATAGAATCACGTTAATATGGAAATAAAATGCATGGAACATTTTATAAGAGAATCTGAAGATATATTCGGTGAGATGTGAAGTTTTTGATTATGACTTGTGTGTTGATCTTTTTTTTAGCTTCATGCTATATCCCTTACATTGCGGAGTAGGCAGAGGTTACTTGGGACCCTAGTGCAAAGAAACTCAGTTACCAATCTTCTGCCGAATTTAGTTTTTGCATGATAAATAGTGGATCTTAACGCTGCTTAATTTACACCATTTTCTAGCATGTTGAACGTATATTCAGCATTTTTTTAGTTTATATTATATTTGGAGATGTATTTTTTTCTATAATTTATACTATTATATCAGTATTTCTATACTCATACTAAAAAGCTCAAAAAATGTTGTGAATTAATTGTTTACATAAAAAAATGGCATAGTCCTAAGACACTTCGCTTTCTTAAGACAGTTCCGATTATCATATTCCACTGAATTTAAATAATTGTGTGTTTGCTTATACCTACTCCGCGGCAAAGGGAACTAGTGTTAAGAAACTCAGTTTCCATTGTTCATTTTCCCTCCAATAAGCAAATAATGTGTCGAGAAAAACGTAAAAATGTAAATATTAAATATATCATTTCATCAGATGGAGATCGAACCTACAACCACGTTAATAATAGCAAGTTTGTTCCCCTGTGTCACGACAGGCCTCACCTATAATAACCTAGCCTAGTCTTTAATAAGCAACATAAAGTACCTAATATATAGCACAATATCATTACATTGAAAGCAATTCTCATTCTTTTTCATTTAATGAAAATGGTAGCGGAATAATTACTTTACTTAATTAATTAATTGTTTTTCAATCAACAGAGCACTTGGTGGTGCATTGACGTTGTTGTATATTAGATTTGTGTAGTTGTACTTGTGTATTGTAGACAGTGATAAAGTAAATAACTTTAAATGCTTGTAATACTGAACATATCTTTAATAGGTTGATTTGTAACTAACTTTCCAACAACAATTATGTAACGACACGTGGGCTGACGCGGCGCAGGGGCACAAGCGTTCGATTGTATGTTATTTCGTTTAAAATTTGTAAGATTTAAATGTTTGACTTTCGTGGCACAAAGTTGCGATTGTAAATACGACAGGATGTGGATTCAATTCCCACTCGAGAAAATTAAATGTTTAATATTTTAATTTCTTCTCTTTTCGCCGACCGACAAGTCAACCGCTAAGTCATCAACCACAGGCTTGCGAATCTTTACGTGACAGGTTGTGAGTTATATGTGCACTCGAGGAAACGAAATATTTAATATTTCCATTTCCTTGTTGTGGTTTCTTGCAATATACATGTCATATGTAAAGATATGAAATTTATATTGAAATATATTTATACTAATATTAAAGAGGTTAAGAATTTGTTTGGTAAAACGTGCTGGTCTCAGGAACTACTGGTGTTAATTGAAAAACTATGTTTGTTTTGTGTTTAGGCTAAATAATATAAAGATAATATAACAATTTTGCACTGTACCTTCTGAATGTATCATTATCATTTTCAATTCCTTTCGTTTAAATAAGCAGGCGAAGCCGCGGGTATAATCCTAGTGAAGTATAACCAAAATAATATACAATTTGAAAATCCAGATTAATATTAAACATAAATATGGGTTACAACATTAAGCCCCTCTATTTACGTTAAATTCGAGTGTCTTAAAACTTACCAACTTACTAACATTGCTTGTATTTGTGTAGTTCCGGTCGGTGTTTGTTTACTTGTGGAGATCGCGACTTGAATCAAAAGATTAGATTTACATAAAAATGGACTTTACGGCCGTCGTGGCACAGTGACGCAGTATGTGTAATAAGGACGGTAGTTGGTTTGTTTCTCATTCGAGGGAGTTAACTTTCAGTATCTGATGTTAACACGTTCAACCAGAGACACTGTTTAACTTCACATTAAGATATAATATAATTTTCAAATTTATGCACTGAACTGGGAACCTAGTGTTAAGACACTCCGTCCCAGTAGAGACACTTCCGTTACCATTTCCGTTTCAATAACCTATCATTTGTACAAATCAATAATGTACTAAACTATTTTAAATTGCTATAAGATTCGCGTCTAATGAATATCTATATGTCTATATATTTTTTGTTGTTTACTACAATACTAATATAATATTGTATCAGTAGCTTCCATTAAGCGAACAAAAGAGATCGAATATCATATAATGTACCGGCCTCATTCCCTCCCATCTACAGGGGCTTCTTGTCGACAAACAGAAATTTTCACTTGCAACAATGTAACCAAAGTATTACTGGCTTGTAAAACCAACTTTTTGGTAACAGACTAGTGTTTTTTGCAAACAGAAACTGCAATATATGATTCTGTTCTTACTTTTAGTTCACTTTTTTTTTTAGAGTTCCGTACCTAAAAAAAGAAATATCATTTTGTTGTCTGCGTGCTCGCCTGTCAAGACCATTTATATCAAGATCATATCGTCTGAATTAAATTAACATAAAAATTGAAGTGTATGGTCTCTTGGCATAAAGATTTTTTTTCTAAGTAAACGCAATCAAAAGATACGAATATTTATGCATTATTTTATTACAGTGTGTACAAAATTGCAAATACAAATAAAGGCAAACTTAAGCTTGTCACTTTTATTAACCGCGTATTCAAAACCGACAAGTGATTCCTGTACAATTATGACACTGAGCAAGATGGGTACTTACAGTTTACTTACAGTTTTCTTTACTTACACCTTTTACCTTCTGAGTTCCAGAACTCCAGCAAAACTATTTTTACTCCATACATTACGCCAAATAAAAATATTCACCCCAAGAAAAGCAGACCTGCTCGAACAAACTACCAAAATAAACAACATAAATAAATCCATATAAGAGAGACACAAGAACAACCTTATAATCACCGCCAACTTTCAGAACTAGCATTAAAAGTTTCAAGAGCGACCTCAAACTTTCAGTGTATTAACTAATCTAAGAAAAAAAAACGCGTTGTCTCCACGCCAAGTTGTAAAGAAACAGTGGTGTCTATCGTAGCACAAGGCCACAAGTGTGTGACTGTAAATGCAACGATTCTGGGTTTGATTACCACTAGGAGAATGAATATATTTTATATTTTCATTTCCTCGCTCTGGTACACCGTGAAGCTGAAATACAATTATTTTGGAATGACTTCATAACGCTGAATACGTTTAGTTAAGTTCAAAAATCTAAATATGATTTATTTAATTTTTACACAACGATAGAACTAGATATAATATCGGTCTTAGCCCCGGTATACCTATTGAATATAATTTGCTCAACACATCTGCTGTGACCAGTTGTAGATACAATTTCCACTCAAGGAAAAGAAATATTATATATTTTTATTTTTTTACTCAGGCAATGGTTCTGTGGCAGTGGGCGGGACACATAGTAAGGAGAACCTATGGCCGTTGGAGCGAAAAGGTTATCGACTGGCGACCACGAACCAGAAGACGCTCAGTTGGCAGGCCTCCTACCAGGTGGACCGTTGATCTGGTCAAGATCGTCGGAAGCCGCTGGATGCGGGAGGCGCAATACCTATCGTCGTGGAAATCCTTGGGGGAGGCCTATGTCCAGCAGTGGATGTCGCACGGCTGAGACGACGACGACGACGAATGGTTTTATTTCCTGTTCTGTGCGAAAAATAGTTTAATACTAAGAAATTACTCTTTTAAGACTGCCAAGTAAAAGCAAGATATATATGAATAAGATCAATGATTATTTTTATGATAAGTTTAAAATGAGATGATTGAGCGCTGAAACTCAACGCCACACTTTGCGTTGCTTAACAGAACGTGAAAATTAATAAAATAAATTTTCTCTTAGCGAGATTCGAGCTCACCCTAATCACATCTGCAATCAGACTCTGCGGTGCCGCGTCACAGAGTCACACGACGCACTGTAGTGCCGCCTACCTCCAAATGTAACGAGTGATTCAAAAATCAGAGTGGTTTCAAAAGACTTTGATTATGTCACTTATTTAAAAAAATAACATATTAAGTTAAATCAAATACGAACAACGAAGAACGGGGCGGAGTGTTTCAACTCAACTAGAACTCAACATATATCATTTGACACTATAGCAATGACTAACCCACTGAAGCCAGTTTTATTCATTAAAAAATTGTATTTTTAACTACAATGCAAAATCATTTTTCATTTAGAACAGTAGTTCATAAAGCCAACCATGCCATATAATACCGTATAGGTACCAATAATCAATACCTATAATAAATCTGTAACTGATCACTCTCTGAAGAAGGATGATATATTTAAAATAGTCTGATAGGGAACATTTAGTATCTTAATAGAACCTGACATGTCTGTCTATGTGTTTGTTCGCGCTAATATAAGAAACAGGTCACCACATTTAATTGCAGTTTTCATTATTACGGTTTGTTTTGGTAAACTTCCCTCAACATTTAGTGTATAGTTGTTTTATTTAAATCGGTTAATAAACTAAAAAGTTACGTCCATTTTATTTATTTAGTTCGATAAAACTACTACGATTTTTTTTATTTATTTAGATCAAATGTTAGTTCTCAATACATAGTTATTGTCTTAAAAGTGATAATATAATGCAAACAAAAAAGTAATGAGATTAGTTAATGAAATATTATCAATCAAGCGGGTCAATCCGCGGGCGGGTCACTAATATAATAATAAAGGCTTCGACTACTTTAATAGTTAAAGTATTGACTAATTTTATATATAATCAAACGCGCGACCACTTGGAACTTGGAAACCGATAGCATTATAATATAAATTAAAAATTAATTATCTCTGGATATCTCTCGGCCTAACTTCATCATGATTCAAATGCAAATTCAAAATATTCTTTATTCAAATAGGCTTTAGCAAGCACTTTTGAATCGTCACAACATAAAATTACCACCGGCTCGGAATGCAGTTCTGCTGAGAAGAGCCGGCAAGAAACTCAACAGTTACTCTTTTCAATATCGAATAAAGTCACAATTTCATTGTTTAATATAATTATCCTGCATGAAATTTAAATGACCTTAAATACATTTTTATCATTTAAATATTCTTCGACAGTGTAGTACGCTTTCTTAATTAACATTACTTTAACATTTACTTTTAACTTCTCTAGTGGCAAATTCAAAATACACTGCGGAATACTATTGTAGATACGTATACTCAGACCCATAAATGACTTATTTACTTTTTGGAGGCGATAACTAGGCGTCACAAGTTTGTCCTTGTTTCTCGTCCCAATCGTGTGTCTGTCACTGTGTTTGCTATAGCACACATAGCACAGCATATACGTTTTACGTACAATAAAAACTGAATTACCTTGTAACAATATATATACAACCCTATATAAGAGCCGGTAACATAATAACTGACGTGAAATGCGTACAGCCGTACAGCGCGTCTGTACTCTGTAGCCAGGTTGTATTCACCCTGTCGTCAATTTATTCACGGATTCTGAATAAGGGTGAATAATGATTTGTTATACTACAGTGGATTCTACTTTCTTTGAGGCCATCATTGATACAATATTCGACAACTCGATATTTTTATTTTTTGTTTCAGGTAAAAAGAGAAAAAATGCTTAACGCCGCTTTTCAACACGTAATATTTCAAGGAATTGTGTTTAATAGCACAAAGATAGACAGTCTTAACACTAGGTTGATATCTTTTGAAAAAATATTATTCTGTTTTTAGCGCCCGATGTAAAATTTTTGTGGGTTAAAAAAGAAATATTAGTAACGTAGTAAACATCTCTGCAAAGTGGATTAGGTATTGATAAAATAAAAAAAAATAAACAATTTTCATTTTTTTCTAATTTTAGGTTCATCGTGGCGCAACGACAGAAGCGTGTTACTTTAAACGACAGGTTGTGGGTTCGATTCCCACGCGAGGAAATGAAATGTTTAATATTTTTATGTAAATATTTAATGTTTTCTTTTCTTCGCTCTGGTAACAAGGCAAAACGCAGTGTTGAGCTCCGTCACTCAACACACAATGCCTCAAATTCGGCGGAAAGTGCGGAATGGAAGTGGAACGGAGTGTCTTAACACTAGGTTCCCAAGTTCTGTGAAGTGAAGCTGAGATTTTTTACTAGTTCTATATCACAATTCATATTAGAAAAAAAAGCATTTACGCAATATACAGCTTTCAAATGCATTATGAAAGGCCCGGGGGTGGTTTAATGCAATATGTCTATACCCCTACCCCCAACCTTCCCCATTCACCCCAGCATCCGATACAGGAGATGAAATCCACCTGCTGTTAGGGAGGCACGTGGAAATTAATAGAACAACTCCCCCTGGTGTAGTGTTGTGTTGTATATGTATTTACTAAGCTAACATCACTCGCTTTTGGAGGGTCACTAATTCGGTTCTAGTTGTCGTTGCGGACTGAACGATTGACATTTAATTATGTGTTAACTTCTTTATTTAAATAGTGTTTTTGTAGACACTTCCGTTTCCGTAAAGTTATTGTGTGTTGAGTGTGTATTTAAATGATCTTAAATAATATACACTTTATTACTGATTTGAAAACATATGTATGTTAACACTTTAAACTTGGCGCAGTACCTGGGATTTGCGACTGATCCAACGAACTTTATTATTATTATTTTTATTTCATTCTTTATTCTCATTATACTTAATAAGAAATATGTCCACCTTTGTTAACTAGTTTAAATGTTTGTATTTATTATGTTATTTTAAATTGCAATAAAGAATTTATATAAAAAAATAACTTAAAAGGATATGAACCCTCGTCCGCATGGAAACCGTCACGCGGTATGATCAGTTCAGCCATACGTTCCAATCGAGATACGTCGAAATTATTATACTCTTGTTATTTATGTATACCGTTAATTTGAAAATTTTATACGTTTTCTAAAAAAATATTTTTCTATTTCATTTTTTTATTTTCATAAAAAAAAATTTTTTACTTGTTTTGCTCTCCAGCGTGTTCGCTAAATTTTAAAGACTTCTCAATATTAAATAGAAAGTTACAATAATATATAGACGTAATAATATCGCGGCTTTGAATAACGAAATCAATTATTATAGCAGTTTCAATTCAACTTCACGATGTTGAATGTGTTTAGTGGCGGAACTTAACTTACCAAAGCAAGGATATCATAATATTTCATTCTTTTAGATTCAAAGTTTGTGCGTGAAAGTGGAACAAACATCCATACTCACAAATTTTCACATTTATAATATTAGTAGAATGCAAATAATGGGTACCCTACATGCAAAAAACCGTATCCTTCTTTCTACTTGATATTGCAGGTCTACCGCGCGTGACGTTGAATAAGCGCTCCCTAATATATAGGATGTTTGATAAAATGTAATGGGGCGCTTTAAAAATTACATACATCTATATCTCAAAAAGGAAAAACGAAATCCTTATATCAAAGCGCGGCGTTGAGGTGGAGCTCAACACGCAATGCCTTAAATTCGGCGGAAAGTGGGGATCGGAAGTGGAACGGAGTGTCTTAACACTAGATACCCGGGTTCCTTCTGCCTACCCTGCCTCTTGCGGGATACAGCGTGAAGCTGAGAGAGAGAGAGAGAGAAATCCTAATAGAGGTGTGGTATCCGTCTGTCAAGACCATTTATCTTGAGATATCGCAATATGCAACTATGCAGCTAGATAGTAGCTGAGATTGGTATAAAGTATCTAGGTCTACGATCCCTTGGAGCACAGAAAGAATCAAGATTCCAAGTCAACATAATTAAAAGAGACGAACGGATGTATAGATTTTGCTACATTTCGTATGAATACATACCCCAGACCTACAATTGACACGAACTGAGAATTTACAATACAAATAAAAAAATATATGATGCAATTTATATAAAATGACCTACACAGGGTTGTGTAGGTAATTTTTCATAAATTGGGTATGTTAACTTCAAACTTCAAACATCAAATTTAAGTATGGTAACTTTATTCACGTTATTTAAACTTATATTTACTGTACATTTTTTTTATGTAAGTGTACAGCAATGAATCAATGTTTTCTGCTGAGTGTCTTAACACTATGTTTCCAGGTTTCCACTGTTTACCCTGCGCGCGGGATACAGCGTAAACTTGTTATCATTCAAATATTTTTCTATAAATCACACCTAACTTAAGTAAGTAACAGTAAATGTAACAATATCATTTTTAACATTGCTATCTCTTTCACACCTCTATCTCTTTCACACGTCGATACAGAAGTTTTTTTTACCACTTTCTGCTGAATTTAAAGCATTGCGTGTTGAGTGGTGGAACTTTACGCTGCGCCATATTGTATGTTATCATAGTGAAGAAATAAAAATATTTAATTTCCTCGAGTGGGAATAGAACCCACAACCTGTCACGCTTAGAGTCGTACCCTCTTGCGTCTGCGACAAGATAGACCTCGCCTTTCTTTTACTTCAAAAAATCAAATATTTTCACAATTTCCAATTGTTCATTCATATCCTGTGTACTTATCCGTCTCTTTGAGAGTCAGTCTCGTGTGACGTCAGACGTTATCCCTCTTCAATTTTTTCGGTAAATATGGAGCCCCCGTTCAGATAATAAGCCTTCTCTTGTAAGGGTTTCATTGTACAATGATTTTATTTCATTTCATTGTATTTGTCTTATCAAAATGAAATATTTTTTATTGTTTTTTACATATTTTTCAACAATAATTGTTGAGCATGTATTTTTTTACAACTGATTAAAAGTTATTGGGTATATATAGTTATACTTGCCTTAAGAATTCAGCGTAAAATATGGAACGGAAATATCTTAATGGGAACAGAGTATCTTAACAGTAGTTAGTTCCCTGGCCCCCATCTGCCCTATTTGGTTTTAGCCGGGATATAGCGTAAAAACAATACATAGGTTTGCCTGCCTATATAACGAATTCATATAATATTAACTATTTTTGTTTTTGACAATGAACACAGAAAAACTTTTATTAATTGGATTTCTTTTTTATTTATTGATTAACAAAATATTATGTTATTTATTAACAAAATATAAGAAAAAAATAACTTTAAATATAATATGATGACTAGTTGTATATAAAAGACAATTTCACGAGGTTATCAGCTTAGGAAATTAAAACATTTCTATTAATATTGAGTACTGAGTTAATGTCTAATCTTTAAAGACTCTTAGACTCTTAAATTATTAACTTTTATGTTAAATTTAAATAAAAAGAAAAATAAAATGAACCGATCCCGTTCCAGAAAATATTATATTTCATATTTAAGTTTCTCCGCACTGTTAGAAACACAGAACGCGGCGTTTAGTTCCGCCACTTAACGCTCAATCGTCGGCAGAAAGTGGATTGTCTTAATACTAGGTCTCAGAGTTTTCTCTGCCTACTCTCTGCCCTGGATACGATATCATTGTAGTAGTAAGTTCTTAAAAGTTGTCAAATTTTATACGTTTAGTTTTGCGTGGAAGTGTTCACGCAATCTTAAATATATATAAATTAAGTAGTGACCGACCGAAAGTTCGGTTTCGGTTTCGGTTTCGGCTAGTTTCGGCCAAGAATTCCAGTTTCGGCCATAGTTTCGGTTTCGGCCATAAAATAGCCGAAACTTTCGGCCGCGCCGAAACTCGAGTTTTTGTCAATTATCGTGCGCGCCCCGATCGGCATCGGCCTCGGCAGCGCCACCCGACTAGTTCGCCACCTTTCGTCGCTTTAAACACATCGAATTAAGGTTATGTTTTGCACTTATTTGATTTGGTAAGTATTTTTTGCTTTTAACCTACCTGCATTTTGTTATTATTTGCTTTATATCGGTGACAACTATTAAATATGAACGTGAACTTCATTTTGTTGAGTTTTGTTTTTAAGCAACAAATAAACGAGGTTAGGTATATTCGATTTAGATTTTATTTATAGTGATTTTCGTGTTTAACTGTTGTTGAATTACATTCTGTATCGTTAATTGTGATTTTAAGTAAAATTAAATAAAGACATAGAATGAATTGTTTGGGTGGTAAGCAATTACTTTAAAATTTTTTACCATCTAAATAATGAAGTAAACAGATGCAAGTTTTACTGTGTGTGACCTGTATTTAATTTACTTAACTTTAAGTATGAGGGATGCGATGCGATGTATGAATATCTTATTTAATTATAACGTCTCGTCCTTTCTTGTTTATTGCGTGTGTGAATATTGTAATTATAGTGCACGTACTAATAACTGATTTCATTTTCTTTATTACTTAATTTGTTTCAGATTAAAATATCACAAAAAGTAAAAAATTCGATTTGGCAGTTTTTTGAAAAATACACTAGCGATTCGTTAAAGGCTTTTTGCAAAGTTTGTAAGAAGTCATATTCATTAGGCAGTCATGAACCTAAGAAACAGACATTGCACGGGTTGAAGCTACATTTATCAAAATTTCATGACACAGAACACAGACAAATGTTGAAACGACAGTCAGAAGTTGATGATTTGAAAAAAGAATATAAATCAAATCGGTCTGATTCAAAAATGTCATTAGAATTGTTGAGAACAGATATTCCGAATCTTGTTCAGTCAACGATCCCGAGTTTGATATTTAAACCTAAATTTGTTGTAAAATGAGAGAATTACGTGTTATATTTATGATTAATTATTTTATTATATTAGAATACCTGATTAATCTGATTATTGTGATAATAATAATAAATTATTATTATTTTTTTTTTCAGCTTCACGCTGTATCCCGCACTAGGCAGGGTAGGCAGAGGGAACAAAAGTGAAACCTAGTGTTATGACACTCCGTTCCACTTCCGTTCCCCACTTTCCGCCGAATTTGAGGCATTGCGTGTTGAGTGGCGGAATTCAACGCCGCGCTTTGCCTTATTACCAGAGCGAAGAAATGAAACATTAAATATTTAAATTGAAAATATTAAATATTTCATTTCCTCGACTGGGGATCGAACCCAGAACCTGTCGGTTACAGTCACACTCTTGTGCCGCTGCGCCACGACAGGCCTCAAAATAATAAATAATAAATAATAATATATAATAATAATAATTATATTAAATAATAATAATAAATAATAATAATTATTATTAGGTGAACAATTATAAATAAATATCTTTAAATTTTTCGAATGATTATTGGTTTTTTTTTTTCTTAATCTTTGAATTCTGTTTTTAATTTGCAATAAACTATAATATGTATAGTTGAATATTCATTAAATACAAAATGACATATCTATTTTCATGATATTGGGCGTTTGCGTTGCTTAAATCATCATTTTTATTTCATTTAGCTCTATTTAACTATCTGTCTCAATAGAATATGCAAGAACATTAACATATACTAGATTTCAATATGCAATAGAAATTTTAATTATGTTTAAGTAAGTTTCGGTTTCGGTTTCGGTTTCGGCCGAAACTAAGAGCGAGGCCGAAAGTACGGTTTCGGTTTCGGTTTCGGCTGAAAAAACAGTTTCGGTCGGTCACTAAAATTAATGCAATCTTGATAGACAGACGAACAACAAATTATTCCACTTTTTCTTTTAAGTTACGGAACCCTAAAAACCAACAAAGCTTATCCATCATAAATTAAGATCTTGATAAACGAGGCCCCACGTCGGGCGCCAAATCACATCTATTTATTACGGTTAATCCAATCACAATGCTCCCTTGGGTTCGATTGATATATCTACTATGCAGTGATTATCGTCTTACAAGTTTATACTAAGTATTTTTTAGAATTATTATTGACAAGTTAAGATATAAACACTCTGCAGACTACTTAGACTGCTTAGATAAACAAGATGATAATAATTACAAAATAAATAACTCTTTCTTGATGGAAATGTAAGTGTTTTTTGTTTAAATGAAGTCCATTCATTCCGTCAAAGCATTACAGGAAATTATGTTTTTAATATTAATATTGCCATGCTCTGGCAACGAGGCGTTAAGACTTAAGACGGAATGCCATCAGAATTCAGCGTGATTTCAGATTCAAGTGTGAATTTAAAATGTCTTAACACTTGGCACCCAGGTTCCCAGGTTACCTGAGTCTACAATACTAGGTATTTAATACAGCTTGAATCTAAATAATGTATACTCCAGAAGTAGTAAGTAGTCCTTGGCCATTTATGGTCTGCTTATTTTTCCACACGTAAACTATGTACAGTGTAGTGAAATAAAAGGAAAACTATATCGTTTGACCTACATTGAGACCTCGATTTGGGTCCCTGGAGTGTACATCTTTATTTATTTATATATTTTATCCCCGACGTAAAAATGTCTGTCTTAGTTTGTCTGTGCCACCATAGCTCCTGAACGAATGCACCCACTAGAATGTGGTCTTTTTTAATCGAAAGCCTTCTTTATTAAGGTAGTTCTTAGTTTTATGAAAATCGGACTAGCGTCTTAAGAGCTACAAGCAGTTTGCCAAGATAGGACAGTGACTTTTTTTCTAATAAAGGGTTGGTTAAAATTTTAAAAAATATATACAAATATATATCGCTAGATTTTGACGCAATGCTTTCTCAAGCATTTTAGTACTAGTTATGTTATATTTATATATATACTCGAACATATATTTATGTGATAAGTACATAAGTACGCTATTTCGGAATAAAATTTGTATGAAATCAAGAACAATATATATATATATATATATATATATATATATATATATATATATATATATATATATATATATATATATATATATATATATATATATATATTAACAATTTATATTTTGATTTACTTTTTCCGAAAGTATATGAGAATATATTATATATAAAACTTTTAACAATATAACTTTATAAGCAACTAAGCTAAAAAATACTGAACTAGTTACTAATTAAGAAATGTATTAAAGCTCTAGAAGAATTACTCCAAATTAATGCGGAAACTGGGATAAATGGATTGTCCTCATACAATTAACAGAAACGAAGGGACAAACGACCGCTAATATCTATATATTAAATTAGATAATAGAAAGTAAAAAAGAAGTAGCTACATATACAAAATTTCAAAGTTTGACACGCATTCAATTAATTTATGGAACAATGTACTTAAAAGCGACATTTGATCTCTTTATTAGTTTCATCTAGATTATAAAGACGGCACTTTATAGTGTAATTAACAATACATTAACAAATAATATCTTTAATTTTTTTTTGGTACCGTCACATGTACAACTTTTGTCTGTAAACCCAAAAGTTGCGAGTTCGAATCCATTTTGGGGGAATGAATTATAATATTTTCTCTTTTTAGTAACAAAATTAAGTATTGCGTTGAGGTCGTTAATTCCACTCGTTAGCCCTACGGTATCATATTTTACATCCATCAGCCATTTTTATTTAAAAAAAATAATCACTTTTTTAAGTTAACAAAAGCTCTTTGATTCACCCAAAAAAATGATAATTATAAAAAATTGAAACGAGAAAAACATATAATATATGTTATTTTTATGTAAAAATTTAGAAAGGGGCCCTTTCATAAATAGTACAATAATAAATAAACACAAGTATCGCGGTTACTCTATGAGATACGAGTATACATAAACAAAGTACTTACCGGCTCAGCATCCCAATCTCATCTTGAACACACAAACGCACAGTATTCAATTATCCAATATAAAAATATAATTAATTATCAAGTTTTCCGATTTTTATTATTAACATTTTATTTATGTTTGGTTTAAATAGACCTTGGTGTAAATTTTGGTGTGGGCGAGACGTGCACGAAGTATGGAAGTCAGGGACGCACTGATTCTGATTTGGATCGTTTTCGTTTAGGAATTTCCTTATTCTGCTAAAATTCGTAGATTTATATTCATGTTCGCCATTTAGGGTTAAATTTTAGTAATATTTTGTATGTAAATGTATCATTTATGGTTGTTTACGTGTATTTCCTTTCATGTAATGATGAAGTGCGTTAGTGTTAATAATTACAAAAACATAAATTACTTTACATTAATTATGAAAATAATACGTAATAAATAATTTAATAGCCCGAATTTATAAAGATTTTAATAATTTAGTAAAAATACACCAATTATTAAACAATATTTTTGCCTATAATTCAGTCTACCTATATAGAAAACAATACAACATAAACATAAACAAGAACAAGAAAAGAAAAAAAATACGTTAAAACAAACCGCAGTACTAAATAGGTCGTATAAATTTGCGGTCATTATATAAAATTCTAGGGTGGCCAGGGTCATTGAACTGTGAGGGAAACTTAATATCGTAAATACATATATGTATGTTATTAATGGCGTAGAAGGGTATAAATAAATGGCCCAAAATGTATCATCATTCTAAAGAGATCATATTTGATTAAAAATACGACTTACCTTACATATTGTAAAGAAGAACCGTCTTTAATCTATTTTTTTTTTGTTTGAAATAGGTAATGTTCTTGCAATTATTAAAAAAATTAAAAACACTACAGCTATAGAGTAATTAAACATTAAATGATTATCTTCTATTAATAATAAAATACTTAAAGAGGTAAACATTTCTGAACGCGGCTTGATCGATACAGCAGACGCGGGGAAAACGCGGGAAACTGTCGCCGCCATTTTCAAAATTCGTTGTTATAGCAACCAAAGAGAACGTTATGGATTTTATTACGTGTAATTTAATTCCTAAATATTCCACGGAATTATACGGAAATCAACGCCGCATGGCAATGAAAATGTTAAATATTTCATTTGTAATTTTTTTTATTATGATATTTAATAAAAGTAAAAAAAAAAAATCATTATTTACGTTTCTGTGGTCTTAAATTTTTAATTAATTTTAAAAAAATACTTGTTACTCTTTCTGAGAGATACGCAAAAGGTCCTGCCTGATTTACCGAATTCGTTTTCTTAACAGTTCCGATATTGGTCAAAGCAAAATTTTTACTTTCTTTTAACTTTTTTTGGTAATTGTATGAAACTTTTGGCTTTTACATGTTAATACCCATATAAAATCAATGTTCAATTAAATTTTTAAGATATGCTCTATATATATAAAATAAATATGTTTTTTTAGCTTCACACACTTAGCATGGTAGTCCGAGGAAATCTGGGAAGCTAGTGTTAAAAAAATTCGTTCCCAATAAGATATTTCTGGTGCTCACATGTATGCAAAGAATGCAAATTAACCTACATTATAATTTATATACAATAAGCTATTTTTAATAAACATACATATATCCAAACTGTCAGTACATCGCTATAATAAAATATAAAGCTACTATCCACTGGAAACATTGATATTTTCTACTCGTAACACATTAAGTTTTGTAATTAGGAAACAAGTAATTAATTAGCTCTTTTGTATATTACCCGGGCGTTATTATGAATTATATTTAAGTGTGTAACTGTAAAAGCGATAGGTTGTTGGTATAAACCAACAACCTATCGCTATATAATAGTAAATATTTCATTTCTGTAAGTAGGAAATAATTCCTACTTACAGAAATGAAATATTTACTATTTTCATATCTTCGCTCTGGTAACATGTGCGGCGTTCAAAGGAAAATGGGGAACAGAACGAAGTCTTTAACGCTAGGCTCCCAGGTTACCTCTGCATACCCTACCATGAGAAGGATAGAACGTGTACATTTTTTTTTTGTAGACTATACTTACTCATCACCTATTAGGCAAAATGATAAAAAAATGTAGGTAATTATATTAACAGGTAAAAATGAATTTCCTATTTTTTTATAAATTCAGTTTAATTATTTGTTTATCTTTTAAATTAGTGGTGATAGTGAGGTTTAATATTTTTTTTATCATTATTATTATTTACTTCTCCTTGTTCCGCTGTAGTGTCCTACATTTTGATAAAATAATAAAGTACATGTGCTAATAGCTAAATAAAAAAGAAACAGCTCTCTCTCTACAGATAATATCGGTGTAAAGTATCTCTGGCTCTGCTCGAACGATGACGAAGGTCATAGCTTGGTCAGCAGAAAGTAATTGGGTGTTCAGACGTTAAGGGAATCGAAGTAGGTCGCCAGGGTTGTTTATTTTACTGACACAGTGTTATTTACAGCTCATGCGTTTATTTTTGGATGTCGATTTTTATTGTGTTCGCGATTATAAATTTTTGGAGTAAGGTAAAAGCTAATGGTGAGTCATCTTGTACTTTTCTTGTTTATATATATATATATATATATATATATATATATATATATATATATATATATATATATATATATATATATATATATATATATATATTATGGAAGAGACGGAGAATATATATATATATATATATATATATATATATATATATATATATATATATATATATATATATATATATATATATATATATATATATATATATATATATATATATATATATATTATGGAAGAGACGGCAAACGAGCGTACGGGTCACCTGATGGTAAGTGATCACCGTCGCCTACGACCCCGTGTAACTCCAGAGGAGCTACAGGAGCGTTGCCGTCCTTTAAGGTGGAAGGGCACCGGGGCCCGGCATTATCTAATGCGAAACGCAGTGGCCAATGCCACTACTTAACGCCGGTCTTAAATGACGGGGGGTGGTAACAATCCGGTCGAGTCTGCCCCTGCGTGTTGCCATTACTGGCAACGTGACTCTACCACACGCACTTTAGTCGCCTCTTACGACACCATCAGTACTAGGGTGATCCTATTCTAAGCAGGGTCACACGGCAAAAATAAGAAATAGGTAATTCCTTATAATATAAAAGTTAAAATTTCAATCCTTATCTCTTAGAAAAATTAAGCTCAGATAATATTAATATATATAAAAAAAACTTTGTATCGAAAATGCAATAATTGCTGGGATACTCAGCAATTTTTATATTTTATTTACCTGTATCTGTGTTTCTATAAGTACAAATATACAATTTTCGAGATTTCTCCTTTTCCCCTTCCCTTCTTGTCATATTTAGGTAATGGTTGTAATTCTATGTTATTTTTTTTTTTTTTTTTTTTCAGCTTCACGTTGTATCCCGCACAAGGCAGGGTAGGCAGAGGGAAAGGAAGTGAAACCTAGTGTTATGACACTCCGTTTCACTTCCGTTCCCCACTTTCCGCCGAATTTGAGGCATTGCGTGTTGAGTGGCGGAACTCAGCGCCGCGCTTTGCCTTACTACCAGAGCGAAGAAATGAAACATTAAATATTCAAATTGAAAATATTAAATATTTCATTTCCTCGACTGGGGATCGAACCTAGAACCTGTCGGTTACAGTCACACTCTTGTGCCGCTGCGCCACGACAGGCCTCATGTTAAAATGAAACCCTATATATAACTCTATAGGTTTTCATTGCGCAGGGAATAAAATTTGGAAAACTGAAGTAAAAAACGTTCGCACTCATTTTATATTAAATAAACTACAAATATAAGTACGTAACAATCTTTTTCTATGGAATAGTTCTTAGTTTCGCTTTTCGATTTTTTTTCTCTAATTTGTATTACAAGTTTTCTCTTCATGTCAAATTTGGTATTTGTAGGACTACGGGCAGTACTTACTGCATAAGTTTTGATTACTGCATAAGTTTTGATTACTGATGCGTTTTTCTTACAAAATACAGTGCTCCGAGTGATCGCATATATTTTATTAAATTTTGTTTGATACCTTTATGGAATATTAAGATAAATACTAATATACGTAAAGTTCTAGTGTTTCATAGTAAGGAAGCCCTAAAAATAAGCATAATATGAAAAAAAAAATCCTGTAAATTCAAAGATTTAATCCACAATAAAAATCATATAGAATTACATTTTTACTGCGCTACGAAAACATATAAAACTAAAAGGCCACTTTTTTTTAACAGTAACGTAAATCGTATCGTATAATAATCAGTGTAATATCTATATAAAGAAACATAACATTCGACCCTATAGTAAGTTCCAGCTATATGAAATGAACGTAAGATATGAACAATGAAACAGAATTAGATTTGTTTGATGTGATTCAATCAACTGGAAACTCATGTTGAAGCATGATCTACAATATAGGAAGAATTGCATTATTGTGTGAACCTTGGCAGAGAGTGCACATTTTTTTATATTTTTTAATATAGTGTATCCTTATAAAGCGTAAGTATTTTTTTAATTTATTATTCATTAAGATTCATTAGTAGTAGAGTCACGTTATTTGTTAATGTTTAAATTTATTCAATTATTACGTTGTATACTGAGTTGATATTATATTTAAATGTTGGAAAAATGTTCAATTAATATTCATTTCATCCTACATCTTTGAAAGATATGTTTAATTTATAATCTGTACTTACAATGGGGGTTTTGTTATCTGCTCATGTCATAATATACACTTGAAAATTTACGTTTACGTCAATCCAGTCAAGAAAAAAAAAACGCTTGCTAAAATCAGCTACTGTCATTCGTATCCTATGTTTGTAAATTCACAAATAACCAATTATTATCACAAAAAAACCAATATTCCGTCCGTCAAACTGATTACAGTCCGTCCCAATAATAAACGACGCAGGCACAAGTTATGAGGTAAGATTAATGATTATTTAACTTTATTATTTTATGTTTTGGGAGTAAGCCAACTTGTAGTTGGGCGTTACACGATTGAAAATGCACTGACCTAACAGGTAAACTATTCTTATTCCAGTTACAGATAATAGGCTTAGATGAGCGTCGCTCAAACACGAAAGAGTTAAACATGACGCGACCAGGACCTCCCAGTGAAAACCTTCCTACGGTGAGTTTGATTACAAATTAATTATGTATTTAAATACGCAGTGTTATAATATTTCGTAAACATATCTTATTATCTAACATTGGATGATTTTAAATAGCATAAGAAAATTATTTGTTGCTATTAAACCGTTAGAATTTGATCATAATTACAAAAATATTTTAATAATAATTAATTAAAATGATTTAGTTCATTTAGTCATAAGTCTATGTAAATTATATAGGACATTATTCTGTAGGCTGATTATTATTTTTCAGAATTGATTTGCATTGAGCCATGGTGTCCATATTCAAAGATTGTGATGGTGTATGTGCTTATTAATTGCCCTGTAGATTTTGTCCAAAAATATTATGTTTATATGTATTGATTTATCTTTATTCAAAACCTACACTCCATAATGCCTATCAATATATGTTTTATTAAAATTCTTAATTTTTTTTCTAACTAAGTCTAATTCTCTCTCCTAAGGTTTATTTATACAACAATTTAAAAATATCATTCATTTTAAGTGATATAAATGTTTTCCATTGAATTAACTAAATCTATATGGAAAAATTATAATTGAATAATGTTTTATGTGGTTAGTGCTCCTTAAAAATAAATTAAATATTCAGTGCCTTCCCATTTTTATAATGTTAAAATACACATTTTAGGTAAAACTAGTAGTAGTAGGTGATGGCGGTGTGGGCAAGAGTGCCATTACTATTCAGTTCTTCCAGAAGTTATTTGTGACAGACTATGACCCCACTATAGAGGACTCATACATACAACACACAGAAGTGGATGGACAATGGTGTATACTAGATGGTGAGTTGAATAAATAATAAAAAAATAAAATATTAAAACTTTTCTTTGAATTGAAGCCTGTTGTGGAACAGGGGCATAAGTGATGATTTTGGCTTAAATTGACACTTGACATGTAAATGTATTAATATTTTCATTTTTTTGCTTTAGACAGCCAAAAATAGAACATTAAGTTCCGCCATGTATCAAATTCGGCAATTTGTGAGAAGTAAAGTATCTTAACATTAGGTTCCAATGTTCTCTTTGCCCACCATACCACATATGGGAGATATTGTTTTTTATTATATTGTTATTTATTTGTTTTCATTGGAGACTTTCTACCATTTTCATGTATCTATCTTCTTAGGCATGTAAAGTGAATATTTGATTTAAGAAGAGTAAAAAAGATTTATATATTTTAAAGGCAGCGGGACTATGGCTAATTTGTTAGAATACAGTATTGTCCTTTCCTGTTTCCTGATTTAAGGCATTTAGACGTGCCAGTTGAGCATAACCTATTTTGTGCTCAACTGTCACATAAAATGTAGAAAACAGTGAAAATAAAAAGTCTTATTAAATAACCAACACTTAAAAAAAGGACATTAAAATATATATTAAAACTAAGTTAACTAAGTGTTTTTAACTTCTAGGATATGTTGGTTCATAACTTAATTGGTAAAAAATTAAAAAACCCATTGTAATATATTTACATAAGAATGTACTATCACTTGTAAATATTGAGGAGAATACAGTTTTGATGATACTGAAGAAAGATCTGATCTTGAGTCCTGTCGTGGCGCAGCGGCACAAGCGTGTGACTGTAACCGATAGGTTCTGGGTTGGATCCCCAGTCGAGGAAATGAAATATTTAATATTTTCAATTTAAATATTTAATGTTTCATTTTTTCGCTCTGGTAATAAGACAATGCGCGGCGTTGAGTTCCGCCACTTAACACGCAATGCCTCAAATTCGGGGGAAGGTGGGGAACGGAAGTGGAACGGAGTGTCTTAACTCTAGGTTCCCGGGTTTCTTCATCAATTCATCAATTTTGATTTATTTTTGATAGTATAATGGTTTTCGGTTTTTATTTGCTTTATGTTATATATTATGCTTTGTGTTATTTGAGCAGAAAAATTTAAATATTTTTGGCAA